>CAWUFW010011034.1:0-647958 GCA_963921515.1 Calotriton arnoldi
TAGCGATAGACTTATCGCCCCATTCACAAGCTGGTGCAAACTGTCGACATGGGCAGTTTTCCTGCGATAGCTGGCGTAAAACACATCGCCACGGATGAGAGCGACAAACAACGCTAATGACATGCAGAGTAGGGAGTTCCCGTGCAAAAACAACACAAAAACACCACTTTGTGATATTCTCAACGACCTGCTCAGGATCTGCGATGCCGGACAAAAACAGGCGATAAGGCGCAAGTTAGCAGCAGGGACTTAACACCTGCTCATTACTGGTCTTAAGTAGGACGATAACCTGCTGTACAGAGGGAGCCCAGGCCAGAGCCACATCTGAAGACCAACACATGTCATGGATCTAATGATCATGCAGCTCGGAGACCCAAGAGGTCCACAACACCCACCGCCACCACCCCAGGTCCCCCTCCCTCCCCCCGGACTAACACTGAGGCTGCGCAGAACAAGACAGCTCACCGTCCGAAAACAGCATGGCCCCTCAGCCACACAATTGCAGAATGTGGGGAGAGGTGGGAACCAAGTATGTGTGAAGGAGGCAAGTCACCCATGAGATAAGAATGTACACAATGCCAAGTGTGGTGGTGATGTGCTGGACAGACTCCAGTATGCAGAGCACAGACATGTCCCTGTGGACACATACTGCTAGTGTGTGCAGTGTTGTGGACAGTGGACGCAACATTCTTACCTCAGGCAGTGGGGAAGACCTCGCTCATGTAGCTGTGTCGTCCCCCCCTGTACGCGGAAGTGGAGTGGGCTGGCCCGGCGTACGCCACACCAGTGTAGGAGTGTGAATAAATTGACTGGGGCTCTGGGCGTGGTTCACTTCCGGGATGGCCAACGCGGTCTACCAGGGCGGTGCCCCTCACCCCTGCCACGAGTCCACCGCCGTGACCGCCAGCCTCCTCAGCCGATCGCTGCTCCTTCCGTGACACAGGCCCCCAGCACACCCAGTGGCACAGCACCGCAGAGTAATGTGTGCGCTGACTACTGCTTTCTGCCTACACTGCGGTCAGCAGGGCTCACAATTCAAATTGAGTCTTATTTATTTATGGCAGAGTCCAGTAGGCAACAGACATTGCTTCCAGGGCGGCCCGCCCGGACGACACATCATTGCAGGCCACGCACCCGCCAAGCGCTCCACGTGCCACTAACTCTGTGCAGCTCAAGTCATCACCACGTGGCTGTGGGCCCTCGCTGACCGCTGCCTCCAGCCTACACTGCGGTCAGCAGGGCGCTCAAATCAAATCCAATCCTGACCTGCGAGGACACGCCATCATCGCTGGCTGCACACCCGCTGAGCGTTCCAGGTGCCACTAACTCAGTGCACCATAAGTCATCGCCACCGTGGCTGTGGGCCCTGCGCTGACCACTGCCTCCGCCCTACACTGCGGTCAGCAGGGCGCTCAAATCAAATCCAATCCTGACCTGGCGAGGACATGCCATCATCGCTGGCTGCACACCCGCTGAGCGCTCCAGGTGCCACTAACTCAGTGCACCACAAGTCATCGCCACGTGGCTGTGGGCCTCGCAGGACCGCTGCCTCCGGCCTACACTGCGGTCAGCAGGGCGCTCAAATCAAATCCAATCCTGACCTGCGAGGACACGCCATCATCGCTGGCTGCACACCCGCTGAGCGCCCCAGGTGCCACTAACTCAGTGCACCACAAGTCATCGCCACCTGGCTGTGGGCCCTCGCGACCACCTGCCTCCGGCCTTCACTGCGGTCAGCAGGTCCCCCAAGTCAAACGATGCATCATCGCAGGCCGCGCACCCGCTGAGTGCTCCAGGTGCCACTAACTCTGTGCAGCTCAAGTCATCGCCACATGGCTGTGGGCCCTTTCTGACCGCTGCCTCCAGCCTACACTGCGGTCAGCAGGGCTCACAATTCAAATTGAGTCTTTATTTATTTATGGCGCAGTCCAGTAGGCAACAGACATTGCTTCCAGGGCGGCCCGCCCGGACGACGCATCATCGCAGGCCGCGCACCCGCCGAGCGCTTCCGGTACCACGAACTCCAGTGCAGCTCAAGTCATGGACTCTTCATGATGTAATCTTCTGTGAGTGAGACCAGTTCTGGTGCCCCTACCTCAGTGCACTGCAAGTCATGGACCCTTCATGATTGAATCTTCTGTGTGTGATGTCACAGCCGGTGCCCCTTCCTCAGTGCACTGCAAGTCATGGACCCTTTATGATTGAGTCTTGTGTGTGTGATGTCAGAGCTGGTGCCCCTACCTCAGTGCACTGCAAGTCATGGACCCTTTATGATTGAATCTGTGTGTGTGATCCAATGATCACTGTTCTAGTTGTTGCCAGCACCAACCACTCCCTGAGGGCTGGCTTACACTCACCCCACACCCATCCAGCACAGGCGTCACTGGACATGTGACCCTGGTAATAAAAAGGGGCCGGGCGCACGTGCCCGTAGCCAGTTCCACCATACATCTAAGTGTGTCCGTGTGGTCATTATGTATGCGTGATGGCCCCTGGCCCTACCACATCATATCGTGCTGTGGACAGCGGACGCTAAGCATGTCACCTCAGGCAGTGGGTAAAACCTTGGACATGTAGCTTTCTCCTCCCCCTGTAAGCGTAAGCGGAGTGGGCTTGGCCGGCGTACGTCAGTCCAGCGCAGGGGTGTGTAGAATTAGCCCGGGGCTCAGGGCGTGGTTCAGTTCTGGCCTGGACAAGGAAGTAACTAATGCGTGTGTCTCTGTTGTAGTGTCGGCGCCACCCGGCCCGCAATTGACAATGTTGCAATGTAGCATGCACCCGGAGGGCGGTCTCGCACGAACGGAGAAATGAAGGAGCGCAAGACCGCTCGGGGTCTTGGCTCATACTTGCCAAGTGTTGTGTGTATCTGCATTGCCGCATCATGAGCCAAATGCCTAGCCTTAATTGCAGCGCGAGTTCAGCCAGGCATGAACTTTACATCTGTGTCCGCACTATCCTTACCATAGGCCTACACTCACGTTGCCGCTCACCTTCAACGGCCAACATCACAGTGTCGTTGTCAGGCCTGTGGACATGCGCAGACAGGCATGACAATGGTTTGCAGTTGGAGTGAAAGTGATGCAACCGCGCAGCTTACACAAGTGAATAGGCTCGGGGGAGGGAGGAGCAGCTGTGAGGCAACATAACACATAGTGATGCCGCTCACTTGGTACATGCAAGTCATGTCAAACATGAATCTCAAAGTCGCACACATCACACCCCACACCCAACAATCCACATCACACTTCATGAATGCAAGCAGATGACAAACTGACATTAGGGATGAAAGCTCCTTTGTCTGAACTATCAGGCGGAAGCACATCTGCATATCCGACCTCGGAATTGCATGTGCCCGGCACCCCCTGACAGATACGATAGCAGTTGAGGACAACTCCCACACTACGCACAGCCCGACGACAGACCAACGTATACACACCCCACACACAGAAGTCCTTGCTCGGAGTTATCTTGCATGGAATGGCCTTCACACTTACTCCCACTCCATCCCAGGCGTACAACCGTTGCACACTTAAACAACTCATTGATCCGAGCTGTGGCATTTCATCCACAGGACTGGCGCAGGTCAGAACAGTGCCGCTCTCAACCAGGGCCACTAACGCAATGGCAGGACATCTCGGACACATGCACAACCCCTGTCACATGGAACTGTACCGTGCACGTATGCTGCATTTACTGGGGGCACTGCCATTGGTAGTGCTGCGGGTCAGTTACCGGCTGAGCTTCCGCCTTGCCAACGTCACCTGCGTTCAGCCTGTGTTGCATTGTCGATCGTGCATATTCGAGTGGTCCATGGATGTCTGCCTATCCAACAGGACGGTAGCCGAACTGGATTTTGACATGTGTGTGCGCCCCCTGTTGGTCCACGACCAGGAGTGTCACCGTGATACCACTCCATGGGATGCCTGGATACTTGGCATACATGCTGGCAGCTGGACCTGGGAAATTGCAGAACTCCTCGTGTGCAGTGACCACATTGAGCCGCTCCCCTATTGGGCTGTAGTGCTAATTGGTGACAGAGGGTGGACGCAGCACATCTGTCCGGACCTGCTAATGGCTAGCCTCGCCATCCTGTTCGATGGAGTCGACAACGACCTCATGTTGGAAATGATTGCCTATGAAGCTGCACTCGCTTTCATGGACGTGTAACTACGTACCTGCAGCCACAACAGTTTGGAACCCATTGCACATGTCCCGACACCTTGTTGCATCTTGGGGTTCTGGTCACATATCCCACGACGAACAGTGGACATGGCTGCATTCGCCTGGACCCCGAATACGTGGGCGGACAACCACGCGGGGTAACACACACCTGTGAAAGGTGAGGCACTCCCCGGAGTGGACAGCAGCGCTTGGCAACATTCCTCATTCTGACATACTGCTGCATTGGTCCGCATGTTGTGGCACTTCTCTTGTCCGTACTGGCACGCATATGCTAATAAAGTCTACGCACATTCACTTGTTTTCAACTGTGATGTGAGTTGTTTTGAATGACAATGTGTGTCTCACTGCCTATCTGGGTCACGGCCATACATGCGCATTGATAGCATTACCCAGGGAGTACCATTTATGTGGAATCACTGTCCCTACATTCATCAATACTTTCATGCTTAATTGATCAGGGCCATGACACATCAGTGTGAATTTGAATGTTTTATTCGCATTCAGTGGGGTGTTTCAGCTGGACCAGAACAGGGCCATGCAAACCCCACTTTACATTGTCGCCCCGTGGAGGGCCAGCCAGAGTCCTTTAGGGATGGACAGGTTCATCGGGAGAGGAAGACTTCAGTCTGCAGTGTGATTGCTGTGTCATTTGTAACCAATCCAAATATGGCAGTCCATGTCGAGGTCCAAGGTGAGTGTTGCTGAGTGTAACGGGGGACAGTCGAAGATGTTATTCCAGAGCATGATGCAGAGGGCAGTAACAAGATGAAACAGGCCATATGGCAGTGATGTATGCTACCACTTCAATCTTGCCACCAAGCCAGATTCATTGTCATCTTCGTCCTCTGATGTATCAGGTGCCTCACATGTGGGTGGTGGTGTTTGGTCTGCCGCACTGTGTGGCACGGACACTTCAGGGATGGAGATGTGGATGGAGTAGTAGCAGCAGCAGTCATCCGCGCCAGGCCGTGTGGCGGCAATGCCATGATGAGGATCTGCAGGGCATGGAAGTTCCCAGCTACATCTCACTGGTGTGCAGCCGTGGCAGCCAATCGTTCCGCATGCATCCGCTCCATGTTCTCCATGATCCTGCGCATGTGCCCCAACTCCCTGCTGACATCGCTGGAGCCACTCTGACTAGACAGTTGTTCTTGACTCCGAGTCATGACTCCAGCAATGTCAGCCATGTATTTTTGGAGAGCATGGAGTGGACAATGGGTGTCCGTTAGGGACTGTAAGTGGACCCTGATGGGACTTAGACACCCATGTATGGCATTTAGTTTGGCAGCCATGAGGTCGAAACCCACCCGCAGCTGATCAGCCATCTTCTCCTGGCACCCTAACACACGGCGTTGGAATGCCATGTGTTGGTCGTGGGGGTCCTGGGAGCCAGCCGTGGTGGTGGGTGCTTCCTGATGTGTGGTCTGTGTAGGGGGTGGGGTCTCCTCGATGCAGCTGGGCTGCCCTGCTCCTGGAGGTGGGGTGCCGAAGCTGTCCATGTGCTGCTGGATGGCGTCAATGTTGGGGAGGTCCTCTTCATCATCAGTGCTGAGTTGTTGTGTCTGCTCTGCAGGAGGTGTTGATTCTCCCTCTGCAATGTGAAGGGGAGATGCAGATTGACACTGTGTTCACATGTATGTCCACGCATTGTACAAGTTTACTAACGGACTGCATGCCAATGTACATTGTGACTGTTTGTGATGAGATGCCTATTTGATGCGGGACAGTTGACATTTCTATACCATCAGGGATGTGTGGTTGTACTTGTGCATTGTCATCTCACAGTTTCCTGCTATGCCAAATGGCCATTTTCTACACACAAGCGGCAGCAGTTGTGTCCTCTTTTCTGTTGTGAGAGTGTTGCAGTTTGTGCCACATTGTTGTCAATGTTGAGGTGCTCTGATTCTTATGTGTGTGTGCTGCATTGTGGGTGTGTTGCCCCTTCAGCTCTGATTTGGCTGGCCCTTCTCCCTTTCAGGCGGTGTGCCTTTCACTTCTGTGCTTATACGGTGCTGAGATGTTGCAGACTTGGGTAAATTGGGCTCTTGGTCGGTGTTGTGACTCTTGGGCATGGTTTGTCCGCAGATGTGCTCTACTTACTTGTGCATGTGTGCCATTGTGCCCATCTCCCCCGTCCCCCCAGTCCCTGGTCGTTACTCACCCTGTTGGCTCAGGTCATGTTGTGCAGTGTCCGGTCCACCAACTCCTGCCACCGTCTCCCCAATGAAGACTCGGGTCACCATTTCCTCCATCTCATCCAGCTCCTTGTGTGTCGCTGGACTCCCACCTCCAGTCTGCATTGCTGCTCTCAGGTTGGCAGCCGTTTTCAGCTTGGTTTTGCACTTCACATCAGTCCAGCGCTTCTTGCAGTCGTCCACTTCCCTTCTCTTCACTCCGACTGCATTCACCTTGGCCAAGATGAACTGCCATATTGTATTTTTAGTTGCCAATGTCACAGTGGAGGTGATGAACAGTTGGTGGTGGTGTTCTGTCACCTCCGTAATGAGGATCCTGTTTCCCTGCGGACTGAGACGTGTCTTCCTCTTCTTCTTCTCCTTGCCCTTCCCTGTCCCCGAGGTCCCAGGCTGGTCCTACGTGGGGCTTGTGGGGTTCTGGTTGTCCTCTGTACTTGCTCCGGCTCCCTCCATGGTGCTTCACAGTTGTTTGTGTTTTGCAGGTGGTTTTTTTGCAGCTTTTGTAGTGTTTGTTCCCGCCTTGCTTGTGGGACTTGCGGGCCTGGCGATGCTTTTCGCTGGATTTTTATCGCAGTTGGGCCCATCACAGCTTTTTTCACGTTCGGGTTTCCTTTTTAGCGCTGTCGCGGTAGTTGTATCGCAGACATTTGTGGCGTTCTCGGGAAACTATTGCATGTTACCGCCATGTTGGGAATACAACGTTGACACAGAGTTATTTTCCCGCGATAGACGGCGATATGACAAATTGCGTTAGCCTATTTTGGCGATGTTTATCGCACGTTCTTGTGAATATCCCCCAGTGTCTTATGAACAAGTATCCATGCTTTGAACAGAACTGGTGCAATGATTGTTCTCAGAATGATTGCAGCACCTGCACAGACATTCACAATCTTTTGACAATTATTTTTATATTGTGGGTTTTCTTTTTCTCTTATTTTAAATAAAAAAAGTTTCTTTTGAATTTCTCTAACACAGAAACCTGTTCTGTCCTAAATCAGTTCTCTCCAAATTTGAAACAGCACTTTTGGAGAAGAGGCTACTGCAGTCTAAATTTAAATTTCATTGACTGCCTCTTGTAAAGAAATGTAATGTATTCAAATGAAGATGTAAAAGCAAAGTGCTTATTATAGCGGAGACAATAGAGAAACTGTTTAGCTAGTCATTTTACTCTGCTCTTATGTACTATTACCATAATTACCATCTTGTTACTTTAAGCCCTTTTCTTTGTCTGTATATCCTGCCTGTCATACTCCGCTGTTACCATCACTTAGCTCAAAAATATTGCAATCACCCATATTCCAGGACAAACAAAAAACAACATTTAGATCTCAGAAAGGGTAAAACAATGCGATGTTGCTAACAGCAACTTAAACGTGAACAAAGCATATCACCTCTTGTCATTCAACAGTTTTATGTATTTATTTATTTATTTTGCAAAAAATGTGAATGCGAACCCTGCAGTGGTGTTTTCGATGGTTAATCATCATGTTAATATTTCTGTAAGTGGTTTTTATAGAGCATGCAGCTGCTTGAAAGTGGGAGCGTGGTAGGTTGAACATTTTACTTCCAGGTTGAAGCCTTCTTCCTAGTCCTAAAAATGTGTTAAACATTGCCCAATATAGACGACATTTTAAATCTACTTCGTTTATGCTAGTCTTTGCAGTCTTTCGTATTTTTCCTTTTAAGGATTGTCCCCACTACGTCTCATAATATCGGTCTTTATTTTTTTCTTTTTTATTTATTTAAAGTTCAAGAGATGCTGAACGGTAACAACAAGAAAAGCATAATCAAACAGTTTTTTTACTGTATACAGTGCCTTCAAATTAATCCAAAAGGCTTGCGAAGCCCTGACTCCCAAACATGTGATTTACTCATGCATTCCAACAGAAAGCCAGGTGTATCCTGGTTTCCTTCAGGCTTACTCTAGGAATTGTTTTGTAAACTCGGCATAAGACAATGTGACAGGCTATCATCGCATGCCTGAGTGGGGTGAATCGGCAGCGATCAGCTCGATGTGTAAAGTTCTACTGAATTTATCATCTGTCCTACCCGTTGGTGACTGCCCTTTCCTTTTAGCCATTTTAGCTGGATCATATTTGGGCTTTTTGAAGGTGAATTTGTTCATATCTAAAGTACTGACTAGCATGGGGATTTTAGAGCGGCACTAGCACTTTATTTTGTGATCTCATTGCACTTGTTATTGCATAAAGTATAACTAGTAGCTGCGGTGGTCGTAGTTGCTTCAGCAGTGAATCTGATAAGTTGACCTCAGCAAAAATTAATAGTGTTCCTTGTTTAAGAAACGCCGCGTTGCACTTTACTAACAACAAAATTATGTTATCGACTTATTGTTTTTTAGAACTGTGGGAATGGCATACACTTTATATACAAGGAGGAGGTTGCTATGTGGGCGAATTTTATTTGCTATTTGCTCCTTAGTGGACTAGGTTTGTGTGGGATTTGAGAGCTGCTTGTGGCATTGATTGATTGTGTTGTATTATGTTTTTAGATCTGTGCTATCGGTTTTATTCATACTGCTTTTCATTCTGTGATGGTTTTAAATAACTTGACACAATAAAGTTTATCTTATCTAGGAATTCAGGGGTAAGACAGTGTTGGAAGCCGGAGTCCCCGTCCCGCACCTCTGTCACTAAATGCGAGACCCGGGACTCCTCCCTCAACGTTAGGCCAAGTAAGGACACCGTTTGAGATAGCCCCGCTCACCCCCTTAGTAGCTTGGCACGAGCAGCCAGGCCTATCTCCAAGGCACGAGTGTACAGTATGTGCAACCACGCTCACAGCAACCCACTGGTGACACCACAAATGGACTCCACACGAGTTTGATAAAACGAGTATAAACTTTATGTAAAAAGATATACGATCAGACCACACGATACATAAGCCAACATATAATAAAGGGTAATATTCGTTCCGGCTGGTTGGTAGGTTCAAATCCCAACCACCGCTTTCAAAATGCTATGCTGGTCGTAATGCTAGAATCACACACGTTGCAATGGACAAACAATAGTGCGTTGCGTAACGATACAATCCTGTGCTGGGCACAGGAGAAATAATACCATGCGTAACGATACACCCCGTTACCTGCAATGGGAGAAATAATGCAATGCGTACCGCTACAATCATGTACTGCGCAATGAAGGAATAATGCAATGCGTCACACCCCAATCACGTACTTTGCAATGAAGAAATAATGCAATGCGCACCGCTACAATCATGTACTTTGCAATCAAGAAATAATGCAATGCGGGCCGCTACAATCCTGTACTTTGCAAGGGAGAAATAATGCAATGCGTAGCGCTACAATCGTGTACTTCGTTATGCAGAAATAATGTCAGGCGTCCTAAGACAGTCCGGCAGTTTGTTAGCAGCAATATTGGCAATGTGTATTACGACAGTCAGCCTCTTCGATAACAGTTGCCCCTCCACACGTATCAACGATGACACAAAGTACAGCTTCTCACTCTGTCCCCAGTACTGCCACTCCTGAATGCAGTACGGGCCCCACTCTGAGCCGAAGCAAAGGCTCACACCACCAGAAGGTCTGAGAGGCCAAGAGAGTGTCCCTCCGAGCCCGCGCCCCGCCCAGGCAGTGATCCACGTTACCCGGGGGCGTGACCCCACTCTCCTCCTTCAGCGAACTGGGCCTTCCGTGTAGAACTTTCTCAATGGGCCTCAGCGGCTCAGCCTGGCAGCTCAGCTCCTCCGGACTGCCGGTCTGGGCCGCGACTGTTAGGAAGGTCTCAGTTGGCCGCAGGGCACACGTATCCCACGCCCCTGAGATTACGTTACTCCGGGTGCACTTCACCACAGCACCCTCCGGGTCTCCTCTGGCACGAAGCCACACACACAACGCTGATGGGACTTCACGTCGACTCTGAGTGCACGCTCACCAGGCACTCCTTCCTGCGGTCTCAGTTGGCACCAAGATCCGCACACCACATTGCAGAGACTCACTTTCTTCCGGTGCACACGATGATCAGCCGATCACCTCCACAGTCCCAGGTTGCACCAAAGCACGCGCACTGCTTCACTGAGACTTACTCCAACTCCGGTGCCCTGATATCCAGGCGCTCTTCACCAACGCCTTCGGCCGCACCCCGACACGCTCACCGTGTCAGAGCCTCACTTCTCCTCCGGTACACTCGACGACCAGGCGCTCTTCACCAGCACATCCAGTGCACCACGACACGCACCCTGTGCGTCCGATACTCACTCCGCTTCCGATGCACACGTTGACCAGGCGCTCCTAACCAATGCCTCCTGTGCACCACGACACGCATCCTGCGCGTCCGAGACTCACTTCACCTCCGATGCACCCGCCGACCAGGCGCTCTTCACCAGCGCCTGCGGTGCACCACGACACGCACCCTGCGCGTCCGAGTCTCACGTCACCTCCGATGCACACGCTGACCAGGCGCTCTTCACCAGCGCCTGCAGTGCACCACGACACGCACCCTGCGCGTCCGAGTCTCACGTCACCTCCGATACACACGCTGACCAGGCGCTCTTCACCAACGCCTCCTGTGCACCACGACACACACCCAGCGCTTCTGAGTCTCACTTCTCCTCCGTGTGTCCAAGATCACAGGGCACACCTTCCGAGGGTCTCAAGCTGCCACAACATGTGCCCACCGCGTCACTTGAAACTTCTCCGGAAACTTTTATGTTCCTGTGTTTTCAAACAGGGACCCAGCTCACCTCGGGCCCTTGCGGGGGTAACAAGACACAGCACAAAGCACAGTCTTCTTCAAGCAGGGGGACCCAGCGCACCAAGCACAGTCCCAACAGCCTCTTCCTTGGTTAAAACAGCAAACTGCAGACCAGCCCCAGATCATGAAGCAAGGGTCGGTCCTCCCCAGCAGTCTCTTCAGTTGTTCCTTCCTTAGCAGAGGTTCCTCTTGACCACGAAATGGGTCCAAGCCTTTTCAGTCTCAATCCATTTCTATTCCATTCCCCCTGTTCAGGGGTCTCAGCTCTCCTAGTTATACCCCTAAACGTCTCTGAAGTTCGTTGTGCTCAGGGGTCCCTGACCCCTGCCTAAATCAGTTCTGGGTGTCTCCCTCCCAGTGTCACCTTTCTCCCTTTGAGACTGGGGGTCTGGATCCTTAATCACTCAGCAGGAGATGGGTCAATTGTTTTATAGCCGCAACCCACCTCCCGGTGCTTTTCCTCGCCTGCTCTCCAGCTGCAGGTCAGCCTGGTGCCATCTCAACCCCTCCCTGGGTCAAGACCTCCCCCGGCTCCTCTCCCCTCTCAGATCCAGACAGTCAAACCTCATTCAGCAGAGACACACAGAAATGCTTAAAGCACAAAACTCAGCCACTTTCTAAAAGTGTGGCTTCTGAACACACAGTGATAAAACCACTTCCATAGAAAGATGTGTTATGCCGCTGTGAGTTCATACATACTAAACTTCACCTCTCCATTTTAAACTTATGGGAAACTAGGCTAACAACCACAATACCCAGCCTCCCCCATTCTGTCCTATGGGCAGAATGGCCTTTCACCAGTGAAAAACGAAATGGAGCGTTTTCCACTGTCAGGACATAACACACACCTCAGTATATGTCCTGCCTTTTACCTACACTGCACCCCGCCCAGGAGCTACCTGGGACCTACCTCAGGGGTGCCCACTGTGTATGCAAAGGGGAAAGTAAGGCCTGACAAGTGGTTACACTTGTCAGGACAACATGCTAACTTAGCAAACTGTGCGCAGGCCCTACACTGCAGGCCTGAGTTCCCTTCTCCGCGCTCCTTTGCATTCCTAGCCCTGGCACACACAGTGCACATCACTAGGGACTTTACTAGTAAGGCAACATACCAATCATGGCCAACCAATTACCATTACACTTTACACAGGGAACACTTGTACTTTGACACTGATCAGCAGTGGCAAGGTACCCAAATCATCTAAAAGCAAAGGAGGTAGAGGCAAAAAGTCAGGGGTAATCACGCCAAGATAGGCCAGGTCTAACAGACGGGAATACTGCGAGATTAATTCACAGCAACATCTTTGCAAATAGATCTCCCATGATATCTTTATTACAAAAGCTGATGCACCCTAAAGTAACACATTTCCTCCCGCCGCCTGACAACATTCAATTAATTCAGCCCTTCCACCTACTAAAGTGTTTTATAGTTCTGACATGAAATTGACTAAAAACATGGATCCCAAGCATGTGAAATAGACACAGAGCCTGCTGAGGATTCATCTCTGCCTTCAGGATGTCCCCCGTCCATTGTATGCACTGAAAGCACAGAAATCACCACCATGCAAGTTTTGATTGATTGATCTCTAAATATGGTTGGGGATCTTGCATCCAGGGAGCAGTAGACAGGGCTTCTGCTGGCCAAGTGGACTAGAGACCACCCACCAACCACTAACATGATGGAACCAAATGAGCATTTGTTATGGACAACTGGTCAGACTCTGAATTTAAGAGTGAGCTGCACTCACCTTATATTTCCTGAACAAGGAAATCGTATACCGATGAAACAGGACTGCAGATTTCGATATTTTAAAAAACACTGCTGCCCATATGCTTTTGGATGCGACCTGTTCTCCAAGTCGTAATCTTTATTTGGGCTCCTGTAATGTCTGCAGTACTTGCACTGCCTTAGTGTATACGTTACATCCAGTGCATTCACATGTGTTTAAGCTTTAGTAGCACACAGACCAAACTCAACACAGTAATGCCCAACTAGTCTACCTTCTTGATAATGTACTTCAGAACCATGATTGATGCATCCTTTAACTCTCTTTCTTAAATCCTGGAGAATAGTCTTAAACATTTAGATAAAAGTGCTTCAGATTAAAGAATATACAAACTGAGAGCTTCAAATATCACTGCAACAAATTCAAAATTTATAATCATTCATGTCCATATTATATGAGACAGTCCATTCCAGTGATGATTCTTCTTTTAGTCTATTAATACAAAGGAGCCAGTAGTATTGAGTCCAAAAATATTTCATTCTTCAAACCAATATTCTCAGCCAACCCAACACATTTAGTCCTTCACAAAATGACTTCATCAGGGTTGTGAGTAAACACATATGTATATTCTTAAAATCACACAAAATCACTTAAAATCATCAGTACATATTCAAACATACCCATCACCATTTTATTCCATCCCCTTCTATCAAAGCACAATTAATTCAATGAATTCTCACTGACCATCCTTCATCCCCCTATCTGGCATATAGAGCTAATATATCCAGTATCCTCATCTACAATCATTTAAATAAATATATATCCCACACCATCAATTATTATACAAAATGTCATTTCATAATAACAGACCTAATGGGCTACAAATATTATCAATGAATGCTCAAAATATCAATAAAGGACAAAGGACCTCCTGAACTACATACCTATCACACAAATAAAAAAATAGATGCAGAAAAAGGAAGAAATACTAATATTTGTGTATCCTATGCAATCTACAAAGCTTTTTTTGCTGAGTGCCACAGGTAAGACTTGTCTAGGAATGTGTGTTTTTTTTTTAATTATGCGGGATTACTGTGTGATGATGACATTAGATATGTTTGTAATACTAGTTTCTGTTATGAATGTTTGTTATGTTGACAGTGGTGTCAATTAAGTGATATTGGATTATTGAGGGTGAGAATGATAAGAATTAGAATGATTTTATGTTTGGGTTTATTAACTGGAGTTTGATTGAATTTGGATGAATGTGCATCATGTTTTCATTTTATTTTTATTTCATGGTTTTTTTTAGGGTTACTTAATCAATCATAGGTGACATGTTGTATTTAGGCTTATTAAGTAGGCTTCTTATGGGGTATTAACAAGTGAAAGTTGGCGACTACTGAAGAAATGAAGCCGATTAAGATATTTGTGAGCGGGCTTAGGTGCTGCATTGTGCCTATAGGTTTTGTATATAGAAATTGTTATGGGGATTGTTTTTTGATTATTTTTGTTGCAGATATGATTTAATGGGAATGATTTGTGGCTTTTGAATTATGGTTTAGTTAAGATGTTTTATTAACATGCAGTGTGAGTTTATTGAGGAGGATTTTTAGTTTGTATTGCTTGGATTAAGATGTCCACCATTGAAAGAGAGAATTTGATTCAGAAGCATGTGGTTTGTGTTTACTACTGTGTGTTAAATGGAGGAGTCCGCATCACCTGATTGACTGGAATCATCCAATTAGGTGGGATTTGTTGGTGAATGAATGTTGCAGATGACGGTGCATTTGCATGAATACTCTTTGTTAAGTGTGTTGCAGTTGGTCTTTGGGAGATGTGGGAGCTGTGATTGGTGGTAGTGTGGTTTAAATGTGGCGATATCTTTAATGGGCGATTTTTATACTTATGTGAAAGGAATGTGGAACTTACAGCTGTTAAATTAGAAAGGTGAGTGATCACAGATAGAAATGTTTGCTTGAAATGTGCTGGTTTTCACGAGAACCGCGGGTGAGAAATTATGAAACAGGGAATGGATGTGGAATGTAACTGTGGGAGTATTCTGGTAAGCAGACAATAAGGCTTATTGGTATATGGTAATGATTATGAAATATCAATGATGAAGGAATGGAAGTTGGATAGGATAAATGACATGGCAGAGAGTTGAATAATTTTAAATAACATTTTAAAATTTTGTTAAATACAGTATTGCGTTATTGTGGGAAATATGAAGAATAAGTGAGGAAAATGTTGGGTGTATGAGGGAGAGTGTGACTAGATTATCGTTAAATTATTTGAAATATGATTGGACTAAAAACATGGGGGAGACTTGTAGAGTGATGAATTTGAGTGCACTCGACATTTGGTTTAATGAGAGAGTATATTTCAAGGATTTGATATGTTTATCCACAGTATTGGGTTGTGAATGTTAACATAAATATAACAGTAGCTATTGGATGGAGACTAGATCACCTTCTATGTGAGTGATTATGGAGCAATTATAAGACAAAAACCAAATGACAAACATAATATTAGCTGAGGATTATTTTTTAATTTATATGTCTGACTATACATGTTAAGGTATTTAGCAAACAAAACTTTTGTAGATAGCAAAGGATACACAAACATTAGTATTTCTTCCTTTTTTCTGCATTTATTTTTTATTTGGGTGATAGGCATGTAGTTCAGGAGGTCCTCTGTCCTTAACTGATATTTTGAGCATTAGGAAATGATATTTGTCTCTCATTAGGTCCGCTATTATGAAATGGCATTTTGTATAATAATTTATGATGTATGATACATATTTATTTTTAATGATTGTAGATGAGGATATATATAGGGGCTTATTACAATGACCGATCGACCTCCAGTCAGCAGGTCTGACCGTCTGTTTAAGATGCGACCGAACAGAGTTCGGTCGCATACTCACTTTTCTCTATGGGAGCTTGTGTCACAGCCGTAAACCGGCTGTAATACAGGCTCCTATAGAGAAAATGGGCCTGTGAGTAAAACCCTGCACCCTGTGGCAGACATCCCATGGTGCCCGTCACACAGTGCAGTGTTTTACAGGGGGTCCTCTGTACCCCTCGACCACCCATCATAGAGAGCGGAGGCAATGGGGCTCTGCTAGGGGCTCCCAAAGTCGCTTTCCTACAGCCTTTCTGTGTCGGAAAGACCGGCACGAAAAGGCTCTGGGAAACCGACATCGTAATCCAGATGGCATAAATGCCATCCATAGGGGATTACAGTGCAGTTCCGACCGGCTGAAAGACTCCGAGAGCCGGTCAGAACCGTATCAGAATGACCGGTCAGTTTAATTCCCTACCGCCGACCGCCGACATTGTAATCGGGCGGTCGGACTGCAAACCGACCGTGACAGTCAGAAAGCCTCTGACTGCGGTCAGAAAGCTTCCGACTAGCAATTGGCCACGTAATGTTTACTGGATATATTAGCTCTATGTACCAGATAGGGGGTGAAGAATGGTCAGTGGAAATTCAGTCAATTCATTGTGATTTGATGGAAGGAGATGTAACAAAATGGTGATGGGAATTTTTAATATGTATTCGTGTTTTTAAGTGTTTTATGTGTGATTTTTAAGAATGTACATATATGTTTATTCAGAGCCCTGAAGAAGTCCTCATGTGAAGGATGAAATGCATTGGCTGGGCTGAGGATCTTGGTTTGAAGAATAAATATTTTTTTCGCTCAATGTCACTGGCTCATGTGTATTAATGAACTAAAAGAAGAATAATCACTGGAATGGACTGTCTCATATACATTGGACTTGAGTGCTTAAAAATGTAGAACTTGTTGTTGTGATATTTTAAGCGCTCCCCATGTCAGTTGGTATGTTCTATAATTATTTAAAAAATGTCCAGAGCACACGGAGACACACACGATTGAGGCGGTCGCAGTCTGGCTACACTTGGTGGTCGTGACTTATCAAGGTCCCGACCACCCGCACAACTACCATACTTCAGACTTCACATGACCCTCTGTTGGGTCTGAGAGTTACTTACCTCTGCAGTTTCGTAAACTGTGGGTGCTACTATTGGGATCGAATTTCTGCTACAATTTGATGACTCTTCATGACGGACTATGTGCAAGCCTTGAAAAAGTCGTCGAATACGAGGAAACATGTGGCGGCTGTCATTAACCGGTCATTTGGAATAAAAATGAATGGAACCAACAATCTGTCTATGTGTACCTTTTGCTGATTGCTGCTGAACCTACCTGAATGGACCCGCTAGAGTGACGGACCTTCGTACTGTCTTCTTTGGTGGTGCTCTGGACATTTTTGTATTAGGTTGTATAGATGGGCCTTCCCTCCTGTACATGACACTATAGGGATGACATAGTGTCTCTGTCTTCATTGAGCACACCTACTCTACATGTGATAATTATACTCTCCTGAAATTGTGTATGTGCTGGTACCTTTCCTATACCATTGTCATCCTGTCTGCTCGTATATTGTTCTATAATTATGGTAGGGGTTCTTGAGCAGTAGGACCTTATGGGTGGAAGAGCTATTATTCTAGTCATTTGGTCACTTGTGCGGTTTTCATTGGGCTGTACTGCTCTTGTTGTAGTTGTTTGCTTCAGATTATAAATCATGCCCTCATCATTCACTGTTGACAAGCTCACATGTCACATCACTGATTACATCTCAAATGACATCATAGGGCAGGGCATATTCCACAGCTTCATCCCACCAATCCTGATGTACACAGCGTTGCCCATGTCTAGCAACCTGTGGGCACAGTGATGGATCTATTGACAAGCTGTGCACAAAATCCATTCAAGTAAACCCAGCATTACATGACCTTCTGGCAACCGTATGGGACTCTGGGCTCAGGGATTCATCAAGAGAAAATATCTGTAAACCAGCCCATCTAGTAAGCTATGTATGACTTTTGTCCCTTTGCAGTGATGTCTGGGTGAAGGGCAAGTCCTAAGTATAAGACCAAGTCATCCCCAATCTCACCCAACCTATCAGCGAATTCCCAGCAGCAGGCTGTTGGGTTGGTTAAGGGCCTGGCCTACGTAAAGACCCTGTGACGCGGCACCAATCCTTTAAACAAGATGCATATGAATTTTAGGCTAGATATAATTTTATGGTGTGTTTTTAATGTTGTAATTTAAATATTATATTTTTCTTAGTCCAAGACACATGGTTTTGCTCCTCATGAGCTCTTCAGTGGAGCACACCAGTCAGTTAGCCCTGACCTTATTTGCAGCATATCAATGAAAGATCAGTCTTACATGTCCACTAAAGAGAATGTTACTGCAAATGTCATTCCCCTGTAGTACGAGGCAATGGCCCGAAGAACCATTTAATGCAAAACAAACTCCATGTGGCCGCACATTATAAAACAGGATTGACACACATCAAAAAGCCTTCAGCTGTGAGTCTCAGGTGAAAACAGACTCAGTAGCCTTCCCTATGCACTCCGGTAATGTAGTCCATTTTTTTCAAAGTCGTAGTTCTTCAAACAGAGCAAAGGTTGATGACTTACTTGTAATTTTTCTTAGCCCCTGGCACATTTCGCTCTTGATGAGCTTCTTGGTGAAGCACAGCAGGTATTGAGTGTAAAAATGGTTGCTGTATAACATTCAAAGAATGGTGCCTTCTTAACTGTCCATAAATAACCTACAACTGCAAATGTCATCTCCCTCTGGGGTACGCCATTTGCCCCAGGAACTCATTTTATGTAAAACAACCTCAATGCGGCCACACTCAAAAGGACTGGCAGTCACCAACTGCCTTCAGCTGTGAGTTTTCAATTGAAACCAGACTCAGTAGCCCATGGAGGTTGTTTTGCATAAAATGTATCTGTTGGATGAAGAGTCTGGAGGGGTACCAGGCCTTTCAGACAACCTCCATTGTGTAGGATGGGGGATGGCCACTTGTTGAGGGGACGTTATAGTTAGGAAATAGAATTTTAAAAAACCTTTGAAATTCACTGAAAAAAACAAGGGTTACAGGGACGTTATAGTTAAGCTGACATTTCACTCATACAAAACCAGAGAAATTCCTCATGCCCCAGCAATGCACTGCTTATGACCTCACATATTACATCACTCATGACATGGTCAGTGACATCACTGATGACATCTCAAATGACATCACTGATGACATCTCAAATGACATCACTGATGACATCATTAAATAACTGTTTTTACAATGTTTGCGAGTGTTAAATATATATACCAAGGTGTATTGATTAATCAGTGGGAGTATGAGTGCCTGTATCGATGATTCAGTAGGTGCGTGACTGACTGTATAAGTGAGTGATTAGATGTCTCAGTGAATGTATGGGTCACTGACTAGGTTGTCTGAATGTCTGTATCAGTCTGTCAGTTGGTGTCGAAGTGGCTGTATGGGTTGGTGAGTGGGTACATGTATGGGCATATGGGTGATTGATCGGTTGTCTGAGTACCTGTATGGGTGTATGAGTGTATGTGTGGGTGGGTGAGAGGGTGTGTGACTGCCTGCATGGATGAGTGACTGCGTGAGTTAGTGGGTGTATGGGTTAGTGAGCATAAGAGAAGGGTTGTATAACTGACTGTGTGTCTATGGCTGTGTTGGTGAGTGAATGGATGTGTCAGTGGTATATGGGTGAGTAAGTGGATTTGTGAAAGGGAGTATAGGTGAGTGTTAGAGAATAGCAGTAACAGCATGTGTGAGTGAGGGATTGTGATAGTGGCTGTATGGGTTAGTGAGTGTGGGTGTGAGGGTCTGGATGGGTGAGTGATTATATGTTAGTATCTGTATGAATAAGTGAGTGGATGTGTGTATAACTTTATAGGGGAGTAAATGGCTGTTTGATTGACTCTATAGGTGAGTGAGTAGGTGTGTGAATAGCTCTATGAGTGACTGACAGTATGTGAGTGGCTTTATAGCTGTATGAGTGGATATATCAGTGGCTATATTAGTGAGTGAGTTGGTGTACGAGTGGTTGTATGGGTGACTGAGTGGATATGTGGGTGGAACTATGAATCAGTGAGTGGGTATCTAAGCACTGGTATGGGTGTGTCAATGGTTTTGAGAATGGTAGTGTTGAAGTTGCAGTGGGTGAATGAAAGGTTACATGGGGGTGTGAGTGGCTGTGTCAGAGAGTCTGTGGATGATGTCATCAGTGATGTAATTTGAGAAGTCATCAGTGATGTCACTGACCATCTCATGAGTGGTGTAATATGTGAGGTCATAAGCAGTGCATGGGGGCACAAGTTACAGTTAGCTCAGCTAACCATAACTGCTGAATTTCTCTGGTTTTGTACGAGTGAAATGTCAGCCTAACTATAACGTCCCTGTAACCTTTGTTTATTTCAGTGAATTGCCAATTTGTTTTAATCCTATTTCCTAACTATAACGTCCCTGTGACCTTTGGTTTTTTCAGTGAATTTCTAAGGTATTTTTAAATGCTAATTGTAACTATAACATTCTTGTATCCTTTGGTTTTTTCAAGTTCTAAGGTTTTTTTAAATTCTATTTCTTAATTGTAATGTCAATTTCTTTCTAAGTGAACCTCTAAGATTTTTGTACTTTCTTTCTATAATTGGATATTGTGTATTATATATATATAATACACCACTCATTTTTTGATTTCATATGTGTTAATCAGAAAATACATTAATAACTGCTTTTATTTTTAGCAATTTTGTAAGTTGGCCCAACATTGTTGCATTTACAGTGGAGATTCTGTCATCAGTAAATGTATTTTACATACTGAAAAATACACTTAAAGACATTTTTTAAATAAAGTTTAACTCTAAATATTTAGAAGAATAATTCTTAAACATTTCTTTTTATGATCAATTTAGAAGAAAGCCCTTAAAAACAAAAATGTATTCGTGACTACCGAAGTAACTGCGATGACGTCGGTATCCGTGAAGTGCGAATGTTTTATACAAAGTGTAAAACATATATATTGACATATTCTACAGTATATTCAACAGTAGAGCTTTATTAGTGTACTTTTCAAACTCATATTTTTCTAGTGAGTTTCCAGAATAATCGCCTTCAAACAGATTTTCCCGTTTCACGAAGACAGCGGAAGCTGCGATGATGTTGGTAATTGCGGATAGCGCGTGTTTATCAACAACTATGAAACATATATGTTGAGGTATTATGAACAAGTTTTGTAGCTGTTTACTATTATAGTATTGATAGTTCTGCTTTTCTTTCCATTAAAAAAAAACGACTTTAAACTTGTATTTCGCATTTCCGCTTCACCGCGGTAACCATGACTATTTCGGTCACTGCGAATATCACATGACCGGGAAAGCAAGGAATATCATTGGATAATAAGGTAAACATCGTTTACAACGCATGCCATTACAACGCGGTCATTACTACGACCACGTTGTTACATCGCATACCATTACAACGCAAGTCATTACAACGACTCTTTGCATAAATCTCTGATGGTTGCCTCTCTATGCTCTGCGCTGGGACACTCTTGAGTATCTGTGCGTGATACAAATTAAATTAACATAACATAACGTAAGGGGCAGAAGGTGTTGGATTTTAAACCCAACACCTTCCCTACTGTTGCACAGACTGGAGTCAGAATAGTAAATTATACTATTCCAAACTCCAGCGCCCCCTACAGCAAGTCATTGTAATGACTTGCGTTGTAATGGTATGCATAGTAACAACGCGGTCGTTGTAATGACCGCGTTGTAATGGCATGCATTGTAAACGCATGCGTCCTGACGTGTCCTATTCGATAATATACTTTTCAGCAAAATCAATAGGAAGCACACGCACACTCCTCCTTCTTGAATCTTCTTTCATAGAACTTTATTCTGAGCAGGTGGATTCATTTTGCTGTGTAAACCTTTTGGACTTTTATTTCTATCAGAAATGGAAACACAACAAGGAGATGGGGGTCAACAAGAACAACAGCTGATCCAGGATGTGGAGGAGGTGGAGGCTGAAGATTTGGAAGATGAGGAACCTCCACAAAAGAGACCCAGTGTGGTATGGGATTTTTGTACAATCCCATCAGGGGAATCAAAAACAGCTGTCCAAATTGCAATGCACAATCTGCAAGAAGACCCTCTCTAGAGGGATGAACAAGAAATATTAATGTGGGACAGCGTCCATGTTATACGATCTAAAAACCAATCATAAAAAACCTCTCCAACTGGCAATCAATCAGAGGGAAGCTGGAGGACCATCTACTTCAGTGGCAGCAGCAACAATTCACAGTCAGATACTCCCTTCTGAGGTGCCGACCACTGCAACATATATGTCTCCAGAGTTGTCAAGAATGGCCACGTACTGCATGGCCTGTAGTGTTGTCATACGTGCTGGTGAGCAGTGTATTACAGCTATTCACAATGCTGCAAAACAGCATACATGCTAATTGTTTCCCCTTTCACATGTTTTCCACAGTTTTCAGTGCACATTTTTGTTATTATAAAAAGAACAAAAAAAATTAAAACTTTACAAAAGCCTTAAAAAACAGGTTCCTGTTGGAACCGCCTTTACAACTAAAAAAAGATAAAGTATGTATTTATGTTGGAATGAGCGTATGACTGGTGTATGGATAATTGAATGAGTGCACAGCTGGTGCATGGATGTTACAATGAGTGCAGCAGTGGTGCCTGAGTGAATCTATGAGTGCATAAGTAGTGCCTGAGTGATTGGATGAGTGCAAACATAGAGATTGGGTGATTGCATGTGTACATGGATAGTGCCTGGGTGAATGGATGAGTGCATATATAGTGCCTGAGTAAATGGAAGAGTTCAACAGTAGTCCCTGAGTGAATGGATGAGTGCATAGGTAGTGTCGGAGTAAATGCATGAGTGAATGAATGAGTGCAAGGGTAGTGCCTGAGTGATTGGATGAGTGCAGGGGTAGTGCCTGAGTGAATTGATGAGTGCAATGCGTAGTACCTGAGTGAACAGATGAGTGCAAGGGTAGTGTCTGGGTGATTGGAAGTGTCCATGGATAGTGCCTGGGTGAATAGATGAGTGTGTGTGTAGTGCCTGAGTGGATAAATGACTGCATGGGTACTGGCTGAGTGATTTGATATGTGCATGGTTAGTGTCTGGTTGAATGCATAAGTGCATAGTAGTGCATGAGTGAATGGATGAGTGCAAGTGTAGTGCCTGGATCATTGGATGTGTGCATGGGTAGTGCCTGGGTGAGTGGATGAGTACATGGATAATGCCTGAGTGAATGGATGAGTGGTGCATGGGTAGTGCCTAAAATATGGTTGAGTGAAAGCATAGTGCTTGAGTGATTGTGTGAGTGCATGGATGGTGCCTGGGTGATTGCAAGAATGTATGAATAGTGTCTGGGTGATTGGATGAGTGCATGGCTACTGCCTTGGCGATTGGATGAGTACATGATTAGTGCCTGCGTGAGTGGATGAGTGCATGGGTAGTGCCTCAGCAAATGGATGAGTGCATGGGCACCGTCTGGGTGAATAGATGAGTGCATGGGTAGTGCATGAGTAAATGGATGTGTGCAAGGGTAGTGCATGGGTGATTGGATGAGTGAATGGGTAGTGCCTGAGTGAATAGATGAACGCATGCATATTGCGTGAGTGAATGGATGAGTGTACGGGTAGTGCCTGGGTGAATGTGTGAATGCATGGATAGTGCCTGGGTGATTGGATGAGTGCATGAGTAAAGACTGGGTGAGTTGATGAGTACATGGGTAATGCCTCAGTGAATGAATGAGTGTAAGGGTAGGGCCTGGGTGATTGGATGAGTGCATGGGTAGTGCCTCTGTGAATGGATGAGCGCATGTGTAGTGCCTCAGTGCATGGATGAGTGCAAGGGTAGGGCTTGGGTGATTGGATATGTGCATGAGCAGTGCCTGGGTGAATGGATGAGTGCAAAGGTAGTACCTGGGTGATTGGATATGTGTATGGTTAGTACGTGCTTGAATAAATGAGTACATGGATAGTGTGTGAGTGAATGGATCAGTGCAAGGGTAGTGCATGAGTAAATGAATGAGTGGAAGGGTAGTGCCTGGGTAATTGCATGAGTGCAAGGGTAGTGCCTGGGTGAGTTCATGGATAGTGCCTGGGTGAATGAATGCATAGTGTCTGTGTGATTGGGTGAGTGCATGGATAGTGCCTGGAAGATTGGATGACTACATGGGTCATACCTCAGTGCGTGGGTGAATGCATGAGTGCATGGTAGTGCATGAGTGAATGGATGAGTGCAAGTGTAGTGCCTGGGTGATTGGATGTGTTCATGGGTAGGGCGTGGGTGAATGGATGAGTACATGGATAATGCCTGAGTGAATGGGTGAGTGCATGGCTAGTGCCTAAGTGAATGGATGAGTGAAAGCATAGTGCCTGGGTGATTGTGTGAGTGCATGGATAGTGCCTGGGTATTGGATGAGTGCATGTGTACTGCCTGGGTAATTGGATGAGTACATGAGCAGTGTCTGCGTGAGTGGATGAGTGCTTGGGTAGTGCCTCAGCAAATGGATGAGTGCATGGGTACTGTCTGGGTGAATAGATGGATGCATGGGTAGTATCTAGGTGAAGGGATGAGTAGAAGAGTAGTGTCTGGGTGATTGGATGTGTATATGGGTAGTACCTGGGTGAATGGCTGAATGCATGGGTAGTGTCTGAGTAAATGAATGAGTGCATAGGTACTGCATGAGTAAATGGATGAGTGCAAGGGTAGTGCCTGGGTGATTGAATGAGTGAATGGGTAGTGCCTGAGTGAATGGATGAACGCATGTGTATTGCGTGAGTGAATGGATGAGTGTAAGGGTAGTGCCTGGGTGAATGTGTGAGTGCATTGATAGTGCCTAGGTGATTGGATGAGTGCATGGGTAAGGACTGGGTGAGTGGATTAGTGCATGGGTAATGCCTCAGTGAATGAATGAGTGCAACGTTAGTGCCTGGGTGATTGGATGAGTGCATGCATAGTGCCTAGGTGATTGGGAGAGTGCATAGATAGTGTCTAAGTGAATGGATGAGTGCATGGGTACTGCTTGGGTGATTGGATGAGTGAATGGGTAGTGCCTCAGTGAATGGATGAGTGCAAGGGTAGTGCCTGCGTGATTGGATATGTGCATGGGCAGTGCCTGGGTGAATGGTTGACTGCAAAGGTAGTGCCTGGGTGATTGGATATGTGTATGGTTAGTACGTGGGTGAATAGATGAGTGCATGCATAGTGCATGAGTGAATGGATCAGTGCAAGGGTAGTGTCTGAGTAAATGAATGAGTGAAAGGGTAACACCTGAGTGATTGCATGAGTGCAAAGTAGTGCCTGGTTAATTGCATGAATGCAAGGGTAGTGCCTGGGTGATTGGGTGAGTGCATGGATAGTGCCTGGTTGAATGAATGCATAGAGTCTGTGTGATTGGGTGGGTGCATGGACAGTGCCTGGAAGATTGGATGAATACATGGGTCATACCTCAGTGAATGGATGAGTGCATGGGTAGTGGCTTAGTGAATGGAGAAGTGCAAGGGTAGTGTCTGGGTGATTGGATGTGTCCATGGGTAGTGCCTAGGTGAATGGATGAGAGTGTGGGTAGTGCCTGAGTGAATAGATGACTGCATGGGTCCTGGCTAAGTGATTCAATATGTGCATGGGTAGTGCCTGGGTGAATGGATGAGTGCATGGATAATGCCTGAGTGAATGGATGAGTGCATGGGTAGTGCCTAAGTGAATGATGAGTGGAAGCATAGTGCCTGGGTGATTGTGTGAGTGCATGGACAGTGCCTGGGTGAGTGCAAGAATGTATAAATAGTGCCTGGGTGATTGGATGAGTGCATGGGTACTGCCTGGCTGATTGGATGACTACATGAGTAGTGCCTGTGTGAGTGGATGAGTACATGGGTAGTGCCTCAGCAAATCGATGAGTGCATGGGTACTGTCTGGGCGAATAGGTGAGTGCATGGGTAGTGTCTAGGTGAATGGATGAGTAGAAGAGTAGTGTCTGGGTGACTAGATGTGTGTATGGGTAGTGCCTGGGTGAATGGATGAGTGCATGGTTAGTGTCTGAGTAAATGGATGAGTGCATAGGTTCTGCATGAGTGAATGGATGAGTTCAAAGGTAGTGCTTGGGTGATTGGATGAGTTAATGGATAGTGCCTGAGTGAATGGATGCATGCATAGTGTGCAAGTGAATGGATGAGTGTAATGGTAGTGCCTGGGTAAATGTGGGAGTACATGGATAGTGCCTGGGTGATTGGATGAGTGCATGAGTTAGGACTGGGTGAGTGGATGAGTGCATGGGTAATGCCTCGGTGAATGAATGAGTGCAAGGGTAGTGCCTGGGTGATTGGGTGAGTGCATGGATGGTGCCTGGGTGATTGGGAGAGTGCATAGATAGGGCCTGAGTGAATGGATGAGTGCATGGGTACTGCTTGAGTGATTGGATGAGTGCATGGGTAGTGCCACAGTGAAAGGATGAGCACATGCATAGTGCCTCAGTGACAGGATGAGTGCAAGGGTAGTGCCTGGATGATTGGATATGTGCATGTGTTGTGCCTGGGTGGACAGTTGAGTGCAAAGGTAGTGCCTGGGTGATTGGATATGTGTATAGTTTGTATGTGGGTGAATAGATGAGTGCATGGATAGTGCGTGAATGAATGGATCAGTGCAAAGGTAGTGCCTGAGTAAATGATTCAGTGGAAGGAGTAACACCTGAGTGATTCGATGAGTGCAAAGTAGTGCCTGGGTAATTGCAAGAGTGCAAGGGTAGTGCCTGTGTGATTGGGTGAGTGCATGGATAGTGCCTGGGTGAATGAATGCATAGTGTCTGTGTGATTGGGTGAGTGCATGGATAGTGCCTGGGTGATTGGATGACTACATGGGTCGTACCTCAGTTAATGGATGAGTGCATGGGTAGTGGCTAAGTGAATGGATGAGCGCATGCGTACTGCCTGAGTGAATAGATGAGTACAAGGGTAGTGCCTGGATGCATGGATGAGTGTACAGATAATGGCTGGCTAAATGAATGAGTGTATGGGTAGTGACTGGGTGAATGGATGATTGCATGTTTAGTGGCTGAGTGAATTGAGGAGTGCATGGGTAGGGCCTGAGTGAATGGAAGAGTGCATGGATAATGTCTGGGTGAATGAATGAGTGTATTGGTAGTGCCCGGTGATTGGATGAGTGCATGGATAGTTGCTAGGCAAACAGATGAGTGCACGGGTAGTGCCTGGGTGATTCGATATGTGCATGGTTAGTACCTGGGTGAATAGATGAGTGCATGGGAAGTGAGCGAGCGAGTGAATTAGTGCAAGAGTAGTACCTGACTAAATGAATGAGTGGAAGGGTAATGCCTGAGTGATTGGATGAGTGCATGGTAGTGCCTTGGTAATTGAATGAGTGCAAGGGTAGTGCCTGGGTGATTGGGTGAGTGCATAGATAGTATCTGGGTGATTAGGTGATTGAATGCATAGTGCCTGCATGATTTGGTGAATACATGCAGAGTGTCTGGGTGATTGGATGAGTGCATGGGTAGAGCCTCAGTGAATGGATGAGTGCCTGGTTAGTGGCTGAGTGAATGAATGAGTTCAAGCATAGTGTCTCACTGAATGGATGAGTGCAAGGGAAGGGACCGGATGAATGGATGAATACATAGGTAGTGCCTGAGTGAATGAAGGAGTGCAAGGGTAGTGCCTCAATGAATGGATGAGTGCAAGGGTAGGGCCTGAGTTAGTGGATGAGTGCATGGATAATGGCTGGGTAAATGAATGAGTGCATGGGTAGTGCCTGGGTGAATTGATGAGTGCATGGGTAGTGCCTGAGTGATTGGGTGTGTGCATGGGTAGTGTCTGGATGTATAGATGAGTGCATGGGTAGTACCTGGGTGAATGGATGAGTACATGGGTAGTGCCTGAGTGATTGGGTATGTGCATGGTTAGTGTCTGGGTCATTGCATAGTGCATGGGTAGTGGCTGAGTGAATGGATGAGTGCAATAGTAGTGCCTGGGTGATTATAAGAGTGCATAGGTACTGCATGAGTGATTTGATATGTGCAAGGTTAGTACCTGAGTGATTGGATGAGTGTATGGGTAGTGCCTGAATGAATGGATGAGTGCATGGGTAGTGCCTGGGTGAATGCATTATGTGCAACTGTCTTGCCTGGGTGAATGGATGAGTGAATGGGTAGTGTCTGAGTAAATGGATGAGTGCAAGGGTAGTGACTGAGATCATTGGGTGTGTGTATGGGTAGTGCCTGAGTGAATGGATGAGCACATGCATAGTGCCTGAATGAATGGATGAGTGCAAGGGTAGTGCCTGGGTGATTAGATGAGTGCATGGGTATTGCCTGTGTGTATGGATGAGTGCATGGGTAGTGCCTGAGTGATTGGGTATGTGCATGGTTAGTGTCTGGGTCATTGCATGAGTGCATGGGTAGTGGCTGAGTGAATGGATGAGTGCAATAGTAGTGCCTGGGTGATTATAAGAGTGCATAGGTAGTGCATGAGTGATTTGATATGTGCATGGTTAGTACCTGAGTGATTGGATGAGTGAATGGGTAGTGCCTGAATGAATGGATAAGTGCAAGGGTAGTGCCTGGGTGATTGGATGAGTGCATGGATAGTGCCTGGGTGATTGGAATTAATGCATGAGTAGTGCCTAGGTGATTGGATGAGTGCATGGAGTACTGCCTGGGTGATTGTAGGAGTACAATGAGTAGTGTCTGGGTGATAAGATGAGTGCATGGATAGTGCCTAGGTGATTGCTGAGTATGCATAGATAGTGCCTGAGTGAATGGATGAGTGCATGGGTACTGCTTGGGTAATTGGATTAGGGCATGGGTAGTGCCTGGTTGATTGTATGAGTGCATGAGTAGTGCATAGGTGACTGGATGAGTGCAAGAGTAGCAGCCTGGGTGATTAAATGAGTGCAAGGGTAGAACCTTGGGTCATTGGATGAGTGCAAGATGTAGTGGATTGGTGATTGGGTGAGTACATGGATAGGGTCTGTGTGATAGAGTGAATGCATCGATACTGCCTGCAGTGATTGGGTGAGTGCATGGATAGTGCCTGGGTGATTGGATAAGTGCATGGGTACTACCTGGGTGATTGGATAAGTCCATGAGTAGTGCCTGGGTGAGTGGATGAATGCATGGGTAGAGCCTCAGTGAATCAGATGAGTGCATACATAGTGTATGGGTGTTTGTATAGTGCATGGGTAGCACCTAGTGTGAGTGGATGAGTGCCTGAGTAGTGGCTGGGAGATTAGATGAATTCAAGTGCAGTACCCGAGTGATTGGATGACTGCTTAGGTAGTGGCTGGATGTATTGGACAAGTGCAACTGTTGTGCCTGGGAGATGGGTATGAGTACATGAGTAGTAACTCAATGATTCTGTCACTAGATTAGTGATTTGACACATGTAATATATCTCGACCTCCACCCACTGTGAATAAATATAAACCAGACAAAAATGTATTAGAATTTTCATTTTGAACATTATGCAGCCAAACAACATACAATATTGTTTTAAGCAAAACGTTAATTCAACATAGACAAATGTTTTACTGTTTTTTCCTGTTTTCAGCTTTCATACTTGTTCACTTTCAACAGTGCTTTGTATAAAGACTCCTCATGAATACAGTGGGAAAAAACAATCAATGGATTGTAAAAAAACAAATGTGCACAGTAGATCATTACAACTATGTTATAATGTTTACTGCACTCACTACGCTTTTAATACTGGCTGGCTGATAGGTTACTAACTTAAGGAAAGCAACTATATGGTAAAACTATTTCGGATATTATTATATCTGGTACAAAATGTCCAACAATTATGAAACAGTCTTCATTTTTGCATATCCTTTGTAAACATCATCCCTCTTAGGCCAAATGATGTCTAAAATGTTCTTAGTCCATGTATGAAAAACTTAACTCATAGTACTACGTAGAAGTTGCTGTAGCAGAAGCAAAAGCGGTTTTTTTATTTAGTGGTGAAGAGACTTTTCACATGCTACTTAAGGGTACTGGTATTATAGTACCTCCATTTACTTTTTATCTGTACTAACCACAATGTAGTCCTCAAATATTTATAAATGTCTTTCCCGTAGTTAAAAAGAGTCCTTCATTTCTAACAATTTGCTGTAGACAATATCCCCAATAGGCCGAATAATGTCTCAGAAACACATAATCCAATATATAGTGCCAACACAATACCACATATTCTTATCCTAGATTCTCCTTAGAACTTCGGTTCTAGAAATAGCAGATATAAGTTTGGTAACTTTTTGGGTAGTCTTGATTTGAATGTCACTTGTATGTCATTGCACTCTGTCCATCCTGTTTGAAATCTTAAATATATTGTGTAGTGTCCAGAGATTATATTAACTCCTTCATGAAATATGATTGCTATTGGTTGTGAAAGTTCTTTTTGCAGATGGAAATTTGTGCAGCTTTAAAGTTTGTAATTTCAGTTCCTAACTTAGTACCATCCACTCTGCATCACTGTAGCATGTCTATGATATATTTGCCATACCTCTGTAGAAACAATGTTGACCTAAGTTGTGATCTGCAGTTTGGACAGGTCATATCTTGATGGGTGTTTGTAGTTAAATCTTCAAACAGCTCAGCTTCACAATCTGGTAATGTTAAGTACAGGAATAGTTCTTAATTGATTTCAGTGCTAGACGTAAATTTACAATCTTTTCACAGTTATGAGCTCCATTTATAAGTTAAACCAAATAATTCACTGATATTCACATCTTATTCATTTAATAGTTCTAGCAAAACCATTAGAAATTCTTAAGCATCCTGCTGAAGATTTTGAGAGAACACTACTGATCCAGTACAGTCATCCGGGAGTTTTCTTATTCCAGCAGCAGAATGCATATTACTTCTACCACTTCTTAGTTCTTCGAAGTAAACTACACAGTTGTGAAGACATTTTTATCTACCTTTTCTTTAATAGAATTTGTACAATGAGGCAAATAATATAGTACATTAAACACTACATTTGCATAACAGTTCACTCCAGATTTATTATCGAAGTGATAGCCTTATATTTCCTCATTATGCTCTATTTTTCTTATCTTTCCCTCTTGTTGATTTTCTTTTTGTTCATCTTTCTGATCAACTGTGATTGACTGTTTGGATATTTTCCGCTTTGGACACAGTATTGCTTTTTGAACCACAGGATACTGGCCTAAATGAGGTGCATATTGAGCTCTTAACCGATTATACTCTGTTACAAAGCTCACATCAGCACTTACTTTCTTCTCATCAAAATCAATCTCAAATAAACAAGACAATTTTCTCGTTCGCAACAAAGCAACATATGAAATTCCTTCTTTGAATACACTACTTCTATTATTAACAAAACCCATATCTACACTTAAACCTTGTGATTTATGAATAGTTACTGCATACGCTAAAGACACTGGGAACTGCTTGCGCTGGACATACAAGTCTTTGACAAGTAGGAAACGTACAATGCATCTACCAATCTGTTTAACTTCAGCAATATAATAAACTTTTATGGCTAAGTATTCCACATCATTTCTGTTTGGATAATTAACAAACTGCATAACTTTACACATTGCACCATTCACTAGCCCTTCTTCAACATTTAAATTACGACGTAAGATTACACAACAATTTTTACAGATACATAACTGATTTTCTAATCCTGCAGTTTTTGACACAGACTTTTCTAAACTATCCAATTTCGATTGCAGTTTTTCCGTTAGTAGCACTGTAACTACCTTGATGTTACATTTTATCATTTGCTCTAATTTCGATGATCTCTTCTTTTTCCAGATGCAATTATTGTTCATTGAATTTACTACACTCTTCAAGAGTTGGCATCAAACAAACAATAGACTTCTCTTACTTAACAAAATTGTACACTACTTCGGCAGCTGAAATATTGCTTGGAAACAAATTTTTGATGAGACAGGTTTGTAATACTGTTTTCCCTCTTTTCTGAGGACTTCCACTCTTATATCGTTTAGTATATCTGCATAATGCATATCTGATGGTTGGCGCATATTTTGGATTAACTCTTTGTACTGAAAAGTTTCCCAAATGCTTACATTTCTAATACTTCCTAGTGAATTCCTTGTTTCATTATGTAGAAGTTTCTTGAATATAGTTTGTTCTTTTACGGGAGTTAGTTGTAGCAGGTCTCCCAAGACTACTAAGTGTTGTCCTCCAAAAAAGTACATCGTAGTCAGTTTTTAATATTGGCTGTATTCTTAAATGTATAAAAGCTAGCATTAAGTTAGACACCATGCTGACTTCATCAATACTTAGGAGCTTTAATTTCTATAATGCTTTTGCCACTTCATGACAAGCATCACCAAATAATTTGTTGTATTGTAATTTGTTGCCATGTTCAACAGGCAGCATTAAGAATCGATGAAGGGTAACTCCTTTAACGTTATGAGCAGCTAAGCCTGTTGGTGCAGTGACTACACACAACAAGTTGGAATCTGTTCTCTTCGGTAGATAACTTGTGCAGTACTTTAATCAAGAAGCTTTTTCCAGTTCCAGCTTGACCACTTATGTACAATAGAACTGGTTTATGTGTAGAACATGCACACTTTTTATTCTCATAGAGAAACCCATGTTCTACTTTACCTTTTACTTCTTCAAAATGTCTTTCTGATCTGCATTCAATTGCTGTATTAGTAGTTCTACATCCACAGTTTACTGTCTTACTTACTTCATTGCATTCTCCACCTCATTCAAAGCTATTGCAGCATCATTTTCAATGATTGGCTGTCCAAGAGGATCTTGACTTCCAGGTGCTGAACTTTGACTGCTCGGAGAACTCTGTCTTGCTATCTCAGCAACAATTGTTTCTTCTTGTTCAATCTCATCTATCAACATTTGAAGATACACTGGAAACACAGAAAACTCAATGCTGTCTTTCACAGCGTTGAAAGAGTCTTCATAACAGCCAAATTCCCTAAGTAGCTCACTTTCAGTTCGTCATTGCTTACACAACTGTAACAAGGCTAAATAGAAAAACTCTCTTTTGTCTAGAGTTTGGCAACTTAGCTTTCGATGGTTGATTACATTTCCTTTGTTATGTCTTACCAAACATCCTTCGCATCCAGCCACAGCAAATTTTCCTTCATCTATGTTTTCACTGACATTTCTTCTGAAAGTATAATGTTGAAGTATTTCATAAAGACACATGCTTTCCAGATGATGACTTCTTCTTGGATATTAAGTATCCAGCAAGTCTGACCGCCATCCTAATGAAACCCTAACTTTCTTTAAAAAACATCTTTCAGACCTATTTTCCTTTCTCGCTGTTATTCAGGACGTTGTGATGGTGTTGTTAACTGCGACGATCGTGCCTTCCCATAAAGTGAAAACACACATATGCACACATATTACAGTATATTACACACTAGGTGTTTATTGCTGTACACTTCAAACTCATGTTTTCCATTGTATTCCTACAACAACCATCGCTAAAACCAATTTTTTGTTTTCGTGTGACTCCGGAGATCACGATGACGTCGCCCATCGCGGTCCCCGTGGTTACGTCACGAAAGCGGAAAGCAAAAGCAGGATTTTAATGGCCACCAACACATCCAAAAATAATATGTAAAAAAATCCATTCTGAACATTGCCCTACACACATTACTATATTCATACTTCTTTCAAAGCATGTTTAAACTCATGTTTTGGTACTAAGTTTCTTTAAAACCCATCTTTCAGACCTATTATCGATTTTCACAGTTATTCGGGACTATGCAATGGCGACGTTAACCATGACGATCGCGCCTTTCCCTTAAACTGAAAACACATATATGCACACACATTACAATATTTTACACACTAGGGGTTTATTACTGTGTACTTCAAACTCATGTTTTTCTTGTGTATTTCTAGAACAACCATCTCTAAAACCTATTTTCCAGAGATCGCGCTGACGTCGCTCATAGCGGTCCCCACGCTTACGTCGCGAAAGTGGAAAGCAAAAGCAGGATTTCAATGGCCACCACAACATTAAAAAATTATAACTATATAATTAATTCTAATCATAACAGTAGATAACTCACTATATAAATACCTCTATACAAAGATTTATCAGAACCTCAATATCTCTATAAGAATGTGCAATAATGAGTCACCAATATTCGCGCAGACCTTGATATTCGCAATATCCCCTCGATGGTACATGGGGGGCCGCGCTGGCATGTGTTTTGTAAAATTGCACACAAATGTATTCTTACATCTCTATTTATATTGCTTGTATTTATACTTACCCAGCAATTATTTGTGTAGATAAATTTGTATACATCAAGAAGATATTTTCTGTAAAACTACCATGAAATGTACCAGTCTGTTTTCCATGACCATTGATCATGTGACTACTATATAAACAACTGTTAGATAATGTGGCGTGATTGTGATCAAGGCCAGGCTTGGCCTAAACGCATTATGGTGGATATGTGGCAAGAATAAAATGAGTTGTGTGTGCATAAATGTACAAACATACACACATGAATATATATATATATATATATATATATATATATATATATATATATATATATATATATATATATATATATATATATATATATATATATATATTATCTACTGGCGGTCGCCAGTAGATAGTTATAGTTACAACCTATTATCCATAGGAAATCCATGACATTCTATTTGAAATAACTCTCTTGCCGGTTGACGTATCTTCGCAAAATTTTCAAACTTTGTGGGGCGCTCCGGTCCGCTCCTACCCTGAAAGTCTCGGGGGATTCGTCAGCGGGGGCCGAGAAAAGGGGGTCCCAAAACGCGTTTTCCCATGCAATTTTCCATAGGAAACTTTAGACACGGCTACAGCCCGAACTGCTGAACGGAATTACACCAAATTTGGCAAAGAGGTAGTTCTTGGTTCAGAAAGAACCCTTTTGTTAAATGGTGTAAATCCGTTCAGTAGTTGCTGAGAAAATCAAAAGTAAAAAGATAGATATATCTAGGGCCGCGGATCCTCCCGAGCACGAGCTTTATGTTAATTGGCTGTCAACACTCCAAATCAGGAAGTGTTGGCAGCCATTTTATCCTCGGTAGAACCGAGGGACAGAAACAAGTGCGCAAAGCGCACAAAGGGAGCAGGGTAGAAACACCTGACCCCTAGGTCTGCTCAGGGGTCCCACAAGGACCCCCTGGGCAAAAAAATTGTTTTTTTTATAAAAAAATTGGCAGGATGCGCTCAGGGAGCGCGAATCCTGCCGAACAAAAATAAAATCGAAGCGCGGTCTCCCGCGCTTCGATGTTAATTGGCCCCCGGTGGGCCAAGTCCCGGGGGCATGCTGGGGGGTTAATTTTATGTGTGGGGGCCTCTAAGGGCCCCCAAGACCCGGGGACCACCACCCCCGGGGCTTTATGTATAATGGTGCGGGAGGGCTCTGAGCCCTCCCGCAGCCCGAGACCACCACCTCCCGGGGCTTCTTTTTTTAAATTAAAAACCTGTGTGGGGGCTCCAGCCCCCACACGCCCGAGACCACCACCTCCCGGGGCACTAAGAAAAAATTAAAATGGGGGTCCGTTTTGGACCCCCAAGCCCCGAGGACCACCACCTCCCGGGGCTTTCAAAATGTAGGGAGGGGGCCGCGCGGCCCTCTCCTGGAGCCTGTGGTGGCCCTGGGGACCGCCACCCCCAGGGCCGGCTCCTGCAGTGTCCCGAGGTGCCTACCCCGGGACACTGCTGTTTGCAATGACAGGACGGGAGCCTCGCGGCTCCGTCCTGTCATTACAAACTTGCTTTGGATATTGGAAGAGAGGCAGGAAACCTGCTCTCTCTTCCAATATCCAAAGCCGATTGCTTTTCACATGGGGAGCTGCATCTTAGCAGCTCCCCATGTGTAAAGCAATGCCGGCTCCCGTAGGACACGGGGAGCCGGCGGGACTGTGGGGGGCTTGGGGACCCCCACAGTCCCCAACAAGAGGCCAGGCCCGGGGGATGGGGTCCCCGGGGCCATAAGTGGCCACGGAAGGGGCCACGCAGCCCCCTCCCAAAGTAAAAAAATGGAAAAAAATTAAAAAAAGTGCAAGGCCGGCCTGGGGATGGGGTCCCCGGGGCCTTAAATGGCCTGAGGAGGGGGCCACGCAGCCCCCTCCAAATAAAAAAAAGAGGCCATGCCCTGGGGATGGGGTCCCCAGGGCCAATACAGGCCCAGGAAGGGGGCCACGCGGCCCCCTTCCGTTTTTTTTTATTTTAATTTTTAAAAAAGGGGTAAGGCCCTGGGGGATGGGGTCCCCAGGGCCTAAAAATAGGAAAAAGGAAGGGGCCACACAGCCCCCTTCAGAGGAGAAAAAAAAAAAAAACGATCGGGCCCGTAGGCCCCGCCCCTTCCTTCACCACTCTGCAAACGCGCCCCTGGCGCGTTTGCAGAGAAGGACAATTCCCCTTGAATACTGGGGGTCCCTGGGGGCCAACTAGCCCACCAGGAACCTCCAGTATACGCCAGGGGGCTACAGAATTGTGCCCGTATTTGTGTCCGCTTTCTCTCCACTTTTCCTTCTGTACCCCTCGCTGCCCCATTTTGAATTGTGCCCGTATTTGTGTCCGCTTTCTCTCCACTTTTCCTTCTGTACCCCTCGCTGCCCCATTTTGAATTGTGTCCGTATTTGTGTCCGCTTTCTCTCCACTTTTCCTTCTGTACCCCTCGCTGCCTTTCGCCATTCCCGCCGCTGCGTCCCTGCGGCCCCGCCCCTGACTGCCCATTCGCTGCCCCTGCCTCCCGCCTCCCAGCTGCTCCTCCCTCCCACCTCCCCATAAATGGCGGCCGCTGTGCGCCGCGCCGCTGGCGCGCCAAAGGCAAGCCCGTCTGCGCCCGTCCGCGCCTGGACCGCGCCCAGCGCCAAACCCCTGGCCCCCGCAGCAGCCAACCGACCCACCGGACTTACGACACCGCCACCCTCAACGCACTCAACACCGGCCGCATCCCCGGCTGCCACCGTGCCACCCCAGGACGCACCCACGGACCCTTCGCCTGCCAATCCTGCAAGTTCTCCTGCCTCCGGACCTGCACCACACCCGCCAAGCCGAGCACCAGCAGCAACCACCTGAAGTGCTTCCTGCTCAACACCCGCTCCGTCCACAGACACGCCGTGGAACTTTGGAACCTGCTCGACTCCACATCACCAGACGTCGCTTTCCTCACGGAAACATGGATGAACGCCTCCTCAGCGCCCGACATCGCCATCGCCATCCCGGACGGATACAAGATCACCCGAAGGGACCGCGCAAACCAGACAGGAGGAGGCATCGCCATCATCCACAAGAACACCATCCGCATCACGACCAACTCCGACGACACCTTCACAGCCGGCGAACACCTGCACTTCCAGATACACACCGACCCCAAGACCACCCTCAGAGGCACCCTCATCTACAGACCCCCAGGACCACGCACACAATTCAGCGAAGACATCGCCGACCTCATCAGCCCGCACGCCCTCCCTCGGCTGACTACATCCTCCTTGGGGACCTCAACTTCCACCTAGAGAACAACAACGATCGCAACACCACCACCCTGCTGGACAACCTCGCCAACCTCGGACTCAAGCAACTGGTGACCACCCCCACACACCTCGCCGGCCACACGCTTGACCCCGTCTTCTCCTCCAGCAAGGACATCTCCTTCAGCCACACCACCGGACTCCACTGGACAGACCACAGCTGCGTCCACTTCAGCTTCAGCAGGATCACCACGCACCACCACCCGCAACAGTTTCCGCGCAGAAGCTGGAACAAGATCACCACCGACCAACTCACCACATCCCTGAGCCAGAACCCTCCCGCCAGCTCAACGAACCCCAACCAAGCCGCCAGCAACCTCACAAGATGGATCACCAACTGCGCAGACGACCTCGCCCCATTGAAGACCCCCAGTCAGACCCGGCAACAAGAAAGCATCCTGGTTCACCGACGAACTCAAGATATCCAAGAAGAACTGCCGGGCCCTCGAGAAAGCATGGCGCAGAGACCCGACTGCAGACAACATGACCACCCTCAAGCACGCCACCCGAAAACACCACCAGCTGATCCACACCACCAAGAAAACCGCATTCAAGGAACGACTGGACAACAACGCCCACAACAGCAAGGAACTCTTCATCATCGTCAAAGAACTCTCGAACCCCAGCGCCGGAAACAACGACATCACTCCCTCGCAAGACCTCTGCAACTCGCTAGCCTCGTTCTTCCACAGCAAGATCGCAGACATACACTACAGTTTCAGCACACAGCCGACGTACCCTACGACCTGTTCCAACGCCCCCACCTCCACCCTCCGAGCCTGGACCCCTATCAACACCGAAGACACTATCCGCACGATGAACTCCATCCACTCCGGATCACCAACCGACCCCTGCCCTCACCACGTCTTCAACAAGGCCGGCGCCGTCATCGCACCCCACCTCCGGGACATCATCAACACCTCCTTCGTCACCGCCACCTTCCCAGAGAGCTGGAAGCACGCCGAACTCAGTGCCCTACTGAAGAAACCGTCAGCAGACCCCACCGACCTCAAAAACTACCGCCCCATCTCGCTCCCTCCTTTTCCTGCCAAAGTCATCGAGAAGACCGTCAACAGACAACTGGCCGCCTTCCTCGAGACGAATGGATCCTCGACCACTCGCAGTACGAGCTTCCGGGCCAACCACAGCACCGAGACCGCCCTCATCGCAGCTACCGACGACATCCGAGCCCTGCTCGACAACGGGAAACAGCGGCCCTCATCCTCCTGGACCTCTCCGCAGCGTTCGACACAGTCTGCCACCGCACCCTAGTGCAACGCCTGAACAACGGCGGAATCCAAGAGAAGGCACTGGAGTGGATCATCTCCTTCCTCGCCGGAAGAACCCAGAGAGTCCGCCTCCCCCGTTCAGTTCCGAGGCCACCGAAGTCATCTGCGGCGTACCACAAGGATCATCACTCAGCCCCACCCTCTTCAACGTCTACATGAGCCCCCTCGCAGCCATCGCACGCCAACACAACCTCAACATCATCTCCTACGCCGACGATTCCCAGCTGATCCTCTCCCTCACCAACGACCCCACAACCGCCAGAACCAACCTACATGAAGGGATGAAGGACGTAGCCGAGTGGATGAGGAACAGCCGCCTGAAACTGAACTCAGATAAAACGGAAGTCCTCGTCCTAGGATCATCACCCTCCGCCTGGGACGACTCCTGGTGGCCCCCTGCCCTGGGCAACGCACCCAAACCAACGGACCACGCACGCAACCTGGGCTTCATCCTGGACTCCTCCCTCTCAATGACCCGACAAATCAACGCCGTCTCCTCGTCTTGCTTCAACATCCTACGCATGCTGCGCAAGATCTTCCGGTGGATCCCCACCGAAACCAGGAAGACGGTCACCCAGGCCCTCGTCACCAGCCGACTGGACTACGGCAACTCCCTCTACGCCGGAACCACAGCCAAACTTCAAAAAGACTCCAACGCATCCAGAACGCCTCAGCTCGACTCATCCTGGACATCCCCCGACACAGCCACATCGCCGGACACCTGAGAGACCTGCACTGGCTCCCCGTCAGCAAGAGAATCACGTTCCGACTCCTCACCCACACACACAAAGCTCTCCACAACCAAGGCCCCAGATACCTCAACGACCGTCTGACCTTCTACACTCCCACCCGCCAGCTACGATCGACCAACCACGCCCTCGCCGCCGTCCCCCGCATCCGAAGAGCCACAACTGGAGGAAGATCCTTCTCCTACCTGGCTGCCAAGACGTGGAACTCCCTACCCATCCACCTCCGCCTTACCCAAGACCACCTCTCCTTCAGGAAGCAACTCAAGACCTGGCTGTTCGAACAGTAGCGGACCCCCTCCCCCAAGCGCCTTGAGACCCTCCGGGTGAGTAGCGCGCTATACAAATGCTTGATTGATTGATTGAGGTGTACAGAGGCCACGCCCCTTTTTACACCTCTCTGCAACGCAGCTCTATGGCGCTTTTGGAGGTATATGGTGGGCTAGTTGCACCCCAGGGACCCTCAGGATTCAAGGGAGTTAATCCCCCGACTTAAAACGCGCCACGGGCGCGTTTGCACAGTGGTGAAGGGAGGGGCGGGGCTTCAGGTGACATGTGTGCAAACAGGCCCCGTGGTGCGTTTTAAGATGGGGAATTAAATCCTCTTCAATCCTGAGGGTCCCTGGGGGCCAACTAGCCCAACAGGTACGTCCAGAAAGCGCCACAGAGCTGCGTTGCAGAGAGGTGTAAAAGGGGTGTGGCCTCTGTACATGTCTCTGCAACGCAGCCCCTGGCGCATACTGGAGGTTCCTGGTGGGCTAGTTAGCCCGTAGGGACCCTCATGATTCAAGGACTTAATCCCCCAACCTAAAACGCGCCACGGGGCGCGTTGCACAGATGTCACCTCAGGCCCCGCCCCTCCCTTCACCATTGTGCAAATATTCCTCTAAAATCAGCCGAAATACGAATTCTGATTTACTCACCTGTTATCAGGAGAGACCTCAGTGCTGCATCTTTCAGCCCAGTACTAATCCTGAAAAGTAATTTTAACCGTACTTACCAGTAACTTGAATTTCCTTCCATAGGCTAACATTGACTGGTTTCACTTGGAAATTCTTCTAAGTGTGGAGTTTTGGAACTTTAAAATATTCCTCTAAAATCAGCCGAAATACGAATTCCGATTTACTCACCTGTTATCAGGAGAGACCTCAGTGCTGTATCTTTCAGCCCAGTACTGGTCCTGAAAAGTAATTTTAACCGTACTTACCAGTAACTTGAATTTCCTTCCATAGGCTAACATTGACTGGTTTCACTTGGAAATTCTTCTAAGTGTGGAGTTTTGGAACTTTAAAATATTCCTCTAAAATCAGCCGAAATACGAATTCCGATTTACTCACCTGTTATCAGGAGAGACCTCAGTGCTGCATCTTTCAGCCCAGTACTGATCCTCAAAAGTAATTTTAACCGTACTTACCAGTAACTTGAATTTCCTTCCATAGGATATCATTGCCTGCTTTTTGCTGAAAAAGTTTCTAAGTGTTGATTTTTGAAACATACAAATATTCCTCTAAAATCAGCCGAAATCCGAATTCTAATTTACTCACCTGTTATCAGGAGAGACCTCAGTGCTGCATCTTTCAGCCCAGTACTGGTCCTGAAAAGTAATTTTAACCGTACTTACCAGTAACTTGAATTTCCTTCCATAGGCTAACATTGACTGGTTTCACTTGGAAATTCTTCTAAGTGTGGAGTTTTGGAACTTTAAAATATTCCTCTAAAATCAGCCGAAATACGAATTCCGATTTACTCACCTGTTATCAGGAGAGACCTCAGTGCTGCATCTTTCAGCCCAGTACTGATCCTCAAAAGTAATTTTAACCGTACTTACCAGTAACTTGAATTTCCTTCCATAGGATATCATTGCCTGCTTTTTGCTGAAAAAGTTTCTAAGTGTTGATTTTTGAAACATACAAATATTCCTCTAAAATCAGCCGAAATCCGAATTCTAATTTACTCACCTGTTATCAGGAGAGACCTCAGTGCTGCATCTTTCAGCCCAGTACTGATCCTCAAAAGTAATTTTAACCGTACTTACCAGTAACTTGAATTTCCTTCCATAGGATATCATTGCCTGCTTTTTGCTGAAAAAGTTTCTAAGTGTTGATTTTTGAAACATACAAATATTCCTCTAAAATCAGCCGAAATCCGAATTCTAATTTACTCACCTGTTATCAGGAGAGACCTCAGTGCTGCATCTTTCAGCCCAGTACTGGTCCTGAAAAGTAATTTTAACCGTACTTACCAGTAACTTGAATTTCCTTCCATAGGCTAACATTGACTGGTTTCACTTGGAAATTCTTCTAAGTGTGGAGTTTTGGAACTTTAAAATATTCCTCTAAAATCAGCCGAAATACGAATTCCGATTTACTCACCTGTTATCAGGAGAGACCTCAGTGCTGTATCTTTCAGCCCAGTACTGGTCCTGAAAAGTAATTTTAACCGTACTTACCGGTAACTTGAATTTCCTTCCATAGGCTAACATTGACTGGTTTCACTTGGAAATTCTTCTAAGTGTGGAGTTTTGGAACTTTAAAATATTCATCTAAAATCAGCCGAAATACGAATTCCGATTTACTCACCTGTTATCAGGAGAGACCTCAGTGCTGTATCTTTCAGCCCAGTACTGGTCCTGAAAAGTAATTTTAACCGTACTTACCGGTAACTTGAATTTCCTTCCATAGGCTAACATTGACTGGTTTCACTTGGAAATTCTTCTAAGTGTGGAGTTTTGGAACTTTAAAATATTCATCTAAAATCAGCCGAAATACGAATTCCGATTTACTCATCTGTTATCAGGAGAGACCTCAGTGCTGCATCTTTCAGCCCAGTACTGATCCTCAAAAGTAATTTTAACCGTACTTACCAGTAACTTGAATTTCCTTCCATAGGATATCATTGCCTGCTTTTGCTGAAAAAGTTTCTAAGTGTTGATTTTGAAACATACAAATATTCCTCTAAAATCAGCCGAAATCACGAATTCCGATTTACTCACCTGTTATAAGGAGAGACCTCAGTGCTGTATCTTTCAGCCCAGTACTGGTCCTGAAAAGTAATTTTAACCGTACTTACCAGTAACTTATATTTTCTTCCATAGGAATCCATTGTCTGGTTTTCAGCAGAAAAGTTTCAAAGTGTCGATTTTCACAAACTACAAATATTCCTTAAAAATCGCCTGTATGACTTAAACGCATTCTTTCAACTGTTTACAGGAGATGCACCAGTGCTGGATCCAGGATCCAACACTGAGTAAGAAAAAGTAACGATAACAGTTTTTACCTGCTAAGTGAATTTCCTTCCATAGGATAACATTGGTGATTCTATGAGAAAAAGTTTCTAAGTGTCAACTTTTAAAATACAATAATATTCCTTAAAAATCACGACTGTAACCAAAACGCTTTTACTCAACTGTTTACAGGAGATGTACCAGGACTGAATCTAGGATCCAGTCCTGTGGTTAGAAAAGTAATCCATAAAGTAACTAATTGCATTTAACTAGAAATTCACATTGAGCTGAATGTTGCATTGTGTTTGAAAATGTGTTGCCCATTGCAACAACTGTAACTACTGTACTTAAAAGTCTATTGCCTATGTGCAAAGTATTTAAACTAAAGTAATTCATTCTGAGAAAGTATTTTTGTAATGTAATGTATAATGTAATTACAATGTAATTTAAAAATAAAATATGTAAAAGAAATTGTTTCTAAAAATGTAGTAAATAAGTATGAAAAAAATTAATATAAAAATTAATACATTTAAAAATTGTCATTTAAAAACCTTTGAAATTCACTGAAAAACCGTAGGTTTCAGGCACGTTATAGTTACAAATTAGCATTTTAAAAACCTTTGAAATTCACTGAAAAACCATAGGTTTCAGACACGTTATAGTTAGAAATTAGCATTTAAAAAACCTTTGAAATTCACTGAGAAAACCATAGGTTTTAGGGACAGTTATAGTTAGTTGGACATTGCACTCGTACAAAACCCGTGAAATTCCCCGTTATAGTTAGTTCAGCTAACTATAACTCAGCGCCCACAATGCACTGCTGATGACGTCACATATTACATCACTCATGACATGGTCAGTGACATCACTGATGACATCACTGATGACATCTCAAATGACATCACTGATGACATCATCCACGTGATAATCTGATGCAGCTCCTCACACCCTAATATAACCTTTGATACACCCAATCTAAATTACAGACTGCCATTCGCAAAACCATAGACACTCCAACACCAATAACTACATACCCACTCACTGATTCTTAGGTCTACACACACACATCCACTCACTCACCCGTACAGTCACTCATACTTATGGTCACTCAGTACAGGACTATCATATGCACTCTTACTCCTATATAGACACTCAAACACCGCCACTCATCCATAGAGGTACTCACACACCTAGTCAGTCATGCAAATAATTAAACACACTGCCATTTACTCACCTATACAGTTATACACACACCAGCTCACTTAATCATACAAATACTAGCACATTGTTACGCTCTTATACAATCACTGATACAAGCACACACTCATCCATACAGCCACTATCACAATCACTCACTCTCGCTTATAGCTATTTATATACTCCAATACACATATATACTGCCTTTCACATATGTAGTTACTCACACATGTACCACTGGGACATACATTCACTCACTAACACACTCTTACACACACTTACCCACCCATACAGTCTATCACAGATGCACTCTTGAAACCATCCACCCAGTGAATCACCCACTCACACATCTATGCACAGTCGCACACACCCCATCCACACAAACACTCAGGCACCCATACAGATACTCATAGAACCAATCAATAACCCATATAGACACTCATGTAGCTATTCACAAATCCATGCATCCACTTACACACCAACAGACGGATACAGACATTCACACAGTTTAGTCACTAACCCATGCATTCAGTAAGATACGTTTAATCACTCACTTGTAGAGTCAGTCACGCACGTACTAAATCATCAATTCAGACACTTATACACCCACTCATTCTTCAATACGCCTTTCCCTATATATATTAAACATATTTAAACTTTACAGAAACACACAGTCACTGGATGATGTCATCAGTGATGTCATTTGAGATGTCATTTGAGATGTCATCAGTGATGTCATCAGTGATGTCTCTGACCATGTCATGAGTGATGTAATATGTGACGTCATCAGCAGTGCATTGCGGGGCGCGAGTTATAGTTAGCTGAACTAACTATAACGGGGAATTTCACGGGTTTTGTACGAGTGCAATGTCCAACTAACTATAACTGTCCCTAAAACCTATGGTTTTTTCAGTGAATTTCAAAGGTTTTTTAAATGCTAATTTCTAACTATAACGTGTCTGAAACCTATGGTTTTTTCAGTGAATTTCAAAGGTTTTTAAAATGCTAATTTGTAACTATAACGTGCCTGAAACCTACGGTTTTTTCAGTGAATATATATATATATATATATTACCTACTGGCGGTTGCCAGTAGGTAGTTATAGTTAGGACCTATTTTCCATAGGAAAAGCGTTTTTTGATTTGCCAATATCTTTGGTGCCGTTTGACGAATCTTCGTGAAATGTTCCCAAAAACAGGAGTGAACCGCTCAGTTTGTGTGTGGGTGATTCGTCAAGCGGGGGCCTAGAAAAAAGGGGGGTCCCAAAGCACGTTTTCTCCATGTTAATTTCCATAGGAACTTTATTACAGGCTACAGCCCGACCTGCTGAACGGAATTACACCAAATTTGGTAAAAAGGTAGGTCTTGGTTTATAGTGCACCCTTTTTTTTAAATGGTGTAAATCCGTTCAGTAGTTCCTGAGAAATTTTAAAAATACAAATATCGATATCTGAGCACCGAGGAGGAGTCGCGAACAATCCCGAGCACGAGCTCAATTCTGATTGGCTGCCAACACTCCAAACCAGAATGTGTTGGCAGCCATCTTGTGACTCGGTAAAACCGAGTCACAAGAAAAAGGATGAAACAAAGATAAAAAACATGAAAAGGGGGCAGGGTACAAACACCCTGACCCCCTAGGCCTGCTCAGGGTGTCCCACAAGGACCCCCAGGGCCCAAAAAAGCATTTTTTAAGAAAAAATCAACCGAATTTGCACTGGGGTCGCAAATTCGGCCGAGAAAATTAAAAAAAACAAAGCGCGGGCTCCTGCGCTTCGTTTTTGAAAGCCCCCGGGTGGGCCAGGTCCCGGGGGCACTCACCAATAAATTTGCGGGGACCGCCACCTCCCCGGGGCTTATTAAATTGAATGCAAGAGGGCACACGGCCCCCCGCATTGTTTAAAAAAAATTGTGGGGGTCCCAATCCCCCACGCTGCCCCGGGGACCACCACCTCCCCAGGGCATTCATGTAAATGGGCAGGAGGGCCTCACAGGCCCCTCCGAGCCCCAGGGACCACCACCTCCCCAGGGCTATAAATAATAATTAGTGTGGGGGGGTTCAAGCCCCCCCACACTGCCCCAGGGACCACCACCTCCCCGGGGCACTTAATATTCAAATGCGGGGGTCCGTTATGGATCCCAGGGCCCCGGGGACCACCACCTCCCCGGGGCTTTAAATACGTTGGGAGGGGGGCCGCATGCCCCACAAAGTCATCCATACAGATACTCATACACCCACTCATTCTTCAATACACCTTGGCATTTATATATAAAACATATTTAAACTTTACAGAAACACACAGTCACTGGATGATGCAATTAGTGATGTTATCAGTGATGTCATTTGAGATGTCATCAGTGATGTCATCAGTGATGTCACTGACCATGTCATGAATGATGTAATATGTGATGTCATCAGCAGTGCATTGTGGGCGTGAGTTATAGTTAGCTCAACTAACTATAACAGACAATTTCTCTGGTTTTGTACGAGTGAAATGTCCAACTAACTATAACGTCCCTGAAACCTGTGGTTTTTTCAGTGAATTTCTAAGGTTTTTTAAATGCTAATTTCTGACTATAACGTCCCTGAAACCTATAATTTTTTCAGTGAATTTCTAAGGTTTTTTAAATGTTAAATCCTAATTATAACGCCCCTGAAACCTATGGTTTTTTCAGTGAATTTCAAAGGTTTTTTAAATGCTAATTTCTAACTATGCCTACAGAGGTAGGACATGTGCAGAATAGGAAGAAAGGCGCAGAAAGAAGCAAGAGAAATGCAGAAAGAGGCAACAGAAGTCCAGAAAGACGAAGAAAGGTGCAGAAAGAAGCAAGAGATATGCAGAAAGAACCAACAGAGGTGCAGAAAGAGGCCTTGTTGCAAAGTCATCCTGTGCCCCCAATTTTTTGCTCACTGGTACTGGTGGTAACTGACTCTGACTAACCAGGCCCGGAGCCAGTGCTATGCTGAAAGACACTTAGAATACAGTGAAAATACCTACATACACTAGGGTACACTACGGGTTGGGGTAACCCTGTGATTGGCATGACCTCCCCTGTAAGGCCCTAGTACATAATAGGGCAGGGGGATTAAAACTACCTCTAAGTCAGAGGTGCAGAAAGAGGAAAGAGAAGTGCAGAAAGAAGCAACAGAGGTGCAGAAAGAGGCAAAAGGGGTGCAGAAAGAGGCAAAACATGTGCAGAAAGAGGCAACAGAGGTACAGAAAGAGGCAACAGTGGTACAGAAAGAGGCAAGAGAGATGCAGAAACAGGCAGGAAAGGTGCAGAAAGAGGAAAGAGGGGTGCAGAAAGAGGCAAGAGATCTCCAGAAAAACGCAACAGAGGTGCTGATAGAGGCAAGTGAGGAGCAGAAAGAGGCAAGAGATCTGCAGAAAAAAGCAACAGAGGTGCTGAAAGAGGAAAGTGAGGTGCACAAAGAAGCAAGAGAGGTGCAGAAAGAGGCAATAGAAGTGCAGAAAGGAGCAACAGAGGTGCAGAAAGAGACAAAAGGGGTGCAGAAAGAGGCAGGAAATGTGCAGAAAGAGGCAACATAGGTACAGAAAGAGGCAAGAGAGATGCAGAAACAGGCAGGAAAGGTGCAGAATGAGGGAACAGAGGTGCTGAAAGAGGCAAGTGAGGTGCTGAAAGAAGCAAGAGAGGTGCAGAAAGAAGGAATTGAAGTGCAGAAAGAAGTAACAGAGGTGCTGAAAGAGGCGCAAAGGGTGCAAAAATAGCAAGAAAAGTGCAGAAAGAGGCAACAGAGGTACAGAAAGAGGCAAGAGAGGTGCAGAAAGAAGGAACAGGGGTGCAGAAAGAGGCAAGAGAGGTGCAGAAAGAGAAAAGAGGGGTGCAGAAAGAGGCAAGAGATCTGCAGAAAAATGCAACAGAGGTGCTAAAACAGACAAGTGAGGTGCAGAAAGAGGCAAGAGATCTGCAGAAAAAAGCAACAGAGGTGCTGAAAGAGGCAAGTCAGCTGCAGAAAGAAGCAAGGCAGGTGCAGAAAGAGGCAATAGAAGTGCAGAAAGAAGCATCAGAGGTGCACAAAGAGGCAAGAGGGGTGCAGAAAGAGGAGAGAGAAGTGCAGAAAGAAGCAAAAGAGGTGCTCAAAGAGGCAAGAGGGATACAGAAAGAGGCAGCAGCAGTGCAGAAGGAACCAAGAGAAGAGCAAAAAGAAGCAACAGAGGTGCTGAAAGAGGGACGAAGGGTGCAGAAAGAGGCAAGAGAAGTGCAGAAAGAAGCAACAGAGGTACAGAAAGAGGCAAGATTGGTGCAGAAAGAGGGAAGAGAGGTGTAGAAAGAGGTAAGAGAGTTACACAAAGAGGGAAGAGGGGTGCAGAAAGAGGCAGGAGGGGTGCAGAAAGAAGCAACAGAGGTGCCGAAAGAGGCAAGATAGGTGTGGAAAGAAGCAAGTGAAGTGCAGAAAGAGGCAACAGAGGTGCAGAAAGACGCAAGAGAGGTGCAGAAACAAGCAAGAGAAGTGGAGAAAGAGGCAAGAGAATTGCTAAAAGAAGCAACAGAGGTGTAGAAAGAAGCAAGAGAAGTGCAGAAAGAGGCAAGAACAGTGCAGAAAGAACCAACAGAGGTGCAAAAAGAGGCAAGAGGGGTGCAGAAAAAGGTAGGAGGGGTGCAGAAAGAAGGAAGAGAAGTGCAGAAAGAAGCAACAGAGGTGCTGAAAGAGGTGCGAAGGGTGCAGAAAGAGCAAGAGAAGTGCAGAAAGAGGCAACAGAGGTACAGAAAGAGGCAAGAGAGGTGCAGAAACAGGCAGGAAATGTGCTGAAAGAGGAAACAGGGATGCAGATAGAGGCAAGAGAGGTGCAGAAAGAGAAAAGAGGGGTGCAGAAAGAGGCAAGAGATCTGCAGAAAAAAGCAACAAAGGTGCTGAAAGAAGCAAGTGAGGTGCAGAAAGGGGCAAGAGATCTGCAGAAAAAAGAAACAGAGGTGTTGATAGAGGCACGTGATGTGCAGAAAGAAGCAAGAGAGGTGCAGAAAGAGGCAATAGAAGTGCAGAAAGAAGCAAAAGAGGTGCAGAAAGAGGCAAAAGGGGTGCAGAAAGAGGCAACAAGAGTGCAGAAAGAGGCAACAGAGGTACAGAAAGAGGCAAGAGAGGTACAGAAACAGGCAGGAAAGGTGCAGAAAGAGGGAACAGGAGTGCAGAAAGAGGCAAGAGATCTGCAGAAAAAAGCAACAGAGGTGCTGAAAGAGGCAAGTGAGGTGCAGAAAGAGGCAAGAGATCTGCAGAAAAAAGCAACAGAGGTGCTGAAAGAGGTAAGTGAGGTGCAGAATGAAGCAAGAGAGGTGCAGAAAGAAGGAAGGTAGGTACAGAAAGAGGCAATAGAAGTGCAGAAAGAAGCATAAGAGGTGCACAAAGAGGCAAGAGGGGTGCAAAAAGAGGAGAGAGAAGTGCAGAAAGAAGCAAAAGAGGTGCTCAAAGAGGCAAGAGGGATACAGAAAGAGGCAACAGCAGTGCAGAAAGAACCAAGAGAAGTGCAGAAAGAAGCAACAGAGGTGCAAAAGGAGGCACGAGGAGTGCAGAAAGAAGGAGGAGAAGTGCAGAAAGAAGCAACAGAGGTGCTGAAAGGCACGAAGGGTGCAGAAAGAGGCAAGAGAACTGCAGAAAGAAGCAACAGAGGTACAGAGAGAGGCAAGAGTGGTGCAGAAAGAGGGAAGAGAGGTGTAGAAAGAGGCTTGAGAGTTGCGCAAAGAGGGAAGACGTGCAGAAAGAGGCAAGAGGGGTGCAGAAACAGGCAAGAGAACTTCAGAAAGAGGCAAGAGAATTGCTGAAAGAAGCAACAGAGGTGTAGAAAGAAGCAAGAAAAGTGAAGAAAGAGGGAAGTGAGATGCGGAAACAGGCAAGAAAGGTACAGAAAGCGGGAAGATGAGTACAGAAAGAGACAACAGGGGTGCAGAAAGAGGCAAGAGAAGTGCTTAAAGAATCAACAGAGGTGCAGAAGGAGGCAAGAGAACTGCAGAAAGAGGCAAAAGAGTTGCAGAAACAGGCAAAAGAGGTACAGAAAGAGGGAACAGGTGGGTAGACTGAAGCAAGAGAGGTGCAGAAAGAGGGAAGAGGGGTGCAGAAATTTGGAACAGAGGTGCAGGAAGAAGCCAGAGCAGTGCAGAAAGAACCAACAGAGGTGCAGGAAGAAGCCAGAGCAGTGCAGAAAGAACCAACAGAGGTGCAGAAAGAGGCAAGAGGGGTATAGAAAGAGGCAAGTGAAGTGCAGAACGAAGCAAAAGAGGTGCAGAAAGAACCAACAGAGGTGGAAAAAGAGGCAAAGCGGTGCAGAAAGGGGTAGGAGAGGTGCACAAAGAGGCAAGAGGGATACAGAAAGAGGCAGGAGGGGTGCAGAAAGAGGAAGAGAACTGCAGAAAGAAGCAACTGAGGTGCTGAAATAGGCACAAAGTATGCAGAAAGAGACAAGACAGGTGAAGAAAGAAGGAACAGAGGTACGGAAAGAGGCAAGAGTGGTGCAGAAAGAGGGAAGAGAGGTGCAGAAAGAGGCAAGAGAGTTGCACAGAGGGAAGAGGGGTGCAGAAACAGGCAAAAGGGGTGCAGAAAGAAGCAAGTGAGGTGCACAAAGAGGCAAGAGAGGTGCACAAAGAGGCAAGAGAGTTACAGAAAGAGGCATGTGAAGTGCAGAAGGAGGCAAGAGAACTGCAGAAAGAGGCAATAGAGGTGCAGAAAGATGCAAGTGAGGTGCAGAAAGAAGCAAGATAAGTGCAGAAAGAAGCAACAGAAGGGCAGAAAGAGGGAAGAGGGTTGGAGAGAGAGGCAAGAGGGGTGCAGAAAGAAGCAAGACAGGTGCAGAAAGAAACAAAAGTGCAGAAAGAAGGAAGAGAGGTGCAGAAAGAGGCAAAACGGTGAAGAAAGATGAAAGAGGGGTACAGAAAGAAGCAAATGAGGTGCATAAAGAGGCAACAGATGTGCAGAAAGAGGGAAGAGAGGTGCAGAAAGTACAAGAGATTTACAGAATGAGGCAAGAGAAGTGCAGAAAAAGAAAGAAAGGTGCGCAAAGAAGCAACAGAAATGCAGAAAGAGGCAAGAGAGGTGCAGAGGGAAGCAAGAGTGGCTTGCACACCATTAGTACCAATTTAACAATCACATTTAGCAATAAGTAACAGGTGACCATTCTAGGTTTGCAAAGGTCCTTCCACTACGCTGTAACACTTTTCGCTGCATTCTTGGTAACGTTTGAGCCGTTTGAGCTAGAAGCAAGTTTTTTTTGTACAAATCTGCAGATTAGGGAGCAGATGGTTAAATATGTGGCTAATGCAGAAAATGTATAATTGTGCGAAAGTCGGTGCAGCCAAACAGTCACATAATTCCAGTGGCCCTGCTCATACCTCTGACTAGGTCCACAAGTGCTCCTCAGTGATTCCTTCTTTTTTGTCTCACTGAGTTCATAGTTGAGCTTCTATGGAAACAAGGAAGACTAAATCTGAGGTTACCACTCCACAACACAGACTACCATACTACATAATTACTCTCCATAACAAATAATTCCACTCTACATAATTCCTATACACTAAATACCACATACTTTCTATCCACATAATTTCACTGCACACAACGTACATCCACTCCACTCCAAAAACATTAGTAAAAACTTTTACATTTACAACGCCAATAGCTCTAAGTCTCACAAATGCGAAACCTATTACATTGCAAACACTTCTTTAACTAGTAGTCGCGTTTGGAGAGTGGTAGAGAAAGGGTGCTGGGCCTCCGACCAACGCTCAGGAATTCTGCTGCGTAGGACTTACAGGAGGTACCAGGAGGGCTTCTTGGCCCCCAAAGTCCCTCAGGAGTAAATTGGAATCCATCCCGTAGTCTGGCAGGAGGCGCGTTTGCACAGTGGTGGAGAAAGGGGGGCATGGCCTCCGAAGACGTCTTAGTAATCCCACTGTGTGGGACTTACTGGAGGTAACAAGAGGGGTAGTTGGCCCCCATGGACATCCAAGGGGGCCAACTACTCCTCCTATTACCTCCAGTAAGTACCGCACAGCAGGATTGCTAAGTTGTCATAGCAGGCCATGCCCCCTTTCCCCACCACTCTGCAAACGCCCCTCCTGGCGCGTTCTAAGTTGGGGGATTAAGTCCCTTTGAATACTGAGTGTCCCTGTGGGCCAACTAGCCCACCAGGTACCTCCAGTTAGTCCCACACAGCTGGATTGCTGAGAGTGGTCCGAGGCCACGCCCCCTTTTTACACCACTCTGCAAACGCAGCTCCTGGCGCACTGCTGCTCGGGGGATGAAGTCCACTTGTGTCCTGACGTTAAGACACTGCAGTGTATGACGCCCTCACACTGGGCACGGAAGCGGCTTCGCAGCACTAGGGCAGCACCACCCGTGAAGAGATGTGTGCAGTGTATGATGCACTCACACTGGGCACGCAAGCGGTCTTCGCAGCACTAGGGCAGCACCATCCATTGAGAGATGTGTGCAGTGTATGACGCACTCACACTAGGCACGCAAGCGGTCTACGCAGCACTAGGGCAGCACCATCCGTGAAGAGATGTGTGCAGTGTATGACGTGCTCACACTGGGCACGGAAGTGGGCTTCGCAGCACTAGGATAGCATAACCAGTGAAGAGACGTGCAGTGTATGACGCACTCACACTGGGCACGCAAGCGGTCTTCACAGAACTAGGACAGCATAACCCATGAAGACACTGTGCAGTGTATGACGTACTCACACTGGGCACGGAAGTGGCTTTGCAGCGCTAGAGCAGCACCACCCGTGAAGAGACGTGTCAGTGTATGATGCACTCACACTGGGCACGCAAGCGGTCTTCGCAGCGCTAGGGCAGCACCACCCGTGAAGAGACGTGTGCAATGTATGACACGCTCACACCAGGCACTTGTGCAGTGTATGATGCACTCACACTGGGCACGGAAGCGGCTTCCCAGCGCTAGGGCAGCACCACCCGTGAAGAGACGTGCAGTGTTTGACACGCTCACACTGGGCACGCACGCAGCCTTTGCAGCACTAGGGCAGTACCACCCGTGAAGAGACGTGTGCAGGGTATGAGGCGCTTACACTAGGCACGTATGCAGTGTATGACGTGTTCTCACTGGGCACACAAGCGGCCTCGCAGCGCTAGAGCAGCACAACCCTGAAGAGATGTGTGCAGTGTATGATGCGCTCACACTGGGCACACAAGCGGCTTTGCAGCGCTAGGACAGCAAGTCACCTCCAAGGTACAGAGCGCCTTGTGAATGACCCCAGAGAGGACAGGGTGAACTCTTGAATTCCCCATCGTACTCTGAGGTCCTCATCTCAACTCCTGATTCCTGTTCCCAAAATTTCTCTTGCTCGGGTCGGAGGTCGATCCTTCCAAGTGATCGCCTCCCACCTATGGAACAGTCTCCCTTTGGCCCTCAGACAGGTTCAGGACCTCCTTACTTTCAGGAAAAAACTTAAGACGTGGCTTTTCCAACTTTAATTCCCGTTTTTGGCAGGCTTCTCGTCTGGCTTTCATTTGTTGTGCTTGTTTACGTGGTTTTTTGCTTAGCGCCGGGACACTCCTGGGAGTAGCCGTGCGCTTTATAAATGCCCAATTAACATAACATAACATTAACATAACAGGAAGTGCCAGCCCTCCTGGCACAGGTGCTGAATCGGCCAGAGGTGGCACCCAAAGGCCTGTCAGCGGCTTCTGTGTGTGAGAGATTGGATGTCACCCAAGGTCACTGAAGGGCGGAGGGACACCCACAGTGACCTCACTCACCGCAGGGGCTCGTAAGCAGAGGTAACCGCCTAGCGCCTCAGTGCTGGGGGGCCCCACCAGCCCCTCTGTCTGAGGGGTGCTGGGCCCCTCTCTTGCAGGGACAGTGCAGCTGTGCCAGAGGGCGGGGCGGGGCAGGCACCCACGGAGGCTTCTTAGCGCTTCCTAACTAATGGTTTGTCTGCTTGCAAACACAGTCATAGTCAAAAGAAACTTTATTTGGTTATCACAACCATAAAGCGCGATTCTAAAAGTTTGTTAAAAAAAACGGTTACAAAAATAAAAAAATTCATAAAAAGATCATTCATTATATAAAAATTTTTTTTTACAATTCATGCAAGGTTTCCAACTCATTTATGACCTAATTCATTTAGTATTGTCCACTAATAGTAAGAGTTTGTCAATCAAGGTAAGGAGCTTAGCCCCTCGACAGATTAAGATGGTAGATGTTCCCCCATCCAACAAGTTATGGTTTGTCTACAGTTGCGAATGTTAAGTTCATTTAAGATTGGTTTTAAAAGACTCCTTCTTGCATCTTTCACTGCAGGGCAGACGCACATTAAGTGGCATAAGGATTCGTTCAAGTATCCACATAAACGGCAATTTGCATTTAGGGATTTTCCTTTCCATGTTTGTTGCAAATCCTTGGTTTCGTATTCTCCAAACCGATACAGCATGAAACTCTTTTTTAGAACCAATCGAAAATGTGCCGCTAAATAAGCTTGCGGTTTTGGTTTTACGTAGGAATTTATGACTGTCCAAGAGTGTTTGCGTTTTACCAGTAGTTTTTTGTCTTCGAAAAAGGACAGATTTTTTGCAGTGCTGTTACACACTCTGTTAAAAGCCGCCCTTTCCATCTTACTATCCCATGCCTCTTGTATGTCTAGTGCTGCCAAAGCTGATCGTAAGTATTCGCCCCATGAATACGATTTTTTCAGTTCAAACTGGGCCTTTATTTCAGTCCAGCATAGGTTGTTCAAAGAACCAGGATCCGAGGAACGGAGTTTCCAGCACAGTTTCACAAAAACAGATTGACGCTGGAATTCCTGATTTTGTAAACCGAATTCCAGACGGATCTGTGCCAGTGATGCACTTTTCGGAAGATTAAAAACGGCTTTATACACCTTTATCTGTAGCTCATTTAAAACTTCTAATTCCCGGCCATGCCATATTTCCAGACCGTATGCAAGTGCAGGAAGTAATTGAGAGGCCATTACTTTCAAAAGATGACTGTACGATGGGCAACTCAGTTTTTGTTTCAATTGTTTATAGGCAAAGATTAGTGTTTGGGCCTTTGCTCATATTGCTATTTTCTGTTCGGTAAAGGACATGCCTCGACCCAAATTAATCCCAAGATACTTATATGTACGAACTTCCTCTATTTGTTCGTTTTTGCAAACCACCTGAATTTTCCTGGACTGGGGCCTGATAATTGCACAACTTTTGTTTTTTTCTTGTTTATCTCTAGCCCTTGCTGGTTGAAATAAATTATCAGGTGGTTATTGACTCTTTGTAAGCCAATCGGTGTTTGGCTCAAGACCACTATATCATCTGCATATTGCAGATACTGTATATGATCTTCGGCCAACTTTGGAGGAAGACCGTTTATTTTTGACAAATGAGATCGCAGGTCGGCAAGGTACAAGTTAAAAAGGCTTGGGGCCAAAACACAACCCTGTTTCAGGCCATTGTGAATGTTTATTTTGGACGATATAATGCTACCGTCTCCCAGCTTCACCCTTGCCCAAGTTTCGCTATGGAGGGCTACTATGGAGTTAATTAGTTGTTGCGGGAGACCCCATTCTTTTAGTTTCCTCCAGAGTCGTTCTCGTGGGACTCTGTCAAAGGCAGATTTTAGGTCAATAAAACATGCAAAAAGTCCTGTGTTCTTTGGTGAGGCTTTTCCCGTGAGGAGTGCTAACGCCGCCAGGTTCGTAGTTGTACCCATTCCTTTTCTGAAACCAGTTTGATTTTTAGGGATAATGCCGTTTGACTCTGTCCATGCTTGTAGATCTAACAAAATGCAAGATGCATAAAGTTTTGCCTCCACGTCCATCAAGGCTATAAGCCAATTCCCCGGCTCATTGCGACTTCCGTTCTTATAAATGGGGTGAAATAGACTCCCTTTCCAAGAAAATAAGGACTTATTTTGGGAGTACAGATAATTAAATAATGGCGTGAGGTAATTGGCCCAAAAATCTGGTTCTTGTTTGAAAAGTGCGTTAGGAAGGCCATTTGGCCCTGCTGCTCCCTCAGTTTTCAGTTTTTTTATTACTTCTTTTAGTTGTGTACTGTTGGTTAAAGGGTTTGAGCCATTATGGCATAATTCCTTAAGATATTTTTCAGCTTGCACGTTTTCCAGAATTGATGGACAGTTTGCGATTGCACTCTGCATATCATCCTGAGCAATTTCCAGATCACCTTCCAGCTTCGGTTGCCTGTCATTCATTGTAAAATTGTACAGGTTTTGAATATGTTGTACCCATTTAGCCTCACTTATTCCTGCTGTTTGATGCGTTCTTGATCCCTTTATTAGCTTGTTTATAATACCCCAGAATTCACAGCTATTTGGCAATCTACTGGCCCAAAGTAATTGCTCTCAAAGTTTTTCCATGTGTTCTTTTTGCGTCCCTGCACTTCTCCTTGTATTTCTTCCTCATGTCTTTGATGTGTCGCTTGTTTACTGTTTTTCCAGCTCTTGTTGCCACAGAACTTTTCTCACCTCCTTGCTATTTCCCTTTTCTGGTCACGGAGCTGAATGTTATACCATGGTTCATATATACTTCCCTGAGGGCCTGGGCGTCCTGGGAGTACCGGAAATGTATTAACTAAGGTTTTCCCTAAAGTCTCCCAAGCCTCTTCTAATGATTGAGCTCTCTGTGACCCACTATCATTTATATATTTATGCGCGACATCCATAATTAATTCAATGTTTTTGCCGCGCCATTTTAGCTTCCTTAGATTGTATATTACAGGCATTTCAGTTAAAGTTGTGGTGATCTTTTTCTGGGACAGATTTGCATGCAAAACTAGAACTTGCGGATGGTGGTCGCTTTCAGGGCGGGGTTGGATATGGAATGATTCAACTAAATGGAGTAATTCGTTGCTAACCATTGTGTAATCAATAGTGGATTGTTTTTTCCCACTTGAGAAAGTAATGCCAGCTGGCCGGTCTCCCTTTATTTTTCCGTTTAAAAGATGTAAACCGAGGGTTTCCAATTCATGTTTTTGATTTTGGACCTCAAGATCCTTTTGACATACTCTTTTTTTCAAATTGGACCCTATTATTCTGGTATTGAAATTGCCTGAAATTATCAACTCGCTACCTTGGTGGCTGATTTGCAGGACCTTTATCAAATTTGTCAGGCGGGACAATTTGTCCCTCTTCTGCTTTTTGATTGGATGAATATATATGTTTAAAATCAACAACTGCCATGGCTTTGTATTTACAGTTGTTTTACTCTCCAGTTTTACTACTTGAAGCCAATTTTCGCCCATATCGAGTTCCTCCATTTGCCAGTCTAGTTTTACTGTGACATATATCGACAGACCCCCCCTTGGATGTCCGTATTTGCTAATTTTTTCTGCCAAAACGTGGCATTCCTCATATCCAACGATGGTTTTTGGAGTCAGATTCCACGTTTCTTGCAATAGGATAATATCCAAACTTTGAAAAAAGGCTATGGTCTCCGGGTCTTGGCCCATTTCACTAAAGCCATGGATATTCCATGAACAAAACATTATTTGAGTTTCCTTGGGCAGGCTTGGAGGAACATCTAGGTGCTGTTTCTTTTGTATGCCATTAATTACATCAGGATCGGCGTTTACTCAAAAAGTGAGAAACCCACGACCAGTCTTGAACTTCTTCTGCTGTTGTTTTAACTGTGGTGGACTTTGATCTAGGTATTCCAACTTTTGGCTGTTAAAACTGTATTTTTAGGAGTAGTGCTTCTTGCCCCCCTTAAGCAAGAAGTGGACCGTGACTCATGTCCTGACAAATATGGTGCCACTGTATCTGATAGTAATGGATACGGATTTTTTGGGCGTTTTGGATAAGATAATAATATGCCCCAAGATTCAAAGTCCTTTCTTGTTGAGTATATCAGAGCGGTTGTTTCATTTGAAGTCCAAGTTGTTTGGGTCACCTCTACTTCTGGCCTACTTTCCATTTGCAGGAATTCTACTGCCAGGAGATCTGCAGATACTACATTGCGTAATTTTGGTATCTCATTGAACAATCTCAATAAGTTTCCCCTGTTTAGGGTGTCTGATCTGCCCTTTGTTTCATATTTGGGCTCGAATATCAGTTTATGAGATGTTTCTACTGGATCTCTTTGTAGTGTATCCATCGAGTTTATACGGATTTGTACGTTTGGGGGTTCGCAAACCGTATTTCTGTTCTGGACTATGTTGTTGAATATGGTCCTTTCTTGTTTATATGGATGTGGATTGCCCTCGCTGGTACATTCTCCTTCTGATTTTACTACATTTTGGCTTATTACTATCCTAGCTGGTTCTTGAGTGGTGGGTGTTTCAATTGGTAATTTACAGACTCGTCCGTTTTTTCCGAGGGAAATTTTAATTTGACTTCTGGTCTCCGTTTCCGTATTATCCGTTTGATTTCCCGGCACTTTTGTCGATGTTATTGTTGCCCTGTTGTCATGACTTGTATTTTGATCTTCTTGTGTTTTTATGTTTGGTCTTACCACTCTGTGTTCATTTTGGTTTGCTTCGGTAATTGAGTGAGTGATTTGTAAATTCATACGAGTGCAATTTTCACCCTCTTGATTTGTTGTTACGGTTGTGGTATTAAGTATCGGTTTTGTGGTTACAGTAAACTCATTTTCATGTTTTTATGTCCTTTGTTTTTGAGGGTTTTGTTGGTTTCTAGTTCACAACTGGATGTGTTTGCAATGTGCTTCTTATCGTGTTTTATTTGTTTAAGTTCTTCATTTTGAGGAATTTTGTTGTTTACTACTTCACGACCAGACATGGTACGATGAGAAGGTGTATCAAGAATAACAACTGTCTCTAGTGAGATTGCTGGGTGCACTTTATTGTGTTTGATATTATTAAAGCCATCACTTTGATGTGCTTTGTTGTTTTCTTGTTCGCCTGAAAATGAAACACTTTGGATGGATTTACTAAGGCTGTCAATAGAGTCTTGCCGGAGTAACCTAGGGCTACTTTGTTGCTTGTTGGCGAATTTTTTACTTTGTTGACTTTGTTTAAGATTTGACCGTTGGGCGAATAAAGGGTAAGTCTGTCTTACTTCCAGGCCGGCTTGTTTACACGTGTTGTTCCTGGCCTTACGTGCTCGTTTTCGTTGTCTTTTAGTTTGAACACCATTTGATGAACTGAGTATTGAAATAAATTGCTGGATAGTTTGCGGATTTCCTGTTCCGTTTTTATCCGTGATTTCATTGTGTTTTGTAGTTCCGTCAGGTTGGAGATTACTTAAGTTCCTTTCCAGGCCTGTACAATCTTGTTTTACGTCTTTTAATTCTTTCGTTACTAAGCGTTCCATGTTTTGTACAGGTTTAACGACACATAAAATTTCTGTTAGTATATCTGGAAGGGATGCCAATTTATCAATTATTCGACCACATCCACAATTTGAATTTACGTTTGACAAACGACCACAGCCTGAATCACCACTTTTGTAATCTTTTGTAATGTGTACTGTTATAGTATCCAATTTTGAGTTGATACCTGCAATGTGTACCGCAATAAGGTTCATTAAGTCAATCTGAACGTCTAATTTGTCTGATTGAAAATTTAAAACGTCAATAGCTTGCTGTAAGGATCTTAACAGGGTTTCACTCCATGTGGCTAAGTGTGTGGATTGTGCCGACATCCCTGTGGTTGATTCAAACCCACTAGCTGATGAAATTGTGATCAGAGGGGACAAGGCCTTTCGGCTTTCCAAGAGATGTCCATTTTGGGTAATATTGTTACCCTCCTGCTGTTTCACACGAGCGGTACTTTTGATTGGGGTAGAGGCTGCCCCCCCTACCTCCCTATCTCGCCGATCTGGAGGTGAACTGGAGATGGGAATGTCACCTTGGTCTTGAAAGTAAGCGTCCTCTTTGTTTTGGGTGAGAGTGTCCTCTTTGTTTTGGGTGTTTATTTCCAGAGCTTGGATGAGGTCTACGTCGTTGGATACAGAAAATGAACTAGTCCATTCGTCCATTTGGACATTGTCTTGTGCTCCTGTCTTACCTAGGACTCCTTTTTTAGTAAGGTTTTTTCCACGTTTCTCTTCTTTATTATGATCAAGCGAATCCTTAGGTAAATGCACCTGCGCTGTTATTTTTATCAACCCTTTTTTTGTGGGCTCCTCTTCTCTAACAACCTCCATTGTGCTTGTTACTTTGCTTGTTTCTTGACATGTTTTCCTTTTGAGAATGGGGCTTTCTCCTAGTTGATCTAGTTGGGTTGATTTTGCCTCAAGTTTTGACCGTCCCAATACCAGGGGACTTGTTTCACATGTTTTATTAGGAATGATTGGGCTAGGCAGACCTGAACCTCCGTCTAGAGCATAAATTGCGGCCATGGGGTCTTTTAGGAAATGAAATCGCTGCATACCATTTTTCTCCCCAAATTTGAAGAATGCATGTTCTGGAGTAGGAGCTGGTACTAGCCTCTCCTTTTGCAATGATAGTTTCTCTCTCTTTCTCCTTTTATTTGGGATAGAGTTTGAATCTTTTATTGAGACACTCCTCTTTGATTTGTTTAACGACGTCTGTCGAATTTTTCCAGATCTCATATTCCTTGATTAGTGGGGCTCAACCCAGATTGGGTAGTCATACACCGAGCCTCCCCGAGCCTCACCAAACCTCTTGTGAAGACTGTACACTCGAGAAATCCTCTAAATGGCAATGAACTACCTTTTAGTACAGCGTGTGCCAGCAAGACTGGGATCTGGAAATGTATTGTAAGTAACTAAGAGCGTACCTGCGGAGGCTCCTGCCCCTCAGCATGTAAGCGTACAAGATGAACCAGTATCCCTGATGTAGCTCAGGCGTCTACTTCTGTCTCACTGCTGAAAGAGGAAGCTCCACCGGGGTGTAGGGAAACCACTGACACGTCTCCCAGCTCCACTCCGAACTCCCAGCTCCGCCCGTAGTTCCCAGCAGCTGACTGCAAAAGAGCGCGAAGACCCTGAACACTCCAGTCAAAGAGTCAGGAAGTCGCCCTAATTACTTCACAATTTCAATACAACAGAATATCACAGCACACTGCGGAGTGGCAGAAGATTCCTTGTCACTGGGTCCACAGTGGACTGGCACTGGTGGGAAACCTGCTTCCTGCTCCTCGGTCGAATTTTTTTGTGGCTGTTTCCCTTTCTGCTGTGCTGCTGTGGTAGCCAGTGGTCTGTAGTTGGTGTAGTTGGTGGCTGCAGTCACAGGGCACAAGGGGCGCGAGGGGCACAAAGAGTGCAACAGGCACGGCACCGCGGCACCGACTCACGCCGATGCAAACCCAACCCAGGCCGGGCCCCCACCGTGCACCTCGCGGCCCACTCTGCTCCACACGTTCTGCCTCTGCCTTCGCTCCGCCCAGCCTGCCACACAGCCTGCCGTGAACCCCGGGCACAGCACAACACGGTGCGGCACAGCGCAGCACAGTGCCTCAAAAGGGGCTGGGGGGGCGTGGCTTCGACTCCGATGGGGTAAGACGCACGCGGCTGGTGCTCCGTCCTCCGGGGCCTATCTAGGGCATTTGGGGAGCGATCCAAGGCATGGGGGGCACGTGAGGAGTCCCTCCCCATACAAGCAAACACCCGGGGCTGTCCCGGACCCAAGGTGGGGGCTCCCTGGCTCGTACGAACTGGCTGGCGGAGGTGGTGCGGAGAGACCAACCGCCATCTTATAGAAGTTTTGGAGTGGCGATCCGGAGGCTGAGCCGGCACCGGAGGCTAAGACTGCGGGGAGATCGCGATCGCATAGCCCACAACAAGCGGAAGACACACCAGGGAGACCCGCGGCTGAGAGGTGAAGGGTCCGGGAAGCTACTGGCGGCTGGAGGCCGGGAGAGCGGGCGATACGGAGGCTAGACCCGCCATCTTGGGGAAGTGGCGAGGCTGTGCCCGAGAGGCCGATTGACGCCGGTGAAAGAGACAAGCGCTCGAACTTGGCACTCCACAAGTCCCGTATAGCGGAGACAATACACCGGCTGGGTGAGGACTGAGTCCCCGGGGACGCCGGAGTCCGACGGCAACACACATCGCTGGGGGCCGGTTGACTGGAGATGGAGACCCGAGAGCTGAGGAGGGCCCTGCGGTGAGAGGCGACGGCCTGCGACACCTGGTGAGTCAGGCGGGGCGGCCTGCTGGCGGATGGCCGGGGCAACCGCAATCCCCCTGGAGAGGCATTGGATTCCCAGAAGGTGAGGTGCGGTGGGTGTAGATCCCGGGGGGAGAACGAGATAACGCTGGGAGGAGTGAAAAGCCCCCGGGATCGTAGAAAAGCCCCAAGGAGGTGAAGGTTAGCCTGCTCGCCCGAGCACAAACGAGGAGGTGAAGTTGTTACAGGCAGTGAGCCCTAACGCGCAAGGGGGCACTTGAGGCCTTAAGAGGCGGGAGTCCCCTGCCTGATAGACCGGGACTTGAATCAAGCTGAGAGCGGGGAAGAAGGCCGTGCTTCTGGGAGTGACCTCCCACCCCATGTAATCGCCCTGATGAGCCAGCGCCCCAAAGCCTACGACAACACCCTACTGTGAAGCAGGGGTGAGAGACGAATCTGGGAGGGAGAGGGCGCCAGCAGCGAGAGCAGGATTCTGTGAGCCTGGGGGCCCCCATGGAACAACCCTCGAACTAACCTGTAAAGTTGAAAAGAGCCTGGATGGGGATGTGGTTCGGGTGGTGCCCTGTTGAAGAGACCGGGTCAGAGTGAATGCTAATCGACAGCATACCGCTCCTGAGGGAACCCTGCGGCCTACCTACGCGCTGGAAAGGGGACTAGTGCTGGGCTACACAGCGATACAGGCGAAGACCGCACTGAGCCAGGTACCAACAGCATGACCAGGCCTCGTACGGGGAAGTCTGTAGCGACCCCCGCCACCAAGGACACATCGGTCAAGGATTTGTGGCACAAACGCGCCCCGTCACCTTCACCAGAGGCCCCTTACATGGCGTCCGCCCTGAAAGACTCCGACCAAGGTACTATCACACAGGCAGTGCTGGCCACTTTTCTGCAAGAGATAAAATCGGAGATTTCCTCCCTTAAGACGGAGGTCAAAACGTACTTGACGGATGTACGACGAGATATTACCGAAATTGGCAATCGGGTAGATGATATGGAGCGCACCATAGACTCTCGTACAGAGGATCTGGAAGATCTCCGCCGCAGAGTTCAGGCAATAGAAGAACAGAACGTAGAGCTCCAGATCAAACAGGAAGATTTAGAAAATCGGAGCCGCCGGAACAACGTCCGCATCCGGGGGGTGCCACGGGGGGCGGAAGGAGCAGACATACTCACATACGTTGCGGACCTACTCCATGCCATCCGAGGTGATGAGGATATCTCCCCCCCGACGCTAGACCGGGCTCATCGAGTGGCTCCCCCACGAGGCAACCCCAACCTGGTCCCTGACATCCTGACCAGAGTCCACTTCTATGCGGAAAAAGAAGCAATCCTCCGGGCCTCCAGGGTGCACGAGAAGCTGGAATACGGGGGCCATAATATTCAGATCTTTCAGGACCTCTCGCCCATCACTCTGCGCCGCCGTCGGGACTTCCAGCCAGTGACGGCCAAACTGAAAGCGTCCAATATTAAATATCAATGGGGTCACCCTTTCGCTATAATTTTCCAATGGGAGGGACGGTGTCGATCCATACGCTCACTGCAAGAGGCACTCCAGCTGCTACACCTTTCATGGGACTCACATCCATCCTCGCCCTCCCCTGCTGACTCGGCCTCCCAGATATCGCTGCGCCCGGGGTGGTCCAAGGTACAACGCCACGGCTCGGGATCATCGGTAGCCCACTCGGCTTCTAGCCAAGCTAAGCAAGACATTATACGCCACCTGAAAGCTCTAGAAGAACCCCAGCCGCCGTCAGAGAAGAGGTCTGGCCAAGTGCCCCCATCGACCGCGGGACCAGGAAGTGGAGAATGACTTGTGCTCAACACCGGTAAATTTCGTCCTGCCGAGCGGACCTCTTGAATACGCACACACCCCTACTCTGGAAGACAAAACATGCCCCTGAGCTGCGACAACCCAGTTCTACTTACAACAGGGGCAATGGAGGAAACACCTATGTACTGTGTGCGGGAACCTCTCTGAAGATAGCTTTTGGGGGCTTTGCGGTCCAAGAGGAACACACAGCCTGAACTGGCCTCTCTAGGCAGGACAGACCCCAAATGATACTACAGTCAAGGACGAAAAGCGGTCGCGTTCACTACAGTATAAATGAACGGCTTTCCTGGACCAGCTAACTGGAGGCGGCGAGACATCCCCCACCAGTAGGCCACAATGTTATGTGTTACCATGTTATATGTTTGTTATTGCAGGACCTTATCCATTGAGGGATGCTCAGTATAGAGATTAGGTTGACTGAAACTCACTCTGTTGGGGCTTGACTTCACCGAATGTCCCGCCCCGCCCCATAGTTTAACACTGTGTAAACAATTGTGCCTGCCCCCCTTGACACCCTATCACGGCCATTGACAGCAACAATGACGTACTGTTGGTAGATGTATTGCGTCCGTGATCTCTCTCACTACTGGGAGGGTCTGCGGGCGCTCGATCTGCCAGCTGGGGACTGAGATATAACAAAAGTACCACTTTATAGATCTCATCTTAAAACCGGTTACTCATGTGAACACTGGGCTCCCGCACTACTTGGCAGAGGAAGGCCGCACACAGCTATTGGGACGTGGGTGGTACTCAGATGTCCAGGGCGTAGAAGGGGCGGGTGGAGCTCTAGATCACCTTCCAGGTCACCCTATAGCCTAGGTGAAGGGGGCCTTCACGAGTCGACCCTCCTGACGCAGCCCGAGACCTACCACCAACAAGCTTTTACACTACTAGCTAACACGCCTAGGTCAGGCCACTACCTGGCCTTAAGAACACCTTTAGGCGCTCGCTACATCGTGACAGGCCTACCAGGCTCTACTGGGGCCTGTTCTTATACGCCCCATACACTAGATATCCCAAGCTACAACCCTGCCTTTCTACATTGACACCCACACACAATTGGACACGGGACACAAGAGCCCCCAGTTCTCCAAGGTAGGGGCTCGCTCCCCTGACATAATATGGGTGAACACTTTGATAGGCTCCCCAACCCCACGACCACAGCTGGATGAACAGATGGCTCCCCGGGGGACGGTAGCTGCCCCGACTGTCTGGTACCACGTTCCCCCCCACCATGTCCTTAGTCCAAATGGGGAGTGACTTCCTCAGAGCTGCCCTGGTTCACACCACTGGGCCGCTCCAGGGCCGGACTGGTTCTTTATGGCCCAGTTGGCCATCATGTTGCTGGTTATTCTCTATTATTTGGTTTCTCTGTCTTCTCTCCTCTCAATTTTTTCCTTCTCTGCTCGCACTGGCCTGGGAGGATCGGGGCAAGCATGCGGGATTCCATGCTGATTCGATGGCCGGACTGCTGGGGACAGGCTTGGGCGCCGGGTGTCTACTTAAGAGGAAGGGATTATGGACGTGTGTTATGCCCCCCGCCGAAAGGTGTCCACTTAGCGGGAGAGGACCCCGGGATGGGGGCGAGAGGCGAAAGGGAGGCAATGCCGAATCGTGCTCCATCCTACTGGACCAATGGCACAACTTAAAAGCATGACCCTAAATGTTCGGGGCCTGAACTCCCCGAACAAGCGAGGACAAATCTGGAGATATCTCCTCCTACGCGACCCCGATATTATCTTCTTGCAGGAGACCCACCTCCTTTCGGCGGATGTCTCGCGTATGTCCCACCCTAGATATCCGGTACAGGTATGGGCCCATGCACCAACTAAGACTGCGGGGGTAGCAATCCTTTTCAAAGCTGGCACCCCAATAAAAATCAGCCGTACTACTCGTGATAGAGAAGGTCGGTATCTTAAGACGGCAATCTTAGCTCGGGGCAACCCCCTACTGCTACTTAATATTTACGCTCCTAATCAAGCGCAAGATAGCTTTCTCAGGGATCTCCTCCGCTCACAACTATCCCAGGAGGATGGACCCGCCATCATTGGAGGCGACTTTAATTTAGTATGGGATCCGGGCTTAGATCGCACTGCTTCCTCGTATCAAGGGACCGGAGCTATGTACGCGACGCTTAAACACGACATACAGGCCCTTGGTCTTGTAGATGCATGGCGATACAGGGAACCTGACACGCGAGATTACTCCTTTTACTCACATGTCCATCGATCTTACTCCCGCATTGACTACTTTTTTATTTCCCAGACACTTACTAGAGCCTTGGAATCGGCGGATATCTCAGACATATCGGTTTCTGATCACGCCCACGTGGAAATCACCCTGGCGGGAATGGGCAGACCCTCGGGCTCCACTCCACGGTGGCGTCTTCCTCCTCGGGTCTTGCGGGATCCGGTGGACGTAGACGACATAAAACAAGCCATACAATCCTACCGGACACCCCGATTTCTCTCTTATGGGACGCCTTCAAAACTACGATTAGGGGCACTATCACCTCTATTTCCATAGCTCGACGAAGGGAGGCTAGACTGGTAGAGGACAACCTCGGTCGCGTCATTAAAGCACTAGAGCGGCAAACTCACATAACGCCCTCTTTACATGCGAAGAAAAAACTCGCATCACTTCGGGGACAACTAAAGGCCTTAAGAGTAAATAAGGCGGAACACTCCCTTCTCGCCCTAAAGCAGAAATTCTATGGAGGAGGCAACAAAGTGGGCTCCATGCTGGCACGTCGCCTCTGCCTTCAGATATCCCGTAATCACATTGCCAAAATCACTTTGCCGGGCGGAGGGTGGGCTATCGCGGAAAGTGCCAAACAAAAGGAATTCCTCAAGTTCTTTTCTGATCTATACAGGGCTGCGGACACTTGTGTTGACCAGATAGAACCCTTCCTGGACGAGTGCCCCTGGCCACCTCTGGACTCCCACCACCAGCAACAGCTAGAGGAGCGCATTACAGCGGAAGAGCTACTAAACGCTCTAAAGAGTATGCCGACGGGGAAATCACCCGGCCCTGATGGCCTGACGCTGGCCTTTTACCGCCTCTTTCTCCCAGAACTTCAAACACCTCTCTTACGCCTTTTTAACTCGTTTACTGACACCGGAGCTGTGACACCGTCAATGGCTGAGGCGGAGATTGTTCTCATTCCAAAGCCCGGGAAAGATCATACTGCATGCGCATCGTTCCGCCCGATATCGCTCTTGAATGTCGACGCCAAGCTCTATACTAAAATTCTATCCCGTCGCCTGGCTCCTCTCCTCCCGAGCTTAATTGAACCTGATCAAGTAGGCTTCATACAAGAACGACAGGGAGCGGATAACCTACGGAGAATAGCCCATCTAATATAAAAGGTTCAACACCACGACCTGCCTGCCTTCTTACTCTCCCTCGACGCCGAGAAGGCCTTTGACCGGGTCGATTGGTCATTCCTTCGGGCGGTTTTCAGCCGCATAGGACTAGGACCTCTCATGATAAACCGCATCATGACACCGTATGCGGACCCTAAGGCGCGAATTCGGGTGAATGGGCTTTTGACCTCTTCTTTCTCCATCCGAAGGGGCACTCGTCAGGGCTGCCCACTATCATCCCTGCTCTTCGCGCTTGCTGTGGAACCCCTGGCGATTGCTATCCGACGATCGGAGGATGTTAAAGGAGTCCGCATGGGCGGGGTAGACCATAATATTGCCCTCTTCGCGGATGATCTACTTTTGACACTCACGGAGCCTGCGACCTCCCTCCCGGCGCTCATAGACACCCTTTCCCAATTTGAGTTAGTATCGGGGCTCAAGGTCGATCTTCCCAAATCGCGTGCACTTAATCTCACTCTTCCCCCCCAGCAGCTAGACGAACTCCAGGCAGTCAACCCTTTCCAATGGGCCTCAAAGTCCATCCGTTATCTGGGGATCAATATCACAGCTAATCTTGACACTTGGACGCAGGCTAACTGGCCTGCCTGTAGAACCACTGTGCGAGAGGATCTCCGCCGATGGAAAGCGTTACCTCTCTCTTGGCTAGGGCGCCTCAACGCAGTGAAAATGTCCATACTCTCAAAGGTCCTATACATATTTCAAGCGCTCCCGACGCCAATCCCCCATAGAGATATCTTGGGTCTTCAGAAAGAAGTGGTCAACTTCATATGGGGAGGGTCTGTCTACCAAGGTTTTGATGCTACCGCGAGATCGTGGAGGCCTAGCGTGCCCGGATCTCCTGGCGTACTACTGGGCGTCGCATCTAAGGTATATATCGGAGTGGTCGGTGCGAGCAAGTGAAAAACACTGGTTTCACATGGACCGAGCGGTGGCCTGTCGCCCGCTGTGGGACCTAGCTTGGCTAAAAAAAAGCGCTCGGCATCCCAGTGCTTATATTGCCATGCCCACGCGCACGGTATTAGAAATATGGGATAGAATCGCAGTACCCCAGGGCCTTGCTTCGTTCCCCTCTCCCCTCACTCCGGTGGCACTCAACGCAGACTTTCCCCCAGCCTCCAGCATAAACTCGTTTCGAGCATGGGAAACAGGGGAGTGTCGCATCATTGAACAACTCTTCGTGAACGGGATGTTCAAGTCGTTTGAGCAGTGTCGGGCGGACTTCAATCTCCCAGTGAATGCTCGGCTAGAATACTTTCAGATCCGCCACTGGTTTCGGGCCCCATCCAATAGGGAGGGAGCCACGCAACAGCCGACATCATTTGAACTTCTGGTTCGAGCATTTGATGGGTCTAGAGGGCTAATCTCTCGGACCTATAAGGTCCTTCAACAATCTCAGGAGGTCACGCCCCACACCTACCAGCGCCAGTGGCAGAGGGACACTGGGAGCGAGATTCTCCCTGGCCGGTGGGCTCAGCTCTGGAGGGACATTCGGCGCATACTGCGAAGTACGCCACAACAAGAATCGGCATATAAACTTATGACACGCTGGTACTATACTCTTCTTAGACTGCAGAGAATGTTCCCTGGAGTTACCCCTAATTGTTGGCGTTGCTTGGCGGCTCAGGGATCCTTCATTCACATCTGGTGGGAGTGCCCACTTATTACTTTGTACTGGTCGGAGGTACAACAGCATATTAGGGCAGTGGTAGGGTTTCCCCTCCCCAACGATCCGGAAATTTTCATTTTGGGCCTCCGCCCGACCACACCTAAAGCCATGACACATATGGCCTGGCGCTTGATATTTCAGATGCTTACGGCAGCGAAACAAGTCATCGCATCCCACTGGAAACAGGCCCACACGCCTTCCACAACTATGTGGTTTACGAGACTCTGGCAGGTCATGGCGATGGAACTCCTTACCCACCGACTGACACACACAGATGCCAAATTTCAGCGTACTTGGCAGCCCTTGATCCAGTACCTGACCCGGTTGGAGCACACCAGAACTATGCCTCCGCGAGTTCGCGCCCTTCAACTCTTTGACGACCCAGTTCTCCCCAGAGGGGATACCGGCGAACCGGATACAGCCTAAGCGCAGGACAGCCCTATATGTCCTCTCGATGCTTGGCGCCCGAGGGCCGGTCCCCGGCCAGCCGCGAACTGACCCCGCATGCCTCCGGGTTCCTCTTCCTTGCAGGTCATCCGACCGGAGAGATGTTAGCCCTCTGACTACCACCTTAGGCCTCCGTTTTTTTTTTTTTTTTTCTTTCTTCTATTTCTTTCTCTTTTCTAAGTATACTTGTTTTTCTCCTGGTCAATCTATATTGCAAAGCCGACAAACCAGCATGTCCAGCTGCCCACATACCATCTTCTTGCGCAAGGTGCGACCATTTAACTATAGTGGTGGGCCCGTAAGAACTACAAGGGCAATGCAAACATTTTCTCCGGCGTAACAACCGAGGCGACCCTCTTTCCCTTCGCTCACGGATTGCAGTGACACGCAGACCGCAAAAAGGCCGCAAATCCAGGGGTCTATGCACTGCGGTAATGGTAAAATGGTGAATTCGACACTACGACAATTGAGGTATAGTATAGATAGCGTAGGATGATAGGAAAGCTACTACCCAATAACTGTAGAGAATTAAGCTATACTTGCATACGTTTATTACCTTACTATCTATAGCTCTCCTGAACGCGGCCGGCCCAATGTGGTTGTAGGCGGCTTGCTGTGTACTTCCCTTACCCAGTCGTAAGAGTTACTGCCTCGATAACTTGCACTGCCGGCCCTGCTGGGGATGTAGGCGGAATGCTGTGGAGATGAACTCTATTCTTTAATAAAGTTGTTTTAAAATCAAAAAAAAAAAAAAGGGGCTGGGAGCCGGGAGCTAGACACCACGGGGGTCACGGGGGCGCAAAACAGCAAATTCGGCGTCCTTTCTCGCGGCCTCGCGCCTCCTTGCGTCTCCTCACAGCACCTCCTCACAGCTTCGCAGTCAGCGGAGATCAGCGGTCAGCACGACAACCCGGCAGAGGATTCAGAAGTCCTTGCACTCATTAGCAAAAACAGAAACCTGAGCCCCACAGGAGATTATGGGGTGAGGGGGGAGGGGCGCAAGCCGACCCTCTTCATTAAGGGGTGCATCTGTTGGAAACTCCAGCTCAGTTACAAATGGTTTCTACTGGCCCAGCTGGCAGTGCGTGGCTTCTGGGCACGGAATGAACTGCTGTGTATAAAGTTTAAATGAACTCGGCTTCTGGTCATGACTTGTGTAACTGTGTCTGTGGGATCCGTGTGGTACGTAGGATCAGGGTGGTCTGTGGCTCCAGGCACAGGGCACGGAAGCGGCTTTGCAGCGCTAGGACAGCATAACCCGTGAAGAGATGTGTGCAGTGTATGACGTGCTCACACTGGGCACGGAAGCGGGCTTCGCAGCTCTAGGGCAGCACCACCCATGAAGAGACGTGCAGTGTATGACGCACTCACACTGGGCACGCAAGCGGTCTTTGCAGCGCTAGGACAGCATATCCTGTGAAGACACTGTACAGTGTATGACGTGCTCACAATGGGCATGAAAGCAGGCTTCGCAAAGCTAGAGCAGCACCACCCATGAAGAGACGTGTGCAGTGTATGACGAGCTCACACTGGGCACTTGTGAAGTGTATGACGCGCTCACACTGTGCACAGAAGCGGTCTACGCAGCACTAGAGCAGCACCACCCTGAAGACATGTGTGCAGTGTATGACACGCTCACACCGGGCACTTGTGCAGTGTATGACGCACTCACACTGTGCACGGAAGCGGTCTACGCAGCACTAGAGCAGCACCACCCGTGAAGAGATGTGTGCAGTGTATGAGGCACTCACACTGGGCACGGAAGCGGCTTCACAGCGCTAGGGCAGCACCACTCGTGAAGAGATGTGCGCACTCACACTGGGCACGCAGGCGGTCTTCGCAGCACTAGGCCAGGCAGCACCACCCATGAAGAGATGTGTGCAGTGTATGATGCACTCACACTGGGCATGCAAGCGGTCTATGCAGCACTAGAGCAGCACCACCAGTGAAGAGATGTGTGCAGTGTATGAGGCGCTCACACTGGGCACGGAAGCGGCTTCACAGCGCTAGGGCAGCACCACTCGTGAAGAGATGTGCGCACTCACACTGGGCACGGAAGCGGCTTCACAGCACTAGAGCAGCACCACCCGTGAAGAGATGTGTGCAGTGTATGACGCACTCACACTGGGCATGCAAGCGGTCTACGCAGCACTTGGGCAGCACCACCCGTGAAGAGATGTGTGCGTGCAAATTTAAAGGCTTTCCTGGTTTTGATGATTACTTCCTGTTTTTTGAGTCTTATGGTGATGTCTTCCTTCCCTTTGGTAATCAGGTCTTCAGGCTCCAATTTATCCAGCTCACTATTGATGCGCTCGATTTCCTTCATAGTAGAGATCCGGTCAATCTCGGCATATTTGATGAGGATAATAATGAGCCGCATGGATGCATCCAGATTACTTTCCGCCCATTCTTTTAACATTTGAGGGTTAGGGTTTTCGAAACTGGGGGCCAGCATAATTCTCAGTCCTCTGGGGACCCTACCCACATCACGATACTTTTGTAGTGACTTTCCCTCCCACCATTTGGTTTTCATTAGCTTTTCCAGTGTTTTCAATAGAGTTTTATATTCATTGTTCATAGCACTCTGGTTCACACTGCCCGATCTTTGCTGGCTATGTACAATGGGCAAATTGTCAAAGAGAGCGTCCGCCGCAGCCTCGCGCTCACGTAGCGTGTCTATGGACATCATGCAAAGAATGGAAATGAAAACTTTCCTAAGTTTTAGCAGCATTGGAAAGAGTAGGCTTATTCCCAGAATAACATTGCTAACATCACACCTCTTCAGACCTGTCAATACTGTAGCCTATTGCAGACTTACCGCCTGTCTGTGAAGTGCTGCACGCGTCCTCCGACTCGTGTTGCACCTCAGTCGTAGCTGCTGACTCCCGGTTGTGGCTTTAGGACAGGAGGCCAGGACACTCTGAAATCCCTTCCAGGAAACTCCACTTTGCCAGCTGAAGAAAGAGTCCAAATTGCCCAACTGTTGTGAAGAGGGGGGTCTGTGGTGCGAAGGCAGCCGTCCTCCGCTTAACATCAAACTCCTTTCCCGAAGACAGGCGAATAAATGCTCGGGCACAGACACCAGGATAAGTGAAGAACATCAAGTTTATTATTCAGATAGCATGGTCCATATGTCACGTTTCGGCCGCAGTCCTGCGGCCTTGATCACATAACGCACTACTTACAAATGCGAGCTATATACAGCATACAGAAATGTAACCAAACCGTGATTGACATGTGAAGCGAGCACAGGTGAAAATACATCAAAACTCCGCCCCCTAGGTGCAAACGAGCATGAACATGATTGTGACCACGTAGGTCATGAACAGTATAGACAGACTGCATGCTACCACATATATAAGCCATAGAAATGTAAGGTATCTGTAATTGCCTTGTCATGATTGACATGATGTGTCCGTGCGCGAGGTGAGTGTCATTAACGCGGCGAAATGTGCATGAGTTGATCCTGGGCGCATACTGATATGTTATAAGCGTGGGTCACACATAGTGAGGTGTAAACGACAAACGGCATCAGATAAATGCCGTGAGCGGCAGCTGAATCTAGGCCGCCAAAATGCGGTAGTGTGATGTCACTAAATTGCGATGCAGTGTACTTATTATGCTGCCGGGGATGCGCGTGTGATCGGAAAGCCGCCTGCCAGTGACCGAACCTCGGTGTGCCTCTGAGTTTGATGTGGTGGTATAAGGGCAGTCTGATGAGTGGGCAGCCTAGAGGGATAGGCGAGTGCTTGATGTGCAGAGAGTGAGCTGAGCAGAAACGCTGAGCTGGTGCTATAAACGTAACACAAGACATGTGCACGTGGTGCCCTTAGTGTAGTGATACATAGGGGCTAATCGGTGAAGAGGGATAAACACGGTGTGGGGAACAAATAATTAGAACAAGGCTAAGGTGCAAAGCAGCGCTCTGCGGGAAAATCGAGACCCTTAGTGGTGTCACATGATTGGCAGGATAGCCCGTGTAGTACAAGTGTGAATGTATAATACAATGGAGCACGTGATGGCAGAGATTGGCGTATATCGTTAGTGTGAGTCTAAGAAAATAAACATTGGAGTCATTAATATGTCAGCATAATACAAAGAGCAAGCGATGCTTGCATAGCTGCCAAGGTTTCAGAATGCTATGTGTGACATTTTCATAATTTCACTGTATTTATGAGTGACATTTCAACAACTATGAGTGACACTTTCTCGCGAGCAAAATCAAGCAAAGAAGATGAGGGAAACATAAATATCAGAAATTACAACCTCCCTCCTCCTTTGGAGTTCATGAGGGCCTAATTTTAAACACTGAAAGTTTGCTGTCTTTGAGCACGTTACCGGAGGCAGTCAGATCTAGTGAGATCCTGCCTCAGCAGAGATGACTGTAAAAGATCGTCTGCTCTCCCAATGTTCACCATGAGGACAGGCAGCAAACTGGCGACACACAGAGAGCGGCATTTCACTGTTGGCTGGCCGAGGGGGCAAAGTATTATATGGTGAAAACTAAAGTGGACTCGCGGAGGAGTCACTGTCAGTCAACTCTACTCACATAGTACTTGGAGCGGCGAACTCACTGTCTGCACTCATAATCTGCGCTCATTCACCTGCAATGCACTGAATTTACATTCTCTTATATGTACTCACAGACAAAAATATGTGCATCGCAGTCTACACACCTGAGTTTATCGAGGAATGTGCACTCATACTCCTGCCATCGCTGCACACGTGAGATTACCACGAAACATGCACCTTCTCTGTATCTTGTGAATGTGCACCTGCACACTTGACATCCCATGTACAATACACACACAGGATTATCTCTAAATGTGTACACGCATACCTGTGAGACAGCACTCCCATATTGAAGCAGAGGCATTTTAGGCTTGAGACAACTAGTACAATGAAGCCATTTTTGGCTTTAAAAATCGGGAATCTCGTGCCTGAGTAGGGTCTGTTATCATCTATGCATATTTTACTCGCCTCAAATGCGTGGCAAGGTATGTGCAACAGAAACTCGGGCTGATTGAAGCCCCATACAGCATGCAAATTACCGACTGTAGACGTTGTGTGTAACACGATAACAAGCACATTGGTAAAAATACTTCTTCTCCTCCTAAACTATCTTATTTACATATTTCATCTTTTTGTTTACCTGTAGCTGCGCAGCGTCGCAACTCTACTAATCATCCCAGAGCAAAGCACCTTAAGCTTTCCGAATCTTCAGGCCTTGGCATCATGACCCAGTCTGTAGAATGCGCGTACGGACATGGGGATGGACCTGCAAAACATTCCGTTATTCTGGCCAAATTATCCAAGACTGCCCGGACATAAAAACTGATTGTGGCCCGTGCCACATGACTGGTGCTACTTTAAAGCGCTTCTTTTGTTCAGGTTTGCACTGTATAAAAAACAAAAACAGACAAAGAATATCAGAGGCAAGTGTTGTCAAGTGTTGTCAAAACACGGAAACTAGAGCTCAGAAACCGGGAACAACTGTAACTGAAAGGGTTTTCAAGTTTTCTCAGCACTGCAGCAGCATGGTGTGATTCAAAACTCGGGTGGCTGGTACTTCCGAGTAGTTAGCCGCCCACCTCCTTCCTTAGTCCAGGGCTGTTTTCAGCAGAGTCTGCTGCACTCCGGTCTCCGCCGGTGACAGACTGTGCGGCCGCTGTAACCGCCGATCATCGACTCCATGACGTGAGCTCAGCTTTGTAATGAATAATTGATCAATTCACCGCGGGCTCACAAGATGAAGGTTTTTGAAAGCATGCGACCACGGCCCGGGAAGGTCCGAGGAGCAGGCAGACAGTGCTGCGAGTGCCATGATTGCGACGGTGCCGGCAAACCAGCACGAACCCTTCCTCCCAAAACAAACTCCCCGCCTTCGGTAGCAGGACGTGACGTCCCCCTTAGCGCCAGACTGATGGACGTTTAATCACACTGGGCACTACCGTGATGTCAGGCTGTGAGAGCGGCGCCACAGAAAATATTCACAATTAAACATTGTGTTGCACAGTGCAGTGAGCCTGCCAGCAAACTTACCTCAGCTGCAAGAAATAAGCCTGCACTGCAGCTTGCGTGGATATAGACATCACATATAGCGCGAATTCGCCCGTGTTTTTTTTTTTCTTTTAAAAAAAAAATGTTTTTTTGGGGCCTGGGGGTCCTTGTGGGACCCCCTGAGCAGGCCTAGGGGGTCAGGGTGTTTCTACCCTGCCCCCTTTTCTTGTTTTTTACCTTTTTTTTACCTTTTTCTTGTGACTCGGTTACCGAGTCACAAGATGGCTGCCAACACGTCCTGGTTTGGAGTGTTGGCAGCAAATCTGATCTCAGGATGAGATGTGTGGTTAGGCTCCGCCCAGATATCGAAAGTTTTCTTTTTTAATTTCTCAGGAACTACTGAACGGATTTACACCATTTAAAAAAGGTCGCTTTCTGAACCAAGCGCTACCATTTTGCCAAATTTGGTGTAATTCCGTTCAGCAGTTTGGGCTGTAGCCGTGTCTAAAATTTCCTATGGAAATTAACATGGGGAAATCACATTTTGGGACCCCCTTTTTTCTTGGCCCTCGCTTGACGAATCACCCCGAAACTTTCAAGACAGAAGCTGACCGGAGCGCCCCACTAGTTTTGAAAATTTCGCGAAGATTCGTCAACCGGCGCCAAAGATATCAGGAAAAGAAAAAACGCTTTTCCTATGGAAACTAGGTCCTAACTATAACTACCTACTGGCGACCGCCAGTAGGTAATATATATATATATATATATATATATATATATATATATATATATATATATATATCAACTACTAGCTACCGCCAGTAGGTAGTAATAGTTACAGCCAAACTGCTAAACAGAATGACACAAAATTTAGCAGTAAGGTAGATGTTGCTTTGGAGAAGTGTCTTTTTCTTATTTAGTGTAAAGCCATTCATTAGTTGTAGAGTTATTAAATGAAATTTAATTTTGTATATAGAGGGATGCGGATCCACCAAGAATCCGACAGTCCTTGTGCTCAAATCTGATTAGCTGGCAAAACTTCAAACTAGGAAGTGTTAACTCGGCTTCAGTTGAGTCCCATAAAAAAATGTTTAAAAAAGAGAAGGGATCAGGGTAGGAACACCCTGACCCCCTAGGCCTCTTAAGTGGGTACTGCAGGGCGAAAACGAAAAAAGAACATTTGGTGGGAGCAGCACTGGAGATGCGGCTCCCACCAGATTTAAAAAAAAAAAAAGAAGCGTAGACTCCCATGCTTCTCTATTAATTAGCTCCCGGGTCAGCAAGGTCCTGGGAGCATGTGGGCTAAAATTATATTTAAAGCATGGGGGCCAAGTGTAATTAGAAAATGGGAGCGGGCCGTGTGGCTAGCCCCTCTCGGCCATTCTCAGCCCCATGGACCACCTTCTCCCTAGGGCAGGCCACACTATATGAAAGGAGGGGGCCACGCGGCCCCCCTCTCTGGAGTCAATAATGGCCCTGTGGACTGCCACTCCCCAGGGCCGGCTCCTGCTATGTCCCGGGGTGCCCACCCCCTAGACATAGATGTTTGCTGTGGCTTGGTGGGAGATTTCACCGCTCCCGTCACAGCAAACCATCCGCTTTCAGCAAGCAAGAGCAGTGAAAATGCTCTCGCTTACTGGAAGCAGAGCATTTGTCTGTTTCCCCACCCACTGTCAAGTGAGCAGGGAAACAGCCCAATTGCTTTCACACACAGGGAGCTACATTTTTAGCAGCTTTGTGTGTTTGAAAGCAATGCTGTCTCCCGTAGGGGGTAGGGAACTGGCAGGGACTGCGGGGGGCTTGAGGTTCCCCCCGCAGTCCCAATGCAGACTGGGTGCCCTTGGGGCACCCAGAGAACCATGGTCGGGCCCCAGGCTATGGGTCCCTGGGGCTGAAATCGGGCCGGGGAGGGTGGCCGCTTGGCTCACCTCCCCCTTTGGCAATGGCTGAGCCCCTAGATGGGGTCCCTGGGGCCGAGATCAGCTGGGGGAGGGGAGCTTTGCACCCCGCTACTGTATTAAAAAATAACTAAAATATTGGCCCTGGGGATGGGGTCCCTAGGATGGAATTGGCCTATAGAGGGGGGCCACGTGGCCCCTCCCCCACTTGGTAATGGCCAGGTCCCAGGTAACAGATTCCTAAGATGTCATCAGAGGACCCACCCCCTTTCTCAACCACTCTGCACAGGGGCATCCTGGCATACTTCTGGCTGGAGGATGAACCCCCTTTGGCTGCTAAGGGTTGTTGGGGGCCAAGAACACCTATTGTTGTTACAAGCAAGTCCCCCACAGTTGGATTGCTGGACCTCTTTGGAGGCCCCACTCCCTTTCTCAACCACTTTGCAAAGGGGTCTCCTGGCACACTACAGGTTGGGGGATTAAGTCCCCTTGCCTACTGAATGTGGTTGGGGGCTAAGAAACCATATTGTTGCGATAGGTAAGTCCCCCACAGTTGGATTGCTGAGACCTCGCCCAAGGCCCTGCCCCCTTTCTCAACCACTCTGCAAAGGGGACTTGTGGCAAACTGCTGGTTGGGGGATGAAGTCCCCTTGGCTGCTGAGGGTTGTAGAGAGCCAGGAACCCCTACTGTTACCACAAGTAGATCCAACACAGTGGAATTACTGAGATATCATCAGAGGGCCACCCCCTTTCTCGACCATTCTGCAAAGGGGCCTTCTGGCAAACTACTGGTTGGGGGATGAAGTCCCCTTGGCTGCTGAGGGTCGTTGGTGGCCAAGAACCCCTATTGTTGCCACAAGTAAGTACCCCACAGGCAAGCTGTTTAGACCTCATCAGAGGCCCGTCCCCTTTCTCAACCACTCTGCAAATGCACCTTCCAGTCTACTATTCTAGGGGTGAGCACTTGTAAACTCCGCTCTGCCGCAGTTGGGGGAGTTTTTGTCTAACTCTGTGTTCCAAGCGGAAGGTAGGGGTGTCAAAACTCTGCTAACTTTGCCAGTGGAGTTAACTGCCCATCCCATCAGAGATTAAAACACACCCACTCACAGACCCACTCAGACACTCATATACCCACTTAGAGCCCCAGTCATACTCTCTCGAACCAACTTAGAAAGCTACTCATACAGTCATACACCCACTGAGACACCCATGCACTCACTCACACACCCAGTGACAAAGGTTACTGGTAACAGTAAGGAAATACAATTAATACATCTTAAAAATGTTCTTAAAAAACCAAAGGGAAGAGGGACGTTATAGTTAGGAAGTAGTATTTAAAGACTGTAGAAATTAAATGAAAAAAACAAACTTTACAGAGACGTTATAGTTATGCTCCAATATCACTTGTGTAAAGAAATTCAGGAGTTATAGTTACCTGAGCTAACTATAACTTATGCCCCCGCAATGTACTGTTTATGATCTCACATATTACATCACTCATGACATCACTGATGACATCACTGGTGACATTATTCACAGAAGCATTCACACACCCACTCACACCCCTATACAACCTCTCATATACCCACTCACATACCCACACAAATAGTCACATACCTATTCACAGACCCATACAAGTACTCACACAACTACTCACTCATCGATAGAGCCACTCATACACCCACTTACTCACTTATACAGGCACTCACACGACCACTCCTTCATCCTTAAAGCTACTCATACAACAGTCACTTACCCATCTAGCCACTCAGAGCCACCCCCTCACCCAAACAGCTGCTCACACACCCACTTCTTTACCTGTACATCCACTCACCCACCCATACAACCTCTCAACATAGCTACTCATTCACTCATACAAGCACTCACACTCTCCCTCACATACCCACACAACCACTTACATACCCATTCATACATCCATGCAAGCAATCACACATCCCCTCATTCACCCATACATCCATGCAGTCACTTACTTTACAATAGACACACTCACACACCAAAACTCACTTAACCAAAATCCACTCACAAACCCACTCACTTACCCATACAGCCACTTACACACCCACTCACTCTTGTATACAGCCTTTCACACAGCCACTCACTAAACCATACAGCCACTGACACACCCACTCACTCGCCAATAGACACTCACAAAGCATCTCGCTCACCCACACAGCTACTCACACACCCACTTATACACTAATACAACCACTCAAACACCCTTACCAGCACTCAGACACCAACTCACACACTGTCATACAGCCACTCACATAACACATGTTACAAATAGTATCACTCAGTAGTGTATGGAAAGTATACTATTCTAACTTATGTAGTACATTGGTATATGTGATTAACACTCCTAAAGATTTAGAATGCACGCACAATCACTGGATGATGTCATCAGTGATGTCATTTGAGACGTCATCAGTGATGTCATGAGTGATGTCACTGACCATGTCATGAGTGACGTAATATGTGAGGCCATAAGCAGTGCATTGCGGGGGTGTAAGTTATAGTTAGCTCAGGTAACTATAATGCTGGATTTCTATGGTTTTGTATGAGTGCAATCTAACGTCTCTGCAACCGTTGTTTTTTCATTGAATATATAACATACATATACGAGGTGTATGCATGAATGCCCTGTTACTTACCCAAGATCTTAATCACTCTGAGTCCAAGTCATCCCCAATACAGTTCTCACATGTGAGATTCCGTATCTGTCTGGCAGAACCTATTCCCTAGCTGAACGAAAAAATCCTCTCAACATGGCTGCCATTATCCAGCTGCCAGTAGAAAAAAGGAAGGTATCACCACATTGCTTACTGCTTATTTTCACGTGTACTAAGAGAAAAAGACAAAAGTACCTATATTTAATCCTACAATCTAAGCAGGAATGTATCGGGTAAGACTTGGACTCAGAGTAATGAATATTATCAGTAAATAACCAGGGCATTACCTCCACGTCCATCTTCCATGATACAGTCCTAACATATGAAAGGAAACCTAAGAATCACCTGAAATTGGAAATTCTGGTGGCCCACTGCAAACTGAAGAAATCTTTGGTGAGTTGGATAAATATGAAGAGGAAGATATGCGTCCCATAGATCTAGGGTAGTCAGGTAATCTCCCTTCTTATACAACCTGATGAAACTGTGCAATGTAGTAATTTTGAAATTGTGATGTTGAATGAAAAAGGAGAGTCAACCACCCCGTGACTGCTCCTGTTGATTGATATGACTTGGTGGCAGCTACGGGGACAGAGGTGTTGCTAGAGTTCTGAGACTGGGATGTATCAAGAGTTGGGGTCCCCTGGCCATGACCCCTCCCTCGAAACAGCTGCAAGCTTCCCTTACCAAGAGAAGATGGAAAGGCTCTTTTGTAACCAAAACCTCTACCCTTAGGAAAAGATCTGACTGGTGTAACCAAGTTTTTGTTCTCTACAGTCTGTTTGATCATATCCTCTAGCTGATGCCCAAAGAGAGAATGAACATCAAAAGGCAATTTCATCATAATTTACTTTATGCGCGATCTGCCTTTCAGGTCCCCATCCACAGGTAAAGACGAGCTGACATAGCCACCCCAGATGCCGCAGCTGATGCACACAAATTATCAAATGATATGTCTGACAGAAAACGGACCTGTGGCTTCATAGCACTGAGAACAGTCTGATCCTTCAGACATATGTCCTGACAACTGATGAAAATCCTTGAGTAGAGATTAACCATTATAGATGGTAAATGTACTGACTCTAAGGGCAAAGTTAGAGGGAAAATAAGCTCTCTTGACAGCCCCTTCCACCTTCTTGTCTATAGGATCCGGTGGGGAGACATCTTCAGCCACAACATTGCCTTGAGATTAAAGGCTCTCCTTAAGGTTATCCACCTTAACCACTGCTGGGAATTCTTCCACAAATTTTGCAACAGGGTAACGTGTGCCAGAAAATGAGGGAAAGATGACTTATCTACATCCCTCCATTCGTGGTCCAATATACGTCATATATATGCAGCATGCATGGATAACGATTCAGGCTCAGGATACATATACTCTGACAGAAAGTCCTCTTCCCCTTCCACCGGTTCAGTAGCAGGCAAACCAATATTGTCCCCTAAATGATGCAACAACTTAGAGAGCTCTCTCCCTTTGTAAATCTACCCTCCCTTGGATCCTCTGATTCTGCATCAATATCAGGATCTCCCTCATCTCTTGAATATAATGCTACTCATTAGGAGTGAGACCCTCCCTAGCCCTGCAAGCAGCCTCCAGAGCTCTCTCAGTCATGAGCTGTGTAGATGCCATGAAAGGAGACCCAGAGGAAGGCCGTAGAATCTCTTAATTATCCTCCTTTGTTGCTTAACCAGGTTGGGTGTCGTAAGCACGGAGAAACTGACTAAGGCTTCCTGCACACTTCGGGTTTCTCAGGCAGCCTGAAGTCTCGTGAAAACTCAAGGGCGCGCCATGCTGGATTGGGCTTTTGAGACTGAACAGTCCCCAAACACATATAAAATAAGGTCCACTCACTCGCATTAGCACGTGAACACCCTCCTTCCCTTCCGACCCTCGGACTGCTAAAGTAAGTCCAAGGTTGAAAAACAGGACGCACCGATCCCACCCGCTGTAGCGAGGAGTCACGGACCATAAAAAATGTGAAGGCTCCTATAGTGAGCCTCAACACAACACGTATAAATACATTTTTTAAATAAAGTATAATCTTCACTTATCATCAGCTGGGGTCCAGGATGCAGAAGAAAATGAATATGAAGTGATGTGATGGTATCTCCCTTTTTAGGTCTCGCCTACGCAGCGCGCATGCGCTGCATAGGTAAAAAGACCTTTTGCAATCGATTCGGCTTTTCAGCCAAAAACGTGCACGCGTTCCATTGCCTTCAATGGCAACGCGTGCACGTTTGGCGATTCACTTGCGGGAGCGAGCAGCTGGCGCCATATGGTAGCAATTATCGCTCCTGGCGCCGCTCGCTCCCTCAAGGGAATCGCACTCCCCCCACCCCTCCCACTTCTTTAACCCGGAGTACTTTCACTTTCGCGGCCGCGGCGTGGGCCGCACTTCTGTTTCAGTGCTTGTTTCTTTTTCTGTCAGTAGTCGCTCTCCGTACCCTGAAGTGCCTCCATGGCTTTCTCTGGCCCTCACAATCTCCTATCAACTCTAATTTTGTTTGCTAATTTTAAAAACCTTTTCCAGCTCCTAAGTTGCTCTCCTGCCATTCCCTGATCGCCTTTGTGTACCTCCCTGTACCTCAGTCGTTCAGTTTCACGCCAGCCCCTCCAAACCCTATTACTCCATTGTTTTCCTAGCTGTCCTCTTTCTTACTCATTTTATACTCTTTTAGAGGTCTCAACAACTGCGATTTGCTCTTCTCAAAAATGTGATTTCAAGCACTTCTAAAAAATAAACAAACAAACACACCACTCTAACGTGAGTGTTGGAACAGTTATTAAAAAAAAAACAAAGGCAATATGGCTACAGTATCACGGCGTTTGAATGAACATGCATGGTGATGCTTAAAGGCACATATCATGCTCGGTCCTGCCGCTTTGCATTTTTTTTCCACCAATGCTAATGAGCATCGCCAAAAGCGCTTTCTTCTTTTGGCCAGTGCTCTCAGCTTTGGCAACAAGGATTGGCAAAGTAAAAAAGGTTGGATAACACCTTTCAAAGGAGAGAACTGTAGGCTTTGATATGGCTTGTTTCCAGACGAGTTAAAACAAAAAGAAACTTTTATTTCTCACGGACCGTCACGTTGACAGAGGTGCAGACAGACAGTTTTTGTCATGCGATATTCTCAGTCCACATCCTTCTAGGTTAAAGACTGGATGTTATATTCTACTACTAATATTTTAAAACACTTTTCAGTAGATTGATTAAACTATTTAAGTTCCTCTGTCATGATTGTCAACAGGTCCGATGTAGATCTCATTTAGCTTAATTAACTTTGAGGTTGCTAATTTTTTTTTTTTTTTTTTAAATACATCTTTATTGAAGGTCATTTCACCCTGAGGAATCAAGTCTGAAATGCCTCATCGTTTCCAACGCCTTGCTAATTATGGCACAATAAAGGATCCTCAATCTCCAAAGGCAAGTGTCTGCATGTTTGATTCAGAGGTTGCCACGTATATCTTTACACATGCAACTCGCTATCCTGGAATACTATTCCTCATGACTTCATGAAGGCAGGTGCACTAACAGCCAATTTCTCCACATAAAATAACTAGATTTAAATTTCTGCAATCTGCATGACCCTTACACTCAAAAAAGATTAGCCATTTGTTCAAATATATACATCTACACACACACACACATACACACGTGTAAATTGTCACTTTCTGTACCACAATTTGAATAAGTTATCCCACGTTTATCGAGTAATTTTCAATAGTATGGAATGTTGAAACAGCGTCTTTTCACACAGCAATATAGCGATTATTGCTAACTTTCACATAATTAGGAATAATTGTTTACATGTGTTGATGTTGGCTTGAGAGTGGGAGGACGAGCAATTGGACAGGAAGCTTCCAATCACTTGAAATTCCCACTCAAATAATAGGCAGCACCGGAAAGGGAAGCATATTGGAACAAAGCCATGCGTGGTGGTAGGAAAAATAACCAGCTTGTTTTTAAAGGGTTGGTTCTAGAGTGATAGTCTAAAGATAAAATGGTAAATAAAGTTAGCACATATGCGACCATCGATTTGAGCGCTCAGCAAAGAGGCCAAAGACTGGATGATCATGCAATCTGAATTGCTTGTAAGACTCCCTGACAGGCACTGTGAGAAAGTCGCACTGCTCTCAACCTCCACTCCAAAACTTTCAGTTGTGCTCAATCATGCGCTACTACCCACAACCAGAAATCACCCAGAGGCAACTCAGTTTATATTATACACTGTACAAAGAATCACAGTCATGAAACAAAACACAAAAACATAGCATCAATGTTATGAAAAGTACACACTTAGGCTGCATCACTGTGAACCATTAAGGTAATCTATGTCAGTCACTGTCGAACATGCCATCCGGGCTGCCCTGGCTAAGTTTCTGCTATAGTCTGGGAGCACTGGCCCGGCTTTGGTTGCCTCACTCCTTACTCAAATCAAATTAAAGGACATTTGTATCGCGCTCACATCACTAGAAAGTCTCATGGCACTCGCAGACGGCTCTGATAGAAGAGATAGCTCAGATGTCAAATAGCCATATTTTTAATCCCTTACGAAAGGCGTTGTGGTCCGGCAAGGTGCGCAAGTGGAAAGGGATTTTATTCCAAGATGATGGGGTGAGGAAGGAGAAAGACCTGCCTCCTTTTCTGGCCATATGAACTTTAAGAGGGGTAAGCAAAAATGTATTACTGGATCTAAGCGTCCTGTGTGGTTGGTACCAACATAGTTTCTGAGACCAGTATCTCGGGCCTTTACCGTGCATCTGTTTGTGGGTCAGGCAGAGAACCTTGAAAAGGATTCGCTTTCTCACAGGGAGCCAGTGTAGAGATCTCAAACAGGGTGCGGAGGGGGATCTGGATGGAAGATCCAGGACCAGCCTTGCCGCGGTATTTTGCAAAATTTGCAGTCTGTCTAAGAGGCCTTCATTAATTGAGAACAATAGAGCGTTTCCATAGTCCATTCGATTTATTACTAATCCTTGGACCAATGGTTTTCTAGCCTCAGTTGGAATCCATTTAAAAACCTTCCGTAGGCTACAAATTACTCCAAAACAGGAACCAATAATGTGGTTGATCTGGTTTTTCATGGACAGTTGATTGTCCATGTGGAAACCTAGGTTTCGTACTGTCTGTTTGGGTGTTGGACAAGGTCCAAGCTGGGATGGCCACCAGTCATTAGACCAGTGCTCAGATGCATTGCCAAAAAGCATGATCTCCGACTTGCCCCCATTCAATTGTAGATGGTTGGAGCTCATCCACCTGTCGATGTGGGACAGACATTTGTTAAAACGCTGCTTAGTTTCAGCGGGGTCTGGGCCAATAGTGATCAAGATCTGAGTGTCATCTGCGTAGGATATGACATCAAAACGTAGGATCTGATCACTTTGGCCAGAGGAGTCATGTACAGGTTAAAGAGTGTTGGGCTCAAAATAGAGCCCTGTGGCACTCCCATCCTAACTGGTCTCTGACATGAAATGTTGTTTCCCATCTGGTCTGTTGTAGTTCGGTCGGTAAGGTAGCTCTTAAACCACTCGAGGGCATTGCCTCTGACACCTATCTCCCTAAGGCGATGTTCTAAAATGCTATGGGAGATGGTGTCAAAGGCAGCGGATAGATCAAGTAGCACAAGAATGGCTGACTGATGTTTGTCCAGGATTAGCCTGATGTTGTCTGCTACCTCGACTAGAGCCGTCTCGGTCCTATGTGCTGCCCTGAAACCAGACTGGGAAGGATCCAACAGTCCCTGGCTCTCAAGGTGGTTAACAAGTTGTTGATTGATCAGAGTTTCTAAAATTTTCCCAAAGTATGGGAGCAGGGAGATAGGACGGTAATTTAGAAGTAATTTTGGGTCGGCAGTGAGTTTTTTCAAAATAGGTCTTACCCTGGCTGCCTTCCACCTTTTCGGGAATACCGCTTCCGAGAGAGACTTATTAAATAGGTCTGTGAGTCTTTCCAGTATTGCTGGGGCAATTAAGGGCAATATTTTTGGAGGAATAGCGTCGGTGGGCGAGCCAGATTTTATCTTCAGGATAATAGTGGAGACTGTCTTAATGTCGAGCTTGACAAATTTGTCCAGGATGTGAGGAGGATCAGGGGACAGGCCGAACACATCTTCAGGGTTGGTATTTTTACCTAGTGGTGGAAAGGAGCGGTAGATGGCCATGATTTTCTCATCAAAGAATTCGGAAAGGGAATCTATCCAGGTTTGGGAATTAGGACTCGATGACTTGTTGGCAGGAATTGTAAATTCTTTTAAAATTTGATAGAGTTCTCTGCCAGAATTTTCTGCCTGATTTATCCTATTTAGGAGAAATAGTTTTTTTGCTGATTTAATATCAGTCATAAAGCTACAGTGGATATTTTTATATGCCTCACGATCCGCCGGTTTTTTACTTTTACGCCATTTTCGCTCCGCAGTTCTACACCGGAGCTTAGTGGTTTTTAGTTGGTCTGTGAACCAGGGAGCAGTCCTAGACTTGATTTTAACCTGGGCGAAAGGGGCAATCTTATCTAGCGTCGTCAAGATATCATTATCCAGATTGTGTGCCGCTTGATCTACACTAGTTTCTGGTCCTGACCGGTCTAGGGTGAATTTTTTTTTAAAAAGGGGCAGGGTGACTCTACGCCTTGCGTTACGCCTTACTAATAGTTTTATGGTCTTAGAGTTACTTACCACGGCAACCACTGTCACTTTTTCTCTGGGCCTGCCTCACACTGCCTTGAGCACTTTAAAAGATCAGTTGCACTAGCGCTGGCTTCACCAAAGCAGCGCCAAGATGAAAGTGCAGCCCATCTTGGATAAGCACCTCGAGCAATGCAGATGAGCTAAATATGCACAACATTAAATTCTAGTGCAGGGATGCGGAGAAACACACTAAAATGCGTTATATTAACCCGAGATGCATGGCATTTGGCAGGGCTGCCCCATAACCTTTCCTAACGCGAAGCCTAGACTGTGGAAAACACTAGCGCACACCCAAAATCAAGCTGCAAGTAGCAGTCAAAATATGTAACTTCAACGCATAACAGACAATGCTCCATTTCTTCCTGAAAGCTGGGTATTTGTTCAAGATGTTATCACAAACACGTTTTTTCAAGCGCAGTGGGCATCCGGTAACACCTCTGCAAAAAAATAGCTAATAAGGTCACTTCAAATAAGTAATGGAGCCACAAACAGAAGCAAACCGCTCTTCAGGACAATCAAGCACTGCATCAACCTCATGCCAAACACACTGATTCCTCACTCCCAAAAATTATTCAGTGAAAAAATACAGAAGATCCAGCAGCATATCAATGATACAAAGCCTGCTTCATCTCCCACGCCCACCTATTGCCGTAGAATCTCGCAACTGTCCACCTTCAAAGCCTCACCACTCCCAGATCTGGATGACAAACAAGACCCTCAAAGCCACTTCTTATGAAGAAGATGTCTTTCCATCGTCCTTCATTGATCTCTCCCTGGGGATGCTTCCTTACTCCTACTTACAATTGTTAATACCTCCCTCACTCAAGAAATCTTGCCAGAAGCTCTCAAGGCTGCCTAGATCCTCCCACTCCTAAAGAAACCTACACATATATTGAAGACCTCAACAACTAGTGGCCCATCACTCAACTACCTTTCTTTGGCATGGTCATTGAAAAAAATCAGTCTACTTCAACTCCAAGATCATACCACTGGTAAACAACTCCTGCACAATTAGTAGTCTGGCTTCAGATCACCATGCAGCATGGAGACTGCCATCTTACTTATTCAATGCTCTCTTGACCACAGATGAAGATGAGCCCTATCTCCTAATATTGCTGGGCCTGTAGCGGCCTTCAAAATAGTTGGCCATCTCACCCTCATAAACACCCTTGAGTAGTGATTGGGATTGAATGAAAAGGTCCTTAACTGGCTCTTCTCCTGCCTTTCCTTCCAACACCAGTTTGCTTACATCAGCAATTCCAGGTCAATAAAAATCCCTTTACATGTGGAGTCCTTCAGGGTTCCATACGGTCTCCTGGATTTTCTTTAACCTATACATGGAGCCACTTGGTGCTCCACTCACAGATAAAAGCATCACGAGTCACCAGTAGGCTGATGATAGACTACTCAACTTCAAAGTCTTCTCCACTTCAGACGTCCAATGCCTCAAACACTGCTTGCACATAACTCAGATCTGCATGTCCACAACATACCTGAAGCTCAAAAGGAAGCAAGATGTAATTCCCATTTGTCAAGATCAACAAGCAAGATACAGTACAAACCTGGTTCAATAACATGAAACTTGATGGTTTTGAACCCAAACTCTCACCAAATGTCAAAATACTTGGATTCACCCTGGACACTACCCTCTCAATCAAGGTACAAATTGCTAAAAAAAAAACCTTCAGAACTGTTGTTCAAGCCATTGTTCTCCTGCATGTGGATGGCTGTAATGTCCCAGACTCCAAACTAGCACCAATTGAGGTAATCTAAATCCTGCAGCTCTACTCGTTCAGGGCCTGAAGAAACATGGTCACATCACCCTCCCCTGATAGAAGAGCCATTGGCTCCTCTTGCCAGTCTGTACCATCTTTAAAACTAGCTACATCTTTACAAAGCTATCACAACCAGCACCCCAGTTTTTCTTGCAGTCAAGCTTGCCATCTCTGGTGGTTCTCAGCACACATACAGCCAGGAAGGACATTGTGCGACTGCAGACTAAGCGTACAAGAGAAAGAAAAAAAAAAAAAAGACGGCAATAGGCTTTTTAGGTCTCGCTGAGCCAGCGCGCATGCGCTGCCCTGCGAGACATTTAGTAAGGGGCTTTTGGAAGTGCTACCAGAGAGGCTCCCAGCTTGCGTTCACGATGGCGTGCATGCGCGCAGCTGCCATCTGGGTGTTCTCTAATGGCTCCTCTGCGCACACTACCCCCTCCCTTCTCAGAGGCGCCATCTGGCTTTCCTCTCGCTCGGACAAGCGCTCCTCCTCCCCTCCCCTCCCCCGCCGCGTTGCGCTGCTTTCACTTTCGCACGCGGCTAATGCTTGTTTTACATTGTCATGGACAACAAACCGGCAACAGAAACACAATTTACAATTCTGCATATAAGAAGTTCCTTCTTTGTGGGATGTAACTATTTTGAGGCTTTACAAATTAATCTTAAGAACATTTTCTTCTCTCAAACGTAGCCCAAAAAATACGCTTTTAAACTGAAGAGGTTGAACTTCCCATATGTCTGTCTCCCCATCCCTTCTGCATTCTACTCGTAGGCAGCTTGTGACTGACAAAGCATTAACCTGCAAACCACAATATTACACTGATGATAAACTTTTTTTTATAATCCTACTCCTAATCAGCAATACCACATTTATCAAGGAACACTTTATCTAGGGGTACTAAACAACATTAATGAGATGAATTAGATTACTACAGAAGAAATCACCTCATAAGTTCAACGAACATATTGTACTGGCAAACCAATGGAATGAGTGTGAATGTTCGGCATCAACAGCAAATGCACCTAGACAAATGTTAATTTAACAGCTTCCACTCGTGTTTAATGATGCCGATTTTACTTAAAACGTGTGTGTGTGTAGATGCGTTTTGTAACCCTGTTACAGACTAATAAACACTCCACTGATGTCTTCCACTAAAGGTCTCACAGAACAATAGAGGAAGTATTTAACACATGAACCGGAAGTAATTAATGTCCCTGGGGTAACACCTCAATGTTTTGAAAGGCCTACCCAATTTCATTAGAATTGAAAGTGTTTGGTTAATGTTTACACTGCAAAGCATTTGTGTAGGCTGTCCTGGTTCACTAGTGGGAGTGGAGTGTACAAATAAACTTTAATGCCCATGGGCATTAAGATAAAGAAAGGCCAGCGCCCTAACTTTTGCACTGCGAACATCGTGAGCATAAGCAGCCGCACGCTGTAAAACTCAAGAGCTCCTGGAAAGTCATCAGGACCATAGTATCATATCAGAGAGATGTAAATGTACGGCGGGACAGTGCACTGCAAACATCACGTTGGCACCTCCGCTGAGAGATGGGCTTGCACACAGTGTCCTCCCTGGCAAATAAAGAGTGCAACATTATGTGCTGGAGACACTGTGACTGCCCCCGTGCGATTCTTGCCCTCCAACTTCTCGTCACCCCACACATATTTGGGACAGTGCCCACAGGTGGGCTGCTCTGAAATGAGTACCAGACATTTTTGGAGGCGGCACCACAGCTTCCTACTACAGGGCTGCAAATCTCCTATTCTCTCCCTCCAAGAAAGCCAATTAAGACTAAGTCTCCCATGTCCTGCAAAGCCGAGCGAAGGGTCTGCGTTTCCCAACCCCAACATAATGGACACTGCCCAGAGACAGACCACGTTCCGCGCAAACCCCATTGCTACTCCGGTGGAAATGGACTATAAAATAACGCATTCCGGTTTAGCGCTTGCTTTGGCTTCAAACCGCAGTACACAACAGGTTTTAGGTTGCCGTAACTAAATAATAATTATTTTATAGACTTCGGTAGGATTAAAGGCTAGATTCGGTAGTAAACCCACTCCAGATTGCCGCATGCACCTGCAGCAGTTGCACTAACCCTCTGAGTTCTCTTCCCCAGATTTGTCTGCCAAGAAGGCAGAAAGGAACAAACACCCGGGAAACAGCGAGCAGGCATGAAAAGCAACTGCACAAACATTCTGCCAACAAACAATGAGAAGCCCCACTCCGTGGCTGTCCGAGCCCGTGAGACTTCAAATGCTTCCCTTTAACGGGAGGGTTTTATTTCAAGACAACCAGCGTCCTTCCAAAGTGTCAAATGACTTCAAACAGGAGGAAGTGCAGCCATATGTTTGCCCCAAGGAGGTTCCTAATCGCCACAGATCGTTTTGTTTAAAAGGACCCCTAAGAGCAGACGTAATTATCAGTCTTTATATACAAAGTCTGTCTCTTAAACACCACATGCAAAAGGACACGGCAAATGCACAACCCAGAGTGTGCGCGTGCAGTCCTGGGCACCCAGTCAGTTCTCATTCTATAGACTCACTTCTCCAAAAGTTAAAGCAAGGTTTGTTTTTCAACATCGATACGGGCTCGAATAGGCTACTGCCTAGATTATAAATCTAAATTCAGCAAAAGACTTCTTCCAAGTACCCCAGTTTCGCAGACAATACAAACGGGATAAAAATAATTTGCACAGGATCACACTGTTTAGCGAATAAAAAACGGAACAGAACTAAAGCTCTAGTCTTCTGTCTCCAAAACCGACAATTAATTTACTCACTCGACCACAACTCCAATCAAAGATACTGCTGCTAATAAATGTAACACAGCCAAGAGTTTGAGGTCTATCTTTTCAGATGTAACAGCCACCCATCGCTTTTAACACTACAATTTACCCACCTCGTCACGATGAACATTAAATAAGAACTGCTAACACTCCATGGCATGCCTGGGTGCACGAGATTGCACTACAGACAGCATGTGCCGCGTGTAGGCATAGCGCCACAGTGCACGCCGAAGCACTTCGCCATGCTGCTAAAGGCATTGATGCTACTTGTGCATATCCAGAACCCACTTTTTAAACGTCATTCTATGTTTTGTGAGACGTCCATTGTCTGCGTGTCTGCAGGGTCCATTTATTCACTGACCACAGCACCACAGGTTAAATATCAAATGGTAAGCTAATGACAAGCATTGGCATAGCCAATAGGTCTCGCCTTTGGGACCTTATAAGTGTTTAGCCATGCAACAGTTGATGTTGTTGCACCAAGGATATTGTACTGCATAACTAAATACTTATAAGGTCCCAAAAGCGAGACCTATTGGCTATGCCAATGCTTGTTCAACTGGCTGCTGGAGAGTGGCAACTATGTTGGGAGGATTTCTTCGATCAGCTAGGAAACAGATTCTGCCAGATGGAGACGGAATCTCACATGAGGACTGTATCGGTAAAGATAGATGAGGAGGTAATGATACAGAACCTGCAAGAGTGAGGTAAAGGGGCAGGGAGTATATTGTGGTAGATTTAGGAGGCAGGAGGGCAATTGGGAGTACGCAGCCTTCGTATTCAGTACCCTGCTCTTCGATAGCACCAACTGTGAGCTTCTGAACAAATGAATGGTACTTGTTCTTTTACAACTCAAGCACTGTCTGCCAAAGTTTAAAAAACATATTGTAGGATACGATAGGCAGGCACAAAATATGCAAAAAAGATTCAGCATGTATATGATTACAAAGTTTCAAAACGTTACGGTGATCAAAGAGAATGGCAATGGCAGAGAGGTGTAAAGGGAGAGGAGGGTGAGGCTGATGGCAGAGGGGGGTAAGGACAGAGTGGGGCTATGGCCAGAGTGAGGTGATGGCAGAGGAACATGAGGGTGATGGCAGAGAAGAGGGAGGATGATGGCAAAGGAATGGGAAGGGTGGCATTACAGTGATGACAAAGGAAGGAAAAGATTTTTTTAAATATGTCAGAGAGAGCTTAAATTGTAAACGAATAAGTACCAGAGTGATTCGGAAGGAAGAGACTATCAGACAAGGGAGATGGTTGGGCAGGTTAAAGGCAAGAGACAGTGGATGGTGGGGGCTTCAAACTATGATAAACCAAGAAATATTAATAAAATTAAAACAAAGTAAAATTGCTGCAAAAAAATGCAACTCTATGCCGCAAAATTTTCATTTTGGTGGCGCAAAATCTCGATTTGGTACCACAAAATCCTGATCAAGTAAGGTGTGTGTAATAAATGCATCCTTTTCATTATTCTAATGAAAAAGCACAGACCGGAAAATTATTTATTGAGTGTTAATATTGTGTGCCAGTGAATGTTACCATCCCACACCACCTCCCCTGAGTAGGCCTTGGACAGCTCTGCTTCACTACCCTGAGAGAGTCAAGAGCTAAAATGGGGTGCTTGGTTCCCAGTGTGGACCTACTTCTTGCACTGGCCCCACATCATGTACAACTAATTGCCTGGTTTCCTCACAGCCCCCAGGTCACCACATCATTTTGGTGCCAACTCTATTGACATGGAGGTGCTGTGCTTGAAAGATCTGGTGACCCGTGCCTGTTTGGTTAAAGGTGGGCGACGGTGACAGAGCTATGGCGGTTCGAAGCAAATGTCCTGGAGATGATTGGCTTCTATCTACTTATTTATTAAACATACCTAAAAGCTTCAAGGCTCTCCAGCAATCTGAAAACTTTATGATTCCAGGTATACCAGGCCACCAAATAAAGCTCCAGAAGATCGTTCTGTGCTTGGCGATAGAAAGGATGAGCATTCCAGAGATGGGGATCCTAAATCTCAAAGGTCCAGCCTCTTGTAAAGAATTGCTGGGGCGGCTCCTCTGTTGGAGCAGAGGAGCGTCACCCCACTTAAATTACCGTCACTGCCCCAGGGATGAAAAATAAAATGGCAATTCATTGCCATTTTTTTTTCACCCACCGTCCCGAACAGAGTGTCAGGACGGGGTGGGGCCTGCTGAGTGACATCCACAGGGAGGGTTTCTTTTATTTCTTTTTGCTCTGTCTTTATGGCCGTGGCCATTTAACAATTTCTGTCAGTACAGTACTTGTAATCGTTTTATATTGATTTATTGTTTTTTCACCTGAATTATTAATTCAGTTTTAGGTCTGGTGTTAGCCATGACCTTTAGTTTTTTCAAATAAATGCTTAAATACTTAAAGGGGCTTTCAGCCAGCTCTCTTCATCCATTGATCTGTTGTATTGTCATTCAAGTTTTGCTTCCACCCATTCCAGCATAGAGTATTGAGCAACAGGTCAGCCCACTTCAGCCAGTAACTCCCATCACTGTGGGTGACAGCATTTTGCTCTTGCACATGTGCACATCCACCAAAAACCTAGGATATGTCAGTGCCAGGACTGGTGAGCCAGTCTCTTCTTTCAGTAACCTGGAAGCAGTAGACAGGCATAGGTATTTGTAAAAGCTTTGCACATTTCAGAGCTTGCTGTCACTCTCCAGACTCCAGCTATGCCCTGTCAGTCCCCTTTATTGCAGGCAGGCAGAATGTGTGTTTCTCAGCACAGTATGCGACTGAGACGTTTTGTTGGTAGTTAAGATACTACAGCTTGTATTGGCATCACTGAAGGCTTTTTCTGATGTATCTATAATGGGCTTCAAAATGGAAAAGCCGTGCAACCCTTTTGTCATGATTTTCACTTTTTACATCTCATTGGTTGGAGAGGGCCCAGGGATGTCTTTCTCTGATCTTTTTCTTCTCGAAGCCACTGTGAAGAAAGAGCTGGCAGTGACACGTTTTTTCTAGATGTAACTAAATTATAAACAGAACAATTAACTGGTGGTTTTATGTGTGCAGTTTTTATGTAACACAAACTCGGCCCAAGGGCATGGAAGCACTTTACACAAGTACCACATTACATGGTTACACCTCAGATTCATTTTTATTTTAGGCACAGGTGGGAAGATTGTTTTGCCCAGAATAACTTGATGTTTTGCTGATGTCGGGACTTGAAACTGGCCTCCCAGGTTTAAAGTCAGTAGCTCTGGTCATTAGGTCCCACCCCCTAATGGAAAGATATCCATATTTTGCACTGAAGTGCTTGTCATGGGTTTTAAAAACACTTTCCTTCTTTCAACCTTATTTGCCTAAAACACCATTCTTATTTGTCAGGTATACAGCCTCCTGCCCTCTTTGCTCTAGTCAGAAAATCCTATCTCAAAGGGGTCTGAAGCTCTTTTACCACTGTATTGTCAATCGACTGCAATTTTTACAGTACACATTGTCGTGCTCATTCTCTGGTATGGCCTTTATAAAGTTAACATCTAAACCTCTCTTTGTGATTACACTGTTAGGTTTGATCTTGTGGGTTGTGCATTAAGGCCACCTTACTTGATATACTTAAAGGTATATTTTTCCAGCAAAGGAATTTACTATGTGTAGCTTCTTTGCACACATTAGGAATGCTTTTTACATAAAACAAAGATAGCAATGCACACACTCTATTTACACATTTAGTGTGTCTGGGTAGAGTATTGTATCTGCAGAAAATGTTTTTTCTTACTGAACATTTGTGCATGCTTGAAGGGCAGGGACACACACTGTATCAGTGTTTGACTATTAAATGTGTGTTTGGGTGTGTTTGAGACAAGTGTATGTGGGGTCAGTGGATGAGTGCAGGGTGTATAGATAACATATTGTATATTTGGTCCCAATCATATTTACTGAGGACCTGCTCCCTCTACAGCAACAGCAGGGATTCAGAGTTTTTCCTGACGAAAGGTACTCTTTAAGCAAATAACAGACTGTCAAGCTACCTGGCTTAAGTGAACCATGCTCATGTAAACAACACACAATCAATCCCTTCTTGCTCCGTTCTTGATAATCAGGATGTCTTGGTAAACTTTGGTCTTGTGTCTACATCCTCTTGCTTACAGAAACAAATGTCAATTTTATTTTCCGTTGTCAGTGCTAATTGAGATCATTGTATTCTAAAGGAGACTAAAATTCTCACTCTTCCCTTCCACTTACAACACTAGCCAAAAGTGATGAGTCAGTGGGCATTAGTGGAGGTATAGAACAGATCAAGTTAGTGGAAAACCTAAGTTAAGCTACAGTCTCTGCCACAGTTTTGGGGTGACTGGTGTCTCAAGTGTAGGAGAGTAGGATCTGCTTCACATGGGTACCCCCACTTTTTGCTGATGCTTCACTGTTTTTCGACTTTAGTCTGGCTGGGGCCCTGCTAATCAGAACCCCAGCCTAGCTGCTTCCTCTCTGAAATGGTTTCCATGTACCTTAGGTACATCTCTGATTGGAGTCTGGAGTGCCCTTATAAGTCCCTAGTATATGGTATACTATGTACCCAGGGCATAGGTACCCCAGAGGCCTACCAGGGGCTGAAGCATGTGTTATGCCACCCCTGGAAGGCCAGCCAAAATGACACCACAGGTCTGCTACTGCAGCCTGGGTAAGGTGGTGCATGTACCCCTTACTGTGATATAGGCTACCTATATCACTACCTATATACACACATATAAACCTATAAGTCACTCCTATGGCAGGCCTTATCAATCCTGAAGGCAGAGTGCTTGGTTCTTATGTGAGAGGGTGCCCCTGCATGAGCAGAGCCCCTCTGCAGCGTTCGGACACCCTTCTCTGATGCTGTTTGTAGTGCAGCCTGACCATATACTCTTAAGTGCATTATAACCTCGCGGTAAATGCTAACTCTGGGATGGCTGCACGGAAACATGTCGTGTTTGGTGTCAAACATCTTGGAATACTATCCCCCCCCGCCAGTTCTGGCGGCGGGGGTAGCATTCCACCCTTCTAGGGGGCGAGACATGTACAAACCGGCCTACCCGGTAACTTCTTTACAGAGCCCTGGCATCACAAAATGGATGCCACTGCCACAGACACGGGTCTGGCCTCCTGCTGCTGACTGAAACTCAGCGATACCAAAGGGGATGATGGACGGAGCGCTTGAGCTAATCAAACACTCACCCCCAGTCAACTGATCTGGGTTTAATCCATCATCATTCTTTAGCTCACTCCACCACCCCAGTTCAGACATGGCCATATGCAAATCAGTCTGACCCTGTGCCTCATGGGAAAAGTCCAGCCCGAACTGCCAAGCCATGTCTTCCCTGGACCGGAAACAAGCATCCTGGGACCGGTTTCGGGTTCAAAACCCTCATCAGCCTGAAACTCTGGCAGGGGAGGCCTGGACAATAGGTAACCACCTCCCCAGACAGGATAATGTGTATTGGGGCTGGGCGGGAGCACTCTCTGGTGCTTTGAAGTCCTGCACTGGGGGCACATTTGGTGTCCCTGTGCATACCCCAGTTCAAACTGGTTCAGGGGCTTCCAGCCCCTGCCCTGGTGCGAAACTGGACTAGGGAATGGGTGTAACCACCCATCTTCCCTGACCCTCCCATAGGTGGGTCCCCAGAGTATGTCCAACCCCCTAACTTGGTATAAGTAGGGGAGCCCAGTCCTTAGGACTTTAGATTACCCTGGACGAAACTCTGACACTGAATCCTGGACCTTCGACGCTCTACTGCAAGATTAGAGGACTGAAGAATCTCCCTTGGGGTCAAGGAGTGACTCCCCTGCTTGGCAGGCACCTAAGAAGCAATTGTCCGGTCTGCATCGCTGAAGTCTTTGCAACACCAGAGGTGGATTTCCAGACTTTACCGAGGCTGCCCTGAGTCCCCAGTGAAGCTGAGGCCTGTAGCTGTCGTGGGTAATGTGGAACCGTGACCCCTGGACACCAAGAACTTTTGCAAGTGCATCCTCTTCCTGGTCTCCCACGAAGTTATGCTTTGGGCTTCGAGTAGCCCCCGCCCCCAGCACCGACTGCACTGAAGATCACTGGCCTCCACTCCACGAGTGTCCTGTGAGCCAGATCCACGTGCGTCCACTCAAGGCTCCTTTGCGGTCGCTAGTCCGTTGGCTAGTGGGCCCTCCCGAAGGCAACTCTTTTTCTGCTTGGGCTTTCCTGGTTGCTCCAAACGTGCCCTGACTTACCCTCTCTGGGTGAGTCCCTCAGACCTTGCTGGTCTGCATCAACGTCCTTTCTCTGTTTCCCCGTGACTTGCCGTTGCCAAGGCTTGTTGGGTCCAAACCGGTCGCCGACACCGCAGCAATCGACAGACGTCATGGAACAGCTCGAATCCAGCTCCTGGTCATCGTCGATACCTCCTGGACCTCGTGGCTGAAGAGTCAAGATGACCGTCAACCTACCTGAAGCACCCAGCAGCGGTGGGCCTCTGCTCATCGCCTCCCTGGTCACTGGCTAGTGACCCAGACTCTGTCCCCTCTGCTTTCAGGTTCTTCAGATCTTCGATCCACCCTTGGATCCACCCGGACACTTTCGACTTGGTCGCCAGCAGCCCGCTGCAGCAGATCGCCATAGAAAACGACGACGAAACCCGACGACAAAAGACACCTATGTACCCGGCTTCCCTGGGTGAGGTAACTCGAGTACTCCGGTGCTCCCATGGGTATTGACTCTAGAACTGCCCAGTTCTAAAGGGATTTGCTCCAAGTCCTCTTCTAAGTGTCCTTTTCTTTTAAAATTCCAACCGCAATATTCCCCATAGAAGTTAACGGTGGCTCACAGCTGTGTTCTCACACTGCACGCGTCCCCCGTGGGTCCCCTGTGTCACTACCTTGGGTGGTTCCTTGTGGTCCAAGCACTTCTACAGGCTCTAGGCCTTGTGTCTAGCTCAGTCGTGGTTCTTATACCACTTTATTGGTATATGGTTTGGTACGCCCCTAGGGCCCAAACGTGTATTTGTGCTATTACTGTTGATATTTGACTTGTAAAGTATGTACTTCGAACTCTAGCCTCATAAAGAGACTAGAGGGGTGTGTTTAAGACTAAATTCATATATTTTATATATATGCCTGGTGTGGTCCTCTTTCATTTGGTCACTCAAGAGATTATAGACTGGTAAAACAAGCTGCTTTACATTCCTTCAAGACTTAGCCTGAAGGCTGCTCTCCATAGCTACCACTAGGATAGCTTTCAATAAAGGTTGTCTTTAACTTATCTCCAATAAGGGGTTGTTTGGACTGGTGCAAGGTGGCCACTATAATTAGTGGACAGCATATACCAGGCCAACTTCTCACATTGGTGTGCAGCGTGTGGGATTCCAGCTTGCTATTGTTTTACCAAATAATCTCAATTGAATTGATCAACTGAAAACCACTAAAGGTACCTTAGGTACATATAAATACAAGCTTAGTATACAGTAAGTTCTACTGAACTTAGAGTTGTGTGTTAAGGGCTAGCACACCCTTTCTACAACTCAAGAGAGTTTAGTAGGCCACACTAGAGTAGGTAGTGCATACACCACACCTCACTAGTAATGTCTTCAAGGCCAGGAATCAGTGGGTCCTTGCCAGAAGCCAGTGGGCTTCTTCCCTCCAAGTATGATGATCTCCCATTCTTGGAATTGAGAGCATTGTGCAATACTAGGAAGCTGAAGGCAGGCAAAAGTGCCAGCACCCAACACCTCAGACAGGTACTTCTGTCAGATGATCTCAGAGGACCCCCAGGGTCTGAAGGGGTAGGCAGAGAGGGTGGGGCAGAAGATGAGGAAGGGGCCAGGGGTGAAGAAACCCAGGACCCCTCCTCTGAAACTGGCCAGGAAGGTGACAATGACCTTGACCTGGAAAACCCAGCTATTCCTGTGGAGGAAGAGGAGGATCAGAATGACCTCCCCTTTGTCCCACCAGGAAGAGTTGTGAGTGTGCCTAGAAGGTCCAGATCTCCTTCCCAGGAGTCTAACCATTCTGACACCTCAATAGGGACCTCTGTTTCCTCTCATAGGAGGGAATCCTCCAGTGAGAGGAAAGAGAGACTGCTCAAGTATGGAGAAGCTCAGCTGAGACTCAGAAGAGAGCAGTTGGCTATAGACAGGGAGTCCCTAGAGCTTGAAAGGCAAAGAAAAAAGTTGGGACTAGAGTCCCATGGTGGCAGCCATTTCCCCAGAGATAGGGAAAGGTCTTATGACCATAGAAACCTGAGCAAGATTGTCCCTCCCTACCAGAGTGGGGATGACATCCACAAATGGATTTCTGCACTGGAGAGGGCCTGTAAAGTACAGAGGGTCCCTCAGGAGCAGTGGGCAGCAATCTTGTGGCTCTCCTTTGCAGACAAAGGTAGAGATAAGCTCCTCTCTGTTAGAGAAGAGGATGCTGATAATTACCCAATCTTAAAAAGTGCATTGATTGATGGGTTTGGCCTAACAACTGAACAATACAGGTTAAAGTTCAGAGATACCCAAAAGGCACAGAATCAAGACTGGGTGGACTTTGTTGATTGTTCTGCTAAGGCTCTGGAGGGTTGGTTAGTGGGCAGTAAAGTATGTGACTTCAAAGGATTGTACAATCTTATCATGAGGGAGCAGATTCTTAATAACTGTCAAAATCAGCTGTTGCATCAGTACCTGGTGGACTCTGATCTGACCTCTCCCCAAGAATTGGGAAAGAAGGCAGACAAATGGGTCAGAACCAGGGTGAGGCAGAAGGTACAGAACCAAGGTGGTGACCCAAAGAAGCAAGATTCTAAGAACTCTGACAAGGGTGGGGAGAAGGGTAAAGACCAGAAGTCTTCACAAGGCCCCCAAAAATCTTCTTCAGGTGGGGATTCACAGTCTAACAAAGGGAAAGGCCAAAAGAAACCATGGTGCAAGGTCTGTAAGCAAAAGACACACTGGACCAGTGATTGCACCAAGTCCAAAGACTCTATTCCAGCCCCCACCAATGCCCCTAAGGCACCTGTTCCCCCTAGTGCAGTTACAATTGGTGGTGGGAGTACACAAGCCAAGGGTTTAGTAGGGTTGACCCTGGGTACTGAGATGAGCTCTGGCCTAGTCAGAGAACTCACTCAGGCTGTCCTAGTCTGTGATGGAGGCATGGATGTGACCTCCTCTGTGAGTCCCAGTAATCTGGGCAAGTACAGACAACAGCCATTAATAAATGGAAAAGAGGCTTTGGCATTTAGGGACACAGGAGCAAGTGTCACCATGGTGACACAAGATCTTGTGGATCCTGGGCAGATTATACTTGGTGAAATGTACCAAGTGACCAATGCTAGCAATGTCAGAACAGACCATACTCTGGCAGTTGTTAACTTCTCCTGGGGAGGGGTAACTGGCCTTAAGAAGGTTGTGGTAAGTGCAGACCTACCAGTTGAATGCTTGCTTGGCAATGATCTAGAAACTTCAGCATGGGCAGAAGTGGAGCTCAGGACCCATGCAGAAATGCTGGGCATCCCTGCAGATGTGTTTGCTGTGACCAGGTCACAGAGCAAAATGCCTAACACTGAACAGGCCTTGGATCCTGGAACAATGGACCAAGTGCCATCCAAGAGGAGGAGTAGTAGGGTAAAGGCAGTGCCTTCCCCCTTGGCTCAGAAGGAAGATCAGTCTCTTCAGGGAGATGATCTCAGTCCTGAGGAAGGAACTGTCCCAGAGGAGCTTGAGCCTGATCAGGTTGAGTTCTTAGGGACAGGGGGCCCTTCCAGGGCAGATCTGAGCCAGGAGCAGCAGAGCTGCCCCTCTCTTGAACCCCTCAGACAGCAAGCTGCTGCTGAGGCTGCTGGGAATGCTAGTGGTCCCCATAAAGTGTATTGGGATGATGGACTCTTGTACTCAGAGTGTAGAGACCCCAAGCCTGGTGCCACCAGGAGGTTGGTTATACCTCTGAAGTTCAGGGGCTTCCTATTGACCCTAGCCCATGACATTCCTTTAGCAGGTCACCTGGGCCAGAACAAGACTTGGGACAGAATTGTCCCTCACTTTCACTGGCCCCACATGTCTGAAGACACCAAGGAGTTTTGTCGCTCCTGTGTAACCTGCCAGGCCAGTGGCAAGGCAGGTGGCACTACAAAGGCCCCCTGATACCACTACCTGTGGTGGGGGTTCCCTTTGAAAGGGTGGGGATTGACATTGTTGGTCCCATGGATCCCCAAACAGCATCTGGGCACAGGTTTATCCTGGTGGTGGTGGACCATGCCACCAGGTACCCAGAGGCTATTCCCCTTAGGACCACTACAGCACCTGTAGTGGCAAGAGCCCTCCTGGGAATTTTCTCAAGAGTGGGCTTCCCTAAGGAGGTTGTATCAGACAGGGGTGCCAACTTTATGTCTGGATACTTGAAGGCAATGTGGAAGGAGTGTGGAGTGACTTACAAGTTCACCACACCCTATCACCCACAATGCAATGGTTTAGTTGAGAGATTCAACAAAACCTTGAAGGGCATGATTAAAGGGCTCCCAGAGAAGCTTAGGCGAAGATGGGACATACTCTTGCCCTGCCTTTTATTTGCATACAGGGAGGTGCCTCAAAAGGGGTTGGCTACAGCCCTTTTGAACTTTTGTTTGGTCACCCTGTCAGGGGTCCATTGTGCCTGGTGAAGGAAGGATGGGAGTTACCTCTCAAGCCCCCCAAGCAGGACATAGTGGACTATGTACTTGGTCTCCGCTCCAGGATGGCTGAGTACATAAAAAAGGCAACTAAGAACCTTGAAGCTAGCCAGGAACTCCAAAAAGCCTGGCATGACCAAAAGGCTGTACTGACTGTTTACCAGCCAGGACAGAAGGTATGGGTGTTGGAGCCAGTGGCCCCAGCAGCTCTCCAAGACAAATGGAGTGGACCCCATACCATTGTTGAACAGAAGGGTGAGGTTACCTATTTAGTAGACCTAGGAACACCCAGGAGTCCCCACAGGGTTCTCCATGTCAACAGATTGAAACCATATGTGGACAGGGCAGACATGGGCTTGCTCATGGCTACTGATGAGGGACAGGAGGAAGAGAGTGACCCACTCCCTGACCTGCTCTCACAGAACCCTGATGATGGGTCAGTGGATGGTGTAGCCTTGGCAGGCAGCCTCACTGCCCAGCAGCAAACTGATTGCAGACAGGTGCTCAATCAGTTCAGGCATATATTCTCTCTGACACCAAGTCAGACCACCTGGTGCACTCATGAAGTGGACACTGGGGACAGTCTGCCTATTAAAAATAAAATTTATAGGCAACCTGACCATGTCAGGGACTGTATCAGGACAGAAGTCCAGAAGATGTTGGATTTGGGAGTTATTGAATCCTCAGATAGCCCTTGGGCTAGTCCAGTGGTCCTTGTGCCAAAACCTCACACCAGTGGTGGGAAAAGAGAGATGAGGTTTTGTGTGGACTACAGGGGTCTCAATGCAGTCACTAGGACTGATGCCCATCCAATACCCAGGGCAGATGAGCTAATAGACACTTTGGCCTCAGCCAAGTATCTAAGCACATTTGACCTAACAGCTGGCTACTGGCAGATCAGGCTAGCTGATGATGCAAAGCCAAAAACAGCATTCTCAACCCCTAGTGGGCATTATCAATTTGTGGTAATGCCCTTTGGATTGAAGAATGCACCTGCCACTTTTCAGAGGTTGGTGAACACAGTCCTTACAGGTCTGGAAGCCTATAGTGCAGCATATCTAGATGATATTGCTGTCTTTAGCTCCACCTGGGAGGATCACCTGGTCCACCTCAGAAATGTTTTGCAGGCCCTGCAGAAAGCAGGCCTAACTATCAAGGCCACAAAGTGCCAGATAGGGCAGAGTCAGGTTGTGTACCTGGGCCACCTTGTGGGTGGAGGCCAGGTTCAACCATTACAGAGCAAGATCCAGACCATCATGGACTGGACTGCTCCAACTACCCAGACTCAGGTGAGAGCCTTTTAGGCCTGACTGGGTACTATAGGAGATTTGTCAAGGGGTATGGATCAATAGTGACACCCCTGAATGACTTAACTTCCAAGAAAATGCCCAAAAAGGTTCAGTGGACAGTTAGCTGTCAAAAGGCATTTGATGACCTGAAGCAGGCCATGTGCACTGCTCCCATTCTACAGAGTCCTGATTACTCCAAGAAGTTCATTGTCCAAACAGATGCATCTGAATTGGGGGTAGGGGCTGTACTGTCACAATTGAATGAAGAAGGTCAGGATCAGCCAGTAGCTTTTATTAGCAGAAGGCTGACCCCTAGAGAGAAACGTTGGTCAGCCATTGAGAGGGAGGCCTTTGCTGTGGTCTGGGCTCTGAAGAAGTTGAGACCATACTTGTTTGGTACTCACTTCCTTGTTCAAACAGACCATAAGCCCCTCTTATGGCTAAAACAAATGAAGGGTGAAAACCCCAAACTGCTTAGGTGGTCCATTTCCCTACAGGGGATGGACTTTACAGTGGAACATAGACCTGGGAGTAACCATGCCAATGCAGATGGACTCTCTAGGTACTTCCACTTAGAACATGAAGACTCAACTGGACAAGGTTAGTTTAATGTCCCTACGTTTGGGGGGGGGGGTTGTGTAGGAGAGTAGGATCTGCTTCACATGGGTACCCCCACTTTTTGCTGATGCTTCACTGTTTTTCGACTTTAGTCTGGCTGGGGCCCTGCTAATCAGAACCCCAGCCTAGCTGCTTCCTCTCTAAAATGGTTTCCATGTACCTTAGGTACATCTCTGATTGGAATCTGGAGTGCCCTTATAAGTCCCTAGTATATGGTATACTATGTACCCAGGGCATAGGTACCCCAGAGGCCTACCAGGGGCTGAAGCATGTGTTATGCCACCCCTGGGAGGCCAGCCAAAATGACACCACAGGTCTGCTACTGCAGCCTGGGTAAGGTGGTGCATGCACCCCTTACTGTGATATAGGCTACCTATATCACTACCTATATACACACATATAAACCTATAAGTCACTCCTATGGCAGGCCTTATCAATCCTGAAGGCAGAGTGCTTGGTTCTTATGTGAGAGGGTGCCCCTGCATGAGCAGAGCCCCTCTGCAGCATTCGGAGACCCTTCTCTGATGCTGTTTGTAGTGCAGCCTGACCATATACTCTTAAGTGCATTATAACCTCGCGGTAAATGCTAACTTTGGGATGGCTGCACGGAAACATGTCGTGTTTGGTGTCAAACATCTTGGAATACTACCCCCCCGCCAGTTCTCGCGGCGGGGGTAGCATTCCACCCTTCTAGGGGGAGAGACATGTACAAACCGGCCTACCCGGTAACTTCTTTACAGAGCCCTGGCATCACAAAATGGATGCCACTGCCACAGACACGGGTCTGGCCTCCTGCTGCTGACTGAAACTCCGGCAGGGGAGGCCTGGACAATAGGTTTCCTGTCCAAGGGAGGTGTAACCACCTCCCCAGACAGGATAATGTGTATTGGGGCTGGGCGGGAGCACTCTCTGGTGCTTTGAAGTCCTGCACTGGGGGCACATTTGGTGTCCCTGTGCATACCCCAGTTCAAACCGGTTCAGGGGCTTCCAGCCCCTGCCCTGGCACGAAACTGGACAAAGGGAATGGGTGTAACCACCCCTCTTCCCTGACCCTCCCATAGGTGGGTCCCCAGAGTATGTCCAACCCCCTAACTTGGTATAAGTATGGGACCCCAGTCCTTAGGACTTTAGATTACTCTGGACGAAACTCTGACACTGAATCCTGGCCCTTCGACGCTCTACTGCAAGATTAGAGTACTGAAGAATCTCCCTTGAGGTCAAGGAGTGACTCCCCTGCTTGGCAGGCACCTATGAAGCAATTGTCTGGTCTGCATCGCTGAAGCTCCCGCCGGACGCCGAAGTCTTTGCAATACCAGACATAGATTTCCAGACTTCTCCGAGGCTGCCCTGAGTCCCTAGCGAAGCTGAGGCCCGTAGCTGTCGTGGGTAACGTGGAACCATGACCCCTGGACACCGAGAACTTTTGCAAGTGCATCCTCTTCCTGGTCTTCCACGAAGTTGTGCTTTGGGCTCCGAGTAGCCCCCGCCTCTAGCACCGACTGCACCGAAGATCACTGGCCTCCACTCCACGAGTGTTCTGTGAGCCAGCTCCACGTGCGTCCACTCGAGGCTCCTTTGTGGTTGCTAGTCCGTTGGCTAGTGGGCCCTCCCGAAGGCAACTCTTCTTCTGCTTGGGCTTTTCTGGTTGCTCCAGACGTGCCCTAACTTACCTTCGCTGGGTGAGTCCCTCAGACCTTGCTGGTCTGCATCAACGTCCTTTCTCTGTTTCCCCATGACTTGCCGTTGCCAAGGCTTGTTGGGACCAAACCGGTCGCCGACACCGCAGCAATCGACAAACATCGTGGGACAGCTCGAATCCAACTCCTGGTCATCGTTGACGCCTCCTGGACCTCGTGGCTGAAGAGTCAAGATGACCGTCAACCTACCTGAAGCACCCGGCAGCGGTGGGCCTCTGCTCATCACCTCCCTGGTCACTGGATAGTGACCCAGACTCTGTCCCCTCTGCTTTCAGGTTCTTCAGATCTTCGATCCACCCTTGGATCCACCCGGACACTTTCGACTTGGTCGCCAGCAGCCCGCTGCAGCAGATCGCCATAGAAAACGACGACGAAACCCGACGACAAAAGACACCTATGCACCCGGCTTCCCTGGGTGAGGTAACTCGAGTACTCCGGTCCTCCCGTGGGTATTGACTCTAGAACTGCCCAGTTCTAAAGGGATTTGCTCCAAGTCCTCTTCTAAGTGTCCTTTCCTTTTAAAATTCCAACCGCGACTTTCCCCATAGAAGTTAACGGTGGCTCGCGGCTGTGTTCTCACACTGCACGCGTCCCCCGTGGGTCCCCTGTGTCACTACCTTGGGTGGTTCCTTGGGGTCCAAGCACTTCTACAGGCTCTAGGCCTTGTGTCTAGCTCAGTCGTGGTTCTTATACCACTTTATTGGTATATGGTTTGGGACGCCCCTAGGGCCCAAACGTGTATTTGTGCTATTACTGTTGATATTTGACTTGTAAAGTATGTACTTCGAACTCTAGCCTCATAAAGAGACTAGAGGGGGGTGTTTAAGACTAAATACATATATGTTATATATATGCCTGGTGTGGTCCTCTTTCATTTGGTCACTCAAGAGATTATAGACTGGCAAAACAAGCTGCTTTACATTCCTTCAAGACTTAGCCTGAAGGCTGCTCTCCATAGCTACCACTAGGATAGCTTTCAATAAAGGTTGTCTTTAACCTATCTCCAATAAGGGGTTGTTTGGACTGGTGCAAGGTGGCCACTATAATTAGTGGACAGCATATACCAGGCCAACTTCTCACATCAAGTAGTTGAAGTGCTGCAGCAATGCTATTTTACCACTTTAGACAGTAGTAAATGGCTGCTTGCCTTAGGAAATGTCAAGGCATATGATGTTTTTGGTACAAAAGGTAGCAGCATTTCTTGGCATATTTAAAGTGAACAGAGCATAATGCAGTAACATGCACACAAAGCAACATAACAAAATTAAAACAACAGCGCTCATCGTAAGAAAATAGTGAAAAGTGAATGCATCACAACAACTGCAGTGCAATACAACACAATCATATTGCAATAATGCAACATAAATTCTCAACATCACAAAAACAGAACACAACATTATTGGAACAAAATGGCACAAAACAATTATGGCAAGCACAAGCAGATGATGGACGGAGCGCTGAAACTTTTCAGACACTCACCCCCAGTCACAGATCTGGGTTGAATCCATCATCGTTCTTTAGCTCAGTTTGCCACCCCAGTTCAGGTCCAGCCATATGCAAATCAGTCTTGACCCTGTGCCTCATGGGAACAGTCCAGCCTGACCTGCCAAGCCAGGTCTTCTCTGTACCAGAACCAAGCATCCTGGGACCGGTTTCGGGGTAACACCCCTCATCAGCCAGACTATCTTGAATCCAGTGGCAAAGTGAGCAAGGGACCCACGTTTGGGCATACCCTGCCAACTTAAGGCAAACAAAACAAACACAAGGAGATGGTGGACAGAGCGCTGAAACTTTTCAGACACTCACCCCCAGTCACAGATCTAGGTTGAATCCATCATCATTCTTTAGCTCACTTTGCCACCCCAGTTCAGACCCAGCCATATGCAAATCAGTCTTGACCCTGTGCCTCATGGGAACAGTCACGCCCAAACTGCTAAGCCAGGTCTTCCCTGGACCGAAAACTAGCATCCTGGGACCGGTTTCGGGGTAACACCCCTTATCAGCCAGGCTAGCTTTCACTCGTCCAGAATCCTTTTTTAATAATATTGGGGTAAATGTGTTTGGATAAACACTGCTGTAAATCACCACCAAGGTCAAGGAATTGTGGTGGGGTTACATCAAACAGGGGCAGCCCTATTACCCGAACCTGGGGTAAATAAAGTATATATTAATGACAATGGTTCAAGCAAAATAATTACACAAAAAGCATATAAATAGAAGCGCAATGCAAGAAAATGATACCCGTAGACAAAACCATTTAATATTACGAAAAAAGGGACTTATTTACTAAAGCAGTAGAAAAATTACAATAAAACAATGAACAAAAAGGTGCTCGTTCAGTTACACAACCAACAATAGAAAAGGAACGATTGACAGTGTAAACAATAAAACCATGGCAGAGGAAAAATATACAAAAACAACTGAAGCGTAACAATTTCAGAAACAGAAATGGCAATAGATCTTTTAATGTGTGCCACAGATGAGCATCAACGGCGTTTCAACCAAAACAAATAGTATGGCCATCATCAGGACAGAAAAGACACAATTCAGAGCATCCAGTCTGTGATTTCTGAAAAAGGATATATGGGTATCATGATCATAAAATTTAATAAATGTACGCATTGCACAAAGCCAAAAAGAGGTCCGAGTCATGCAGGTTAAAACTAGATCAGTGCAAAGATTATGGAGAAAAAGGAGGGAAAGTGATTTAAGATCCCATAAATAGGAAAATGAAAAAAATCAAATCCAGTGCATTAGCAAAGCCATGCATAGTGAAAAGATGATATAGATAGTAATCACCAATCAATAAGTGGGTCACATTAAGGAAAATCAGAAATAATTAGGGAAAATAAGAAATAATTCCAGTGCCAGCCATAATTCAGGCTCCCATCCTTAATGTATTAGGGCCAATCAAGTAAATACATTATAAGTGGCCTCAAATATTACTCACTCAAGGTAAAAAATACATCAGGACCTTCCAGACGATTGGGAAAAACCCTCACACGATCAACACAACAAGAATGAATCACGGTTCCTAATAATCAAAACAAAAATGGAGAATAAAATTAAATTAACCTCCCAATCAAAAATTCAACAAAAGGATTGATAAAGTTTACACGAAAAGACTCACCACCCAGTAATGTGGTAGGAGACCGAGAGTAAATCAGAACAAGCATTGAAAATGCAATAGGTCTCGCAATTGTTCGAGTTAGAGCTCTTTGCATTGTAAATGTTAATATATTTATTTTCTAAAATTATAAAAGATTAAATGAAGTCCAAATTTAATTAAAAGATTCTTAAAACCAGCTTAATTTTGTACCCAAAAAGACCAATTGAGGATAGTCAACTTGCTTTGTACGTTATATTTGTTTTTATTTGGTATGTTTAGAAAATAGTTGGGGGATAGTCTCAAGAACGGGCGATAATTATCGGCAACCTATGTTAACGCAATTTTACATAACACCGTCTATCACGGGAAACTAGCGCCGTGTTAATGGCGTATTCTCAACACGCCGGCAACAGGCGATAGTTTCCCGATAACGCGTCAAATGTCCGCGTTAAAATTACCGGGATGCCGATAAAAAAGGAAACCCGAACGATAAAAAAGTGGCGATGGGCCCAACAGCGATAAAAATATCAGCGATAAGCAGCGCCAGGCTTGCTATTCCCACGTCAGGCGGGAAAAACCACCATAAAAGCTGCAAAAAAAATATAAAAAAATAAAAACAAAACCCAAGCAACTGAGAAGTACCATGGAGGAAGCTGGAGCAACTACAAAGGCCAACCAGAACCCCACAAACCCCCGGAGGGCCAGCCAGGGACCTCGGGGAAGGAGAAGGGCAAGGAGAAGAAGAAGAGGAACCCACGATTCAGTCCACAGGAAAACAAGATCCTGATTACGGTGTGATGGAACAACACCAACAACTGTTCATCACCTCCACTGTGTCATTGGCAACTAAAAATGCAATATGGCAGTCCATCTTGGCCAAAGTGAATGCAGTCGGAGTGAAGAGAAGGGAAGTGGACGACTGCAAGAAGCGCTTGAATGAAGTGAAGTGCAAAACCAAGCTGAAACTCGCTAACAACCGGAAAGCAGCAATGCAGACTGGAGGTGGGAGTCCAGCGCCACAGCAGGAGCTGGATGAGATGGAGGAAATGGTGTCCACAGTCATCAGTGGGGAGACGGTGGAAGGAGTTGGGGGACCGGACACTGCTCAACATGACCTGACCCAACAGCAACAGGGTGAGTAACGACCAGGGACCAGGGGGACAGGGGGAGATGGGCACAATGGCACCCATGTACAATTAAGTATAGCACAGTGCACATCCACAATGACTATGGATCATGTCCCTGATCTCCTTGGCATACTGCAGCACACATAGAAACAGCAAGTAGGCCCCCGTCGACAATGTGCCCAGAGGGAGCCCTCCCCACACATCACTAATCTCACAACAAACCCATGCGCATGTGCTGAACCCAGCAAAGCTGTGGGTCCGTGAGCCACACCGACAATGCAAGTGACACTGCATGACGATTAGCATGGCTGCAGTCCAATTATCATGACATGGTGCATGCCACGACACTGAGGTGGCTGAGTGTGGACCACATCCGTAAAGGAGCAGGTCACACTCTGACACATCCATGTGCACAAACAACCCCTGACGTCAACAAGACATCTGCGGACAAAACATGCCCAGAGGACACAACTGCTGCCGCTTGTGTGTAGAAACTGGCCAATCACATTTGGCATAGCAGGAAACTGTGAGATGATAATGTACAAGTACAACCCCACATCCCTGATGGTGTAGAAATGTCCACTGTCCCGCATCAAATAGGCATCTCCTCCCAAACAGTCACAATGTACATTGTCATGCAGTCTGTTGTAAACTTGTCCAATGCGTGAACATACATGGAACACACTGTTAAACTACATCTCCCCTTTACATTGCAGAGCAAGAATCAACACCTCCTGCAGAGCAGACCATACATCTCTTCACTGATGATGAAGAGGACCTCCACACCATCGACACCGACGCCCTCCAACAGCTCACGGACACCCTCAGCACCCCACCCCCAGGAGCAGGGCAGCCCAGCTGCATTGAGGAGACCCCACCCCCTGCACAGACCACACAGCAGGAAGCACCCACCACCATGGCTGTCTCCCAGGACCCCCACGACCAACACATGGCATTCCAATGCCGTGTGTTAGAGGGCCAGAAGGAGTTGGCTGATCAGGTGCGGGTGGGGTTCGACCTCATGGAAGCCAAACTAGTTGCCATACGTGGGTGTCTAAGTCCCATCAGGGACCACTTACAGTCCCTAACGGACACCCACAGTCCGCTCCATGCTCTCCAACAAGCCATGGCTGACATCGCTGGAGTCATGACTCTGAGACAAGAACAACTGTCTAGTCAGAGTGGCTCCAGCAATGTCAGCCGGGAGTTGGGACACATGCGGAGGATCATGGAGAACATGGAGTGGATGCAGGGGGAAAGAATGGCTGCCATGTCAGCACACCAGTGAGATGCAGCTGGGATTTTCCATGCCCTGCAGATGCTTATCATGGCATTGCTGCCACAAGGCCTGGCGCAGATGAATGCTGCTGCTACTACTCCATCCACATCTTCGCCCCTTGATGTGTCAGTGCCTCACAGTGCGGCAGACATTCCACCTCCGGCCCCTGATGTGTCAGTGCCACACAGTGCTGCAGACAAAACACCACCACCCACATGTGAGGCACATCACACATCAGAGGACGATGATGTAGATGATTCTGCCTTTGTGGTAAGAAGGAAGCGGTAACATACATCTCCGCCATATGGCCTGTTTCAGCTTGGTTCTGCCCTCTGCATCATGCCCTGGAATAACACCTTCCACTGCCCCCTATACACTCTGCGACACTCACCTTGGCCCTCGACATGGACTGCCATAGTTTGGTTACCAATGACACAGCAATCAGACTGTGGACTGAACTCTTTCTCTTCCGATGACCTTGTCAATCCCTAAAGGACTCTGGCTGGCCCTCCACGGGGCAACAATGTAAAGTGGGGTTTGCATGGCCATGTACTGGTCCAGCTTCAACACTCCACCGAATGTGATTAAAACATTCTAATTCACACAGATGTGTCATGTCTATGATCAAGCAAGTATGAAAGTATGGATGAATGTAGGGGCAGTGATTCCAAAAAAGGTACTCCCTGGGAACTGATATCAATGCGCATGTTTGACCGTGACCCAGATAGGCAGTGAGATGACTGGGAATGTGTGAACTAGCTGTGGCCTCATTGCTCCGAAACAACAATCTCGCAATTTCCCAACTTAGCCTCACGTCAATGTAGGAAATAGGGCTGTGTGTAAAAAAATCAAAGTCAAGGTTATGTGGATGCCACAGCCCGGAGCAATGATTTGTTTGATTGTGCAGCGGTTGGACTCCTGGGATGGTCTGTGCGTAAGTGTGAAGGTCATTCCATGCAAGAGAACTGCGAGCAAGGACTTCTGTGTGTGGGGTGTGTATACGTTGGTCTTTGGTTAGCGCTGTGCGTAGTGTGGGAGTCATCATCTGCTGCTATGGTATCTCTCAGTGGTGCCGGGCGCATGCAATTCCAAAGTCGGAGATGCAGATGTGCTACCGCCTTCTTGTTCAGACAAAGGAGCTTTCATCCCTAATGTTAGTTTGTCATCTGCTTGCATTCTGGAAATGTGATGTGGATTTTTTTGGGGGGGGATGTCACTGCTTCACCTTCCAGCACGGTTGAACCCTTGTACGTGGCCTCACTGTCAATTTTGCATGCTCTGATGTAGCAGTGGTGTTTTTCTGCAGTCTGACAGTGATGGGTACAGGTAGCTGTGAGGAGGTGCATGACTTCTCACCTTGCACCTATTAGCTGACACTGTTCACTACTATTGATGGATGACGTCCATGTACACATGTGATCTGTACATGGCACATATGTCCAGGGGACACCTTGGTGTGTTCCACGCAAGGTATTCCTGCTGGCTTTTTGGCTGGTGTGCATCTCCCATGTTGCTGAGGTGTTCACTGTGCCCCCATCCCCCTTACGTCCATGTTGCTCATGTTGTGGGACTTGAGTCACAGGGTGCATCTCTGCATCAGGGTGGTTCATATTTAACCCCAAATGACACCCGCAATTTCATATTTGACCCCAAATGACACCCGCAATTTCATATTTGACCCCAAAAGACACCATGTTGTCTTTTTATGAACACCAATGACAGCCTTCATGTCATGTTTTTGTACACATGTGATACGCTGATGAGTGGGATTACGTACTACATTTGACACCCTGAAATGGCATTTCGAATACGTGACACCCTTAACAGCCTCTCTGTACAGAGGTGACATACCCACCATCTACTTGCTATTTGTGAGATTGTTAGCACTTAATGTTGCACTTACACTTGTCAGAGTGATGTGCTAATGCAGAGGACTGACATGCACATAGGGAATGTGTGTTACAATGAATTTATTTGCACATGCTGTTCATGTGGTCATTTTGTACTGTCCCATGATTGCTAAGGACAGTCACAATGTGACATGCTCATGCAAAGAAATTGTTAATGATTGTGTTCCTTCGGACTATTCCTGCTGCAGTGGGGTGTGGTCCACCTGCCTCATTTTCCTCATCATCGTCCGGTGCATCTGGCACTTGGATCCATGGGGCATTGGTGTGTACACATATGTTGTGCAATACACAACATGCAATGATCATCTTGCACACTATTTCTGGCCTGTACAGGAGTCTTCCACCTGTGATGTCCAGGCACCTGAAACGTGACTTTAACACACCAAATGTGCGCTCAACAATGCCCCTGGTGCGTTTGTGGCCCACATTGTACTGCCTCTGGGCCGGGGTGTTCAGGGCTCGGAGGGGTGTCATCATCCACGGGCAGAGTGCATATCCTTGATCACCTGTGAGAGGTAAGTGAGATTAGTGTAAATTGATGGTTCTGCATGCTGTGTTGGCAGACTTACAAGTTTTGTGGTGTGTGATTTGTGCGACTTTGGGATTCATATTTGCCATGTATTGCTTCTGGCAAATGTGCGGGATCAATGTGTATTACGTAGCCTCACAGCTGCTCCTCCCTCCCCCGAGCCTATTTACTTGTGTGCGCTGCGCGGTTGCATCACTTGCACTCCTACGGCACACCATTGTCATGCCTGTCTGTGCATGTCCGCAGGCCTGGCAACAACACTGTAATGTTGGCCGTTGAAGGTGGGCGGCCACGTGTGTGTAGGCCTATGGTAAGGATAGGGCGGACACACATGTAGAGTACAGGCCTGGCTGAACTCGCGCTGCGATTGAGGCTAGGCCTTTGGCTTATGCTGCGGCAATGAAGATACACACACAACAGTTGGCATGTATGAGCCAAGACCCCGAGCGGTCTTGCGCTACTTTATTTATCCATTCGGGCGAGCCCTTCCTCCGGGTGCATGCTACATTGCAACATTGTCGATTAAGGGCCGGGTGGCGCCGACACTACAACAGAGACACACGCCATAGTTACTTTTGTGGCCAGCCCGGAACTGAACCACACCCAGAGCCCAGAACTGAACCATGCCCAGAGCCCAGAACTGAACCACGCCCAGAGCCCCGGGCCTTTTCTTTACACTCCTCACACGCCTATGCGTGCGCCACCGCCGCGGAGCTGGGATGTCGTGCGCTTCGGAGTACGTCTCCAGATGTTCCACCCAGGCTTTCCAGCGGCCTGCCTGGGACGGGGGTGGCCCCGTGACTGTGAAGGGCTCCAGTGGCATTACCAAGGACATGCTGTTGGCTGCTGGAGGCGGACTTGTGGGGTAGCCCCATGGGACGATGACTTGTGGTGCACAGAGGTAGTGGCACCTGAGGCACTGCATCCGGCACGGGCCTACCACCACGTGGTGATGACTTGCGGTGCACTGAGGTAGGCCCACCTGAAGAGCTGAGCGGGTGTGCAGCCTGCGATGATGCAGTAGACCTGGAGGCTGGACGGTGACTTGTGGTGCACAGAGGTAGTGGCACCTGAGGCACTGCATCTGGCACAGGCCTACCGCCACGTGGCGATGACTTGTGGTGCACTGAGGTAGACCCACCTGAAGAGCTGAGCGGGTGTGCAGCCTGCGATGATGCAGTAGGCCTGGAGGTCCGGACTGGATTTGATTTGTGTGAGACCTGCTGGACCGCAGTGTAGGCCAGAGGGAGCAGTCAGCACACACAGAACTCCGCGGTGCGGTGCCGCTGGGTGCGCTGGGGGCCTGTTGCACAGAAGCCAGCGATCGGTGAGGAGGCTGCCAAGCTCGCGGGCATCGGGCTTGAAGATTGCACCAGCACGTGGTGGGCCCTCTTGGAGACACGCCGGTGGCGGCAGGTGAGCAGTGAGGCCTGGGTACGCAGGGGCGGGCAATCACTGCTGGGCACCGGATGGGTCTGGGGACCAGCGGGCTGGGGTGCAGCAGGCACACAGGATCACGCAGGCACCACCGGTCACGGCGGCGGCCTCGTGGCAGGGTGAGGGGCGCCGCCCTGGCAGACACACCCCTGCAGGCGATGACAAGATGTACGTCGGGTGGCATGTGACGTACCTACCTCGTCGCCGGTGTAAATTTGGCCGTTGAAGGTGGTCGGCCACGTGTGTTGGCCTATAGTCAGGATATGGCAGACACAGAGACACACACAGTAGTTACTTTGGTGGCCATCCCGGAAGTGAACCATGCCCAGAGCCCCGGGCTATTTATTCACACTCCTATGCTGGACTGGCGTACGCCGGCCCATCCCACTACGCTTACGCTTACAGGGGGGGCGACATAGCTACATGTCCAAGGTCTTCCCCACTGCCTGAGGTAACATGGTTGCGTCCACTGTCCACAACACTACAAACACCAGCAGTATTTGTCCACATGGACATGTCTGTGCTCTGCATACTCAAGACTGTCCAGCACATCACCGCCACACTTGGCATTGTGTACATTCTTATTCATGGGTCACTTGCCTCCTTCGCACATTCTTGGTTCCCACCTCTCCCCATATTCTGCAATTGTGTGGCAGAGGGGCTATGCCTTTGTGGATGGTTTGTCTACATGTCTGGCCCCTGTTACCACAGTTACTTGTGTTGTCATGTCTGGTAGGTGGGCATGTTGGTTGGCATGTTGTATGTGATTTTGTTACGTGTGCATTCCCACAGTTGCGAGTTGTATGATTGTGGAGTTGAGGTGTGTGGTGTGTTCCGTTGGTACTTACCAACGAGCAGTCCATTTCCATAGGTGCCATCCTGAAAGCGCTGGTTGATGATGGACTGTCGGAAGATGTAGGAATCATGCACACTGCCTGGGAAGTTGGCGACGACATTGGTGAACAGTCCCCGGTGGTCCACTATTGCCTGCACATTGATGGAATGTGTGTGCTTTCTGTTGCGGTAATTGTGTGCAGTGTCGGCAGGGGGCACAAGTAGGACATGTGTGCAGTCAATTGCCCCCAACACGTGCGGGAAGCCAGCTATGGTGTAGAAGCCCCGCTTGGTCTCCAGCTGTTCCTGCGCAGTGTGGGGGAAGTGAAGGTGCTGGGGTATCAAGCTGATGATGGCATCCAAGACAGGTGTGAGGAACTTTGATAGGGCTGGCTCTGAGACTCCTTCGACTCTGGCAGTTGTTGGTTGGAAGGTACCAGAGGCCAACAAGTGGAGCACAGCCAGCAGCTTTGTCTGCGGAGGGATGTTGGTTCTCCGCTGTGTTGGTACCGTCAGCCTGTGGGCAATGTGGGTCAGGATGCGGAGGATGGTTGTCCTTATGAGCCTCTAGTGGGCAATGACATCCTCTGGCCATAAGTCTCTGAGGCTGGTGCGTTTTCGGAAGGTCCGCTGTCTTGTTCTGCGCTGCCTCAGTGGTAGTCTGGGGGGGTTGGTCCTGGGGGTGGGGGTGGTCCTGGGGGTGGTGGCGGTGGGTGTTGTGGCCCTCTTGGGTCTCCAAGCTGCATGATTAGTAGCTCCATGGCATCTGTTGGTCTTCAGATGTGGCTCTGGGCTGGGCTCCCTTTATACTGCAGGTTTTCGTCCTACTTAAGACCAGAAAAAAGCAGGTCTTAAGTCCCTGCTGCTAATGTGCCTTATCGCCGATTTAGCTGCACTTTTCCACCAGGAAAGTGGCGATAGAATTATCGCCCTATTCACAAGCCTGCGCTAACAGCTGACTTCGTCAGTTTACCTTCAATAGCTGTCGCTAAAAACATCGCCAAGGCTGACAGCGACAACTAACGCTAATCGTATGCAGAGTAAGCGTTCCCGTGCAAAAACTCACAATAATACCACTTCGCGATATTCACAACGACCAGCCAGATCGGCGATGCGGTCCAAAAACAGGCGATAAGGCACGTTAGCAGCAGGGACTTAAGACCTGCTTTTTTCTGGTCTTAAGTAGGATGAAAACCTGCAGTATAAAGGGAGCCCAGCCCAGAGCCACATCTGAAGACCAACAGATGCCATGGAGCTACTAATCATGCAGCTTGGAGACCCAAGAGGGCCACAACACCCACCGCCACCACCCCCAGGACCAGCCCCACCCCCAGGACCACCCCCCCCCCCGGACTACCACCGAGGCAGCGCAGAACAAGACAGCGGACCTTCCGAAAACGCAACAGCCTCAGAGACTTAACGCCAGAGGATGTCATTGCCCACTACAGGCTCAAAAGGACAACCATCCTCCGCATCCTGACCCACATTGCCCACAGGCTGACAGTACCAACACAGCGGACAACCAACATCCCTCCGCAGGCAAAGCTGCTGGCTGTGCTGCACTTGTTGGCCTCTGGTACCTTCCAACCAACAACTGCCAGAGTCGGAGGAGTCTCACAGCTAGCCCTATTAAAGTTCCTCACACCTGTCTTGGATGCCATCATCAGCTTGATACCCCAGCACCTGCACTTCCCCCACACTGCGCAGGAACAGCTGGAGACCAAGCAAGGCTTCTACACCATAGCTGGCTTCCCGCACGTGTTGGGGGCAATTGACTGCACACATGTCCTACTTGTGCCCCCTGCCGACACTGCACACAATTACCGCAACAGAAAGCACACGCATTCCATCAATGTGCAGGCAATAGTGGACCACCGGGGACTGCTCACCAATGTTGTCGCCAACTTCCCAGGCAGTGTGCATGATTCCTACATCTTCCGACAGTCCATCATCAACCAGCGCTTTCAGGATGGCACCTATGGAAATGGACTGCTCGTTGCCAATGACACAGTGGAGGTGATGAAAAGTTGATGTGGTGTTCTATCATCTCCGTAATCAGGATCTTGTTTTCCTGCGGACTGAAACGCGGGTTCCTCTTCTTCTTCTCCTTGCCCTTCTCCTTCCCCGAGGTCCCTGGCTGGTCCTCCGGGGGGTTTGTGGGGTTCTGGTTGGCCTCTGTAGTTGCTCCAGCATCCTCCATGGTGCTTCTCAGTTGTTTGGGTTTTGTTTTTATTTTTATTTATTTTTGCAGCTTTTATGGTGATTTTTCCCGCCTGACGTGGGAATAGCAAGCCTGGCGCTGCTTATCGCTGATATTTTTATCGCTGTTGGGCCCATCGACACTTTTTTCACGTTCAGGTTTCCTTTTTTATCGGCGTCCCGGTAATTTTAACGCAGACATTTGACGCGTTATCAGGAAACTATCGCCTGTTGCTGGCGTGTTGAGAATACTCAGTTAACACGGCGTTAGTTTCCCGCAATAGACGGGGTTATGTAAAATTGCGTTAACCTAGGTTGGCGATAATTATCGCCCGTTCTTGAGAATATCCCCCTATGTCTTTTACTTCAATATATCTTTCAAAGTATGTTTTTTTATGCAAAACGATTTTGTTTTCTTCTCTCCATGGATAGAACAGCATTAATAGTTCCCTGTAAAAGTTTTCTGAGTCATTTGTTTTATTAAATCTGCAGTAATGTATAATTCTCTTGCATTTCCATTTGCTTAAGGTACTGATTGTATTTATGGCTGTACTGTCATTGTCTAAGTTGTCTATTTCTATTTCTTGCTCATCTGAGCTATAAAAATTTGTTTCAGCAAGTACGTTTTCACTGTTATTTGTAGTTTTACGTTGCTTATTTGTACTATTCTGATTATAAATAGAAGCATAATCTTCTAATGTGCATTGTTCTAATGCATTTGATTGCTTGCTATATTTTAATGTGATATTGTCATATTGTATGTTAGTTGATGCATCTGGTAATGACTTAATAGTATCTAGGTCTCTCATTAAATAAGTTATTTTTTCTGGAGGGTTGGTATTAATAAATACAAATGATCGTGAACTTTTGCGTAATGGAATTTGAAGAATAAGGTAAGCAGCTTCCTGAGCACTTATTTCTGTACAGTTTAGGAATTTGTTGCCTATGTGTCTAAGTTGGTCTTTTATATTAGTATTGTAATATACTCATTTTGCTGCTTGTGCAATTATTTTACTCATTCCTCTTTGTGATTTACTTATATATGAAATAATGTAAATAGCGCAAGCATACGCATCTAATATAAACTGTAAGTTAATGTTCGCTTTCCAAGACAGTAAAAGAATTGAATTATAGTTATTAATAAAGAATTCGGCTGGTGTTCTCTTTAAAAAATTGTTTTTCTTTCTTTTGTTCTGTACTTAAATGAATGAGTTCTAAAAAAAATTCAAAATCTAAAGTATTGAAATTTGGTGCATTCATGGTGTCATGAATGTTTTGAATCAGTTCTTGCAATTGTTTATCTGTTTTGTCTATTGTTAAAGGTTCAAGAATTATCGTTTATGGCATTGGATATTTAGGATATTGATATTTGTATGTCCTTTTTGTTTTTTGCCGGCAATTTTTGGTGTGTGAATGCCTTTGCAGTGGTATTAGGGGTTCTGGTGTGGCTCTTGTGACTTAGAACATGTGATATATTTATCAATAAATTGAATTACGTCTTGTAGGTTTGTTTTTCCATATTGTGGTGCATTTTCTATCCATAATAAAGCATGTATATGTGGTGATCCTCTTTGCTGAAATTCTACTCTGTAAAAGTAATCAATTAATTTGAAAATGAGATTAGTTTGAAGCATTAAAATGCAATTTAAAAAATTCGAACTTGAAAGTCAAAATGTCTTGCACATGTAATTGGATCTTGTTGTATTAATTTACATTTTATTTCCCAAGGCATATTTAGGAATTCTTCTTCTGTGTATTCATGTAATGTTTGTACTCTTAATAATATATTTATTAAATGGTGCCATTTAATTTCTGCTGCAGATAAAGTTAGGAAAAAAGTTGGTATTTCAAGTTGTCGTATCAAAGCAAAAAGATCTTTTTTGCAATGCTCCCAATATGGTGGAGAACTGCGAATAGTTTTTAATATTTTGTATCCTTCGTTGTACTGTAAGATGTCCCCTAAGTTATTTTTTATGTTTTTAGCAGTAATACATGTCCCATTGCTAAAATGTTTTCGGAGTGATATGTAAATTGTTCCCTGAATTTGCTTGATGTGTAATTTTTTTAACTTAAAGAAAATATTAGTCACAGATTTTGCTACTCTTCGGTCACAACTCCTTAATTCCTATTGACATATTGTAGGGTAATGTACAGGCAGGACTCTATCTTTATTATTAGGTCTCAGTTCACCACAAAATATTGTAGGAAAAGCTAAAAATTCGGAATCTTTATCTTCATATAAACCTCTGGGTGAGTTATATTCAGCAGGTGCTAAGCTTAAGATAGTAGCATTACTATTGGTAATTGTTTCATTTGTTAACATGGCATCTAAATTTCCTGCTTCTATGTTGTCTGTAGTATCAGATGTATCATTTGTTTCTGATGTATCAATGCAATCGTTTATTTGTTCTGTTATATACTTCCATTCTGGATTAACAGTGATTCCATAGTCTTTGAACATTTCACTGTTCAATGCTAACCATACTGCTGCTTGTTTTACTCTATTTGTTCTAACATTTTCGAAATGTGTATAAGATTTAGAAGCTAACTTTCTTTTCAATTTTATGGGAATTGTCATCTCATCGTTAATTTGCTTTGGTAGTATTGTAACTGTTGTCATAACATCTGCAGGTACATTAACTACAGCACCTGATAATGATTTCTAAAATCCACGTGGCAATGTTCTAATTTGTATGAAGGGAATTCTTGGTGAAACTAATCTTTCTTCCAAATTATGTAAATGTAATTGGATTGGGATATTTGGAAACTTTTTTGTTGCTAATGTGCATGTAGCAAGTATTGTGGTAGTTTCTAAATTAGCAAATTGTGTTGTTTGTAGAATTGTTTGTGATTTAGTGATTGGTAGTGTTTCTAAGTTTACATTTGTATTTACATTAAAGGCGATATCTGTGTTTGAGGCATTATCGTTGTGTGTATTATGAAAGACCATATTGGTAACAGTATCTGTATATGTATGTGTTTCATGTGAAAATCGTTTTTTCATACCAGTTTGTTCTGTTTTTCTTTTGTATCTGAGGTGTGCAGCAGTAAGTGTTTTTTTTTAATTGTATTTATACATATGGGAGTTAGTTCAAAAGCAATGAAATCTTCATGAGGAACTTTAAAATTATTTGCACGTTGATAAATATATTGTATTAATTCTTCAAAGCTTATTATTTGAATAGTAATACATGTGCCATTTGGATGAGGCATGCCTTTGCTATCTCGTCTACGTGGATCAAAAATGAAGTAAGTTTGTGCATTTGTGAAAATAGAAATTGTATATGCATTTATGCAGAGTATTATTCAAGAATGAACATTTACTGTTAAATTTAATGCACTTTGAAAATCCGGATATAAAGGATCAATACAATGTAGCATGTCACCATAATAGGGTGTTCCTAGTTTAAGTGAATATATGGTGTTATTGTGTTGTATATAATTAGGTAAGTCATCTGGATACATAAACATTTCATTATTAATGGCATGCATTTTAGTATATAATTGATCACCTAGGTCTATAATATAGTGTAAATCATTTTGATTCCAAGATTCTGCTGGTTTATAGTAGTTATGTAATATTGCAAAAGTCCTATTTGGCAGGCATTGTTTACCTTTTGAATGGAAATATCTCATGTCCTTGATGATAACTAGCTTGTAGAATGTTATTCATAGTTATATTTTGGTAATTATTTTAGGTTATTGTTTTTATTCCTGGGCCCGGAATATTTCGCAGACAAATTCAAGTGGTATATTCGAGAGAGGCAGCTGCGCTCTGCGACCGCTGCAAATCTGTTGATCCCCAGGGCCAAAACGTCTTCCTGGGGGGGAGAAGCTTTATTCTAGGCACAGCCAGATTGTGGAATTCCCTCCCACTGACACTAAAGACAGAAAATAATCTACTGGGATTTCGTAAACTTTTAAAAACTCAGCTTTTTAACAACTAGCCCGTCACAGCATGTTAATTTTTCACTCTGGTCAGTTTATCGGGGGGAGCCGCCACGCCTAGACACCTCTGGGTATTAGCGCGCGTTATAAATTTAATTTTCACTTCTTTCATTTTCATTTTGTATGCTATGTATTTGTGAGTTAATATATTATAGTTTTTACTCTATTGTTTATTTTTATTTTTGTGAAAATTGTAATAATGTATTTTTCCCCGAAGGTTTAGTTTCTCTGTAAAAAAAAAAAGAAAAGAAAAGTATTAAAAAATACATTTGTTTGTGTAAAGTAGATTGGGTAGATTATAGTAGTGTAGATTGGAACGGAGTGGTGTAGGTTGGAATGGAGTGGGGAATATTGGAGTGGAGGGGGTAGCTGTAGTGGGGAAAATTGGGTGATTTAGAGTAAGCAATATTGGAATAGATCGGGGTGCTTTGTATAGAGTGGAGGGAGATATATTTGAGTGGGGTACTTTTAAGTGTAGTAGATTGGATTAGAGTGTAGTGTAGTGAGTAGGGTAGGTTGGAGTAGAGTAGGATGGAGTGGAATGGGGTAGAGTGGAGTAGATTGAATGAAGTATATTATTTTGGAGTAGTTTGTGTTAGAAAGGATTGTGGTAATTTGTGGTGAAGTGAGTTATGTTGTAGTGTAGTGTGGTTGATTGGAGCATGATAGCTTGGATTAAAGTGAAGTAGGATAGATCAGGGTATATTGGAATGTTTGATTGAGTTAGAGTAAAGTGTGTTATATTGGAGTAGTGTTTATTGGTAATCTGTAGTAGTATAAAGTAGGGTAGAATGGGATAGATTGTGTGTAGTAGAATAGGGTGAATTAGAGTGCGGTAGATTCGAGTAGAGTGTATTGGAAAAGAGTGTGGTGTGGTATATTGGAGTGTAGTATTGCGGTGTAGATTAGGGTGAAGTAGAGTAGCTTGTAGTGGAGTAGATTTGATGGATTAGAGTAGGGTAGATTTTAATGGTAGATTGAAGTGTTTTGGTGTAGATTGTATTATATTGGAGTGGGGTCTAGTGGAGTGGGTGTAGATTGGGTTGGGGTATAGAGTGGAATTGGCTAATAATGGAGTGTGGTAGAATAAGTTGAGTGGAGGGGCGTGGATAGGTTTGTCGAGTGTTTTATATTGGAGTGGAGAGTAGTGGGAATTTATGAAGTGGTATAGAGTAGAAGTTGAGTGGGTTATATTTGTGTTAATTGGGGTAGATAGTAGTAGGTTTGGTTAGATTCCGGTAGTTAGGAGTGAGGTTAAGTTGCGTAAATTGGTTTGTAGTGAACTATATAATGGGTTATTGTAATGTGGTAGATTGTGTAAAAGTGGGGTCGGGCATAATGGAATGGAGTGGGGTAATTGCAGTGAAGTTTATTGGGTGTGTTTGAGTAGGGTATATTAAAACAGAGTGGTGTAGGTTGTAATGGAGTGTGGTATATGTGAATGTGGTAGGGTAGTTGGAGTGGGCTATTTTGTTTGGATTATAGTATGGTATATTGAAATAGAGTGCGTTACGTTGGGTATAGTGTAGTGAGATAGTATATATGGTTGTAGTTTAAGTGTGGTAGATTGGATTTGAGTGTAGTGGGGTAGGGTAGGCTGGAGTGGAGTGTAGAAGAGTGGAGTAGAATGAAGTAGAGCGGAGTTCATGAAGTAAAGTATATATCTTTAGAGTTTTTAGGGCTATTAGCGGAGTGTGCTATATTTGGGTTGCTTTGGGTAGATAGGAGTTGGTTTGGGTGGATACCAGTAGATAGGAGTATGGTAGAATGGTGTATTTGTTTTAAGTATCTTATGTTATATTGGAATGTGGTTGATTGGGAAGAGTTGAGTGGGGTATGTTGGAATGTATTATATTTGTTTGGAGTGGGATATATTGAAGTGGCATGGGGAAATTGTAGTGAAGTATATTAAGGGTATTTGAGTAGGGTAGATTTGAACAGAGTTGTGTAATTAATAATGGAATGGGGTATATGGGAGTGTAGTGGGGTAGTAGTAGTGGTGTATTTTGGGTGGATTATAGTAGGGTATATTGGAATGGAGTGTGGTAGATTGGTTATAGTGTTGTGAGATAGATTTTAGTGTTATAGTTTAAGTGTTATAGAGTGGATTGTAGTATAGTGGAGTAGGGTAGGATGGAGTGGAGTACGGTGGAGTGAAATGTGGTACAGTGGAGTTGACTGGAGTGAAGTTTATTGTGTAGAAGTTTGTATTTGAAAGGATTGTGGCATTTTGTGGTAGAGTGCATTTTATTGTAGTGTGATGTTGTTGATTGGAGTGAGATAGATTTGTATGAAGTATTGTATGATTGATTAGGGTATGTTAAAGTGTATTATATTGGTGTTAAGTAAAGTGGGTTATATTGGAGTGGTGTTTATTGGGAAATTGGAGTATAGTAAGGCAGAGTAGAATGTGGTAGATTGTGTGTGTTGGAGTATGTTGAATTTGAGTGGAGTAGATAGGAGTATAGTATATTGGAGAGGAGTATGTTGGGGTGTATTGATGTGTAGTATAGTGGTATAGATTAGGGTGAAGCGGAGTAGATTGTAGTGGAGTAGATTAGGTGGATTAGAGTTGTAGAGTTTGGAATGGTAGATTGAAGTGGTTTGGTGTACATTGAATTGAAGTGGACTGGGGTATAGTGGAGTGGCTGTAAATTGGGGTGGGCTAGAGTGGAGTAGGTATGAATGGAGTGGGGTAAAATAAGAGGAGTAGGGTGGCGTTGATTGGTGAGGGTTGTAATTGAGTGTTTTATATTGGAGTGGAGAGCAGCATGAAATGTATGTAGTGGTATAGAGTGGTAGTAGAGTGGGGTATATTTGTGTTGATTGAGGTAGACAGTAGTAGGTTTGGGTAGATTGTGTTATGTAGGAGTGAGGTTTAGTTGTGTAGATTGTGTTTTAGTGAAGTATATTTTGTTTTATTGTAATGTGGTAGATTGTGGAAAAGTAGAGTGGTGTTGAATGGAATGGAGTGTAGAGGTTTGGAGTGGGATAGATTAAAGTTGAGTTGTGTACGTGTAGTGAAGTATATTGGGTGTAATTGAGTAGGTTAGATTGGAATGGAGTGGTGTATGTTGTAATGGAGTGGGGTATGTGTGAATGTATTTGGGTAGTTGTATGGGTTAATTTGTGTGGATTATAGTAGTGTATATAGGCATGGTTTGTGTTAGATTGTGTATAGTTTGGTGGGATTGAAGTTTTGGGTTAGTTTAAGTGTGTTAGATTGGATTGGATTGTAGTGTAGTGGGGTAGGGTAGGCTGGAGTGGAGTGTAGAAGAGTGGATTGGAATGGAGTAGAGTGGAGTTGATGGAGTATTTAGGACTTTTAGCAGAGTGTGGAATATTTTGGTTGTTTTGGGTCGATAGGAGTATGTTTGTGTGGATAACAGTAGATAGGAGTAATGTATAATGGTGTAGATTGGATGGTTTTGAATTATATTATGGTATATTGGAATGTGGTAGATTGTGAAGAGTGTAGTGGTGCTTGTTGGTGTGGATTATATTGGTTTTGAGTGGGATATATTGAAGTGGATTGGGTTAATTGTAGTGAATTATATTGTGTGTATTTTAGTGGGGTGTATTTTAGTAGGCTAGATTGGAATGGAGTGGTGTATGTTGTAATGGTGTGGGTATATATGAGTGTTGTGTTTTCTTTGTTGGATTATAGGAGGATATATTGGAATAGAGTGTAGTAGTTTGGTTAGAGTGTAGTGAGAATAATTTTAGTAGGGTAGTTTAAGTGTAGTAGATTGTATCGGAGTGTAGTGTGGTAGGGTAGGATGAAGTGGAGTGGAATGGGGTAGAGTAGAGTTGATTGGATGAAAATGTATTTTTATGGAGTGCTTAGGGTGTTATTAGTGGAGTGTGGTATTTCTGAGTTGATTTGGGTAGTTAGTAGGTTTGGGTGTATGATGTTAAATAGGAGTGAGATAGAATGGTGTTGATTGTGTTGTGTTGAAGGATATTATGGTATACTGGAATGTGGTAGATTGGTAAGAGTGGAGTGGGGTATGTTGGAATGGATTTGATTGGTTTGAAGTGGGATAGATTGAAGTAGAGTTGGGTAATTGTAGTGAAGTATATTGGGCGAATTTAATGTGGGTAGATTGGAATGGAGTGGTTTATGTTTGAATGTAGTGGTGTATATGGGAGTGTATTGGTGAAGTTGTAGTTGTTTTTTGTGGATTATAGTAGGGTATATTGGATTGGAGTGTAGTTGACTGTATAGAGTGTAGTGATATATTTTTTAGTGGTGCTGTTTAAGTGTTGTAGTTTGGATTGGAGTGTAGTGGAATAGGGTAGGATATAATGGTTTGTGGTGAAGTGGAATTGTGGTAGGGCAGAGTACATTGTAGTGAAGTGTATTGCTTAGAAGTAGTTTGTGTTTGAAAGGATTGTGGTCGTTTTTGTTTGAGTGTGTTACATTGTAGTGTAATATGGTTGCTGGGAGTGAGATAGATTTGCTTGAAGAGTACGATAGAGTTTGGTATATTGGGAGTGTGTTAGTTTCTGTTAAATTTAAGTTGTTTATAATGGAGTTGTGTTTATTAGTAAACTGGAGTTGTTTAGAGTAGAGGAGAATGGTTTAGATTGTGTGAGTGGAGTAGTTCGAATTTGAGTGGGCTATATTGGAGTAGAGTATATTGGATAGGAGTATGGTGGGTTATATAGTTGTGTAGTATAATGTGTTAGAATATGGTGACTTTGAGTGGATTGTAGTGGACTATAGTTGGTTGATTTGAGTAGGGTAGATTGGAATGGTTTATTGAATTGTTATGCTGTTGGCTTTTGTAAAGTGTAGTGGGTTATAGTGGAACGGAGGTAGACTGGTTTGTGGTTATAGTGAGTGAGTTATAATGATGATTGGAGGGCGTATAGTGAAGGTGGTTGGTTTGTCAAGGTTTGTTGTGGAGTGTTTTATAATGAATTGAAGAGTAATGTGAATGTATGGAGTGGTATAGAGTGTAAGTGGATTGTGGTGTATTTGGCTTGATTTCGGTAGATAGTAGTAGGTTTGGATGGATTGCGGTAGGTAGGACTGAGGTTAATTTGTGTAGATTGGGTTGTAATTAAGTATATTGTGTTGTACTGTAAAGGGGTAGATTGTAGAAAGGTAGAGTGTGGTAAAATGGAATAGAGTGTATTAGTTTGCAGTGGTTTAAATTGAAATGGAGTGAGGTAATTGTATTAAACTAGATTAGGTAGGTTTGAGTAGGGTAAATTGTAATTGAGTAGTGTAGATATAATGAAGTGTTGTATATTGGAGGCTAGGGGGTAATTGTATTGGGGTTTTGGTATGGATTATAGTAGGGTATCTTGAAATGGAGTGGTGTATGTTGGGTAGAGTGTAATGAGATTGATGTAAGTGTGGTATATTGTATTGGAGAGTAGTAGTAAATATCTTTATTCGATTTTGCATTAAAACCATAAAAGCACATCATATACGATTCATAAAAGAGAAGAGAAAAACATTTTGAGAAGAACAATTGGTTGAGGAAACCGAGACTATCTGTCTTAAAGGTCTGGGTTAAGTTGCTGAAATACATGTGGTGACTAGCAGCTTAGTCCTGGACGTAAATCACAGGGGGCATCGCCAAGCATCTATTTTTTAAGATAAACCAGGACTATATCATTTCACTCGGATGACAACCATATATATATTGAAGTTTGGTAAAATGCATAATACTAATACCATTTAAAATCAGAGATAAAATGTATGCTAAAATTAAGATATTTACAAGTATAAAAACAAGTTCATTTGTAGCATATTGCAATGACAGTTTGACCTATACATGCCATACACCTATAAGCGGTTTGTGTTACACCTCTAGCGCATTTAGTCAAGTTAATGATGATAGCATTTGCATGGTATAGATTCCATCAAGTATAAAACATGTAAGATGCCTTCTACATATTGTCTTTGTCTTCCTTTCGCTATAGATCCTTTAGCCTGGCCTAATTGGTTTTATTCGTGATTTTTACTGTCCTGCTTCTTATGGTCCATACATGGAGCAGGTATCTAGATAGGGCGAAGACCAAGTATTCTGAAGTATCACTTTTCAGTATTCTAGTAATCTTATTTAAGCGGGTTGCTGCTAGAATCCGGCAAATCGGTATTAGCCATGTTCTTCTTGTCTCTTGGTACATGGGACAGAAGTACAAAAAATGTATTTCTGACTCGAGTGCTGAATCACACACAGGGCAACTGGGTGAAATATCAACCCCGTTCTAGTTGCTAACAAAACTATTAATTGGTAGAATACCATACCTAAATTTTAGGTATAATATTTTAGCAAGGGGCGGCTCTATTCGATTTAAAAATTCCTCTTGTAGCATGTTATCTTTGAAATTGAGGAACCTACATGTCAATTCACCTGCAGAACTCTTATTGAGCCAGCTATCGATGACGTGATTCCAGTAATTCTTTTTAACGTGATTTACCGATCTTTTTTCAATTTTGCTGGGGGTAAGCCACAGATCAAACATGCCAAGTTTATTCAACCATGTCTTGATGTGGTTGAACCACTCGATACTCCCTTTAGTGTCTAATAATAGTATATCTTGAATTGACTCTTTCAAGGGTAGTGGTGAATCATTCGCCCATATGCGCATCCAATAGACTAATGGTCGGAGAGCAATTACATGAGAAATGCTCCTCATTCCTAAATCTAGGCGCATGGGAGTGAGTGGTGCATTTCGGGGAAGTTCCATTATTGATCTGATGAAATTATTTTCAACCTTCTCAATGGCTGCTACATTTACATGCCCCCATAGCTCTGCGCCATACAGCGCTGCCCCTAGTCCCTTTGCCTGATACACTTGGGTGACTGGGATCAATGGTCTGAAGCTTGACTTTTTTAGCTTTTTGCATAGGGCCGATCCCACGTGTTGTAGTGAGAATTGGCTTTTTTGTATTTGGGGTGACCACGATAGTGTTAAAAAACCTCACCCCCAGATAGTCAAATTGTTTAACTTCCTCCAGCACAGTTGAGCCCAGTTTTATACTTCGGTTAAAAGACTTATGACGATTAAAAACAATGAATTTCGTTTTTAGGTGATTGATTTCCAGCCCCTGTTCTTCACAGCCCCTCCCAAATTGGTCCACTAAGTTTTGGAGCCCCATCGGTGACCTCGAAATAAGCAGGGTGTCGTCTGCAAAAAGTAGTGCAGGCACCTCACGTCCTGCAAGCTTGGGGGGATCACCCCTGCAATCCCTTAGCTGATCAATCAGGCCATTTATATAAAGTGTAAATAGTGTTGGTGCCAAAACGCATCCCTGCCTTACTCCGCGGCTCACCCCTATCCGGTTAGTTAATCCTCTGTTGTTACCCCATCTTATTTGGGCATAGTTGATTGTGTGGAGTCTAATAAGGATCTGCAAAAGGTTTGATGGCATCCCAAGTTTAGTCAAAGCTGTCCAGAGTTTTCCCCGTGGTACTAAATCAAACGCGGCCCTAAGATCTACAAACACCATGTATAGAGAGCCTTTACCTATTTTTGCATATTTCCACAGGATCAAGAGGAAGCGAAGCAACTGATCAACAGTGCTTGTCTTCTCTCGAAATCCTGCCTGCAGGGGTGATAATAAATCCTCCTCGCTGATCCATTCATTAACTCTCTTCAGCAATTGCCGACAGAATATTTTCTGTGCTATATCGATAAGACTAATCGGCCTGTAATTTATCAGTTCGCTTTTATCTCCTTTTTTGTGGATGGGCACGACTTCCGCGCCCTGCCATGTATCTAGTATCTCTGCTCCTCCCAGTATGGCATTGAAAGTGTAATTTAAGATCACACTCCATATTTGCGGTTCAGAGAGATAAAGGTCGCCCGGTATTAGATCTAGGCCTGGGGCTTTCCCCCACTTCATGGTCATGATTGCCTCATGAGTTTCATCTATTGAAAATGAAAGACAGGCAGTGTCAGCTCCCTGGAAAGAAGATTCCCTGGGTGCTGCCTCACTTTCCTCTGGGCCTGCGTATAGTCTCGAAAAGTGGTCCTCCCAAACCTGTGGGAGGATGTGAAAACTGTCTTCCACAACTAAGCTTTTTGTCCCTTTTGCAATTAGGTGCCAGAAATCTGAATAATTTCTAGTCTGAGCCACAACAAGTAGGTCTTCCCACTGCCCTTTATGCCAATTCCTGTGTGCCTCGTGTTGAGCCTTTTTGTAGGCTCTTCTATAAGTAATAATAGGTTCTCTTTGGCCAGACTTTATTGCACCCATCAAGGACTGGCGCGCTGTTTCACAATCACCATTAAACAACACATTTGAATTGGACCTTGTGGTTTTATTCTTACTAGAGGTTTTATAAAAAAATATATTGATGTTATTTAATAAAATCCTGAAAGCATCTTCAGTCGCTTGCAACTCCATGTTATTAGGCCCTAAGGACACCAAGAAGTTGGCAACAATGGTGTAAATTTTTGACAGGGACTCAGCATTGTTCTTTATTTGTGGCCATTTAATCCTTTTGTTGTTGTTGCTAGTAACAATATAATTTGGGGGGTTTGGCTCCCCAGATGGACAACGGGAGCCAAATACCTCTTTTAATTCTAGAGAGAGGGCATTATGGTCACTATCATCCCTCTCTAGAACCCGCATATCAACAAGGCTTGGCCATAGTTGTATGTCCATCAGGAAGTAATCTATTCTTGTTTTAGAATTCACCCGCTTGTAAGTATGGTGTAGACCGAGATCTGAGATCGAGCGGCCATTCACAGCTCGTAACCCATGTTTGTAGGTAAGGGAAGCGACTTGGAGAGCCACTTTAACGTTCTTAGCTAGCTTCTCGTGGCCCAAGGATGGAATGCCCAGTTCCATGTCTTCTTCATCAGTGATGTTTTTGGTAACTTCTAAGGGCTCGAATGTTACATTAAAGTCTCCTGCTACTACTATATGATGGAGTGCCCTTCCCTTCTCACATATTTTATCTAGGTGCGCAATAGTTGGAGAATCTTGATGTTGTGAGGCGAACCTATTGTAGATATTCACCAGTAGAAAGGACCTCTTCGAGCGGGTGTCTTTCATGATCAGGGTCATTAAATTAGAATTATCAAAATCAAGCTTGCTGATATGAATCCCCAAATCAATTTTAATCCAAATTATTAGACCACCCGCTGGATGACCCTTTTTTGATGGAATGGCTTCTACACTGTAATTGGTGAATCCTACTCTATAAAATTTGTCGACTACCCATGTCTCCTGGAAGAGGCAGATATCATAGCTGTCTATCAGCCTCCCCAAGTCGCCACAGGCAATATTCGACCTTAATCCTGCTAGGTTCCAGGACAACAACCTGAGTTCCCCACCATTCTCTTTGGTTGATTCCTGAACCCTTACCTCGTTAAATGCCAATTGGTTTGTTAAATGGGGTTGTATAGTTACTACATTCAGGGACTGTCTCCCCTCAACGCTAGCCGTATTGACCCCTGATGGTTCGTTCGGGATAGAGTGGGACTTATGATGCGTAGTTGAGATAGCGCTGTGTGGAAACAATCCCTCAACCCGTCAGATGGGCCTGTTCGCAGGGGCTACATTGGTAATGGCTTGGGCATTGCTGTTGGTGATGTTAGTTAATGAGTGCATCTGACTTTAGCCAATGCTGGGAACCTTTCTTGGGGATGAGAACCTGATCTGGATTTGCGATTTGGTTAAAGGCAGGGAGCATTGCTCCAGATTAACCAATCCCATGACCAGGTCGTTAGAGACCAGATCCAATTCAATGTGGTTGTATTGGAGAGTAGTGGAGTAGGGTAGGATGGAGTGCAGTGGAATTTGGTATAGTGGAGTTAATTGGAGTGACGTTTATTGTATAAAGGATAGTGGTAGTTTGTGTTGTAGTGGGTTATACTGTAGTGTAGTGTGATTGTAGTGGGCGAGATTGGATAAAAGTGTTGTTGGGTAGATTAGGGTATAGTGGAGTGTGTTATATTAGTGTTAACTAAATTGGGTTGTATTGGAGTGGTGTTCATTGGTAAATTGGAGTATAGCTGGAGCACTGGCTTGAAATGTTATAATGGGGGAGTTACTGATGGGAATAGAGAAGTAGCTAGCAGCACTGTTTAGAGAAGTATCATACAGGATTGGCTAGAGGACAAAGAATGAGGAATTATCCCTGGAAACAGAGGCATAGCTGCAGCACAGTTATTGTGGACTCTAGGTGTGCCTTGACTCTATAGAGATACGGAACTTTACACACTTAATATGGCAATATTTGTGCGCTGAAATATGTTGATGTATAGTATACGTTTTATTGTTGCTGTACTCTACTACTGTAAGGTGTGGCCTTTGAGGTAGTGTTAGTTATGCTATCAGATTATTTTTCACTAAAAAGAGACATACACATTGTGTATACATAGAAGGCAGGGCTTAAAGTGGCACAGAAATTTGAGGGGGTCATTTGGAAGGGCCATGGCCTATGTAAATAGCGGCGCAGTCTATAACTAGTGAATTGTGAAGCATGTGTAGCAGATGTAAAGAAACCTTTAATGTAGTCCCTATTACTGAAAGTAGCATGCAATAATGTATTTTTGAAAATGAAGCATTAAAACAGTTAATAAGATACATGTAATTATTTTGGGGGAATGCAATTCAAAGCAAAGTATTGTCAGAAGCAAAAAATCTGTAGGAACTTAATATGTTGTTTTCAAAACCCAGTACTATATTTCTTTACTCTATTTATTTAGCTGTGGCTTCTCACACTATAATCCATTGACTGACTGTGTCCTCTTTGGTAGGCAACTGTATACTAAAGGCTTTGCTTCAGAAGTGTAAAGTGTTGGATTACAAGGTTTACCCATAACTGTGCCAATGCGCTGCTGCTGTTGATCAGCATTTAATTGTGATTACAAGTGTTGTTGTTAAGCAGCATTACATAATAATTCCCAAGACTGCCTTCCATAGTATAGTACAACATGGTACAAATCACTGTGTTCCAACCTTTATGAAATTAGCACTTTGTTGTGTAAAGTGACTAGGTTTGTTAGAGAGTTGCTTGAGCTCTAATTATATAGTAATAGTACACCAACATGGATTTACCATCTAAGGTTTTGAATAAATGAAAGTTGGGAACTGTTTTGTTTCTGCCACATACTGATACTGTTATTGCCCACTGTTACGTACTGAGCCTGAAGTTCCACAGTTTCTGTAATTAGTGATTTATTGTATACTAGAATGCTATATGAGATGGTAGAAGTTTAAAGTATGCTACTCCAAAAATGAATCACATAAACAGTACTGAAATACAAAAAATCTATCTTTTAGATGGGAAATGTAGACATTCCCATTTGTGAAAAACTGCAGTTATATGTTGCATTTTTTTTAGAATTGGCCACAAACATGTTGTATACTGAGATAGGAGAAACCATACAAAGAAAACATCATGTTGAACTCCTTTAAGGCCTTTCCCTATCAAGTCCTGTCCTGGTGATCTTATGATCAGCGTTTGGCTTTTAAAACATACATTATTCTCCTTTCCACCCCACAGAGGAGTTTGAAAAAGTTGACAGGCCACCCCAAGAAGCCGGACCTATAAATAAAATAAAAAATAAAGCGTTCCAACTGCGTTTATGCCCCATAGAGCAGTATTGTTTGATATGCACATTATGAGTGATGCATCTGCAACACTGAATAATCTATGGCAGTCTTGTTTGGAATGCAAATAATGGTGGACTTTGGAGTTCTTCAAACCAACATCCTTTGATACTGTTTTCCTGTTGTTGTTTCTGTTCTGCTTCCGGTTTGGAAGGTACAGAAGAAAAAATGCGTAGTGAGAGTGGCTACATGAGGATAAGCTGCATACTTATATTACACTTTTGTTGCTAACATGGGGATTTATGCAGATCACCGTTTCCCACATAGTATGAGTGCTTCCTTCAATGCTCCAATATACCTTTGCAAAAACTGGCCGCATTTAATAGAGGTTTGAGGTCTAGAGAGGCCTTTTTATTATTTCTTTTTCTGCCGTAAGCATGATGCAGGGACTGGCAAGGTTGCACAATAGTGGATGAATAGAAAATGTGATGTGTTTTGGCATTTCCAAGGCTCTTGCTAAACATTTGGCATGATCAAAGATGTACGCAAATGCATCATTTTTCAATATTATGGCAACACATGTTTCCAGCATTAACACCAAAATAGATATGCTTACCAAACAGCTGGTGAAAGTCCAAACACCGAAGAGCACGGATCTACAAGGCAACTACAAATGCGACCAAATAATAGATACATTAAGTACTTTGCCGTCTATATTAACAGACATATTGAAAGAAATAAGGCATAAGGAAGATCAAAAACCATCTCTAATGCAAATCCCAGAAGAACATACACAAGAGCAAGTGCAGTTAATAGACAACTCAACGAAAAAGAAAACACAGAAACAACGGGAGGACAACGAAATGTGATAGATTGTGCCAGCGCAAATGGAATTCAAAACAAGCCATCCCCGATACATTTAACATCTAATGGCCCACAACCTTTTACTACAAATACAGACACTTTATTTACCCAGGTATTAACAAAAAGGCAAAAAAGTGCTAGAAAGGGAAGAACGAGCACGAATGGTTCTATGCAAAAAGATGTAGATGGCAAGAAATTCTATCCAGTGTTCAATGCCACACAAAAAAAGAAACTTCTTCCAGAAATAAAGTTCACAGAAGAAAAACTCACACTACTGGACAGATCATTGGACAGAATATTGCGGCCTCCGATTAACAAGTTAGAAAACAATGTTAGTGATAACAGCGAAAAAAGTGGAAGACAAGCCAGAAGGATAAAAATAAACAAATCCTACCCAAACAAGTTCTATCTCCAAAAGAAACAGATGCAAATAAAAAAACAAAAAAAGGGCGATCTGTCAGACACCTTGCAAATGGAGGCATCAACTTCGGACGGCCATGACGTTGAACACGACGCATCATCAAAGAATACAAAAGGCCAAGAACGACTTAGATGACTCGAGAACATAAAGGTACCATCTGGCAATTTTCCTGAACAGAACTCTTTGGAAAGGACCATACCTACCAATAGTAGTCCAGTAGAGGCTACTGCAATTACAACGATTTCCACTCACCAAAACAAAAGTAATAAACATGAACGTATAATAACCTCTAGGGCGGACAAAACAATCGTGATCACATGTCCCCTATTAGAAAGTAATACGGAGAATGAGCTTCGCTGTGCAACAAATATCACTCTGCCCCCCTTTGACGACAAAAATATAAGAAATAATCCTGTCCATTGTGCAGGCAAAACAAAACATAAAAGGCCAATGCAGGACCATACAAATGAAATACTGTCTGAACACATTTCACCATCAGAAGCAAAGGATACCATTGACCTGTGACAAATCACATTACTTCCTCTATACAGTTCAAGAGGCAAGCAAGATATTTTAAATAGGGGAAATATTTTGAGGCTGCTAGCTGAGGCACGATCATTACGTCTTAACAAAACAACAGATTTACTATCGGTGAAGTTTTTGCCAAACACACATAACGATCAGTCCGAGATAACTCTAACATCATGGAAGTCAGAAAAAATAGCGAATCAAATTCTCAGTGCCAAAGAGCAATTCGAATCATAGGGCATATCAATAATAAAACCTACTCTGCAGCACTACCCAGCTCCATTGGCACATTGGGATAACAAGTATAGCACCCATACTCCTGTATATTCGATTTTGCAGAACGCCCGAGGACCAACGGGCACCGAAACAATAACACCAACAGAAAGAAGACAGAATCACAGGCACTGGTCACCGCTAGCATCAAAAAATGCAAATATGCAATGACCAATCATTGAACCAATACGTGCCCTGCAAGCTGCTAAACTAAATATATACTCCTGGAATATTGCAGGTGCAACAACTAAAGTCACTGATAGGACTCTAATAGAAACTTGGGCTGCATATGACATCATAGCTCTGCAAGAAACCTGGTTGACAGGTCCATTTCAACTGCCGGGTTTTACATTACATCAGGTGGATGCTGTAAAAACGAAGACCGTAAGGCGGATTATCGGTCTATATATCAAACAACCTTAAGGTAGAATCAGAACAGATGTCGGTGACTTCTACAAATATTCAAATAATCAAACTTAATTTTGGCACTGGTCATTGGATAACTTCAATAATCTTTTTCAATATCTACGCTCATCCAAACGCCCAAGACAAATCGACAACATTCAAAAAGTTATTATACGAAATAGCCGAAGTAAGATATAATACACCGAATTGGGAAATAGTGATTACAGGTGATTTTAATACCCATCTTATTCACACACCGGATGATGATGACCAGTTAGCAGTAGAAAATGAAATTTGGTCGGTAAATCATCAAACGATCCATCCTTGGAGGAAACCAAATAAAGTAGGCAAAGAACTGGTCATCACCCTAGAATATTTTGGTCTGAGAGTAATTAACAGGAGAACACCGGACGATAATCCTCCAAATGTAACATATTATGGACCGACGTCTGGGTCCTAATTGATTATACTATTCTTTCCTTACCACTAATACAGCAACTAAGCATGTTTAAAATTAAGTGCACTGCAGACAGCGATCATTCAATCCAGCAAATAGCTATAGATATACATCCAGACAGATATCAGCTTGCTCCAACAATCAACGAGGGAAGTGTAGTAACTACCCATAAACAATTGAATTGGTCATCTCATCGACTTCCAGAACTCGCAGACAAAGCTAAAACAATTTTGGAGGATAGTATAGCATTATCTTCAACAGCACTAAACGCCTGGATCAAATTTGTGACAGAATTGACGAACCAAAAATCAAACTTAATATTGAGACGGACCAAAAGCTACATTCATCCATCATCACAGAAAATTAAAGAGTTAAAAAAAGATTTGAGAAGAGAAATGAGGAAGGTAAAAAAATGAGGTACTCAAGTAGACATATGGGATAAACTAAAACAATTGAAGAAGGAATTTAAGAAACATGTCTGGCAAGAAAAAAGAAAAATGACAGAAGAGTTCTGGGCAAAGCTGCTCTATAAATGCAAACAATCAAATACCAAAGCTTTTTGGAAAACAATAAACGGCTTAAACAAGGTAAACAATGTAACAGTATCATCAAATGTTACGGAACTAGATTGGATAGTTTATCTGACAAAACTCTTCATTGACGAAGACCAGCTACAATTAAATTAAAACCAATAAAGCCATTGAGTCTCAGCAAACAACCAGGATCAAAACATTGCCGTGTCTTGAGTATGTACCCGCTTCAGATATTACATCGTGGGCGCTCTCAAGAGTTGAAAACGTGATCAAATCAGGAAGAAGTGACAGTGCCCCAGGTCCAAACAGCATTCCACAGGCAATATTTAAATTGGACCAAAAATATTGGGCTAACCCGATAATGGTATTGTTTAAAGAGGTGGAAAATACAGGTATGATTCCAGATAGCTGGAGGGGATCAATAATAAACCCCATCTTTAAGGGAGGTGACAAAACAAAGCCATCGAATTACAGATTAATAGCCCTTATTGACTCAGAAGCAAAATATTTTGCATCTCTAATATTGGAAGATCTAATAGAGTGGTCAAATACCAAGAATTTGATTCCACCCAAACAAACAGGATTTCGGAAAGGGTATGGTACCTCAATTAATATGACAACAGTAGCACTAATTGCGGAAAAAAGTGAACGCCTAAAGAAAAAACTGGAACTCTGCTATATAAATTTGAAAGCAGCTTTTGATCGGGTGGACCGACCACTTCTATGGGCTAAACTAAGACGGTGGGGTATTCAAGAAAAGATGTTAAGAGCAATTGAATCGCTATACACAGAAACATGAATTCAAATTAGGATGGGGGATGGGACCAGAATATCAAGGAAAGTACCAACCGCAAGGGGCCTTAAGCAAGGGTGTGTGCCAGCTCCACATTTGTTTAACCTCTTTACGGCTGATTTATCCACCCACCTGGATCAAGTTAACTTGCATACTCCAAGGTTAGGCCCCTTAATGATATCCCATCTATCATATGCCGATGATATTGTGCTGCTGAGTCACACAGAAATTGGACTTCAAAGATTGATTAAAAAAACTGCGACATACACAAAACTCAATAAATTGGAAATTAATATTGCTAAGACAAATAATCCCCATGCCTCACTAAAGATCAAGCTGGATAATGCAATCATAGAAGAAGTCAGCACTTACAAATACTTGGGCTTCAATTTTGACAAAAACTTTAACTTTAATGCACACCAACAGTATATGGTTAGAAAAAACAATACTCTAATACATTCATTCTGTTCACTTGCAAAAAAACTGGACGGCCCCTCCTCCCAACCGTTGCTCCCTGTTATCAAAGCAAAATTGCTTCCATCTCTAACTTATGCAAGTACGGTGATGGATGGTAAGGATTCCAAAATGTTGGATAGGCTACAAATCAAAACATACAAACGGGTCTTTGGTCTCCCCTGTAATGCTTCCCCTGCTCAAATTCGTTTGGAATTTGGATTGACACAGCAAAACATAGCAAGAAGGTATCATTTTATTAAATCCATGCATAAAATATGAAACAATCAGTCCAGCCCTTTAATCAGCGCTTAATGGGAATCTCTGAATAACGATGTGAATTCAAGGTACAAGAAATATTTGTTATCATCTCTACAAATATCTAATGCGGTGACTTATGGGACTTGAATCTGACGCATTGTACTTTTTGCCAAGTCATGAATAAAGCAGCAAAAATTAATTCGCTAGTTGATGATAAAAGCATATTTTCGCGGCGATCTCACGCTTGGATGACAATTCAAACGTATGTCACATTGCAACTGGCAACATATCTACATCTAACCTATCCGGCGTATTTCAAGAAAAAACTATTGGCCCTACGCTTAGGTGAACTGCCATCTTTGTCAGATAAACCACTATGGCGATATAAAGGACCAAAAATTTGCAGATTATGTGATGCCCCAAAAGAGGACTTCGTGCATTTTGTCTGCCTATGTCCCAAACTAAATAATGTACGCCGTTTAAAGCGCCTATTAAATGAGAGAGGGATTTGCACGTGTAGAATAGCCATCATGAGAGGCCTGGACCCTACAGACCCTCAGATAAACTGCAAACTTCTGAAGTTTTTACAATTTCACGACAAAGCAGTCAAACAGAATTGTAAGCTGCCTATAGCAGCATAAGGAATTTGCCCCACCTTATGAGTACAAGACATTGATATGATGTTAAAACAATAGTGGGATGTTGACATTTGGAGCTGCGGAACTTTATACTGATGCACATGCCACTTTATAATAACGGAGAAATGTATCAACAATTATGAATTGAAGGAATTTTATAATGACATGCTTTAAATAAGACCAAGATATTTTCCTGTATTGTGGTACCATTAATCTATGCTTTTAAGAAAACTGATTATTTTAAAAAGGATTTCTTTGATATGCACATCTAATTTGTATTGTGACGGTTTTTATTAACTAATAACAATAAACTATTCATTACTAAAGCATCATTTTTCAATCTGCTGTCAACTGACAGGGTAGTACAAGTGAGCCTTGTGTCTTATGTGTGAAATTATCAATGCAAGATTTGGAAATTTTCTAAGAGCACATTTAAACAGCATTATTCAAATTACATGTAAACTGTAACAAATGCGAGATCTACTGCATAGCAAATTGTAAGTAATGTGTCTTGACAGATTTGTGTGTCATCATTTGTTTAGCAGGTTTAATTAGATGAAGTGGACCCGAAGATATTGGAACATGGTAAATGAGCACCAGCTATGTTATAAAAGGATACAAATATTTTTGGTAGGTCGGAGGGAGCTTAAATATTTTTCCTAGAAACCCCAGATGTGAAGCTGAGGGCAACACTCGAACCTTGGTACTCAGCACCAAAGCTGGGAGATGCTGCTGTTCGGATACATCCTTGAGCATTGCTACTGTTGTCAGAATACAGTAATGTTCCAAAACTTGTATCAATATGAAATCATGTCATAACCTGTTTGCTTATTATTAATGAAGCAATACAGCAATGTGAGAAGAATACTTTGAATGCAACTGCAAATGTTTTATTTTTTAACAAAGTATAGTACATTTTAAGTAATGTTTTATGAGAAACTAGTGTACTTTAGTAAGCCATAATATTTGGAAGTGCTTGTGATTTTTATTTACATAATTCTGTTCTGTGTATGGAATTAAAGAAAATAATAAAACAAAAGCGAATCACAACTTTAGATTGAAAAAAGCAATAAAGCCAGTAGCCACTGTGTTCAGGAGAAAAAAGACAGGACGGCAGCACCTGATAAAAGGGGATTTGATAAAAGAGGGGTAATAATAATGTATTTGAGGAAGCACAGTACTGCTTACACTTATCTGATGCTTTGAATGATCCAGCAGGGTAGCGTGTGGGGCTAACATGTGTATTTCTGTAGGACAGATGCTGCTAATGTGATGACAGTAGGGAGCATCAGAAAACGTGAGGGGGGCCCATGGAAGATATGCTTAAGGGGTCCGTACACTCATATTAGTAACTGTTTAACTAAAATGCTGTGTTGAGTAGCAAAGAGTGCATTTGTGATATGGATAATGCTACTTTGTTAATCATTTCCCTAAGTATGCATTAACTTAATTAACATTATTTCCATTTGAAATGTAAGCAATTTTCAAAAAGAAATATTAAAGTTTATTGGAGATTTAAAGCGCACAAACTGGGTCCAAACGCACTGTAGCTGTTTATATGAGCACGAGTTACGTTACAGAGGGATAAAAGAAATATTTTGTTAGTAGGCAGATGGCGATTAAGTAATTAATGGCACAATTTTAAGCCAAGCCAAGACTCTAACCTTACTCCCTAGGGACAAAGTCTGTAGATGTTGCCGTTACACTACATTTTCGCTGCTATAGTAATACCCTAAAGTTGTACCTCAATCAAAGCATGCCACATCCTGTCCACGTATTATTAATGGTGTAATACAGCAACCTTCCAACATAATTATTAACATTTCGAGTAGTGAAGGCTAAAAGCCATGCACTGTATCTAAATATAACAAAGAGTTATGTTCATGTTTTTAAAAATGCAGATATGTTTGCTGTGCTAGCAAGATAGTAATATAAGCATTATGCACTTGCATTTCTACCTGTAAATGTTTGTGTAAGCAAAATATAAAAGGAAAGCTAGCAAATGCATTGAATTAACTTTAGACATTGTTGTTTTATAAAAAAAAACGGTGTACCACAAAGTCTACAGTGGCCTAACAGCTTTAAATGGTTTACGAATCTACTGTGAAAGGAAACAGCAATCCTATAATAAACTGAAAATTAGCCTTATAATTAAAAAAGTTATCAGTGTTGCTGTGGCATATGCTTCCTTTTCAGTTGAATGTGTTTGAAATGCATTCACACCTTATTTTTGTTGTGAAATGTTTGATTAGTTTGTAGATGTGTTTGAATGGGAGTCTGCAGTGGTACAATAAAGAGAAATGTCGCCTCCTGGTAAAGACCGTTATCATTGGTAGGAGCTGTATATGTGGCTTGCATCAAGTTGTACAGATTGATGGATGCTCCTTAAACAACAGGGTGGGAAGTTTCTTACTGAGATGAGAATGTTGTTTTAAAGTTTCCATTCCGTTTGCGCTGTAACAGTTGCACTTACAAAAAGTTAAACAAAATATGACGAGGAAAAAACCGATTAAAAAATACAAAGTGTTGTGCGGTTAAGTGGCTAAAAAGTGTAATTACTTCTAACTATATGCACGCTGTATTAAAAAGTGTGTTTGTTGGTTGCAAACATAACTGCGGTAGAGCCTGCCCTGTGCATAACCATGAGGCATGGGTGGTCACTTATTGTGTATTGATACACATAGAATTATGCCAAACCTTGAAGTAATGACGTGCACCTCCAGCACTAAATATGCTGATGGTCCATGCTGAAAGCAAAAATGTGTCCTGATTTTCAGGAATGCACATATGAAACATTCTATTTTCCCCGCCCCAAACCACCCCCTTCTTCCCCCCTCCAACCCCGTCCTTCCCCCTTCCCCTTATCTTTTACTTCCATTTTTTTTCTTATCTTTCCTTTTTCTTTTTCTTCAGTTCTTTTTTCTAATGTATTTTGGTATTGTGTACACATTTTTCTCTTTGCGTGCTGAGTTAAGTATCTTTCCCTTTTCTATCGCTGAAGCAGTGTGCTTTCAGACGCTGCCGTGCCCTCCGCTTTCATTACACCTTTGGGAACTCTAGAGGGTGCGTGCCAAAACTGTAGGAAAAGTAAGTAACACTTTTTTCTTTCCCCCCTTTTTTTGACCTTTGCTTACTTGACTTTGGAGGCATACTATATCGTTACTCCTTTTCCCTTGTTACAGAGGATTTCTCCCGTACCCGCTTTGGACCAGCCATTCAAATTGTACCGGTCCGTATTTTGATTTATTCTCGGTCTCCCACCACATTGTTGGGGGGTGAGTCGTCTATCTGTGTAAGTTAGTGGTCGCGTGCCAAAAATTGCCAGGCATGTAAGTAACATTTTATTTCTTTGTCTCTCCCCCCTTTTTTGCATTTGCTTAAATGACCTTGGAGACATGAAGGGAGGCCTTTCCCTTGTAACAGAGAATTTCTCCAGTGCCCGCTTTGGACCAGCCATTTAAATTGTGCCGGACTCATTTTCTGATTTACTCTTAGTCTCCCATCACATTATTGAGCGGTGAGTCTTTTCGTGTGCACTTTTATCAATCCTTTGGTTGGATTTTTGATTGGGAGATTAATTTAATTTTATTCTCGATTTTCGTTTTGATTATTAGGAACCTTGATTCATTCTTGTTGGGTTGACCGTATGAGGGTTTTTCCCAATCGTCTGGATGGTCCCGATTTATTTTGGACATTTAGTGAGTAATTTTTGAGGCCACTTATAATTTATATACTTGATTGGCCCTAATACATTAAGGATGGGTGCCTGAATCATGGCTGGCACAGGAATTATTTCTGATTTTCCCTAATTATTTCTGACTTTCCTTAATGTGATCCACTTATTAATTGGTGTCTACTATCTATATGGTCTGGATTTGATTTTATCTACATGGTCTGGATTTGATTTTTTTAATTTTTTTCATTTTCCTATTTATGGCATTTTAAATCACTTTCCCTTCATTTCCTCCATAATCTTTGCACTGATCTAGTTTAAACCTGCATGACACAGACCTCTTTTTGGCTTTGTGCAATGCATACATATATTCAATTTTATGATCACGATACCCATATATCCTTTTTCAGAAATTACATACTGGATGCTCTGAATCGTGTCTTTTCTGTTCGGATGATGACCACACTATTTGTTTTGGTTGAAACGCCATTGACGCTCTTTGGCACACATTAAAAGAGGAAGCATCTATTGCCATTTCTGTTTCTGCAATTGTTAGCTTCAGTTGTTTTTGTATATTTTGCCTCTGCCATTGTTGGCAATGATTCCTTTTGTATTGTAAGTTGTGTAACTGTATGAGCACCTGTTTGTTCATTGCTTTATTGTAATTTTTCTACTGCTTTAGTAAATAAGTCTCTTTTTTGTAATATTAAGTGTTTTTGGCTATGGGTATCATTTTCTGCGCTTCTATTTATATGCTTGTTGTGTAATTCTTTTGCTTGAACCCTTGTTATTATTATATATGAAATTGTGATAGTCAAAAATATTATGTGATCCAGCCCCCAGTTCCTTCAAAGTGTTTTCAGAACTGATCTCATTTGGACACAATGGCAAGCACTTCCTAGGCTCATAACACCACTAAGTAAACCCTCTTCACTGCACCAGTTACTAAGGAAGGGTGTCTAATAATACATAAGGATCCAGCCATTGTTTACCACCAAACACCCAAGTTTTGAAAGAAAGAACACAACCCTGGTGCACTGGGAGAATGTACACTTATTTCATTATATTTCTATTTAGTTTTTATTCCTAACAATGATTATTAATGGTAGTACTATCAGTGCATGGCTGATACATAGATGTTTTTTATATCCATTCCGCACATTAGGACAAACTGTTGTGTACATTTCTGTGTGCCGACAGTCCAATACTGAAAACTGCACAAAATGGGTGCTTGTTTTTTTGTTTAGAACTTTTGATGTATGTTGAGCGCATCCTGCAGTTTACAAGGCCACTGTTAAGCACAGGATAGCTCCCAGTGTTGTTGTCATTTTAGTTGCACATTAACCTGAATTAAAATGTCAAAAGATGACGTCTGCATTGATTAAAACATTTTTGGGTATTAGTCTTCAGTAGGCATGCTCTAGTGGCTTTATTCATCCAATACATTAAAGGTGTGTGCCTTCAGTCTTTTCAGTCATAAGCTCCCAATACACCATGCTTTGGATGCCTTCTTTTCCTAAGACCCCCCATTCAATTGTAGTTGTCATCGACATTTTGACACATAAATGCATCAAATACATGTTCTAAACCTTTCTTAGTAAATGATAAGATTAATGCTGGAATGCACAAAAGCTCAAGTTGGAAGGGCTTCACACCTCAGTAATTGTGAATACCAATGTTTATGGCCACCGTTCCCCCGCTTAGAACTTTAGTAAATAGAGACTGAGCTTTGCATCTGTCAAATCAGAAATCCATATCCGTTTGAACAGCATAACAATTTCTAAAGAATTGAATGCCACAGAAAATAAACACTGGCTGAAAACCAGTTTTAAGGAATAGCCATGGTGCATAATTACTGTGCATTTTATCTGCCTAGGGCTATTGTGGATATTTTGAAATTTGAAATTCAAAACTACATTTGTTGCTGCATTTATGCAGACTTAGCCCAGACATGTTTACAGTAAACTCTCATCAGGATATGAGTATTTTCTAGCACAGGTGGCCATGACATCTCACAAAGTGACACACATTGTTCAACAACAGTTTTTTTTCCAAGAAAATATATACTTTCTCTAAAAGTTGGAAAAAAATATTTTTGGGTAAGTCATTAGGCAAGACCTTTTCTTTTTCCAAAAAGGCATTCACAAAACACATACACACACATGCATGCACCCACATACACACACACCCTTATACACACACACACACACGCACACACACACACACACACATACACACACTATTAACATTACTAATTTTGTGGCCAGGATCATGAAAGGTGAAGTCTCCAGTGGGTCAGGAAGCCCCTGTCTGCGATAAAAAATGGTAGCAAATAGCATATTACACACAGCAAATCTGCATACAAGGTTCTGCTATAAAAAAAATTCTGTGCATTTGGTTTAAGAAAAGTATTTAACCATAACCAGGATTCAAGGGAATACATTTGTATTTTAAATTAAAATCACATTGAAGATTCATATGACTATTAGCAGAGATGTTTTCCAGTGAAAGGCAATCATAACATAAAATGCATGAGGCAGTAAACAGTTTTTTTCTCATTCCAGTATTTCTGCACTCCATGAACACATTCTAGAAATAAATATGTGATTGTACATCAGTATTGTAGTTCTAAACAACATTTGTTACAGGCCCACATTTATTAGTTCTGGCCTTTGAGACACCTTTATCTGTTGCACCAGACTATTGTTTTGCCAAAATATTCATACATGGTATGCAAATATTGATGGTGTTAAGTTAGCAGGGCTCACGCATTGGTCTCTTACATTGTCATTCACATTTTGCTTTCACCCACTAAAGCTAACAGCATGGGCTAATTGTTTAGTGCGCTTTGCCCATTGACACCGTTCATTTTGAGTGGCTGCAGAAAGCCTTCACCCCCGGTTTGCATACAGTGCATAATAGTCCTTTTCTCTTAGTGACATATCTTGTTAAATTGTGTTTTTTTTAGTAAAAGTTAAAAATAAATGCTGTTATAATGTGTTAAGTGACATTGTCACTTGTATAAGTCTGCAATTATGATTGTTGTTTAGGTTGTGATATAATATTATGCACTTCACTTCTACTACTACTACTACTACTACTACTACTACCACTACTACTACTACTACTACTACTGCTGCTGTTACTGCTACTACTACTTCTACTACAACTATTACTGATAATAATAATATAATTAATTAAACAATGTCACTAGTAAAACTGCCTCATCAATGAACGTTTTAATCATAACATTTTTATTGTAAGCATATGGCAACCATACTAGATGGCTGCATGTTTCCTTTTTCTATTTATTTGGTGGCATATGTTTGCAATAAAAAATAGTAACCATCACAATAGCCTGTAAAGGCCATATCTATTGGCTTTGCCAATGCTATTTTTCTTCCACTAACCACATTTTTTGGTGTCAGCAGCACGCTCATTAAATATAGTACTGTTGTACCATTATCTGGTTCTCAGTCGGCTCATGGTCATTCAGTCCCAGCTTCTGAGAGCTAACTTTCTTTGTTAAAAATATGCTATCAAAATATAGTGCTTACCACCCATAGTAATCATTCATAAGTGCTTTAAAAAAATCAAACAAATTAGAGTAAATTAATATTTAAATAATGAAATAGATAATGCAGCTTTAAGTGTAGATAATACTTTACAGCACTGCATTAACCAGTTGTTTCCCTTGTATCGCAACTCAAATTTGGGCAGAAAGTCACAATGGGTTGGTAAGTGCCAATGTGGGTAAGTTCATCCTCTGACTTCAGAAGTCCATATGAGCTGATACACTCATAATGACATTTTCAGGAATTAAACATTATTATAGTGTAATTGGAGCAGTTAGTCGAGGATGCCGCAGATCATGTGCTCTATGCTGCAAAGGATCTGCCTAGCAACCCAATGAGGATCATGCCTCTACTTTGTAATGTTAGGGAGAGGGTTGTCTGATCGCTTTATGTCAGCAGGGCACCGCTGGTCAAGCCTTGAGCCTACAATTAACAAATCTGTGCATTCTGTAGTATTATTCCCAATTTGTTTAATTGGACTCACATTGTCTCACTGACAACCCTAGTTAGAGAGCCTGACAAAACTGCTAATTTGGAACTGTCACAGTATTTTGGGTTCTTGTTCTTTTCAGTTTTTCAAGATACACATTTCTGTAGTTGAGTACTGAAAGATTTTACTTTATGTCAGAGCGCAACAATGGTGTGTTATTTTTTGTGGACAAACAGTTATTCACATAGAAGAATTTACCTGGATCAATATGCCTTTTTGAAGTTTTACAAAAACACCGTATTTCTGGTGGCCTCACCTCTCTTGGCACTGTATTTAGGATGTTCATTACATGTTATATGGTACAATGTTTCGAGAATGATGCAATTTGTAAAATTACACACATCGGATTTGCGCAATTTTTTAGTTTCCATAGGAACAAAACTGTGGCCCTGTTGAGAAATGTAATTGAAAAGTAGTCACTGTTTTCATTACCAGACTTGACTTTTTTCAAAACTTGGGGAATTTTCTATGTAGGCTCTATTGGGGCCAGATAGCCATGCTAGAGATTCATGCAACCGCCATCAATTTAAATATGCTATTTCATTTTTATATCCCCAGTAACAACAGCAAAAAGAGAAATCAGTAGAGAAAGACTTTCCTCTGAGACCTGAAAATGTTTGTTAGTTGTTCCAAACAATTGATAACATTTTTATGAATAAGCACACTATCCCCAAAAGGCAAAGCATCTCAAGTAACCTATACCAGCCAACACGTGTTTCATCTTTGGGTGTGGTCACCCACGGCTTCTTCAGGGCTTTAATCCAATTTGTTCAGATCCACTCTGTATGAATCACGTCTTATCACATGTAAGAGAAACAAGTACTGTTGTTCTTGAGTCTAAGACCGATTAACACACGGGACTGGAACTAGGGCGCCTACTCATACTCGAGAGGTGTTAATCGGTCTCAGACTCAAAAACAAGAGTACCTGTTTCTCTTACTTGCAATAAGACGTGACCTCACCCAAAGACGAAACACATGTTGGCTGGTATAGGCTGGTGCATGAAGAATGACAAAATAAAGACAAGACCGACACATTGACGACTGTTGGATTATTCATTTATGGACTCAGATGTGCATGTGCTCTGAACTTCTGTTTCATTTATACTCTAAACCAGAACTGTGGGTTGACATCCCCTTTCCAGAGCACTGCATTGATCACTGTAGCTTTTGAACACTATTGCACTCTGTGTTTTCTGTGTGCCCTAATTCCCTTATTCACCCGTTTCTGTTGCACAGTACATAGTATAGATTGGGATAGAACCTCTTCACATGATGGAAGGCTTAGTGCACATTTCTAATTTGTGTTCAGACACCATGAATCCCCAAGTCAGTTACTCAATGGATTATACCGTAATTTGGGAAAAGTGGGATTTTACTATTCCCAAATCAAAACTGAGTAGGCAGTGAGTTGTTCTTTCTGGTATGAATTACCAAAATATAGATTCGAATATTTTGTGGTCCAGCAATAAAGTGTCTAAATTATTGTCAAGTTAATCGTATTGTGGGACAGAATATCAAAGGGGATGTGCGAAGCATTTTACTGGCCGCAAACAGCCCTTTGGGCCATTTGCAACAGGCAAAATGAATTTTGCCATGTACAAAAGGTAAAATGTGAATCTGTAACTTGTTACCAAATCACATTTCTCTTTTGTGATTTGGGATTAAGAAGGGGCGTGTTTAGGGTGTACCTCCCTAATACTGAATAGCACTGGTATGCATTGATGTTTTACGACTGGAATGCAGTCGCAAAACATAATTATATCTTTTTTAACTTGATTTATCATTTTCACATTAACAGACATCAGGTTGCCAAGATGATTACACATTACACCTAACACAAAAAAATATCTGTTTCGTTTCAAGAAACTGTCTGATGTAGAATGCACACAATAGTCTGAGTTAAAGCACACATTGTCACAGCATGAACACCGATCAGCCAACATGTAAACTATCACCAGTTCAAGGCCTGCCACCCCCCCACATTCCACCTAGAGTTGTGAACTTGCGCCAACCTCCGCGGAGGCAGTCTTACCCACCCCCGTAGGTACTATCCCTGCTGGCTGTAGTAAATCAGAGATAGAATCAATGTCCAGTAGGTATTGCCTGAGGGAACTCCAAATATCTTGGGGTCAGGATACCATGGAATGGGTTGCAGCAAACAGCTCACAGTTTGTGGTACAATGAATTAGGCTATTTAGCCAAGCCTTTGCTGTTGGAGTGCTTCTGCTTCCCCAATGTATCGCTATCTCTCTTTTTGCAATTAATAGGGCTATTGCAGTGAATCTGCGCATCTGCTTAGGAATCTCTCGCACATTTCCCATCAGCACCATCCCAGGTGTAGGGTCTATAGTTAGATGTACCATACGCAAAAAGATTGCGTTGATCTCCCTCCAATAACTCCCAATCCTTACGCAATGCCAGGACAAATCAACAAAGTCAGCATATTGTGCCCCGCACTTGGGGCAGTTAGGGTCAATGATGTGAATTTTCGCTGGAGTCATGTATACCCTCCATAAGAATTTAAAATGAATTAATTTATGCCTGTTATTAAGGGATACCTCTCTGATTTGAGCACAACAATATTCCTAATGCGAATCCTGTATCGGGAATCCCAGATCCCGCCCCCATGCTTCACGGACCTTAGTGTCCCTACCAAGTCTTCTCTTGTATATCAAAACTGCCCTACACGGTCTCCTTATGACTGAGTATTTGAAAGTCAACGTAGCACCTCAAGGGTTGATAGTCAGAAACGAGCCTTACATTTTCCAGCAAGATAAAGGGGCCGATTCCGATCTCGGCCGGTAGGGCTCCGAATCGGATTCGGCTTTACCGGATCCGATTCGGAGCCCTGTTTCCCGACCGAACCGTACACGGGTCCGGCCGAGCGAGTACGATGTGAAATCTCCGACCGACTCGTCCGGGCGTCCCGACCGCTCCGACCGCCTCGCTCCCGGCTCGAACCGCTCCGACCGACTCGCTCGGACTCGACTCGCACCGCGCAATGGAGACGTTTCCCGGCCGGGTAAGTACGATGCGCGCCGCGAGCAGTCCGACCGAGCCGCGCACTCCGGCTCGTAAGAGCTGTCGGAGCCGTACTTTGGGGGTCCGTGTCGGACCCCCCTGTACGCGTAGCCGCGCGAGTCGCACACAGGGGGGACTCATGGGTCCCCCCTACCTGTGCGTGTACGGCGCGAGTCGCTTCGCCGCGTACCCGCTGTAGGGGGCGCCCTTGTCCGACTCGCACCCATTGAGTCAATGGGAGCCCGCGTACGCGTTGTACGACCGGCTCCCATTGACTTCAATGGGAGTCCGACCGACTCGAGTCCGATAACATACGGACGCATCGTACTCGTTCGGTCGGACTGCACGGGTCCGATTCGGTCGGAAATCTCTCTGGGTCCGGCTCGGTCGGAGAAATTTCCGGCCCGAATCGGAATCGACCCCAAAGTGTTTAAAAAGGATTGGTCGCTTATTTCATGGCACTGCACCAGGGATTGGATTGTACTTATAATAAAAACAGCAAGCAGATTAGCGCAAGAATTGAAAATACAGATACAAGAAATTGAAGTGCGCCTGAAAAGTTTTCAATCCCCAAGTACTTTCAAGAAACACCTAGAAGAACTAAATAAAACACTGAACGAATTCGAAATGTCATTAAAACAAAGCAAGTACAAAAAATTGAAAAAAGACACCAGTCGTTTCAGCCATGAGAAAACATACCCATATACAAGAGAAGACTACAGGTCCAATGCACAAAGTTGGCAAACAGATGAGGACTCCTCAGATTCAGGATCAAGCGGCTCTGATTCTAGTCGGGGAAAAACAACAAGATATCAGGAAGCAAGGTGCAATTATAGACGCCCATACCATCAAGGACCCAGAGGGTGGGCACCATATCAAGGACCACCGGTTTATCCACCACAACCATATGGCCTCTCACCCTATCACAATCCTCCTGGTGGATTTAACCCATGGCATTACCCCCAGGAATTCCCCCACTATGAGCAACATAATTTTTTAGGATCAGGCCAATGGAGGAACAGGGGAAGAAACCGAAGAGGAAACAATGTGCATTGGGCACTAACAGAGGACGACCAAGCAAGGATGTCGACATGAAGCATGACAGGAGCATCAACCAACAGGAAATGAACCTTGTGGTTAATCTCACTGACCTTATCCTGACTAATGCACAAACCACGGTCCTGGAAAAAGGATTAGGGTTTGTACCCACTGCCAATTTAGATAAATTCCTAGTATGTAAGGAAATACAGGAATTTATAAGAAGACTAAAACTACAATTTTTTTTCAAAAACAAGTCACCACCAGAGGGTCCAACTGGAGACACAGGTCTCAAATTGAAATCTACTTTCACTCCACCTAATTCTGCACTACCTATCGAATTACTCACATTTGAGAAAGCGGTTATGAAGGATCTTGAAGATCTGGATCCGACCAGTAATCGAGTATTCCATAACATCACCAAGACAGAACGGATGGCCATCAGGGAGCTAACTGATAACAACACCCTGATCATAAAACCAGCAGACAAGGGAGGTGCGATTGTCTTACAATCAACTGAGAATTATGACCATGAATGTAGACGCCTTCTCCAAGACCAACGCAACTATGAAATTTTGGATCAAGATCCCACAGACCGGATTAAAATCAAAGTAATAGGCATGGTGGAAGAAGCTATGGCACATGGCTGGATAACCAAAAAAGAAGGTGATTTCCTGGTGAAAGATTGTCCTAGGGTACCGTTTTTTTATACCATCCCTAAAATACACAAGAACCTGAGCAATCCTCCGGGACGTCCAATAGTTTCCGGGATAGGTTCTATTTTAGAACTGTTGTCCAAATTTGCAGATGCCTATTTACGACCAATAGTGCAGGAAACGCCGACTTATCTAAAAGACACCAAAGATGTCCTCATACTCCTCAAAGACATGCCTTTCAATCCTGAACACCAACTGCTGATAAGTTGTGATGTCGAAAGCCTATATACTAGTCTTCCACACAATGAAACCCTAACAATCATTGAGGAAGTACTTTTTGACACGGAATGGGATTACCAAACCCCCCCGCAATGTGATTATGGAATGCTGCAGTCTAGCATTAAAAGAGAATTTTTTTGAATACAACAACACTCTGTATCTCCAGAAGCATGGGACCAGCATGGGGAGCACATTTGCTCCTAGCATAGCTGGTCTCTATGTGGCCCACCTTGAAAAACACCGGGTCTTACATACTAGCAATCCTTACCGTGACCATATAACTGTATGGAAACGGTACATAGATGACATTTTGATCATCTGGAGTGGAGATGAGAGGACGGCGAAACAATTCATCACATGGCTGAACTACCAGGACGATTTTCTCAACTTTACAAGCACCATATCTAATCAGGAAATGGTTTTCCTAGACTTGAATATCCATCCAAGAGAGGGGAGACTGGTGACCACTACACACTTTAAGCCCACATCAAAAAATTGCCTGCTGCTGTATGAAAGCTTCCACCCGAGGCATCTCCGCGACAATCTTCCTTATGGCCAATTTTTACGCCTTAGAAGAAACTGTACTAAGATCAATTACTTCAAGGCACAATCCAAAGATTTGAAGAAAAAACTGGAGAAGAGGTTATATCCCAAAGAAGTAGTAGATCGAGCTTATAAAAGAGCAAGGAACAACTGCAGGGAAAGTCTGCTTGAAACATCACCAGCTAAAGAGGAAGATAAACGCCCATTTTGTATCACAACATTCAACATCAAGTCTAATCAAATAACCAAGATTGTGAACAAGCATTGGCGCATCCTCAATAGTGGTGGTTTGTCACTACCAAAACCAGTCTTTTCACACAGAAGAGGGAAAAGCATAAGAGACATGGTAGTCCACACGAGACCTGGAACTGAGACAGGAACGAACATACCGACAACTATATCTCCCATTCAAGGACATCACCCTTGTGGCAGATGCAAAGCCTGCCCACAGACAAAAAAGAGTAAAGAACTCACGTTCCAGGATGGTACCAAGTGGGAACAAAGAAATTTCACGACATGCAACAGTAAGAACGTTTTATATCTGATCACCTGTCCATGCCTGTTGGAGTATGTCGGCATGACTACACGACCAGTAAAAACAAGGATTGGGGAGCATAAAAGCAATGTCAAGTGCAAGAAGAATACTACAAAAATGGCTAGACATTTCTTGGAAAAAGGGCATGCCCCAGAAGAAATAGCATGGACAGTCATTGAGCAAGTGAGTAATGAGAGACATTTATTTGAGAAAGAACAACGATGGGTGTTCCGTTTAAAAACCTTTGACACTGGACTGAACGATGAGATTCCCTGGGGACAACTGTAGGGTATCCTTAGTCTCCAATGACTCTGTTTAGGATCCTGGCAGGGGGTACATTGACCTATTCAGTGGAGCAACTAAGCGATTGTACGAAGAGAACATTTTTATGAACAACAGGACACACACTATGTTTTATCTAACCATGCCATCTGAATGCTACAACTATCATGTATATAACCATTGGGCAAGAACAATACGTTGGGATCTCCCACATGCGCTACTAGTGTTTCACCCCAAGCGCAACCCGATCATCAGTTAAATTTGCAATCAACCCTGATGATCACATCAGGTCTCAAGGGTTCCTAGGACATTGTCAAGTGACCTACTCAGTGGAGCAATTAAGCGATCGTACGAAGAGAAAATTTGGAACAACAGGATACACACTTTTCTATCTCACCATGCTATCTGAATGCTACAACTATCATGTACATAACCATTGGACAAGAACAACATGTTGGGATCCCCCACATGCGCTACTAGTATTCCACCCTAAGCGCGAACCGATCATCAGTTAGGCGGAAGTCCCAGTCATTTATCGTTATTTTTTGTATTTATTAATTTGTATTTTTTATTTTTTATATATTTCTTCTCAGACTTGCAATCAACCCTGATGATCACATCAGGTCTCAAGGGTTCCTAGGACTTTGTAAAGTGCACCCCAAGGAGTACGATCACCTTTACAAAAATGGCTGCAGAGCTCGCGCCACTTTCTCGTCTTGCTTACAGGAAGAGTATCATTTGGTAAACTCCGACAGGCACATCAAAGGCGGCCATTTTGGAAAATCGCTCGCTCTAGTTTTTCTCCCTCCCCGTATTGTCTTCCCGCGCTGCAAGGCAGTCATATAAATAAATAGAGCTCCGCAGCTCACGAGTAAACACTACGGAGCAGCACGGAGGCATTGACCGGCGAGAGCGTACCAGTTCACATGTGAGTAAGACCCAGGCGGGTCTCTAAATATAGCCAACAGTGTCTCCCGAGTTTGTCATAAGGCATTTAATTATTTTTTCATTATCTTTTATGCAGTGTTGCCTTATGGACGCCTTTTCTTCCCCCGTGAGAGCTCATGGAGTAAACTAACCCTCCACAAGAGAGTATGTATCATTAAGAACTATCACAGGCTGTATGTCGATTCAATCAATAGTTTTATGGGCCATATGTGTGTATGTGTTTGAGTGTTTGTGTATGTTTTTGCTTTTAAGGTAACTTGATTCAGCATTGATGCATAATGGTGCCCGGAATCTCCCGCACAACACTAGATAATGGTAGTGTGTGGCAAATCGTGAACTTCACTTTTGAAAAATATATCACGGAGGATGCTCCAACCACAAGTACAATTCCTCGTGATGGTACTATGTGTTCAAAATAATGCCATATTGTATTTTTATTTTTCTCTTGTTCACAGGGCAAACTCAAATACACGCATGATAGATTGAACGTGCGATTTGACATATTAGGCATATTTATCATATCAATGAGATTAGAGTGATATAGGGACCCTGTTTAGGTCCTGAAGAAAAAGCCAAGGGGTTTGGCTTTAGAAACATGTCGACCAAGTAGGAGGCCACATATTGTATTAGGCTCCCTACTATCTATCCCCATTTTTTAATGCTACCAGCTAGGGAAGTGAATAAAGTGTTTTTTTCCACTAGCCAGGTAACTTTTAGAGTATTCTATTTACATCACTATTCCTTTCCCTATCACTCTTGCACTACACATAACCTTTTTCACTGGACTAAGTGCTCCCGCCTATCTGTAGGTTGTAGCATGCCCCGCCCCGTAGAGGGACGGGAAGACCCCAATGATGAAGCATGACACTGAGGGATACTTAGTGTGTGAGGGGTATTTTAAAAACATTGAGTGTTTCCCGTGACAACTCACAGGGACACAAGAACCTTGAACCACTTTCACGAGATTTTGTCTCAACACAATAATACACATTATTAGGATTTAGGTAGAATCTTGTTGTTTATATATATTATTTGGGAGGATGATTCTACTTTCATTACCTCTCCTTTCCCTTTTTTGGTTTTGAACTGAAGTCTTTGTCTCCTGATCTGTCCTGGGGACCCTTACCAGCCCTTTTGGCCAGGGGGTTGGTCTTCACACCATACTTGGTAACTATAAATTCATTGTCTTGATAAATGCTCTTCTCTCTATATCCTCTTCTTTCTGAGCATAGGGTGTTTGTGCTGAAACGTTTGAGATGGTTCACAAACAACTAATTTAGATAAATAGATTTTAAAACTTCTCGAGTTTGTGATTATTTTATTTCAATTAAGAAAGGTTTAATCAAGTTATATTAATTATCACCATCAACTAGTTCCACCTAATGGTCCATTGACCAGAGGAAAGAACTATTTGATCATTGAAAGGTTTAGTTGGAGAAGAAATAACTAGAACTTAAAGTATGAAAATCATAAAACTAAAAAGTTCCAGCGGTCTACTTGGTGTTTAGTGGAAGTGAGTTGTTTGGGCCCAGGTGAGTATATGGTAGTGGAGTATCTGTTGCTGGTACGCCGCTGGATCAGTTTTCTGGTAGCAGAGCTATGGTTATTAGTGACTAGTTTGGTGATAAGTATAGATTATTAATTATTTGGTTTATGTTTAACAAAAAGAGTTAGCGTCTTGTTTTATGTCGTTTGGAAAATTCCCGAGGAAATGAATAGCGGGTGGTGATAGAAACCACACTGCAGTGAGGTTAATCGTCTGTTGGAATAACACTGAGGAGCTAGGAAAAGCTAGCAGTGTTAAAGTAGGGACTACTTTCTGTATAAAAGTGAGAGTGATTGATAGCAAAGAGTTCACTAGTGAAACTTTAGGCGTTATATCACCTAGAAAGGGTAACCCTGAAGGAGTAGCAGGTTCTTCTAAACTAGATTGATAGCAAAAGGAGTTCGCTGGTGAAACTTTGGTCTCAAATTTCCCAAACGGGTGATACCGGAGGAGTAACAGGTTCTCTGGAGCTTGTATGAAGAGTAAGCTGAAGGTTTTTACTCGCAGTGAAAAGAAATAAACTATCCTTTTGATTTAGTGGAACAGACAGAGTAGCGAATGTTTTTACGTCGTTATTAACAAAGAAGTTTAAAGAAAATTTCGAGAAATAAAGTTTTGTATTACCTTGTAAAGGGAGGGTCAGTTGCCGGAGTGGTACTGATGTCACAGAGAGCCGCGCTGGGATTGGTAGAAGCAGCGGTTGTGTGACAGGAGGAGCTTTGTAAAGGAGGGGTAAGAAGTTGTCGGAGTTGGATTGACGTCACAGAGAGCCGCGCTGGGATTGGTAGAAACAGCGGGCGTGTGACAGGAGCAGCCTTGTAAAGGAGGGGTCAGTAGCAAGGAGCAGAACCGACGTCAGGAAAAGGCCGCTTTGGCATTGGTCGGATCACAGGTGTGAGCCTGATTTGATTGGATAGCTAGTTAGAAGCCGCGCTAGGATTGGCGGAGAGAAGATTGTATGCGGGATTTTAATTTAACTGTAAGTGCAAGACGTACAGGTAGAAGATTTCAAGGGTTTGCGGAATACAATTTCCTACACCGTTCTTCAAGGATGTATGGAGAGAAAAGAAAGATGTCATTTTTTAAGAAAATAAAGAATTTCTTTGTAAAGGATAAGCCTGTGTTGACTAGAGAGGGAATTCCTATTCCACCACCGAAGACACCAGCATCTTTTATGATGATGGAAAGGGGATATCATACTTGCGTGTGTTTGGAAAACTGGGTAGAATATACGAAGGATGATGGTGTGTTAGCGTTTCCTAAAGATGGTACGTTTAATGGGAGGATTCTTCAAAAATTGTGTCCAATGAGAGAGGTTCCTGGAGGTGGATATGTTCATGTTCCTTGGAGTAGACAAGATATTTTATCATTTACAAATGATTTTCCAAAACTAAGAGAAAACCAGTTGAGTGGTACAAGCAGGTAGAGAGGTTTGTGAAGGTTTCAAAGGTTTTATTGAAAGACTTGGATGGTCTATTTGATATAGTGGTACCTGCTGATTTATGGACAGAATGTAAGATCACAATTGATTGGCCTAATGAGGAGTATCCTAGAGATGCAAAAACAGGAGCACCTTCGGAAGAGGTGATGAAAAAGTATCACCAAGTGATTACGTATTTGAAAGGGAAAATCCCTCCTAAAGAAATAGATTGGGTAAAAATAGAACAACACAGGAACCAAATGAATCTGTACATGCGTACTATGAACAGTTATTGCAGGTGTTTAACCCCTTCCATGCTCGTGACGAGCTGAGCTCGTCATGCTGCGCGGACGCGCTGTGCGCATGACGAGCTGAGCTCGTCACGACCCCACCCGCGATCGGAATGTCCAGCATACGAGCGGAATTCCGATCGCGGTCAAGGGGTTAAGCAGTATAGTGGTTTTGAGAATATCGGTGACAAAGATATGGGACATTTTGTATATCGGTTTGTATATGGTTTGAAACCAGAAATCAGTCAGATGATACAGCAGCACATGTTGTGTTGGCAAAGTAAGACAGTGGATGAGATTCTAAAGTACGCGAAATATTGCGGAGATGACATTGAGGCCAGGCGTAGGAAGCTAAAAGAGAAAATGATGTGGGCACAAGTTAAATTGGCAGAGCAGCAAGAAGAAAAAGCAAATGACCAAAATAATAATCAAGTGAAAGAACAGAGTCAGAATAATCAAGGAGCGAATGGTAATAAATATAAGGGACGAATGGACAGAGAAGAAGCAAAAAAGAAGTTTCCTTGTCATGCGTGCGGAAAGCTTGGACATTGGAAGAACGAGTGTAAGAGCCAAATCAAAATTTAATCCCACAGATGCAGAATGAAGTACTTATGAATCAGCAGCAGCAAGTAGTTACTCCACAATATCAGGTGCCACCAGCTCCTATGCCAAATTTTGTGAACCATCAAAGTTTCAGTGCAAAAACCGGATTTCAAGGAGAAAGTGGTAAGAATAATAAAACAATTGCACAATATTTTTTACAGAATGATGAAGAACATTCAGATGCTGCACAATGACGGTGCCTAAGGGGGGAGGAAGAGGAGTGCGTGCTTGGCGCATCCTTGCCGGTAGATCAGTCAGGTCCATTCGTTGATGGGAGAGTAGAAGGTAAAGACATTACTTTCCTATTGGATACTGGTGCTACCAGGTCTACTGTAAGAACAGCAGACATCCCAAACCTACCCCTCTCGGGAGAGTCAATCCAAGTTGTAGGCGTATCTAACCAACAGATTAGAACCCCAATCACAAAGCCAATGGAGGTGCACATTGGAAACTTTAAAGATATGCATCGGTTTGTAGTTTGCGATTCCAGTCCAGTAAATCTGTTGGGAAGAGATCTTTTGTGCAAGATGAATTGCACGATCTATTGTACACCGGATGGTGTTGCTTTCCAAACCCCTGATGAGGACGTTGTTTACAAGATTATGTTGGCCAAACAGGGAACAGAAGTAGATGAAATGTTTTCATTAATATCTGAGAATGAATTGCCAGAAGAGTTAAGAACCCCAGTTAATCCAGAAGTGTGGGATTTTACAGGAAAAGACATTGGGCTGATGACAAATATAGACCCAGTTAAAGTGACAGTGAAAGAAGGTGCAGTGTATCCAAATACTCGACAATACAAAATGAGTCCAGAAGTAAAGGCAGGAATTATTCCAGAAATTGAACGAATGGTTAAACAAGGTATTTTAAAAGAAGTGATGGGTAGTCCCTGTAATTCGCCAATAATGGGACTGAAAAAGCCTAGCGGAAAGTACAGAATAGTGCAAGACCTACGGAAAATAAATAAAATTGTAATTCCCTGCTGTCCAATTGTGCCAAATTCAGCAGTGATCCTTTATCAGATACCTTGGAATGCAGGATGGTTCACAGTAATTGATTTATGCCAAGCGTTCTTTTCTATTCCTTTGCACCCTGACAGCCATTATCTTTTTACGTTTAAGTTTGAAGATCGCATTTACGCATGCTGTCGAGTTCCTCAAGGGTACACAGAGAGTCCTTCAATCTTTAATCAGATTTTGAAAAAGTGGCAAGAGTCATTGATTATGCCTGGAAATTCTGTTCTGGTTCAGTACATTGATGACCTATTGGTGGCATCAAAAACACGAGAAGATTGTGTCACAGATACAAATTGCATTACTGAACCATTTGGCTGAAGGAGGATACAAAGTGTCTCCAGAAAAATTACAGTTCTGCCAACAAGAAGTTAGATATTTAGGGCATAAAATAGAAAGAGGAGTTAGAAAAGTGACACCGGAAAGAATAAAAATAATCAAAGAAATGCAATTGCCACAGACTCAAAGAGAAATGAGAATGTTTCTAGGAGTGATTTGATACTGTAGGCAATGGATTAATGGTTTTTCTATGTTAGCGAAACCATTAATACAGATGATCCGGAAACGAGCAAAAGATCCGATTGATTGGAATGATGACTGCATAGAGGCATTTGTGAGACTAAGAAATTGTTTGTGTGAGGCTCCCGCTTTGGGCATGCCTGATTATTCAAAAGATTTTGCTTTGTTTTGCTGTGAAGGAGAGAATTGTGCACTTTCAGTCTTAACACAGAGACATGGATTGAGTCGATGTCCAGTGGCATATTTTTCAGCCACATTGGACCCAGTGGCTTCAGCATTGCCTGGCTGCTTAAAGGCAGTAGGTGCTACTTGTATGAGTCTGGAGCAAAGTGAGTCGATAGTGATGGGACATCCGGTAAAAGTCTTTGTTCCACACTCGGTAGAAATTCTTTTGACAAGAACACAGCACCTCACCCCTAGTCGTTTGACAAAGTATGAAAGAGTGATTTTGGGAGCTGAGAACGTGACTGTGATAAGGTGTACGATCATGAATCCAGCCACCCTATTACCAGACCCCTGCGATGAAGAAGTGAAAGATGAAAGTGATCATGATTGTTTGGACGTGACTGAGTTATGCACGAAGCCCCGCCCGGACATAAAAGAGTCACCTTTGAAAGAGGCTGACCATGAGTTATTTGTAGACGGTTCCTGCCTCAGGACACAAGAAGGAGGACTAAGTGCTGCATATGCTGTTTGTAAAATATCTGGGGTAATTGAAGCATCCTGTTTACCTGGGGTCAAGACTGCACAAGTTGCTGAATTGGTTGCCTTAACAATGGCATGCAAAAAGGGAAAAAACCGGAGAGTAACCATGTTTACGGACAGTCAATATGGTTTCGGGGTTGTGCATGACTTCGGCCAGCTCTGGATGCAGAGGGGATTTCTGACTTCTTCAGGATCTCCTATTAGAAACAGCAAAAATGTGAAAGATTTGTTGGAAGCATTACAATTGCCAAAGGAGATAGCAGTTGTAAAATGCGCTGCACATCGGTCAGGTAATGACTATGTGACTGCTGGCAATAATTATGCTGATCAAGTGGCCAAATACTGTGCTAAAAATGCAGTAGCCATAAACAGAAAAATTGAAACGGGTGAAACCAGATGCCAACTTATGTATTTCTCAGTACCAGAAACATGGGATGAGATTAGACAATTGCAGGAAGAAGTTGAGGAAAAGGAAAAAGAAATTTGGATAAAGGCAGCTTGTACAAAGAGACCACATGATGAGGTATGGGCGTATTTAGATGGAAGACCAGTCATGCCAGATTGTTTGCTTTAAAAAATGGCGAGAGTGTATCATGGAGCAACACACATAGGGAGAGATTCAATGATCAGGCTATTCAGACAGAGTTGGTATAATCCGAAGTTCAGGGTAGTCGCAGAGAGCCTTTGCCAAAGATGCTTAACCTGTCAACAGCAGAACCCAGGTAGAAAGACAGTGGTAAGCTGGGGAAAGATCGGAAAGGCAGAAGGACCCTTCACCAGACTACAGTTAGATTTTATTGAATTGCCCCCATGCAATGGACTGAAATACGTACTTGTCATAGTATGCCTTTTCTCAAGATGGGTGGAAGCCTATCCTACTCGAAGAAATGACAGTCTTACAGTTGCAAAATTGTTGTTGAGGGAGTTAGTTCCGCGATTTGGTTTTCCGGTCACTTTGGAATTAGATAGAGGCCCTCATTTTAATAATGAAATAATTCGATTAATCTGTGCTGCGTTTAACATTGAACAAAAACTGCACTGTCCTTATCGTCCAGAGGCTTCTGGAGTTGTTGAGCAAATGAATGGCACAATCAAGTCAAGATTGGGAAAGGTGTGTGCATCCACAAAGGTGAAATGGCCAGATGCATTACCTCTTGTATTGATGGGTCTCAGAAGCATTCCAGACAGAAAAACAGGAACGAGCCCACATGAGATTCTCATGGGAAGAGCCATGAGACAGGCATTTATCCTGGAAATAAACTAATGAGTATAACTGATGATCTGGTATTGGACTATTGCAAAGGATTGGCTGAAATGATGCGTTCTATCTCTCACCAGGTTGAACAAGACACAGTTGAAAGACAGCCAGACCAAGCGCATGATTTGAATCTTGGAGATTGGGTGCTAGTGAAGAAACATGCAAGGAAGTCGTGTCTAGCACCAAGGTGGGACGGGCCACGGCAAGTCATACTAGTCACTACCACAGCAGTAAAGTGTGCAGGTCTGCCCAAATGGATTCATGCCAGCCATACCAGAAGAGTTCCGAGCCCATCAGATCAACAAGAGCCACCACTGACCGAGCAGGCTGAAGCGTCAGGAGTTGTAAACTGTGAAATTGAAGAGTCTAGAGTGATAGATTCTGAAAGACAACCATATGACGAACAGCCCAAGATAAGTCAGGAAGAATGGATCCCAGTGATTGAAATAATTGATGATGCTATTGAAACCAGAAGAAGAACAGAACTGAAAAGACAGGAAAGTAGTCAGGAAGAGACAGGGGAAGAAGAACACACTCAGGTGAAAATTGAAAGAGACACAAACAAACCTGAGGAGGGAAAAATAGAAGAACACGTTCAGGCGGAAGAAGAAAAGTTTGAATTAAGACCTGAACAGGACCAGATAGAGTTAGAAGAACAAGTTCAGGCACAAGAAGAAAGGTTTGAAGTAAGACCTGAACAGGGTCAGATAGAATTAGAAGAACAAGCTCAGGAAGAAGAAGAACAAAATATGGTAGAACCTGAGCAGGAGGAAGCAAAGGAAGGTACAAGCACAGAAAACAGAGAAACAGAGCAGATTGTGCCTAAAATAAATGAAATAAAAAGAATTTTACAAAGAGACAAGGAAGGTGAAAATGCAGTACAAATCAAAAGAGTCAGAAGGGGAGACAGGTGTAGGGTCTATAGTTACATGTACCATACGCAATAAGATTGCGTTGATCTCCCGCCAATAACTCCCAATCCTTACGCAATGCCAGGACATATGAACAAAGTCAGCATATTGTGCCCCGCACTTGGGGCAGCTAGGGTCAATGCTGTGAATTTTCGCTGGAGTCATGTATGCCCTCCATAAGAATTTAAAATGAATTAATTTATGCCTGTTATTAAGGGATACCTCTCTGATTTGAGCACAACAATATTCCTAATGCGAATCCTGTATCGGGAATCCCAGATCCCGCCCCCATGCTTCACGGACCTTAGTGTCCCTACCAGGGACCAGGGCCATGCTGGCTCTATATAGCTTAGATATAGGATGATCCCCCCCTTATTGGTGATCACTATTGTTAGTGGCGGGAAATGTTCCGGCTCCAATGGAAATTCAGTAATTTGCGCTTGTAATGCCCTTCGGAGTCAGCTAAGAACAAATTGGTCCATAAACGGAGCCTCGCTAAAACGCACTTCCTCTGTACCCGAAAACATATGTCCCTCCGGAAAGAGATCTCCAATTGTCTCAAGAGAATATTTAGCAAGAGTACGTTGAACTAGCCTCTCCTGGGTAATAGGCAGCCATGGGTTATTGGCAAGTGGGATCACCGGAGATTAGAGAGTGTGCCCACCCGTTACACTCGTCAATTTCTGTCAGGCCCAGCTAGAGGTGGATACTGTTTGGATATCATGGTAGTATCGTCTCTAGCAGGGCGGGAAGTACCAGATCTGCCTCAGGTCGTGCATAGGGAAGCCTGGCATCAGGATGATACCAGTAATGTGCAAAGCTACACTGAGCGACCAAGTAATAGATTTGAAAATTAGGGACCCCAAACCCTCCCCTCTCGTACGGCAGGGTCAGCGTGTCCCAACTGATCCTGAACCTGCCGCCTCCCCAAATAAGCCAGATGAGATGGGTGCTGAGAGTAGGAAAGAAACTATTAGTAAGTGGAATAGGGATATTGTGAAACAGATATAAAAACTTAGGAAGAACTACCATCTTAATGATCGCGACGTGACCAGCCATTGAGAGAGGGAGCTTAAGCCATTGCTCCACCTATGTTTCCAGCATATTTAACGCTGGGCCATAATTAAGTAGAATAATCTGCTCAACCTCCCTGTGGACGTGTATTCCCAAATATTTAACTGACACGTCACACTATGCCAGAGGGAACCCACAATACTGTTTGGCAGTGTAAGGCGTTAAAGGGAAAACTTCAGATTTGCTCCAATTTATACCAAGACCAGAGAACCCTCCAAACCTAATAATTTCTCTAACTATTGGTGCAAGATTCTCTTGGGGAGGCCGCACATAAAGAATGATATCATCTGCATAAAGTGATATCAAAAGAGGGCCTGTTTTAAACTAAATCCCCTGTGTAGGTGCTGTTCCTGCAATCTTCTAACCAGTGGGTCAAGTGCTATGATGAAGAGCAGGGGAGAAATCAGGCATTCCTGTATAGTGCTGCAAGTGAATTTGAGAGGTGAGGACAATGCACCATTTAATCTGAGTCTGGCAGTGGGTGAAGTATAGAGGAGAGAGGTGAGCTCTATGAATCCTTTAGGTATGCCCATTTTGCTCATAACGGCCAGAAGAAATGGCCAGTTTAGAGAGTCGAATGCCTTTTCGGTATCAAGCAGCGCAGCCACTGCAGGCACGTCTGGCGAGATGCTGTGCAGCACTGCAAACAGAGTGTGCAGATTTAGGGCCGTTGACCTATGCGGAACAAAGCCTGATTGTACCGGAGAGATAATTTGCTCTAAAAGAAGGGCAAGCCGCTTCGCCACCATCTTTGCAAGTATTTTGTAGTCAAGGTTTAATAAAGAGAGAGGCCTATACGAGCCACACACCAGCAGGTCCTTACCAGGTTTAGGGAGAAGAATAATCACAGCTTCGCGCAGCGACGGAGGAAGCACTTTATGTTCAACCGCCTCTTGGTATACTTCTAGAAGGTAAGGAGCCAGGAGAGTTTTATATTCTTTATAAAAATTGCCAGAAAACCCATCTAGACCTGGAGAAGTTGAGCCGTTCATGACATCGATAGCGCTGATAATTTCCTCCGTGGAAAAAGGCTCTGCCAAGAATTGTTGCATGGCATCATCTAGCCATACCAGCGCAATTGCCCCCAGGTATTTATTACATTCCTCCACGCTATGTGCTACCCTCACAGAGTATAAATCGGTATAGTATTCAACAAATTAATCCCGTATCTCTGCTGTGTTCGACATTAAATTGCCAGTGTTGCTTCGGAGGCTAGTAATGTAGGATTGCCCCGCTGGGGGACTCTGCAATCGCGCCAGCATGCGGCCCGGCCTCTCACCCTCACCATAACGTCTGGCAATAGCATAATTACTGAGAAAATGCGTTTCCCTCTCCGCCGCTTCATGGAAATCAGCTAAAAGAGTCAACCGGCGGCTAAAAGTAGCAGGAACAGTCCACTCTGCCAGCTCTCGATCAAGTGAATGCAATTGTTCTTCAAGATGGAAAAGCGTGCGTCTCAGGTCTCTTAGGACCCCGGCATGTTTGGAAATACAAATCCCCCTGAAGTAGGCTTTAAATTCCTCCGACAGCAAGGCCCAGGACTTAACAGACCCCTTGTTCAATTTGAAGTATTTCACAATAGCGCCACGGAGTTCAGTTCAGAATACCTTGTCCATCAATGAGTGCTTCTCACAACCCTCAGCTCTGGGCACATGTGATGGAGCAAGGACTCGTAAATGAGACTTGCTCGGAAGCAATCCTCTCGTTTAACTCACTAACGAATTATTAACAACGTGTTTTGTGAATAATAATACGCATTTCCTTTACACGCGGGAGAAAATGAAGCTTGCCTATGTGTTTACTAACTGCAATAACATGAACGAAGGACTAAGATGCATTCTAACATGGGATCTTTACTGAGCACGCGTCTACTGCATCTACGTAGTATGACGTACTAACGCTTGGAGGGAAATTCTTGCGCCTGCGCAAAGAACCATAAAAAGGCCGCTTGAAAACGCACATGCATGGCACCTGATTGCTGAAATTAGAAAACAAGTTTTATACTAACGCAAATGCAGAAAGGGAAATAATAAATGGAATGGGTTAGAGTAGAGGTTGGTGGTATACAGTGAAATCATTTATTTTTGAGAATAACATTTTTCCTTTGACTTTATTATTAGTGCGTATTTGGGCCTGTCAAATTTGTCTGAGTCGAGCAGACTGACGTTGAGCAATGCATGCGCCCTGGCGAGAAAGTACGAAAGGTGACTAAGGACTTGTCACGCGTCCAAGGCCAGCGAAGATATGCCCTGGGAACATGAGGGTGAAGAGTTCATATGAAGGAACTTTATTCAAGAGATCGCAACATTTGTATTAATAAAGTTTGGAGATGTATGGGAAAGGAAGTGGGGATTAAAGTTTGAGGGGAGGAGCTTTGAAACAATGGTTTAAAGAAATAAGTGAAATGTAAGCATGGTGTGATGATCATCTCCCCCTCGCCTGTCCAATCAGAGTTAGTATTTTGTAGAATTGAAACATTAATGGGTTGTACATGCTTATGGAAGGGTATAATTGAGGTCGTTTTTAGTTAGCTAGAGAGAATTTGGGAGGAGATCTGTTCTGAGAACTGGGTGTGCTGAGGCGATGCAAAGCTCGGGATGCTGTTGGTGCTGTGGTGGTGCTGAAGCTGTGAGACGTGGATGAAGAAAATCAAATGCAGAACTGTTAGAAATGGGGGTCTCTAGTTGGCCATGGCTGGCGCCAATGTCCAAATAGGGACCTTTCTTCCTAAGTCAGGGCAAGTGGGCTACCCCCTTTGATAACCCCTGCTCAACCCTGTGGTAACGTAGCATGAGCAGTTAGGCCTATCTCAGTGGCAGTGTGTGCAGCATTTATGACCATGCACAATAAGGCAGTAACGACACCACAAAAGGACACAACTCAAGTAGGTATAGAAAAATAGTATCTTTATCTAAGGTTTAGCACGAGACTCTCAAAAGCGTTTTAACCAGTCACAATGCACGTAAATCAGTAGGGACTTAAAAGGCAATAACGTATTCACCAGAACGTGGCACTGACTGAGTTCAAGGCCTGAGTCTACGTGACCCGTTGTGCACCAGATACCTGCCGTTGGACCGGGACACAGCACGTAGCTTCTCGAAGAAGCGGAGACGGTGACAGGCAGACTCCCAGCGACCACAGTTCTCGACTGCAGTGGTCCGCAACGTGCACTCACAATGATTCGGGCACTCGGGGACAGGCGGGCCCTCAGCGGCGGCAGCACGCGGCTGCGGCGGCCCGGGCTGGTGGTGGCGATGACTCGCGTCGTGCAGTTCCATGGTGGGCCCACAGCGGCAGCAGCTCTCTCCTAGCTGCGGAGGCCCACAGGATGACTCACGATGATGCAAAGTTGGCAAAGATGCAGGCACTCAGCGGCAGCAGCTTTCTCTTAGCTGCGGCGGCCCACAGGACAAATCACAATGGTGCAAAGTTGGTAAAGGTGCGAGCACTCAGCGGCAGCAGCTCTCTCTTTGCTGCGGCGGCCCACAGGACAAATCACAATGATGCAAAGTTGGCAAAGGTGCGAGCACTCAGCGGCAGCAGCTATCTCTTAGCTGGAGCTGCCCACAGGACAAATCACAATGATGCAAAGTTGGCAAAGGTGCGAGCCCTCAGCGGCAGCAGCTCTCTCTTAGCTGCGGCAGCCCACAGGACAAATCACAATGATGCAAAGTTGGCAAAGGTGCGAGCACTCAGCGGCAGCAGCTCTCTCTTAGCTGCGGCTGCCCAGAGGACAAATCACGATGATGCGGAGTTGGCAAAGGTGCAGGCACTCAGCTGCAGCAGCTATCTCTTAGCTGCGGCGGCCCACAGGACAAAGGATGATCTCGACCAGGCTGGCACAATGGCGGGCACTCAGCGGCTACAGCTCTCTCTTAGCTGCGGCGGCCCACACAGATTCAGCGAAGGTTCCGAAGGTTCAAATTAAGGCGGGTGCTCAGCGGCGGCAGCTCTCTCTTAGCTGTGGCGGCCCACACAGATTCAGCGAAGGTTCTGAAGATTCAAATTAAAGCAGGCGCTCACCAGCGGCAGCTCTCTCTTAGCTGCGGCAGCCCACACAGATTCAGCGAAGGTTCTGAAAATTCAAATTAAGGTGGGCGCCCAGCGGCGGCAGCTCTCTCTTAGCTGCGGCGGCCCACACCGATTCAGCGAAGGTTCTGAAGGTTCAAATTAAGGCGGGCACTCAGCGGCAGCAGCTCTCTCTTAGCTGCGGCAGCCCACGCACAGAGTTAACAAGGGTTACCAGTCCGCATTCCTCACAGTAGAACTAGAGGTTCCGGATTACTCGACGGAGGCCTCACCTGCAAGTAGAATCCCTAGCACAGGAATTCAGACGACTGACGGGGTGAAGCCTAATGTCCCTGAGACTTCAGCAGGAGGCGCTCTCAATTCAGGCCCTCGGGTAGTTTCTTCAGCAAGCTTGGTGAAAGTTTCAAAGTCCTTGCCTCTGTTCACTCGGACAGAGTTTTGTCTTGACATCCAGAAGGAACACACTTGAAAAAGGTTTCAGCGCAGCGTTTTATACCTAAAACGTCTTTGTTCTCTACAGTCACAAATCACTGCATCCAGCCAGAACCAGGTTGGTGGGGTCGGGGAGCACTTGGTTTACGAGGCGACATCCTGCCCTTTGAGAATCTGGGGGTCTGCTATCAGACGCCCAGTGGGAGGTGGAGCCATCATTCACCTTGCCAGGCACGGCCCTGCTCAGATCAAAGAGTAACCCCTCTCCATACTCTAAATGCCGATCTCTCTCTCCAGCCAGGTCTGACCCAGCTGGCCCTTCTGCTCCAAAACCAGACGGCCAATACACACGCTAGCAAAGCCTACAGGAAAGCTTAGGCCAGAAAATACCTAGTTTCTAGTAGAGGCATTTTCGAACACGGGCTACGCTAATAATCCTTACTAAAAGATGTATCTCAATGTTCTGAGCTTAAACATATCAAATTCGATGTTCCTATCAGGTTCCTGGGGGCAGGTAGGATTAGGGCATGTAATACTCAGCCTGCCCATTCTGGCCTATGAGAACGGATAGCCTCACAATAGTAAACAGTGAAATGGAGGGTAACTCGCTATTAGAACATGCTACACAGACATACTTTAAAAGCTGCTTCGGTGGGTAGCGCAAATCAGCGCTGCAGGCCCACCAGCAGTATTTGGTCTACCAGCCCTGGGCACACACAGTGCACTGATACTAGGGGCTGACAGGTAAACCAAACGAGCCAATTATGGTTATCCCAATTCATACAGTTATCTTTACACAGGGAGCATTCGTGCTGTGTCACTGATTGGCAGTGGCACAGCGCCCAGAGCATCTAAATCCAGCCAACATAAAAGGTAAGAAGCGAAAAGAGGAAGGGAGACCCGCGCCAATGATGCCAGGTCTAACACGCGTCCCCTCCAGCTGAAATGTGGGGAGAACTAACCATTCCCTTGGGAGTTCTCACCATTAAGGCGGAAAAACCTGGACAGACCGTCTGCATTGGCGTGTTCTGTACCAGGGCGGTGTTCCACCGTGAAATCCATACCCTGTAGGGAAATGGACCACCTTAACAACTTGGGATTCTCACCTCTCATATGCATCAACCATCTAAGGGGCCTGTGGTCTGTCTGAACCCGGAAGTGAGTCCCAAACAGATATGGTCTCAGCTTCTGCAGCGCCCAGACCACAGCAAATGCCTCACGCTCAATTGCACTCCACCTCTGTTCCCGGGGAAGTAGCCTCCTGCTTAGGAAGGCTACCGGTTGGTCTAGTCCCTCCTCATTGATCTGTGACAGAACAGCCCCTATACCATGCTCTGAGGCGTCTGTCTGGACAACAAATTCCTTTGAAAAGTCGGGCGCCTGAAGCACGGGTGCGGTGCACATGGCAGTCTTCAGGGCGTCAAAAGCGTTCTGACATGTGTCAGTCCAGTTTACCTTCCTTGGCTGCATCTTAGAAGTCAGCTCAGTCAAGGGTGCAACAATGTTGCCATATCCCTTGACAAACCTCCTGTAGTACCCCGTGAGTCCTAAGAAGGCTCTCACCTGCATCTGAGTCTTGGGGAGTTCCCACGCCAGGATAGTTTCAATTTTGGGCTGAAGGGGCGCCACCTGGCCGCTCCCCACTTGGTGCCCCAAATACTCTACAGAACCCTGCCCAATCTGGCACTTACTGGCTTTGATTGTGAGGCCTGCCTTCCGCAGTGCCATCAATAACTCCCAGAGGTGGCGCAGGTGGTCCTCCCAAGAGGAGCTAAACACCGCAATGTCATCCAGGTAGGCGGCACTGAAGTCTTCCAGCCCAACCAACACCCTGTTGACCAGCCAAAGGGCATCACCCGGAACTGGTAGTGCCCATCGGGTGTGGAGAAGGCTGACCTCTCCTTTGCTCCCTCGGTCAAGGCGATCTGCCAATACCCAGATGTCAAATCAAATGTGCTGAGGTATTTTGCAGCCCCTAACCGATCTATGAGCTCATCAGCTCTGGGGATGGGGTGCGCGTCAGTCTTCGTGACTGAATTGAGGCCCCGATAGTTCACGCAGAACCGAAGTTCTGGGGTGGTACCAGGTGCTGCAGCTTTTGGTACCAGGACCACTGGGCTGGACCAAGGGCTGCTAGAGGACTCAATCACCCCAAGGGCAAACATTTTAGTAACCTCATCCTTAATGTAGGCCCTTACCTGGTCAGTCACTCGGTAAGCCTTGTGCTTAATGGGAGGACTGTCCCCGGTGTCCACGTCATGGACACACCAATCAGTGACACTAGGTACCAGGGAGAACAGATCACTGAATTGCCGCAACAGTTGGCGACAATCACCCTGCTGCTCAGGGGTCAGTGTGGTGGAGAGGACCACACCCTCCACTGACCCATCTCGCTCCCCTGCACACAGGAGGTCAGGAAGGGGCTCGCTCTCCTCCTCCATCCCAGCATCTGTGGCTAGAAGCATGCCCACTTCAGACCTCTCAAAGTGGGGCTTCAGGCGGTCAACATGCAGGACCCGCTAGGGGTTCCTGGGAGACTGCAAGTCCACCACGTAGGTAACAGGACTCTTGCACTCCACCACCTCAAAGGGGCTGGTCCACCTATCCTGGAGTGCACAGGGCTCCACCGGGGCCATGACCCAAACCTTCTGTCCAGGCTGAAACTCGATCAGAGTGGCATTCTAATCGTGCCAGCGTTTCATCTCTTCCTGCCTGGCCTTCAGGTTTGCCTCAGCAAGTTTCCTGAAGCGCCGAGTCTGGTTCCTGAAGGCCAGCATGTAACTAAACACATCCTGGGGAGGTTTCCTGGGGGATTGCTCCCAGCCTTCCTTGACCAGACCCAGAGGCCCTCTTACCGGGTGACCATAGAGCAGCTCAAAGGGACTGAACCCTAAGGACTTCTGTGGCACCTCACGGTAAGCAAACAACAGGCATGGCAAGAGGACGTCCCACTTACGCCTCATGGGCTCACCTAGGCCCATAATCATGCCCTTGAGGGTCCGGTTGAATCTCTCAACCAGCGCATTACCCTGGGGGTGGTAAGGAGTGGTGAACTTATATGTTACCCCACACTCCTCCCAACAGAGACTTCATGTACTTGGAGATGAAGTTAGTTCCCCTATCGGACACCACCTCTCTGGGGAATCCCACATGGGAGAAAATCCCCATCAGTGCCCTTCCCACCACGGGGGCAGTCACTGTCCTGAGCGGGATGGCCTCAGGGTACCGGGTGGCATGGTCCACTAAGACCAGGATGAACCTGTTGCCCATGGCTGTCTTGGGATCCAGAGGCCCCACAATATCAATGCCCACTCTCTCGAATGGGGTGCTCACAATGGGAAAGGGCTGTAGTGGGGCCTTAATCTTCCCCCCACTCTTTTCACTTGCCTGGCAAGTCTCACACGTCCTGCAGTGAGCATCTGAGCTCCTGCGCATCTGGGGCCAATAGAAGTGGATGACCAGCCTCTCAAAGGTCTTGGTCTGCCCCAGATGTCCAGCCAGTGGCACATCATGAGCCAACCCCAGTAGGAAGGTCCTGAAGCGCTGGGGTACCAACAGCACACGGGCTGACCCAGGCTCAGGAACCTTAGGCTCGCTGTAAAGGAGGTCGTTCTCCCAATAGATCCAATGTGACCCTGTCTGGTCACCTACTGCATGGGCGGCGGCCTGTCGCTGCACCCCCTCAAGAGAAGGGCAGGTTCTCTGCTGCTCGCAAAATTCCTCCCTGGAGGGCCCCCCTTCCTGCCGCCAATGGGTCAGCTCCGGTAGGTCCCCCAGTTCGGCCACTTGTTCCCTCTATAGGTTCCAGGGCATCCCCCTCAAGGTCTGCTCCCTCCGGGATCGTGGAAACCGCGGGAGCCGGTTTCCCATGCCCCCTAACCCTTCTCTTTAAGGCAGGGGCCTGGGCCATACTTTCAGGCTCAAGACCCTCCTGAACATCCTTCTGAGCTGTCATGGACCGAGTGGTCACACACGCCCACTCAGGCAGACCCAACATTTCCAAATGAGACTTTCTCTCCACCGTAGCCCACGGGGAGTTCTCTAGATCATTGCCCAACAGACAGTCTACAGGCATGGCGGGCCTCACAGCCACTTGAAGAGTTCCTGAGACCCCCCCCACTCGAAGGGAAACTGAGCCACTTCACACTGGCTCTCTGAGTTGTCCGTTGACACTACGGGGCAGAATGCATGGGGGACAACCTGCTCTTTGGACACCAACCAGGAGCTGACAGCAGTCACACTAGCTCTGGTGTCCCTGAGAGCCTCCACCCTATGGCCATTGATGGTCACCCACTGCTGGTACTTCTGAGTGTTATTCGGCAGTGTGGGGTTAGGGACCTTCTCAAAGTCTCCTAGCGAGACAAGGGTTAACTCTACGGGATCCCACCCACCTTGGACCTCTACCCCCTCCCACCCAGGGCTACACTGGCAATCTGGCGGGATGGTGCACGGGGTGGTGCACGAGGGGATGCATTGGGGTCCTTCTGGGACACTGGGGATCATAATACCGGTGGCCCACTTGACCACACTTGAAACAAGTGAGTGGCCCCCTCTGACCAGGCCTATCTGTCGGGGACACTGGCTTCTTCTCAGGGAGAGGCTGGGACACCACTGCTTGGTTCCCTTGGGAATTACTTTGGGGCCCTCTCTGGAACTTCCTCGGCTTACCCTTGTCCCCCCCACTTCTCTACTGGGGACCCTGCCCACCTTTGGCGAAGTCTCCCACAAAACCTTTGCGGACCCGGGTGTTCACCCACCAGTCCGCCTCTTCAGCAAGCTTCCTAGGGTTAGTCAGCTTGCTATCAATCAGGTGCTGGCGTAGCTCTGGAAAACAGTTACTAGAAAAATGCTCCCACGCAAACAAATCATACAATTGCTTGAAAGTTTCCACTTTGCTACCCTTTACCCAGCGATCCATTGCGCTGCAGAAAAAAGACACATATTCAACCCACGTGGTACCCTCTAACTTCTTACAGGTCCTAAACCTCTGCCTGTACATTTCTGGGATCAGACCATAACGGGTCATCAAAGCTTCTTTCATATGGGCATACACCTTCCTGCTCTCCTCAGGCAGGTCCAACAGGGTATCCCTACCATCACTCACAAAGCGCCCCCACAATCCCGCTCCCCAATCCTGCTCAGTGGACCCGGTGGGACACCATTGCTATCTCATATGCGGCAAACCATTGCCCAATATCCTCACTCTTGTGAAAATCCTTAATGACATCCTTAGGAATATAAACTCTACTCTCAGGAGTTACTAAAGGTATGCTGCCACCAGAGGGGGAGACCGGGACACTCCTCGCCCTGATCTCTAACTCCCTCAACATTCTCTCATGTTCCATTCTCATTTTCTCAAGTTCAATTGACAATCGATTCTTCTCAATGTCTAACTTCTTACTCTCAAGGTCCTTCTGACCTTCCAATTTAGCCATCTCCAAACTATGCCTCCTATCTCTCTCCCTGTCCTCCAGCTCTTCTGGGGTCAGGCTCCTTTGGGATACACTAGTACCTGGATTGGAGGATGTTCTATCTCCTCCCCCTCTACTGCATCATCCTGCTGCCCTCCAGCATTCTCTTCCTCATCCCCAGCAGACTCTCTCGCTTCCCACCAGGCCTTCAGCGCCTTGTGGTACTCCTCCTTCCTAGAGAGACCTATCACGGGGACTGCAAATTGCTTACAAAATGACTTCAGCTGTTTGGCAGTATAGGTATCTAATCTTTCCTCCTCAAAGGCAAGATCCTCCGAAGCATTGGATGTTGGCCTTCCCATATTAGCAGTACTCATGGCTGCGATCAACAATTCAATACTAAAACAACTAACCAAAAAAAAATCCGAAGAGGGAAAAAAATCTGCGCGTGTCTGCGCTTTGGTCTGTACCCACTAGTGGTGTCTACCAGTTATTGTATGTGGATCATAAATGCAAGTCCTGATCCCACCGCTGCCCGCCAATGTTACAAATGGGGGTCTCTAGTTGGCCATGGCTGGCGCCAATGTCCAAATAGGGACCCTTCTTCCTAAGTCAGGGCAAGTGGGCTACCCACTTTGATAACCCCTGCTCAACCCTGTGGTAACGTAGCACGAGCAGTTAGGCCTATCTCAGAGGCAGTGTGTGAAGCATTTATGACCATGCACAACAAGCATTTATGACGACACCACAAAAGGACACAACTCAAGTAGGTATAGAAAAGTAGTATCTTTATCTAAGGTTTAGCACGAGACTCTCAAAAGCGTTTTAACCAGTCACAATGCACGTAAATCAGTAGGGACTTAAAAAGGCAATAACGTATTCACCAGAACGTGGCACTGACTGAGTTCAAGGCCTGGGTCTACGCGACCCGTTGCGCACCAGATACCTGCCGTTGGACGGGGACAAGGCACGTAGCTTCTCGAAGAAGCAGACGGTGACAGGTGGACTCCGAGCGACCACAGTTCTTGATTGCAGTGGTCCGCAACGTGCACTCACAATGATTCGGGCACTCAGGGACAGGCGGGCCCTCAGCGACGGCAGCACGCGGCTGCGGCGGCCCGGGCTGATGGTGGCGATGACTCGCGTCGTGCAGTTCCGTGGTGGGCCCACAGCAGCAGCTCTCTCCTAGTTGCGGCGGCCCACAGGACGACTCACGATGATGCAAAGTTGGCAAAGATGCGGGCACTCAGTGGCAGCAGCTTTCTCTTAGCTGCGGCGGCGAACAGGACAAATCACAAAGGTGCAAAGTTGGCAAAGGTGCGAGCACTCAGCGGCAGCAGCTCTCTCTTAGCTGCGGCGGCCCACAGGACAAATCACAATGATGCAAAGTTGGCAAAGGTGCGAGCACTCAGCGGCAGCAGCTCTCTCTTAGCTGCGGCGGCACACAGGACAAATCACAATGATGCACAGTTGGCAAAGGTGCGAGCACTCAGTGGCAGCAGCTCTCTCTTAGCTGCGGCAGCCCACGGGACAAATCACAATGATGCAAAGTTGGCAAAGGTGCGGGCACTCAGCGGCAGCAGCTCTCTCTTAGCTGCGGCAGCCCACAGGACAAATCACGATGATGCGGAGTTGGCAAAGGTGCGGGCACTCAGCGGCAGCAGCACTCTCTTAGCTGTGACGGCCCACGGGATAAAGGATGATCTTGACCAGGCTGGCACAACGGCGGGCACTCAGCGGCTACAGCTCTCTCTTAGCTGCGGCGGCCCACACAGATTCAGCGAAGGTTCTGAAGATTCAAATTAAGGCGGGCGCTCAGCGGCGGCAGCTCTCTCTTAGCTGCGGCGGCCCACACAGATTCAGCGAAGGTTCTGAAGATTCAAATTAAGGCGGGCGGTCAGCGACGGCAGCTCTCTCTTAGCTGCGGCGGCCCACACAGATTCAGCGATGGTTCTGAAGATTCAAATTAAGGCGGGTGCTCAGCGGCGGCAGCTCTCTCTTAGCTGCGGCGGCCCACGCAAATTCAGCGAAGGTTCTGAAGGTTCAAATTAAGGCGGGCGCTCAGCGGCGGCAGCTCTCTCTTAGCTGCGGCGGCCCACACACAGAGTTAACAAGGGTTACCAGTCCGCGCTCCTCACAGTAGAACTAAAGGTTCCGGATTACTCGACGGAGGCCTCACTCTGCAAGTAGAATCCCTAGCACAGGAATTCAGACGGCTGACGGGGTGAAGTCTAATATCCCTGAGACTTCAGCAGGAGGCGCTCTCAATTCAGGCCCTCGGGTAGTTTCTTCAGCAAGCTTGGTGAAAGTTTCAAAGTCCTTTCCTCTGTTCACTCGGACAGAGTTTCGTCTTGACATCCAGAAGGAACACACTTGAAAAAGGTTTCAGCGCAGCGTTTTATACCTAGAAAGTCTTTGTTCTCTGCAGTCACAAATCACTGCATCCAGCCAGAACCAGTTCAGTGGGGTCGGGGAGCACTTGGTTTACGAGGCGACATCCTGCCCTTTGAGAATCTGGGGGTCTGCTATCAGACGCCCAGTGGGAGGTGGAGCCATCATTCACCTTGCCAGGCACGGCCCTGCTCAGATCAAAGAGTCACCCCTCTCCATACTCTAAATGCCGATCTCTCTCTCCAGCCAGGTCTGACCCAGCTGGCCCTGCTGCTCCAAAACCAGATGGCCAATACACACGCTAGCAAAGCCTACAGGAAAGCTTAGGCCAGAAAATACCTAGTTTCTAGTAGAGGCATTTTTGAACACGGGCTACGCTAATAATCCTTACTAAAAGATGTATCTCAATGTTCTGAGCTTAAACATATCAAATTCGACGTTCCTATCAGGTTCCTGGGGGCAGGTAGGATTAGGGCATGTAATACTCAGCCTGCCCATTCTGGCCTATGAGAATGGATAGCCTCACAATAGTAAACAGTGAAATGGAGGGTAACTCACTATTAGAACATGCTACACAGACATACTTTAAAAGCTGCTTCGGTGGGTAGCACAAATCAGCGCTGCAGGCCCACCAGCAGTATTTGGTCTACCAGCCCTGGGCACACACAGTGCACTGATACTAGGGGCTGACAGGTAAACCAAACGAGCCAATTATGGTTATCCCAATTCATACAGTTATCTTTACACAGGGAGCATTCGCGCTGTGTCACTGATTGGCAGTGGCACAGCGCCCAGAGCATCTAAATCCAGCCAACATAAAAGGTAAGAAGCAAAAAGAGGAAGGGAGACCCGCGCCAATGATGCCAGGTCTAACAAGAACCATCTACTTAATTTGGGTGGGTTAGAAAGAAGATTGCGGAAGAACCACGAGGAGGAAGAGAGTGTCAGAGAGGGGTGCGACGTAGTCGTCGGTATCTAGAGAGGTGAAGTATCCTGTCCTGATTCCTGTCCTGAAGTCTTTGTCTCCTGATCTGTCCTGGGGACCCTTACCAGCCCTTTGGCCAGGGGGTTGGTCTTCACACCATACTTGGTAACTATAAATTCATCGTCTTGATAAATGCTCTTCTCTCTCTATCCTCTTCTTACTGAGCATAGTTGTTGTGTGGATCTGAATTACTATATCTACTGAATTTTTGATGGAATTGGCACTCTTGCGAATGAGGGTGTTTGTACTGAAACGTTTGAGATGGTTCACAAACAACTGATTTAGATAAAGATTTTAAAACTTCTCGAGTTTGTGATTATTTTATTTCAATTAAGAAAGGTTTAATCAAGTTATGTTAATTATCACCATCAACTAGTTCCACCTAATGGTCCATTGACCAGAGGAAAGAACTATTTGATCAGTGAAAGGTTTAGTTGGAGAAGAAATAACTAGATCTTAAAGTATGAAAATCATAAAACTAAAAAGTTCCAGCGGTCTACTTGGTGTTTAGTGGAAGTGAGTTGTATGGGCCCAGGTGAGTATATAGTAGTGGAGTATCTGTTGCTGGTATGCCGCTGGATCACATGTATTGTTAGGGCAACTGGGGAGTGATCTGATAGCGTTCTGGGGAGATGCTGGATTGAATTATGCCAAGTTACCAAATTAGGGGACAACAGCCAATAATCTAGGTGCGTCCAGGTATCATGCGGGGCAGAGTAATGTGTGTAGGCCGATTTATCCGGGCGGCAGTGTCGCCACACATCTATCAAACAAAGCATCTGACATAGGTCTAATAGCGCACGGCGAGCCGGGGGTTCAGAATCCGGGGTATCTGCAGTGCCGGCTCGTTTAAGGTCTATCAGGAGATTAAAGTCCCCTCCCATGCAAATATAATCTGTCTCCATCTGGGCATGCAGGTCATTAAAAAAACTCAGCATCGTCAATGTTGGGAGCATGCACACAAATGAACGCCATGCGGTAACCCATAAGATGGCCAACCACTATCGTATAATGCCCTTCATTATCATTGCGAACCCACAAAAGCTGGAAGGGAATGCGTTTGTGTATTAGAATGGCTGTACCCCTGGCGTAGGTGACAAATTTGCAAAATAGCGGTGAGTCCCCCATGAGGACGCAAAGCCTGTCATGGTAGAGTTCGGCAAATGCGTCTCCAGCAGAAAAGCGATGTCAGCTTTATTCCTTTGCAGGTAGTGCAATACCTGTTTCCCCTTGCGTGCATCATTCAAGCCCCAAACATGACAGATGAACAGTGTTAGCTCAGAAAACGTGGATAATTTACCCCACGTAGACCTGCAGTATATTTAAAGGTGTCTTGATATGTGCGCATAAATGATACATAATCAATTCACAGTGCCTAAATTGGGCAATAAACATTGGCTCCCTCATGTTCCAAACAATACCACCCCCTACCCCCACCCATCCCTGCTCACCCCAATGCAGGGAAATCCCCATCTAACTAAGAGATAGAATACAATTAGTAAACACAACAAATAGTAAAGCAGGAGTAGATAGAAAAAACATTCCTGTTAATATGCAACACCAAAAGTGATACACGCTCAGGGGGTGGCAATGCTCCACCAGATACCCAACTTTGTAGAAGATCATTAGAGAAAATGCTGCTCATAATTTGTCACATTTATCCCTAATCAGAGATGAAAGGAGGGCCCTAATCCTGAGCTGCTGCCTCCAGACCACGTGTCTTGGACCATGTCGTTGACAAGCCTGCGGGTAACAGCAGTCATTCAGAGGAAAATAGTTCTGCGCTTGCCACTGAACCGCAGTGAGGTGGTGAGCCCCTCGGCAAATCTTTTCTATGACCGCCACGAGCAGGCCTGGGCGTACTTTGCGGAGTTTTGCTACGCGGAACTCCGCGAAGTTAAAAAAAAACTCCAGGAAGTTCCGGGAGTGGTGGAGTGCAGTGCGAACTCCAGTTTGTGCTGGTATTCCTGCCGCTTGGGTAGAAATTCTACTCAAGCGGCAGCTCGCGCTCGCGAACTTACCGTTCGTGATCGCAAACTTACCGTTCGCGATCGCGAGCGGGGAAAAAACTCTGCTGCACATCGCAAAGGCCCAGGGAACGGTGGGCGTGCTCCACCAGAAAGGTGGTAGCAAAGGAGTCTCTGCTGAAACGGTCTGACAACAGAGTTTCTACAAAGAGATCCATGCGGCCAGTGTTCGTAGTCTCTGGCACCCAAAGAATGCGAATGTTGTTGCGTCTGCTCCTCACCTCCAAGTCTTCATTCTTCATGGTGATGTTTTTAAGGATTTTCTCCATTCGTTCCAGGCGTTTGGTAGATTGGGCCGTGCCGTCCTCGAGATCTGAAACCCTGCCCTCCGCAGTGTCTAAGCGCCTCTCATGAGTGTCAAGGCGGGCCCCCATTTTATCCAGCTGCTTATCAAGTGTATCGAAGCGCCCATCCAATGCACATAAGCTTGCCCTGAGTTCTTTCATCAGGGCATCTGATCCGGAAGGAGCGCCCTCAGCTTGGGCAACCACTCCTCCCCCCTCAGCCATGTCAGCCCCAAAGTCCGTCAACGAACCCCCCGGCTTGCCAAATTTTAATAGCCTTTGTTTAGGGTTTTTATGGACCATTGCATATGGCGCGGATTAACCAACGCGCAGTCTCAGCCCCCAGAGCAGCTGTGTTCAATTACCAGCAAGGCAACCAGGTCGTGGATGTTTCCCACTCAGACTCTACAGGTGTATCCCGAGGCAAATGCCCCACGCCTCCTCCGGGGGGATGGAGGGAGGGAGTAAGAGGGGGAGCAATCTGCAGGCCCCCCAGCACCTATCCAACTGTTCAGGTAGGGAGCTTCTACATTGCCCACAAGCCACCAGAGTCACAGTACACACGTCGCGTGATACCAGGTATCAACCAGGCCTCACAGGTCCAATTGGCGGTGAGCAGAGGGTTCAGGTAAGGTGGGAATAAGGCAGCACTTGAGAGGTCCTTGCTCAGGGCAGGCCCCGGCCGAGATAAACCCAGGCACCGGTGGGGCCCAAATCACTTCAGCTGCAGGACCTCTAATTGCCAGCATAAATCAAGCCTCCCCGCAGCAGTACCTTGCTCCAGGCACCCAGGATGTGCCTCCGCAGCACACACCCAACCAGCCGGATGGCTCGCCCTCAGACTCGTCCATGACCCCTCTCATCGCGGGGCCTCCAGGAGCAGCGTGGGCCGGCCTACCTGCAGGGCGGAGAGTCCCACTTCTCCAGCCTCAGGATCCTCCAGCTCGGCAGCCCTGCAGCGCAAGTGCACCGCTCCTCAGGTCAGCAGCACACGCAAGGGTCCCAAAGGGGAATCGGGTCGACTTCCTCGAGAAGCGCCCGCAGTCTTCTACACAGGCCACTCCTAGCTTGGGCTCGCCCCCACCGCAAGTTTGCACATCGCAGCGTCAGCAGCCCCATCTAGCAAACAGGATGTTCCAGTTTACCGCAGGATAGGGCCAGGATGTCGGGTTGGCTAGCGGAGCTTCAGCACTGCACGGCCATCTTGATCGGTAGCCTGGCCACCCCCCCCAGTCGCAAAACATCAATAATTTATCGAATCTATAGAGGGGGCGGTAACCAATTTGCAAAAGGCAAGAGGTCACCAAGGGACCCCTTCCCCTTTTTGAATGTGGGTGAAAAAAAAATTTAAGAGCAGGCAGTAGTCACACGGACCACTGCCTACTCGTAAAAAAATGAAAGGAAAACTTTTTATTTTTATTTTTGAAGTGCAGCCCATTCTCCATTAAGGAAAATGGGCTGCATTACAAAGAAAACATGCTTTACTTAAAAAGTAATTACAGACATGGTGATCTGCTGACCACAGCAGGTCTCCATCCCTGTGATCGTGGCCATTCTCAATGGGTCACAAATTGCAAACTGCCTCATGAATATTGATAAGGCAGGTCCCTTGCGACCCATTTGGGAATTTCTAATGTGTCTGAGACATAATAGTACATTTCATTTTGCGAGTCTCTAATTGTGAGTCACAAAAATCCCAATTAAAGACTCGCGAAATGAAATGTTAGTACATCTGGCCAATGATTCTTTTGGTATACAATATTGTTTTATTTAATATTGTTGTATGTACTGTAGTTTTTAATATAGTTGTATTAAATATCGTTTTAATTGATTTAATATATATTATTTAATACATTATTTTTAGGTGCTATTATTATAATAATTTCCATTAAATGTTTTTGTATACTTTTTGCATTTTTTGACTATAAATATGTAGATTTTTTACATGTAGTAAGTAACTTTTCATTTAGTTGTGGGTTGTTGAGTTTATAGGGGAATAGGGAAGGAAGTGTTTTAAATTTAAATAATTGCCTTTTATTTTTAATTGTTTTGTATTAATTGTCAAAACTCCTCTCAAAGGGCCATGGGGAAAACTGGGGTTAGACATTGTGGCCTTTTACTCCTGCTGTCCTGTCTTACTATGGGCCTTCTGTAACTAAAAGAAGTGCTATCCTTTAAACACTTGACTCTCAGAGGTAGAGATGGTCACATATTGAAAATTTATATTTTAGGGCCAGATGTACGACCTGCAAAATAGCGCCTTGCAAATTGCGACTCATTTGCGACTCGCAATTTGCGAGGCGCTATTTGGCATGTACAACAGTGTGTTTAACACTGTTTGCGATTCCTAATGGGGTAGCAAATTTCGAGGCTCATGAATATTATTGAGCCTTTCGCAATTTGCGAGCCTATTGGGAATGATATGCCCTTCCAGGGATGGTGGCCTGCTAGGCTCAGCAGACCGTTATTGGATTGTGGAGGTGCACTCCTAATTTTCCTACGTTTAAACTGCTAGTTGATAATAGTTACCTAAATGGTGCTGTACCATTGCATGTGCTGTCAACACACGCATGCAAAAATTGACAGATTCTAACAAGTGCACAGACTTGGATACGATGCGCACTGTTCACAAACAAAATTCCCCAAAACTTTTTTTTTCTTTTTATATCATAACACTTTTTGATTTTTCACGTTTGAATACTTATTGTTATTCCATCAGTATTCATTGGTATTTCTGATATATTGTGACAATAAATACCACATTTGAATTTAACACACAATGACTCAATTTAATGAGTCATTTGATGACATGATTTAACATTAAATAAACATCAAAACATTACATAATGTACAATATGGTAATCATGTTCAATTTCATACTACTGAAAAGGAGGAGGGGACATTAATTTACACAGGCGTATTGTGTCGGCGCTAAACCAAATAACGTGATCAGTATAAAGTTTCAACAGAATATATGCAGTGCTATAGGTGGGGGAAATATCCCTTAAACCCCCAAAGCTGGACCAGGAGGTCCGAGGCAGAAACAGGGCAACAAATCCTATGCACACGCAACAAAGAGTAAGAGGTATATAACACTGTTCTTCTACATAGGAGAGACAAGTCCTTGGTCCGTTGTGGTTCGTTTTAATAAGGATTTTCTTGCGCAAGCCAGCCAACGCGCGTTTCGTCAGTGGGTCTTGACCCCTTGACTTCTTCAGGGCTTACTGCACAACTGATTGATGCTCCCAATCTCTCCATCGGTGATACTTCCAACCCGGTTGGGCATGTAAAAGTCTTAAGTTCTCTTGTAAAGTTTAAAATTCAATTCTCTGATCAAGAACATTTTTTGCCCGAGCCTCTCAGCACGTAAATTATAGGCTCTTAATACGGCGGTCTCAGTCTAAGTGCCCACGTGTACAAGATCAGGCGGCGGAATAAGCCGTCTAGTGCCAGACCGTAGCGAGTACGCCTAACGTCCAGTATAATCCCGGGATCTCTGTCAGGGGCATATCTGAAAACCCAAAAGAAAATGGCAAAATGTAACAACAAAAATACATGGAAGTTCTCAATCGCCCAAACTACCGTGCTAATATTGAAGGTCTGTAAGGACCCCTAATGTGTCATTACACTCAATGATTCATGCTGCTGTAGATCAATTTAAAATTATGAAAACCTGTGAAAATGAAATGGTGTTACTAGTATGCATGCTACATACCGAGCATGCAATGGCGGTGATTGTTTGTCTAACACTATTTTTATGCACCCAGTGTTCAAAACAGTGTTATAGGTTGCTTGTCCTTAATCTCATCCTACCTTAGGGGCTCCCACTAAATGTAGGAACCATATAAGGCCAGTGATGTATTTTGTCAGAAAGTTCCAAAAAGCGAGTCAATATCTCTCAAAGACACTGCCATGCCAGTGTAAACAAACCACGTATAAATGCTCTTACCTCTATAGAAAGATTCCAATGGTCACCACAGGTGAATAGTAAAAATGTAGGTCCCTGCGAGAACAAGACCTTTTATCAGAAAATGCGGTATTATAGAAAATAGCGAGTCAGTATCCTCCAAAACCACTGCCCTGCCAGTGTAATCCAACCACGTACAACTGTTTTACCTCTATAGAACGATCCCAATGGTCTCCCAAGTTGAATTGTTTAAAAAATGTAGGTCCCTGTGGAAACATGAATTCTTATCAGAAAAATGCGGTATTGTGGAAAATAGCCTCAAACTATCAGACCATCATAACTAGGTAATGTCCTCTTAGTAACCATAATCACAGCCCAAATATCAAAAACTCGTGACTGGTGCCAAATAGTCCCGAACATGATGGTAAAGACATCCCGAGATATCGAGAATAGGCATGGCCTAGGGCTCATAGACCTAAGCTGGCAATATATTTAACAAATGCTGAAACCAACGGTTTAAAGTTGCGGCTATTAAACTTAACGATCGTCAGGAACTGGTCAGCTTTACCCACAAGCCTCTGCCGTTCTGCATCGAGACTCGTGTTATGAACCGGGTTAAAAGACCACTGCCGGGATATAGACAGCAACGAAAGACTGCGCTAGTGAATGATCACGAAAATGTGTGCGATGACAGCCGCCATGATGGAATGTACAAATAAGCTGTAATTTATCACAGAAATGTAGTGTAGGATAGTTTCATGAGGCCGTTGATAAAACATACAATGAATATTGCCCGACCAGCCGACAAGACCATATAATACGAGCTTTTGTAGATGACCGATGTCTAAAAAAGAATGATGATGTCACAGGCCAAGAGGTTAGTGAATGTTGTAGCCGAAATGTCGTGCGCGATGGTGTAATGAAACCGTAAAGAACAATCAAATGTAATGTCGGACAAGTCCTACAAATCAACGTAGTGCGAACTAATATAGACTCCAAATATCTAGAAGCAAATGTTAATACCACGGGCCAGTAATACACTGATAGGTATGTGGAAAAATGGTGTGGGATGGTCTACTGCGATCATGGTGAATAGGATGAGGAACCTAAAATATTAAATGCTGGACCAGCCGACAAGATGGGTGCTTTAAGCTGCACGCCAATGTTATCCATACTAATATGGACTGCGGATGTCTTGATAAATAAAAGAGATGACAAATATAACCAATGAATGACCTCACACAATCTAAAAACGGCCAAGACACAACACTGACCCAATCTCTAGGTAAACTGTAGAAGAGTGTGGTTATGAAGACAAAGCTTTATTAGTCCAATAGTGTTGTCAGTGGTTACCTCCACCAAAGACTAACATACCGCTTGTGTTTATAGTGATATTCTGTTGTGTTTGCACAGAAGTTTGAAGGTTAATTATACAGTATGCTGATCGCACCTATATTTCTCTGAATGGATGGTTACACAGTGAGGATGTCTCACTCATATTTCTCTGCAAGGATGGTCATAATGGTTCTATATAAAGCAACTCATATCAATCCGGTCATGGAGTCCTCTTGGTAACAGCGTATCCAGTGTTTTGATCCAATTGATCTCTTGTTGTAACAATTTCTTACTGTTGTCAATTCCAGGCACTATTGTTACCTTCTCAATTATTTGGAATCTCAGTTGTGAGATGGAGTGGTTTGCTTCTTCCCAGTGGACAGCTAGACTGTATGTTTTTTTCTTTGTCCTGATTGTGCTTTGGTGTTCAGTAAGTATTATTTTCATTTTCCATTCCGTTTTCCCCACATATGCCTTACCACATGGGCATTTGAAGCAGTAAACGACATTGCATGAATTACAATCAACTGTGTGTCTGAGTTGAATGCTCCTTCCTGAAATGGGGTGTGATAAGATGTTCCCTTTAATCACATTGTTGCAGTGTACACAGTTGAAACATTTGTTAGTGCCTTTCTGTTCTTCCTCATTATGCTCTTTATCCGGTGTTGCCAATAGTTCACGTAAATTCCTGCCTTTTGAATAGATCATTAAAATCTTGTTCATTTTCCAGTAGTTCCCACCTAGTATTAATCATCCTCTTGATGGCTTGCGAGCATTTGGTAAATTTGGACACAAACACTATTGTACTATCCTTGGACTTGTTTGATTTTATGAATAGATCCATCCGTTCTTTCTTATCGACTCTTGGGATGCAATTCTGCAATATCTCTTCGGGATACCCTCTTCAACATATCTTTGTATTCTTCAATTTTTTGGGTGCAAATGGTCGGTTGTGAACAAATCCTTTTGATCCTAGTAAACTGTGAGTAAGGTAAGTTGTTAATCAAACTCCTAGGATGAAAACTTGAAAAAGTTAGTGCGTTGTTCCTGTCGGTTGGTTTTGTGTATATATGTGTATCAAAAACCCTGTCCCATGTTTTTTTTTATAACCAATACATCCAAGAAATTTATTTGATTCTCATCAATGGTGTGAGTGAACTTTATCCTCGGGTTACGCGTGTTCAGTGTTTGTATCATCTCCTCAGGTGAATTCCTAGTGTCTGACCAAATCAGAAAAATATCATCTATGAACCTGCAGTACAGGGTTATTTTAGACCACCATCTAGAGTTGTTCATGATATGCTGATCCTTGAATTGGGCAAACATGTTAGCATACGCTGGTGCCCCTGAGAAACCCATAGATGTTCCTGTGAGTTGTGCATAGAAATTACCTTGCCATTAAAAATAACTATGGTTCAAACAGAAGTGTAACAACTCCAGTAAAAATATCTTCTCTGCATTGACATCATGTGATCGTAGTAGCGCACACTTTACAGCTTCCATTCCAGCTTCATGAGGTATCGATGTATACAGGGCTGTAACATCAATGGTGCGCAGCAGCCAGTTGTCCTGCAGATTCATTTGCATGCTGTGTAGTTTCTGTAAGAAATCAGTGGTGTCCCTTATGTAGGAGTGCCAATTCTGCACAAATTGTTGAAAAAAGTAATCAAGGTATCTTCCAAGAGGGTCAAATAGTGATCCACAACCCGAGACAATCGGTCTAAACGGGGGATTCGTCATGTCTTTGTGTATTTTTGGTATCATGTATAACCTAGGTCTACGTGGGTTACTTGTAGTTAGATAACATCACCATGTCTGGGACTGCTTTTAAATAAAGCAGTTTTAAAAAAAAAATGCAGCCTGTTTTCCTTAAAGGAAAATGGAATGCATTTAAAAAAAAAAAAAAAAATGTTTTGTTTCATTTTTTAAGGGCAGGTAGTGGTCCCTGGGACCACTGCCTCCCCTTAAAAAATATTTTTAGACACAATCACAAAGTGAAAGGGGTCCCTTGGGGACCCCTTCCACATTGCGACTGCATTACCACTCTCTTGAAGAGGGTGGTCATTTGCGAGTGTTTTGCAACCACAATTGCGGTCACAAAACATTCATACATTGCTTTGCAGATGCAATTAGGAAGGGAACGCCCCTTCCTAATAGCGACTCGCAATTCCTAAATAGAGAGTCGCAAATAAATTGTGACTCGCTATTTAGGAATTGTACATGGCCCTGGTCCATTTTGCATGCGCAAACGGGTCACAAACCCGTTTGCGCATGCAATTTAGGGTCGTACATCTGGCCCTTAGTTTGTTAGTAGTTTTGGTTTGGGTAGGAGGTAGGGAAGTGTATTTATTTTAAATGTTTATAATTCATTTTTTTAAATTATTTTGTGCTAGGATTTTTTTGTTTGTTTATCTATAATGCATACATTGTTTTATGTACATATGTTTAAATATTTGCATTTTGTTATGTATTGAGATGTTTTTTTCAAAGGTTTATTAATTGGAATTGTATAGCTAACCCCAGCAAAATCCAACACTTTTCCTACTGTTGCTTGTATTGCATAGAAATACTAAATCAGATCCCTCCAAAGTCCAACACTTTCTTTACTGTTTCTTAGATTCAAGTTGGAATAGTAAATGTAACGCCTCCGAAGTCCAACCCTTTCCATCCTGTACCGTAGATTGGAGTGGGAATAGTACATTTAATCCTTCCAAGTTCCAACATTATCCCTAGTAAATATATCATCTCCAAAGCCCAAAACTTTCCCTACTATTGCTAGATTACAGAGGGATTAGTAACTCTAACCGCCCCAAAGTCAAGGACTGTCCGTAATATTGCATACATTGGAGTGGGAATAGTAAATCAGACCCTGTCAAAGTCCAACACTTTCCCTACTGTACCTTAGATTGGATTGGGAATAGCAAATTAGATCCCTCCAAAGTCCAACATTTTCCTTCTGGTTACTTAGATTTGAATGGTAATAATAAATGTAACCCTACAAAGTCCAACATTTTCCGTACTTCTGCAAAGAATGAAGTAGGAATGATAAACATATAACCCCTCCAAAGTCCAACAATTTTCCTGCTCTTGCATAGATTAAAGAGGGACTAGTAAACCTACACTACTACACTATACACCACTACAGTCCACTACATTACACTCTATCCACTATACAGCACTCCAATGTATAGTATTCCATTCTACAACACTCTGCTCTACACCACTCAACTCTGTCACTTCACTGTATGCTGTTCCACTCCTCTCCACTTCATTATACTCCACTCTACTTTATGCCACTCCAGTCTATGCTATTCCACTGTATGTCACTATACTGTATCTTACTCCAATCTACACTGCTCCACTGTATGCCACTCCACTCTAACATACTCCACTCTACAGCATTACACTGTACACCACTCCACTGAATGCTACTTCATGGTACGTCACTACGCTCGATGCCACTCCAGTTTATGTCAGTTCTCTGTACTCCACTACACTATGCGCCCCTCTATTCTATGCTAATTGAATATAAGTAAATCCACTGTATGCCATTCCACTTTCTGCTATTACATTTTATGCTACTCCACTGACCACCACTCCCCTATATGCTACTCTACTCCACACTGCTCCACTCTACATTATTCCACTCTACACCACTCCACTCTTTGACCCTCCATTGTACACTATTACACTTTTTGCCACTGCTGTCTACCACACTACACTCTACCCCGTTCCCCGGCACAATACTCCTCTCTCCGGTTTTCCACTCTACACAACTCCACTCTATGCTACTCCACTATATGCTATTCCACTCTTTGCCACTCCACTGTATTCCACTCACTCTGCACCACTCCAGTCTATGCTATTTCACTGTATGTCACTCCACTTTATGCCACTCTACACTACTCCACTCTACCCCACTCTACTGTACGCTATTCCACTCTACACCACACCACACTACTCTACTCTACAAACTCCACTGTACACCACTCCACTGTATGCCATTCCACTGTTCGGCACTCTACTCTACGCCACTCTGGTCTATGCCACTTCACTGTACTCCACTGCAATTTACGCCATTCCAGTCTATACAATTCCAGTATACCCAACTCCCCTGTGCGCCACTCCAGTCTCTGCTATTACACTCTCTGCCACTCCGCTCTATGCCACCCAACTCTACTCCACTCCTCTTTTCGCTAACCCACTCAACATTATTCCTCTCTACACCACTCCACTCTTTGCCACTCAACTGTACACCAGTACACTGCACACCACTGCAGTCTACCCCATTACACTCTACCCGACTCCACTGTATAACACTCTACTCTAAGGTATTTCACGCTACACCACTCCACTCAATGCCACCCCACTCTATGCCTCTCCACTCTATGCTATTGCACACTTCGCAATTCCACTGTACTCTAATCCACTCAATGTCACCCCAGTCTATGCTATTCTACTGTACCCCACTACATTGTACCTTACTTAAATCTACCTCACTCCACTGTACATCACTCCACTCTATGCCTCTTCACTTTATGCCATTTCATTGTACACTACTACATAGCACATCACTCCACTTTACGCAAGTCCACTCTTCACTATTCCAGTATACTCCACTTTATTGTATGCTATTCCACTCTATGCCGCTCCACTGACCACATCCTCTAAGTGCCATTGGACTCTACACTAGTCCAATCTATGTTATTCCACTCTCCACCATTCACCTCTACGCCACTCAACTGTACACTATTACACTGTATGCCATTACAGTCTATCCCACTACACTCTACCTCGTTCTACTGTACAACACCCACCTTTTTAGTATTTAACTGTACATCAATCCACTCTACCCCACTCTACTCTACGCCACTTCACTGTATGTTATTCCACATGTTGCCACTCCACTGTCCTCCACTGCACTCTGGGCAAATTCAGTCTACGCTATTCCACGGTACAACACTATAATCTACCTTACTCTAATCTATACCACTCCACTGTATGCCACTCTACTCTACATCACTCCACTCTACCCCACTCCACTATATGCTGTTCCACTGTACGCTACTCCACTGTATGCCCCTCCACTCTACGCCAGTCCACTTTACGCTATTCCACTGTACATCACTACACTGTACCTCATTCCACTCTATGCCACTCCACTCTTCATCACTCCAGTTGACTCTACTCTACTGTACACTATTGCAGTCTAAGTTACTCCACACCATGACACTCCACTGTACATCACTCCACTGCATGCTGTTCCATTGCACGCCACTCTACTATATGCCACTCCAGTCTAAGCTTTTTCACTGTACTCCACTACACTCTACTCCTCTCTAGTCTATGCAATTCCAGTATACCCAACGCCACTCTACTCTTTGTTAATATATACTATGCCGCTCCACTCTACACAGTCTACTCCACTCCTCGATTTGCTACTCCACCCTACCCTACTCCACTCAACGTTATTCCTCTCTACATAACGCCACTCTATGCCACTCAGCTGTACATCATTACACTGTTTGCCACTACAGTCTACACCACTTTACTCTACCCCTTTCCACTGTATGCCACTATACTATACACTATACTCCAGTCTTTGTTATTCTACTGTTCCCCACTATACTGTAATTAACTTAAATCTACACGACTCCGCTGTGCATCACTCCACTCTCTGCCTCTTCACTTTATGCTATTCCACTATACACCACTATATCGTACCTCACTCCACTCTATGCCACTCAACTCTTCACCACTACAGTTTACTCCACTCTACTGTACACTATTCCACTCTAAGTCACTCCTCTTCATGACACTACAATGTACATCACTTCACTACATGCTATTCCCCAGTACACCACTCTAATGTACACCACTCCAGTCTATGCCACTTCACTGTACTCCACTGCACACTACACCACTCTAATCTACACAATTCCAGTCCACCACTCCACTATACTCCATTCTACTGTATGCTATTCTAATCTATGCCACTTCACTCCGCAACCCTAAACTGTATGCCACTCCACTGTATGCTATTGCACTGTACAGCACAGCATTCTACGCCACTCCAGTCTATGCCACTTCACTTTACTCCACTGCACTCTATGCCACTCTATTGTACTATATGCACAACCTCTCTCTACACCACTCCACTCTATCCTATTAAAGTCTATGCCACTCCACTCTATGTCACTCCACTGTGTGCCACTCCTCTATACACTACTCAGCTCTACACTACTCCATTGTATATAATCCCTCTCTAAACAACTCCACTCTATGCCACTCCACTCTACGCTACTCCACTGTACACTATTACACTGTACACCACTACAGTTTACCCTACTACACTCTACCCCAGTCCACTGTACAACACTCCACTCTATGATATTCCACTCCACACCACTTCACAGTATGTCACTATACTCTACGCCACTCCACTGTATGCTATTCCACTCTTCGGCACTCCACGGCACTCTGTAGCACTTAAGTTATACTATGCCACTGTACGCCACTGCACGGTACCTTAATCCAATCTATATCACTCCACTGTACGCCACTCCACTTTACGCCACTCCACTCTACACAATTCCACAGTATGACACTCCACTCTATCTCACTTCACACTACACCACTCCCTTCTACCCCACTCAACCGTATTCTATTCCACTGTACGCTACTCCATTGTACACCACTCCACTCTACGCCACTTCACTTTGCATTATTCCACTGTACGTCACTACACTGTACTTCACTTCACTCTACACCACTCCAGTATACTCCACTCTACTGTATGCTTGTCCACTCTATGCCACTCCACTCCACTCCATGACACTCCCCTGTGCACTACTCCACTGTATGCTTTTCCACTGTACACCACTCCACTCTATCACACTCTAATATATGCTACTGCACACTTTACCCTTCACTGTATGCTATTCCACTATACTCGTTACAGTCTATGCCACTCCAGTCTATGCCACTTTACTGTACTCCACTACATTCTATGCCACTTTACTGTATGCTATTATTGTAAAGCTAACTACACTGTACACCACTCCACTCTTTGCTATTACACTTAATGCCAATCCACTCTTCTCCATTCCACTATATGCTATTCCACTCTAAACCACTCCACTCTATGCTATTCCACTATATACCACTCTGCTTTCTCTCACTCCATCTCACTCCATTGTACACCACTCCACTGCACTCCACTTCATACTACCCTACTCCACTGTGCGCTATTACATTCTACTCCACTCCACGCCACTTCACTCTTCGTCATTCTACCCTATGCAATTTCCCTGTATGCCACACCACTCTAGTCTACAACACTCCACTGTATGCTATTCCAGTCTACACCTTTCCACTGTACACAACTATATTCTATGCCACTCAACTCTACACTGTTTGACTCTACATCACTCCATTCTACCCCACTCCAATGCACATCACTCCACTGTACGCTATTCCACTATATGCTACTCTACTCTATGCCACTCCACTCTACACTACTCCTCTCTGCGCTAGTCCACTCTATGCGACTCCACTCTACGCAATTCTAGTCTAAACCACTCTACTCTATGCCACTCCAGTGTATGCCACTCCAATGTGTTCCATTCTACTGTACGCTACTCAACTTTTATTTCACTGTACGCTATGCTTTCCCACTGTGCACCACTCTCCTGTATGCCACTACACTTTATGCTACTCCACTGTATGCCTCTTCACTCTACCTCACTCCACTGAATGCCACTCCACTGTATACCACTTCACTGTATGCCATTCCATTCTATGCCACTCCACTGTACACTATTCCACTGAACGCCACTCCACTATACGTTACTCCACTGTTCGCTACTGCACTTGATTTTATTCCTCTATACACCACTACATTGTATGCCATCACAGTCTGCTGCAGTACACTCAACCCTGCTCCACTCTCCACCACTACACTCTATGCAACTCCACTTTAAGCCACTCCACTGTATGATATTCCACTCCACTCCAGGTCACGCCAGTCTACGCTATTCCACTGAACCCCACTATTATGTACCATACTTAAATCTACACCACTCCACTGTGTGCAACTCCACTGTATGCCACTCCAGTATATGTCACTGTACTATACACTATTCCACAAACCTAACACCACTCAACACCACTCCACTGTACACTATTCCACTCTATACCACTCCACTGTATGCCACTCCAGTGTATGCTATTCCACTGTATGCCAGTCCCCTCTATGCTATTACAGTGTACACCACTCCACTCTACCCAACTCCACTCCACGCCACTTGACTGTACTCCCCTTAACAACACTGTATGCCACTTAACAATAGTCCACTCCCCTTCAGTCCAGCACACTATAATCTACTCTATAGCACTACACTACACAGTGTCAATATACTACCGTCAATGCCACTGTACAATACTCTACTTTATTCTATAACTACTATACCACACTCTACTCCACTCTATGCAACTCCCTCTACACCGCTTCACCACATTTTACTATATTCTCAACTATGAAACACTACTCCAATCTACTCCACTATACTCCATTACTGTACTCTACGTCACTCCACTGTATGCTGCTCTATGCACTCATCTGGCAGTCTTTGCCATTGCCACCCTTTACTCTACTCCACGTCACTCCACTGTACAATACTATAATCCACTCTGTGCCACTCTACTCTACTCAACTCTATAACAGTTTCTGACACTCTACAACACACCAGTCCACTCCACTGTATTCCTCTTCACTCAACTCTACAACACTTTACTCCACTGTATGCTACACCAATCTACTCTATTCCTCTCCACAACAGCCTACTCTAGAACACGGTAACCCACTCGATGTTACGCCACTCCACTGGAATCCACTCCACTCTAGTTCGCTACATGACACTTTACACCACTCTATGGCCCTGTACGACACTCCACTCTACACTGCTACACTGTACCACACTATGCTCCACTATATGGAACTTCACTCTACAAGACCCTATACTGTTACACTACACTGTACAATACTCTACTCCACATAATGCCGAACACTTCACTGTACAACACTCTATGACACTGTCCAACACTCTTCGACACATCACCGCACTCCAATTTATAACACTTTACTCGACTCTATGCTAAACCCGCCCAGTCTAGTACACTACATGCCACTGTGCCATACAACACGCCACTACACTTTATGACACTTTAGTTAAGAAGGGGGACAAATCTGACCCAAAATGCTACTGCCACATCTTCCTCCTGGATTCTTTGGGCAAATTAATTGACAGGGTCCTTCTGCAGAGATCAGGGGTGGGCAACAGATAACTCCATCCTGTTGGAGGCCCAGTAAGGATTCAGGAGGGGGTTTGGGTGAGTGGAGCAGTGTGTTAATCCTGATCTGCTCATTGGGGAAATACACCAAAGCTAAGCCAGGATCTCTTTATTTATGTTTTGCTGACCACAGCACCGTCTTTGATTTGGTCCTCAGCAGCGCCTTTGATTTGGTCGACCACTAGTTTCTTTGGTCTACCCTGCTCTTCTTCTGTGCCCCGGTGAATGTAGTTTCCTTTCTATCACGGCTCTAGAGGAACCTATCTGCTAAGGCCCATTATAACCCTAACGTTGATTGCTCCTCTTCACTTAAAATTAGGAGGGGAATTAGACCCGGTTGTGTTTTTATATCGGGAGTTCCACAATCGAGAGGGTGAATTCATTTTGATATCTGGGAATTTTATTTTACAACAAAGGTTCATGGTCCCAACAGATATAAAATGCTTTTTCAAAAATGAGCCTAGTATGTGAAGGAATTTTAAGGTTCTCCCACAAACTTGCCAGTCATCCAGTTAAAGAAATGATTACTGAATACAAGGCGAGAGAGCTGTCGACTGACATGTTTGGTGGAAGCCTTTGGGGTTACACATCCAGCAGCCCCCTTCAGGTTGAAGAGAACACCTTTCTTAGGCATCTGCTGTGTACCCCAGCCTCTGTACCAGCTTTCATTGTCAATAAGTAGGCTGGGCTAACCTACCTGGAAGTACTAGATATGAGAAAAGAACCCTTGTGGAGTTAAAGAAACCTACGGTTGTTTCCTATATTTCAAATATTTCTCAGGAGGGATATCAACCATACCTGTCGTGGGTGACTAATACCCAGCACCAATGTGCTTTGATCAGGCTGCGGTCAGACATTGCACATTTTTTTGTCGCCTTCCCTACTAGGAAGCAACGGCCTATGGATATGACTCCTTGTCCATGTAATGGCATTTCGAAGAAAAGCAGACAGCACTTTATTTTATTTTGTAACTTTTATGATGGTCTAAGGAAATACTACTTGAAGCCAAGTTCCTGGCATAGAATACTAGGTACCATAATACTACTTAATGATACTTATGTGCCCTAGGGACTCCCTTTATATGCCTCTGCATTGCACATTATATAAGGGGTGCGTGTCAACTCAGGAAAAGTATTATTTTGAACAGCTAGTATGAAGGAGTGGCCATGGATTTCTAACTGTATCGCTTTTAACTTTGTATTCTGCATATTGATTTCATATGATTATTATATATTGTTATTTCATGTACTTTATGGCCATTATGATTGTGCCAAATACGTTTTTGAATCTAATCAAAACTTTAGTCCACTGTATGCTAAGCCACTCCATTCTACTCCACTCCACCCTACTGCACGCTATGACACTACACTATACGACATGGTCCTCCACTGTACTGTATGACACTCCACGTAACAACACTCCACTTGATGACACTGGACTCTACGATTTAAAACACAATTTCATTTTTTTTAAAAGCAAATTCAATTATCAATGAAAAAACCCAAGGTTCAACTTTGGATGTAGTTAGGAAAACTTAATTGTTTCTATATAAACTAAATTTAAACTACACAAGCACTAGAAATGCCAAAGTTATGGTTATACCTCAAATTTATGATTAATACACCACCTGTAAATTGCTGAAACATTATGTATTCTTTATATACATGCAGAACTTGATCTACACAAATTTTAGAAATTCAAAACGTATGCTTATTCCTTATATTTATAATTTTTGCGACACCTTCAAATTACTATAAATCACCCACCTCCATACACAATGTTGTCACCTCACTTGCCACTCAATATTAACTATAACTCTTGCCTTCTCCATGAACTGGTTATACTCTTGCATATTACATCACTTATACCATGTGAAGTCATAGCGTTTATAAAAACACTTATGACATTTCATATCACAATATTTATGAGAATACAGTGCACGGTACAGGGGAGAGTTATAGTTAATGTAGTGTGTCAAGTAAGGTGACAACATTTCTCCAACATCTTGGTGGATACCTCAAACCCTCTGACCAGCACCGATCGCCACCTCATCAAATTCATCATTCAACTACCCAACCTTTCTAAATTTGTCAACATCTGGACCTACTGGAAGCAACAGAAGAAAATCAAAAATGACAGTGGGAATTCTAAACTCTTTGCTCACAGCACACACCAATCCACCAACCTCACCTACGCCTTCTCCAACTTCAACGACCTGCATGGACTCCCTGGCCCAATTCAAACTAACTCAAAATCCCAGACCACGACCCATGCTATCAAGTACATAGAAGACCTCAGACTCATGAAAAACCATGGCCCCTCAATCACAACATCAATCTTTCAAGTGAGCGCTAAGGATCTATCATCAATGTCTCAGAGCTGCGAAATGCTCAATCTTGTCCTCCCAAGTATAGAACTGCAAGAACCCATTTAAAGTATCAGATCAGACAGACCAGGCTCTTACCTTGAGCCTCTGCAACTTGGCTTTGAAAATATGATATGGACTCCTTATGCATAACCTCTCTGAGGTGTGAACTGTGACCAGCAAGGAAGTTAGATCAGGCCTAAGGAAGGGTGTCTTGCTTTGGGGAGGTTTCAAATACATCTGAAGTAATTGCTATCTAACCTACAATATAAAAAAGGAGCGTTTCATATGTTATGTGAACCTTCTAGTAAGATCTTATGCCCCCGTCAATTGTCTGTGCATATCTTTTTCCCAAATATATCTGTGGTCAGCTTGCTCTTGTTTGGAGATTCACATTGGCTGTCAATATTTCTTTAGATTCTCTCAGGTTGGGGAACTGTTTCATTAAATGGTTGCACTCACTCAAAATTATCCAATCAACAAGTTCTCTCCAAGGTTGAATTGTTCTTGGGTGTCATGTTCATAGCCACAGTTAAACCTCTGCCCTACTATAAACTAGGAAAGTAGAGAAAGGAGCCTTTTGTAAAATATAGTGTAAGAGGAAGAAATAGGCGAAAATTGCAAAATAATGTTAAGCAGGTTAAAAGAGGAGGCATCAGAGCATTTAATATATAAACACACCAGCCTACAGGTTGTGGCTCAGAGCAGGTTTCAAAATAATAATTTAAGTTCCAAACCTTAGCTTGCTCTCATTCAGTTAAATAAACAAGTGCAGAGTTCCAGTCATTGCATGGTGTCTGCAGTGCTGGGGGAAAACGAAACTGATGAGTCATCTTCCAAGGAGAATTCAGAAACACAAGTTACTAAAGCTGGCTGCCATATTTGTGATCCATTTTTTTTTAAGAGGGTGAAATTATTTCATTGTGTTTAATTGTTTTTCTGATTGGAAGGAAGAATAATTTTCCTAGAACTTAGGAGGAAGCCATGAAAAGCCATAAATAACTATGTTTACAAGCTCTGAGGCAAGTTGCTGAACATTTCTTTTCTTACTTGGATTCCTTATTTTTTTCAAAGATCAAGGGCCAGATGTACAACCCTAAATTGCATGCGCAAACGGGTTAGCGACCCGTTTGTGCATGCAAAAACGAATAGGGCCATGTATAATTCCTATTTAGCGAGTCGCAATTTATTTGTGACTTCGCTAAATAGAATTGCGACTTCGCTCTTAGGAAGGGACGTTTCAAGGCGTCCCTTCCTAATAGAGACTCTCTACCCCATGTATGAATGTTTTGGGACCCCTTCCCCTTTGCAAATGCAGGGGAAAATATTTTTTAGAGGCAGGGACCCCTACCAGCCCTTAAAAACTGAAACAAAAACGTTTCATTTTCTTTTTTTAAATGCATCCCGTTTTCCTTCAAGGAAAACGGGCTGCATTTTTTAAAAAACTGCTTTATTTAAAAGCAGTTCCAGACATGGAGGTCAGTTGAGCCCAGCAGGCCACCATCCCTGGGAGGGTCAGCCATTCCCAATAGGGCGGCAAATTGTGAGTGCCTCATGAATATTCATGAGGCATGCAATTTGTGACCCCATTGGGAATCGCAAAGTGTCTCAGACACTGTTGTACATGGCATTTTGCAGCTTTCAAATTGCGACTCACAATCGAGCGCAATTTGAGAGTCGCAAATTGTCATGGTGGTACATCTGGCCCCAACTCTTTGTTACCATTGAAGGTTTGGCTTGTTTCTGCTGCAACTCCTGTGTGCCAGGTTAGTGTTTATTTTAACATGTTATAAATTAATTTCTAAGCTGAAAGTGATGTCCATTTACACAGGCTTAACAAGTGTTATTTACCTTTTAGAAGCATTATTTAAAAGACAACAAATGTCAGAGAAACCCATGCTGAGCAAGATAAAAAATTATGGCAGGTATTCAAATAGGGCTCAACTACTGTAAACTTTTATTTGAATATTTATTCTGATTCTAATTAGAAAGATTATAATATTTTTGGGTGTATGTTACAGCCTCCTTGGTGGTTTTCCATGAGATGTCCTGTGTAAGTCATAATCGGAAGTACATCAGAATGCGCTAATTTGCTAGCATGTGTTTCTCTTCCCCCCTTCCCCCATGGGGTGTCTTTTAGTTCATTTGTGTATTTGATTGAACTGCTGAAGACTCTGGTAGGCGAGTGGGGGTGTTTGTGATTTTTCCATGATACCCCTGCGGAGGTGAATCAGATGAGAACCGTGACATTGGGTATCTATAGAATACAAATAATTTACCACATGTTTACCGTGCACAATCAAATCATGCTTTTATGCATTCTTGATAACCGTACTTTCAGGTACCAATATACTCTCTTGATCTGTAATACAATTATTCTATAGAACCCATATAGCGCAGGAACTCGAACAGGCAGGGAATGCCTCAAAAACCCTCTATCAGATTTTAAAAACTTGTACCAATCCCAAGGCATGCGACAAAGAAGAAACACCCTCCAAAGCCCTATGCGACAAATTAGCAATACACTTTACTCAAAAAATTGAATTGATTTACTACAAAATCACTTCAGCTGGAAGCCCTCAGACCGAATCCACGGATAACCACCACGCAGTTACAGACAACGCACAGAGGTTGGATACATTCACGGCACTCAAGCCCGAAGATGTAGAGGCGCTACTTAAACCTATAAAATCAGGTTCCCCGCTGGACATCATCCCTGCTAAGACCACCTTATTGCTGGCCAAACAACTTGCAGCTCCTATCTGTTCAATTTTGAACTGCTCTATAGAAAAGGGTAGCCTCCCCTCTGCATGGAAAGCAGCACAAATAATTCCCATCCGGAAAAATCTGAAAGCCCCTATGGAGGATTTATCCAATTACCGACCCATTTTGTTATTACCTATCCTGAGCAAAGTACTAGAAAAGCATATTAACATACATCTGTCTGATTTTGTCAGAGCCTCGAACTGCCTTGATTCATCTCAGTCGGGCTTCCGACCCAGACACAGTACGGAGACTGCTTTGATTGAAGTTATTGACAACATCAGAATGTCCCTAGACAACGGACACGCAGTGCTGCTGGTGTTGCTTGACTTATGGGCAGCCTTCAATACTATTTCCCATCAGACCTTGCTCAGGAGGCTTGGGGAAATTGGCCTCCAAGGGAGCGCTTTGAAATGGATGCCGAGTTTTCTGTCTGACATGACACAAACTATAAATCTTGGCCCATTCCGATCAAAAACCACAAATTTGATTTAGGGAGTGCCACAGGGCTCCTGCTTGAGTCCCACCCTATTTAACATTTATGTTGCCCCCTTAGCAGGATTATTAAGGAATTTAGGTTTTGTTCCTATGTCTTATGCCGATGATACTCAGCGACTACTTTCCTTTGACAAGAACAATCGTAATGCTCCATCTATCTTCTCGGAGGGTAGGCGCAGCATTGTAAGCTGGATGCGAACTAACTTTCTCCAGCTTAATGCGGGGAAAACGGAGATAATGCAGTTTGGCGAGGCAATGCTGAGGTGGTCTCCTGGGTGGTGGCCTGAGGAAATGGGCACCACACTTATTCCCAAACTAGTGGTAAAAAACGTGGGTGTCCGGCTGGACCAGAAGTTGACCATGAAAGAGCTTGTTACATTTACTGTCGGGTCCTGCTTTCATGTGCTTGGTCTCCTAAGGAAGGTATTCCCCTTTCTGCCACTAAACACGCAGAAAACACTTATCCAGGCATTAGTGTTAAGCCGGCTAGACTATTGCAATTCCCTGCTGATTTCAGCAATAGAAGCATCTTTGAACAGGCTACAAGTTGTTCAGAACACTGCTGCTCGCCTGGTAACTAATCGCCTCCCCGAACTGCCTCCCTGCCCCTTCTGCGACAGTTACATTGGCTGCCAGTGAGGATGCAGATCAGGTTTAAGGTGTGTTGCACTGTGAACAAATCTCTGAATGGCAAAGGCCCCAGTTATTTAGCGAAGACACTTACCAACTACCTGCCGACAAGGCCTCTTCGATCAGGGTCCAAATCTCTCCTTGTTTCTCCTCGCTACAAAAAAGAATGCTTGGGAGGGAAAGCTTTCTCTCACGTGGCCCCTACCCTCTGGAACACACTCCCGGTACACCTGTGACACTGTTCGGATCACTTACAGTTCGAGAAACTCCTTAAAACCTTACTGTTCTATTCCGATTCTATGTGTGGCTGGTAGTAGCAATCCGACAGCGCAGAGATACCCTTTGGGGGGGTGATTCAGGTGCTCTATAAATAAATAAATCAAATCAAATCAGTTCTTTCCACTGTGTTGCTTCCTACTTGCTGGGTAATTTAACTGGTAGATGAGTCCTTCACGTTCATTATAGGCACTCAGCCTAAGTTTCATGCTTTTCGGAGGAATTTCTTTAAATTCTCTTCAGCAGTATTTCAGGTTTTCATTAAACCTCAAATGCTGCACATAGGAAATATCAAACAGTTTAAAAGGATCTTGTACCTTGTAATAGTTGAAATTGGTTAGTAGAATGTCTTGTGTGTTGTACTTTTGCAGGTCATTGTGGGATTTCCCAGAAGAGTTCAGCTTGATTGGGTGAAGGATACTCTGTGGTCTGTAATCGGAGGGCAAAGAAGCTCAGGATAACATTGAAGATGCCCACAAGTAAGTTAGCTCAGTCCTGGAGAACCATTCTGTTCAGGAGTCTCAAGGCAAATGTGAGTTCACCGTTTGGGTGAGGATTAAATACCGACCACACCTAAGATGGCACCAAGATTTGCTGAAATCTTGCATGATCTCAGTAAATCCCAGTAGAAAACACCACAACACTTGGGAATTATATTTTAACCAAAATAACACAAATACAAGCATAATTCAGATGCATTCATGATAACATTATTCTGACTGCTTGGCTGGGATATCACTTGGGAGGCTGAGATAATACTCATCTTTCTTCTACCTTCCCTTGCCAAAGTCCTGGAAAAACTGGACAACTGTCACCTCAATCGCTACCTTTAGACCAACCTCCTATATGACCTTGCTCAATTAGGTAGCCCTCATCCTTCTGGATCTCTCAGCAACCTTTGTCACCATCTCCCACCCATTCCTCATCCAGAGACTCCATGAGGCTGGAATCCAGGCCCTGACCTACAAGGGATCTGCTTCCTCATCACCGGATACTCTTGGACAGTCAGCTCCCCCTGCATCCAGTGTGACATCAACAAGCTGATCTATGGAGTTCCATAGGGTTCTTCTCTGAGCCCCACCATCTTCAGTGTCTACATTGCTCTGTTCACCCCCATCGTTTGACCCCATAGTCTCTTCATCATCTCAAAGCAGAGGACATACAACTCATACTCTTCCTCTCAGAAGACACTCCCACCACTCAATCCAACTTCATTGTGTGCACGTCAGACGTAACCGACTGGATGAAAAAGGATCTGCCTCAAAATCAAAAGTGACAAAACAGAAGTGGTACTTTTAGCTATGGACCTTGGCCTAGTAGCCCGACACCTTAGCACCAATCCCCACCAATGACTCTAAGAACCTGAGCATCATTATGAATCAATCAATCAATCGTGGGTTTGTAAAGTGCAACTACTCACCCACGAGGGTCTCAAGGCACTGGGGGTGGCTCTGTTGAGTGCTGGGATCATCCGAAGAGCCAGGTCTTGAGGTCAGCCAAATCTCTATAGCTAGCCAGGTCAACATGATAGCAGTAACATGTTTCCACACCTTCAAGATGCTCAGAAAAATAATCAAATGGCTCCCACTTGAAACCCGCATGACAGTAACTCAAGCTCTAATCACCAGCAGACTAGACATGGCAACTCCCTCTACATAAGCATCTCTACCATCTCACCAACAGACTTCAACTACTTCAAAACTCGGCTGCTAGACTCATACTCAGCCTTTCTCCACAAGCCACATCTTCAAATATCACAGAGATCACCGTTGGCTATCCCTCCAGAAATGCGTTATCTTCAAACTACTCACTATCACCTACAAGGCACTTCACAACATAGGCCCTGCCTACCTTAATGACTGCATCCACTTCCACTCTCCTGCCAGGCAGATCAGATTGGCTGGACAACTTCTCATGCACACATTTCAAATGATCTAGTCTCTGCCAGCGTAGTTCTCTCCTTCCAGAGCACCTAGAAACTCTCCTGGGTGATTAGTGCACCATACACATCATTATACAATAAGATAACTTAATAATGATACAGGCCTTTGTGAGTTATGCAGGCAATTTTGAAAGCATTTCCAGCATTGAAAGGGAGCCATTTTAGATAGTTGAGGGCAGCGTGGTGTGTTTTTAAAGCATTTTACCCCTGTGATGTGTGTAGCTTCTGGGCAGTGTAGCTGCGTGTCATTTTGGAATACCTGCAAGTAGGGTGTTTTCAAAATCAATCAATCAATCAGAAGTTTGTTAAGCGCGACTACTCACCCATAAGGGTCTCAAGGCACTAGGGGTAGTGGGGGTGCAGGATCCATTCCATCAAGGAGGGGGTCTGTCGAAGAGCCAGGTTTTGAGGTTTCTTGTGAAGATGGGGAGCGATGTTGTCTGTCTGAGGTTGAGCGGAAGGGCATTCCCGGCTTACAACTCATGTAACAACTAGTGATTGCACTAGCTTTAAAGTAATCTGAGAGCAAAAGATAGTTTACTCCTCGCAGAAGTTTTAACTGAAACCGAGATGGGTGTCTTGTACCATTTATATGCTCTTGAAGATAATGGGCCAGATGTACGACCAGTTTTTGCATGCGCAAACGGGTTTGCGACCCGTTTGCACACGCAAAAACCTACATGGCCATGCACAAACACTATTCTGCGACTCGCAAAAAATTGCGACTCTCAAAATAGTATTTTACGACTCGCTATTAGGAAGGTGTGTTCCCTTCCTAATAGCGACTCTCTAGCCACGTTTGAATGTTTTTGCAAAACACTCGGAATTTACTGCCCTCTTCAAGAGGGTGGTAATGGAGTCACAAATGGGAAGGGGTCCCCAGGGGACCCCTTCCCCTTTGTGACTGGCTCCAAACATATTTTTAGAGGGTAGGCAATGGTCCCAGGGACCACTACCTACCCTTAAAAAATGAAACAAAAACGTTTCATTTATATTTTTTTAAATGCATCACGTTTTCCTTTAAGGAAAATGGGCTGCATTTTAAAAAAACTGCTTTATTGATAAGCAGTCCCAGACATGGAGGTCTGCTGAGCCCAACAGGCCACCATCCCTGGGAGGGCCAGCCATTCCCAATGGGGTCGCAAATTGCGAGTGGCTCATTAATATTCATGAGCCTCGCATTTTGCGACCCCATTAGAATTGCAATCAGTGTCTCTGACACTGTTGTACATTCCAAATTGCGACTCGCAATTTGCCACTTGCAATTGAGCGCAAATTGCGAGTCGCAATTTGGAATGGTCATACATCTGGCCCTAAGATTTTAGTCCATAATGAAACCAAGAGATGTTTTTGTTTTTGATGATTTTTTGTTTGCTTGTGAGTACTGCAACAGATAGTACTAGAATGGAGCTCTGGGGTGAGGAGATTAGTAGGAATTATGTCTTTATAGGGTTGAGATTGAGGTGGTAAAAGAACCTCCAGGATTGACCGGCTTCTAATGTTTTTCCTAAGCCTGTTTTGTCCTCCACTGTCGAGATTTTCATATGAAGGTGTATAACTTCAGAACAGAAGAGAATTGATATTCCTGGTTGTTTCACTTGTATGGTGAGGGTTATATGTTAGGCTAAAGAGAGTCAGGCAGAGTACTGAAGCTTGAGGTATACTATATCCTAAAAGAGAAACTCTTCAGGTTAACTTGTTAGGATCTGCTTTCGAGGTAGGATCAAAACCAGCTCAGAACAGTTCCAATAATCTCCATGTGTTTATTAAGTCGATGAGGAGTAGAAGACAGGTCAACATTTTCCAAGACGAGAAGAGCATCATAATCTATTTGAAGTATAACATTTTCTGTGCTATAGCCAGCCCTAAATCTTAACTGCAGACCATCAGAAAGGTTGTTCTCGTATATGAATTGATTGAGCAGTTTCTATTATTTTGGTTGAGAAAAAGAGGTTCCTTATAGGGCAGGCGTTGTTAGTATCCTCAGGGTATCTTCCAGGCTTTTGAGAGAAGCCATGACCTGCGTTAATGTTTAGCAGTATGGGACTACACTTTGTGATAGTGATACGTTGATCTGGGACTACACTTATATTACACTGCATATTGGCTCCATCTTGTAGGAGGGGACTTGTTTTGTTTGTGTAAGGGAGAGTTCAATCATCTGAATTTAGAGAGCTCTTCACATTTATACTTGGATTTGTTGCTATCCAATGAATAGGGAAGTTTAGTGCATTGGTTAACCAGGTCATATAATTTTAGATCAATGTCTTGCTTGATCCAGTTGGCATTTCAAAAGTGACGCTTTTGCCTCAAAAATATTCGATTTGTATTTTCAACTCTATAGACAAACAGTAAGCATGTGTTTTGTTGAGCGGTTTGGGTGCAAAACACATCCCACATCTCTGAGCTTCTTCCTGCCTTCCTTCAGACATTTAGAATCATCTTTCACAATCAAGATGTCAAGAGAAGATCCTTTCACAAGAGTGGGCCCCCTTGCCAGCTGAGGGAGGTTATAATTTTTCAATATGAATTATAGTTGACCAGCAACAGAGTCTTTGGAGTCCTCTCAGATGAGCTTTAGATCTCCAAGAAAGATGTTTTTGAGTATGATAATGATTTGTTGATTAACAGTTCAGAGATATGTTTCATCAATTAGTTATTGTCATCTGAAGGATGCAAGATGGTATAAATACTTATTGAATTTGCCTGTTCGTTTCTGAGCTTTACTCTCAGGTATTGAAATAAGTGGAAGTTTGTTTCCTGAAAGCATTTCAATTGAAGGAATTCCTCATATATGATCATGTGCAAACACTTATTGTCTCTTGTCTGTCAAAATGCTTTAGCAGACAGCCATTCGGAACAAGCAGATTCATAGCAGGTTGAGAGGCTATTTTTAACTATGTTTCAGTTAGTAAAATAATACCTAAGTTGCGGATAGTCACAGTGCCCTAAAATTCTAGTGAGTGTTTAGCTGGTGATCTGCAATTGTGAAGGAAGCATTTTAGGGAGGATTGAAATTTATTTTGTTTGTAGGTGAGATTGAGGGGATATTAATGAGAGTACTGAGGATAGCACTATGTTATCCATGATAGAGGTTTGGTCTTTTAATGTCACATCATAGGATGTATGTTGTAGTGTCCACTAAGTTGACAGTGTTCTCAGAAGTTTCATGTTCAACTAATAGCATGTTAATGTCACTTTATGAGAGATTATTGAGTGGTTTGTTGTTACATGAGATTTTTGCAATATCCTGGGATAAAGCAGATGTGTGGATTGATCACTTTAATGTCATGTTATCTTTTGGTTAGCATGTTCACGAACACTTCCGTGTTATTCTTTGATTTCTTAGTAATCGGGTGTGGAGTAGTTAAATCTCAGAATTAATGGGCAAGGTTTCCTTACCCAGAGTGCTCAGTAGAATATTTAGTAGAACAGTTAGCTTTCTTTACACTGAGTAAGATTTCTTGGGTGGCTATGTGGGGTATTTGGTGAGGGGATTTCCTTGATACATATAGCTCTTGGTAGCATGTAATTTGGGATTAAACAGATAAGGGTCAAGATTACCTGAAGGTAAATTAGGAGTGAATTCACTGATTGTGGGAATGTGTATTCTTTTGCATGTTTTCTGGAGGCAGGAGGAGGGATATATTTTATAGCAATGGGGAGTTTGGTTTGAGGGGGCGTGAATGCCAAACCCAGAGGGAGATGTCAATCTAGGCACTGCCCCTGCATAGGATCTAGACTCATGTAGGGAAGGACATCTCAATACATTATTCATGTCCTAGGGGTATTAGATCCTGTCATGAAATGAATAATGTAACAAATAGTTTGTTAAAAACTTTCAGGTTAACATCTGAAGCTTGGATCATGATAACCCTTTGATTAAACTGAAGAAAGGTAGCTCTGCTTTGCAAAGAGGGAAGGTAGAAACTTTCAGCTTGTGGCAATAAGGGATGTGAAGAAGCAAGATGAACATCTTAAACCAATAGGAGGTGTTGTTAGGGCAGAAAATAAGATCAGTTTTAAAGTATGCTCTCCTCATGCAGAAGAACTGATCATTGATAAGAGTTTCAGGAGATTCTTTGATAAATCTGCATTTGTAAGTTTTAGTAGCATTTTTAACTGATTAGGAGTGCAGGTAATCCTTACAGATGGTTGTCTCAGGGATGCATTTTTTGAGACAAGCAATTATATAAATGGTATATTTGGAAGTAGTGACTGTGAAAAGGATTGCTGGTTCTTTGGAATTCTGAGTTAGGTCCAACAGATTAAATCGGGCAGGATATCTGTGGTTCTCTTTAATGGCAATGTTGGGCATACAGGCAGGGTGCAGCAGGTGTGAACCTTCATTGCAATAGAGCTTGTAGTAGCACAAAAGTCAGAAGAAAATCTTGTTTAGCCAAATGCATCCTGAAGGAGATAGGCAGTTACTGAATATAGGAGAAATTAGTGGCCGTGCCTCATTCAGGGACTGTTCCATCAGATACAGTTATACATACAAATGTTCTAGAAATAGTTGATTTCAAATTTGGTATGAGGAGTGTATTTCAGGAAAATCGGATTTATTTATTGCTTCCTTTGTGTCAGGCATGTGCCACAAAGTAATGCAGTAGCTTTATTAGGTCTGACCTACAGACAGCTTTAGCTTTCTTGCCAGTTATATGTTTTTAAAAAAAACAATTGAAGAATGTATACATATCTACATGCACAGAGGAGGTTTCTGTCATCACTCTTCATCAAATTGGTCTGTTAAGGTGTCATTCACATTTTTCTGCCACCCACCACAGTATACAGCCTGGGTCACCCCACTTTGATTTGTCTTACACTGTGAGTGACGGCATTTTGATCGCGTGTGTACAGTGACCTCAAAGGTAGTACACTTCTGTGGTATGGCTGGCGGGCCACTATATTCTTTCATTTGGGCCTTTCATAATTTATTTTTGCCTCTGCCAATTGTTTTGTTTTGCAGGAGCATAATCAAAATGCTTGTCATGCTGCTCTTTTATTATGAAAGAACTCCTGACAGTTATTACAAATGTCCTTGATTTTCATTGCCTTGAATCGAAAACCAGCAGGACCATCCAGCTCCCATTTACTGTTATTTTAATGTGTCCATTTTTCTGTGGCCAGGATCCTCCAGAACCTAATGAGCAGATCATGCCATTCTTCTTTAAAGCAGATTTATTATATCCAGAAAAACATTTAGAAGAACTTCCGAATTCCAGCCATGCTTTAAGTTCCAGCAGTGCTGCTCTTAGTAGTCCTGGCCCCTTGATATACCTCCTTAAAATAATTGTTGTCCAGAGATTTTCATTTTCAATTTGTTTTTTTGTATCATTAGAAACATTGCTAATCAGCGACACATTTTACTGAACAACATTTAAAAAATGACGATGTGTTGCAGTGATGATGTAATATTTCAGGAACCATGAGACCTATATACTCGATTTTAGTGTAAAAACATAGGTTTTGGAGGTCGAGTAGTCTTATAGAGACAGGAAATAGCTCCTAAGAGCAACCCTTCTGTTATTTTCCAAAATGGCGGGATCTATAATGATGTGTTTTAGCCATTGTATTGCAATTTATTTCAATATTGTTTGTTTCAGGTTTTCTGTTGATTCAAAATTGTAAACATTAGTGAAGCAGGTGGTAGCAGACGATCTTTACCTCCTGACAGAGTGTTGCTATCTACAAAATCTGAACACTTCTTCAACAAAGCAAAATGTGTCATATGCCAAACTAACCTGGAAGATATGCTAACATCAACTGCCACAGGACAAAAGAGAGTTTGATATACTACAGAAATACAGCAAGACGAAGTTCACAAAAGAAAGCTTGGGTGGTGAACTCCGCTCCGCTTGCTGAGTTTGTGGAGTGTTCTGCACTCTGCATTATGCGGAGCTTGTGGAGTTCCAAAAAACTACAGAGCGGAGTTTTTTCCCCACTCTCACTCGTCAACATCAAGTTGGCAAGCGCAAGCGAGGAAAATCCATCTCCTGGAGAGATTTTTCCTCCTTTGCAATCGCCAACATCAGGTTTGCGAGTGCAAGCATGGAAAATCAACTTCCCAGCGAGATTTCTTAAAGCGGGCCATTGAATTTCTCATTGCAAGTGGTCGCGTATGCTCGTGACCACTCACGTTGAGAAACCGTCCGTTCACGTTGAGAAAGCTGCTGCTCAAGTAAAAAATCTACTTGAGCGGCATAAAAGAAGCAACACCCGCAGGCCCTGTGCAAGGTGGGGTTCGCGATGATTGCACAGTGCGGACAAACACCCGGTGCTGAAAATTACAGCAAACAGCATTTATCTAACACACTCTGCTGCTTGCGGAGCTCCGTGTAGCGCTGCAGAGTTACTTTTGCATTTTGCGAAGTTCCACGTAGCAGAACTCTGCCCAGGTTTACACAAAAGATTGAAATTGATGTGTGAAGAGTATCACATATTTTAGCATTGCAACAACAAGTGCTTCAAGTCATATACATTGTAAAAAATGCCTGGAAACACTTCGTCAGAAAATAGCAGAAACCAGTTAATCACAACAAGAATCCGAGTCTTCTGAGAAAGCAAAGAAAACCAAACCCAATGCCCAGCCACTTAGGAGATCGATGGCTACCCCACGTCCACCTCCAACAACTGGGGAAAAGTTCAGTGAAGAAGCTCCAATCAGCCCGATAGCAGCCACCGATACACGCCCCGCTTGACCCTCCTCCCCCTCTCCTCTTGCTGCCTCCTCATTCTGCCTTCATTCTTCCTGCACTCTGCCCCACTCTATCCTCATGGAAATCTGCAGACACAGGGGAAAGTCCTCTCACCTCCTCCTTCCAACGTGGAAAGGCCACCAGGAGGAGACAAGAGAGTGGATGGAAAGTGGGTAAGTGGTAAGGCTGCAAGGCAGCAAGGCTAGAGCCATGGTACCCCTCCCACTGGGAAGCAGCCAGCATTAGGCTGGTGTGGCTTGCCTCATTAGTGGGACCACACCCCACGCCCCTGCACCCTCCCATTATTAGGGCATTGAGCCTTGATATCTAACCTGCATGAGCGGATAAAGGACTAATAGGAAACCAGGAAGCAAGGAACAAAGGAATTGAGGAGTGGGAACCCAGGACCCTCTCCTAAATCGCTGTCCCCTGGAAAACAACACAAGGGAATACATCTTGGCCTGCCTCACTCGCCTTCACTTGCCTGTAGTTATTGACTGTACTCAGGAGCACTTCTAGCGGGCATAACCATAGACATGTCCGTGAACCCTCAGTTTAGGAGGGTGTGGAGGTACTCTGGGACGGCCTCCACTCCCTCGTAAAACCGACAGTCACTCTGTCCAACAAAAGCCCAGCACAAGAAGCAACCAGAAGTTCACCAGGGCATACACTGCCACAAAACATCAATAACCGGAAGAGGGCTGCTAACGAGACGCGCATGATCGTGCCCCCGCCCTCCAGAAAAAGCTAAAACCGTAAGTGGAAGAGCAGCGATGCTGTCCAAGATAAGACAACATCTTCTGAAAGGCTAAACTCGCAAGCAAAAAGCCAAAGAAGGGATCTATAAGGACTGGCCAAGAAACCACAGTTTTAACCACAAATTGAATCATGAGGTCCGGCCGTATAAGGGGTGGGCTTGCCCAACCAGAGGGAAAAAGCACAAAAGGAAGCTACAAACAACCCAGCTTTCTGTGCAAATTCAGTCAGTCCTCCATCCAGATCTTGCTTTCATCAAAATTGACTCCAACAAGGGGACCCTCTAAGTGGCACTGCAGAAGAGAGGAAAGAAAATGCTAAAAAGAGTCGCACCACTCTCTTCCAACCAAAAATATATACTAAATTCTGCGTCTTGAAAGATGTAGGATCTACTCTCGTTTAAGGATACATGGTAAGGAAAAAGGGGACTGGCGACAGATTTCGAAAGAATGCCATCCATATTGGAAGAGTTTAAACATAATGCAAGTATACTGTGCTTAATACCATAAATCGCAAGTGCTGGCATATAGCTGCAGTTGTTGAATCTATAATAAGAGGTCCCTCTAATATGACTAAACTCAACTAGTACAATTGGGGCAAACTTTTATGAACATGTGTGTAGATTGGTACAAATGTAACTACACCTGGTTTGTTAATAAAGTTTTGTGTAAAAACCACATGCTAAAATTCAGCTGCATGTAATATGCTTGCACATCATAATTGAAAGTCCGGATCTATTTTCGACACTCATAGAAAAATTATTAATACAAATCACCTTTGTATGACAAAGTGTCTGGAGAAGCATGATATGGACATGTAGGGTTACACTTTGTTATATGTGTGCATATATGCTGCCTGTGCTAAATAAGATAAAATACAAAATATGCGTGCATGCACATGGCCCAGAAATCAGTGCGAAAAATATTATGTGTTCGCAATTCACGTGTACACTGACGATAGTTGGTATGGATTTCTCCTCTGCAAGTGCTCAAGTCTGTCATAATGGTATTATAACTGGCCTCGGGCACATGGAAAAATAATATTCACGGCAGGTGCTATATTGATACAAGAGCACATGCTCTCTGATGTTTGGTTGGCAATCCTTCTACAAATCTCTCCCAGATGCAAGCAATACCTTGGACCATCAGAAATGAATTCCATAAAAAAGTGGAGTACACAAATTGAGAAGCAACAATTAAGGCAATGTAGCCTTATCACTTGTCTCTCAGAATAACAAAATATTGTGAAGAACAAAAGTGCAATAGAATCAAGAGATGTCTCTTATCTGTTAGGTGCTGCCCTTCACCCAAGTGCCGATGTGACAGGAATGGCGGAAGAAAAGGGTAGGGGGGTGAATCGACATAAACCTATCCTGGAATCGGCCCCTTCCTTTTCTCCTGTGATTAAAAAAGAGAGAGAAATAAAAAAAAGAACCATAAATGTTACAGTACAATTAAAAACATGGAAAGCAGATTTCGTTATAAAATATACATTTAGAACAAATTATGGTTTCAAAGCAGTTGGAACAGACAAAGTAAGATCATATATGTAACCAAAACGTTTTCGTGCCAAGATTATGTTGACAGTCCCTGAAGACTTGAAAAACTACCGACCAATCACAAACATCCCTACCCTGGCAAATCTACTGGAGAAATGTGTACATGAACAACTGCGCAAACACATTGAGAAATTCCAGCTTCTCGACCAATTTCAATCGGGCTTCTGCACTGGCCACAGCACAGAAACGGCCATCATTCATATAGTGGACGACGCTCTCACTTTGCTTGACCAGAATGAAGCCTGCCTATTAATTCTTCTCGATCTCTCATCTGCATTTGACACTGTCAAACATGACACTCTACTCAAACTCTTGGAATGCAGGATGGGGCTCTCAGGCACTGTCCTTAAATGGTTTGCCTCTTTCCTCAACAACAGAACACAAAGAGTCAAATCCAATCAGACTCTATCCAACCCCAGTCCCTGCACGCTGGATGTACCCAAGGGTCCTCACTCTCCCCCACGCTCATTAACCTCTTCATGGAACCACTGACTGTAATTCTTAAAACCTCCAACATCCAATATCACATGTATGCAGATGACACCCAACTTTACATGAAAATATCCTCCCCCGAAGACATCAAATCTCTCAACGGAACCCTGCTCAAAACCCTAAACTGGCTAACCTCCAACCATCTCAAACTAAACGCCCTCAAAACGGAATTCCTCCTCATCTCACCCGCTAGGCAAACCCCCACTGTTGTGAAATATCTTTGTAACCTCACCGCTCTCAATTGCACACCACACATCATTAACTCCACGAAATCACTGGGAGTTGTGCTAGACAAGAACCTAAACATGCAAGATCAGATCAGAGCATCTACCAAAGGAGTGATCTTCCAGCTGAGTATCCTAAGAAAAGTCAAACCTTACCTTCCCCATGAAGACTTCAGATCGGCGGTGCAAGCCCTAGTCATCTCTAGACTAGAATACGGCAGCTCTACTCTATGCGGATTACCGAAACTCAGTTTAGCCCCCATCAGAGCATCTCTAAATGCTGCTACTAGACTCATCACGGGTTCCAAGAAGACCAACCACATCTCGCCGGACCTGAAATCGCTCAACTGGCTTCCTTTTGAGGCAAGGATCCAACTAAAGATTGCTGGTACGACCCATAGAGCACTACACTTCAATACCCCACTCTACCTGACAAATAAGCTGGCACTCTCTGGTGGCTCCAGGCCTTCAAGGAGCACCAGCACACTGCTGCTTAAGCCAAAGAAATTGGAAACAAGACTGATTCCCTCAACATTTGCCTTCAAAAGGGAAGTTAAAGCTCTACTAATGAACAATGCGCTGATCTAGAAGCTTCTCTCCTCTTGCCTCGAGCCGGTTTAGCTGTTTGACTTATTACTTGTCATTTGTTGCGACCCATTGTCGCCTGCCATGATGTCATTTTTGCTCTTGATGTATAGTGCCCCTCTTTTCTTTTCTCCCTCAGCCTTCTTCCTTTGTCCGCCATAATGTCATTTCTGCTCTTTTTATATTGCCCTACTTTTACTGTTACTTTTCCCCCTCAGCTGTCTTCCTATGTCTTCCTCAACCATATGTAAAGCGCTTTGATACCCACTTGGGTCATGTTCGCGCTATACAAAACTTTAAATAAATAAATAAATAAATAAAAGATGTACGGATCAAAAAGGTCCAACAAAGAAAGACAAGCTTATAGGTCTGGCTCTGTGTATTATATCTAGCTTTCATAGAGGTAGATACCTAGTTCCTTATCTTGGTTGTGTCCCACAGGGGTCTTAGTTTGGAGGTTTATGATATGCCAGGATTCTCTTTTACGTAGGTGAAGTACCCTCCCCTGTTTTTGGGTTGTATTTGTTCAATGGCAAAGTATGTAAGAAGTGAATTGTTTGCCAGGTTGTAATCTGCAAAATGCCTTGCAATCGGATAATGTGGGCCTTTATTGCTGATGGCTCTCATGTGTTCAAGAAATCATTTTTTAGCTGCTAGGGTTGTGCTTCCTACATAGCGTAGTTTGCATGGACATTCTAGTATATAGATTACAAAGGTCGAACCACATGTGAGAAATTGAGTAATGGTTTTTTCTCCTGTGTTTGTCTGGTAGGTCTTCCTCATGGTGCTGTTACGGCATGCTTTACAATGCCCACATGGGAAAAATCCCGGTATACGGATGTGGGTATTGAGGCGTGTGTTAGTGATATCTCCTCTTACTAACATGTCCCTCAGGTTTCTGCCCTTTCTGTATGTGATGAGCGGTCGACTAGGCAGTTTGTCCCCAATGGTTGGATCTGTCGCTAAGATGTTCCAATTTTGGTTAAGAATTTTTGAAACATCTTTCGATTCGTTATTGTATGTGAGAATAACTCTTGTGGTGTCTTCTTTTGGTGGTGTAGGTTTGTCTCGTAGTGTGTCTTCCCTATCAATTAAACTGACTCTTTCGTTTGCTCTTTCAAGTACCCAAGCTGGGTACCCCCTTCCCCTTTCCCTGAACCTACAGATCATGATGTCTTGTTTAGTTTGAAAATCTTCCTGAGTGCTGCAGTTCTTTCTCGCTCTCAGCAGCTCCCCATAGGGGATGCTCCATTTAAGCGTGGAGGAGACTGTTGCCTGCTGTCAGTGTTCGATGTAGTATAGTGCACAGTTGGTTATTTCTGACTCCGAACACTACATCAAGAAATTCAATGGATTCTCTACTCACGGTATATGTCAGAGTAAGGTTAAATTCATTGTTGTTAAGTCTGGTAATGGCTTTTATAACACTCTCTTCATTGCCTTTCCATACCACAAATAGATTGTCTATGTATCTTAGCCATGTGACTACAGTCTTCTCACTATGTTCTGCTTTTAGACTTTGTAGGACCTCCTCCTCCCATACTCCTAGGAAAAGGTTTGCAAAACTGGGGGCAAAGCACGTCCCCATGGCAGCACCAAGGATTTGCTTATATATCATGCCATTAAACATGAACATGTTATTGTATAGGCAGAATTTCATCATTTCAAGTACGATTCTTGTATGTTCCAGGTTGCATATTTTTCTTCTTTTGAAGGTGATTTGCAATAATAATTTTTCTATGATTGTCCAAAATAGATACAGACTTTCAATGTTGACGCGCAAGCATATTACATGCTGCTGAATTTTAGCATGTGGTTTTTAAACAAAACTTTATTAACAAACCAGGTGTAGTTACATTTGTACCAATCTACACACATGTTCATAAAATTTTGCCCCAATTGGACCAGTTGGGTTTAGTCATATTAGAGGGACCTCTAATTATAGATTCAACAACTGCAGCTATATGCCAGCACTTGCGATTTATGGTATTAAGCACAATATACTTGCATTATGTTTAAACTCTTCCAATATGGATGCCATTCTTTCGAAATATTTAGCCAGTCCTCTTTTCCTATCCATGTTTCCCTATGTATGCAGCAATTTCCTGTCATTCAGTGTGTGAGCAAGCTTGCTGTGCGAGTGAAACGTGTTACTGTAAAATTAAACAACTGCTGTTGTCTACTAACTTCGAGTGATCGTATCATTTGGGACTTTATCTAACATTTGACCGGAGCGCTCTGCCGGCGTTTACGATTCTCTGCATAGGTGAGGAGAAATGGAAGGAGCAAACTATGGAAGGACCTTACGGAGTTTCTCGAGGCCGGCAGCTGACACCCTGCGACAACCGAAGAAGAGAAGACAGAAGTGGACTGGATACTTACCCCAAAGGTAGGTGCTCAGAACGGGCAGCGGGACAGGGGTTCATGTGGGAGGGAGGGAAAGAGACGGGTCAGAGGACGCGTGTCCTTCTCACCTTCAAAAACCCTTGCCGTGGCTCTGCCAGTAGCCCGTGTCCTCTCTGGGGTGGCAACATCGTATTTCCTGTCGGGAGCTGTTTCCCTACGATACTCGTAGCAACAAAGGAAGCATCAGGGAATAAACTCAGTGCACATGGAAGTCAAATCTAATCCGCTCACCATACTTGGATCACACTTCCATAAGACTCAGAAACCATGCACGAGGTATATCAAACAATTTTGACACATTTTTCCCTGAAGTGCAATAACATACCTAACACTGCATCTTAGTCTATGATCAGCTCCCTCGGTTGGAAAACATTGTATGCCACTGATATATGCAGGGCTATCTTGAAATCTGCAAAATCACACGCAGATCGGCATATCATGATCAAAGAGAAGCAGCATAATAACAATTTGTGCTAAAATATCCAGCAACCGGCGTACCCTGAATGCCATTCATGTAATCAAATCAGCAAAACTTATAGCCTCTTCTGCCCCATATCACGGCGAACCACAGTCTCTCGACTACTAAAACAGTAGAAACAAGAACGAGCACATCACAAGTGCACTCCTAGCACAAAATCACCAGCTGCAGCAGGAACCTCCTATTTTTGGAGGGAAGAAGAGACAACAGCCATTTTACAATCATCAGCGCATTCCACAGAAAATATTTTGCAGAAAAGATATACAACGGAGATCAACGGGCGCCCATTTAAGACAACTGAAAAGAATTGATGGAAGAAGAAATAGAAAGAAGGGTAGCTGCCCTAAGTTTGTTCACCCGAGCACCCAATAAAAGCCAACCAAGAAACGAAACAAGCGCAAGAGACAGCACCCTACAAGAAAACTGAAAAGATTGGAAAAACTTAAGAAGTCAGAAACATCTAAATGGTGGGAAGCAATATCGCTTCAAGACTACATAGAAAAACAAAAGGTACCTCGCGGCCTACAAATTTACACAACCCCCTCCTACGAGTCACCAAACCCCAAAATGCTGGTAGAATGGGTAGAGAACTCTGCCAAAAGCTCCAAGCAAATGCTCGCTATCCTAGTCAAATATGCATGGGAGGATAGAGAAGGCATCCTACGTGAACTTAAATCATTGGAAGAAGAACTCAGAGATCATAAAGAACAAGAAATCGTCAAAAAATATGTGGAAGAACTGAAAATAAGATTAAAATCATATGAAGATCACATAAAAGCGCGCAAGCAGAGAAAACTGCATTGCGACTGCTGTGAATACGAAAGTGGTAGAATCTTAACTTACAGCCACAAGTACGACCACCTGTACAAAAAGATGTCATTGGGAGAACCAATTGACACTGTGACAGAAAACTTGAGTGGAACTGACTCCATACAAGCAGTGACACAGAGGGAGACCCATCTCTTGCAGCCACCGCATCGTCTAACCTAACGGGCGGAACCAGAGTACAGCCTACTTTTTTAGATGAGTTTCGCCTCCTGCGGACGGGAAGGCAAGCTCCAAGAACAGCACCACCACCAAAGACCTGAGGGAGAGGACAAGCACAACGGGGCAGGGGAAAAGGAAGAAACCAGGAAGGAACTGGCGGAGAAGAAAGCGACTCAGACAGAGGAAACAAAAGAGGAAGAGGACGTGGAGGAAGGCTCATGGGAAACAAAACAACTGGCCAAAAGACACTGACCTAATGGATGAAGAAACAATAAATAAAACTATCATAAATCTATCGTACTGACCACTAACTATGATAGAGAAGAGAACACTGTGTCTAAGCCTCTCTTTTTGCCTGTCCCACAATTTCAACTACCCAGAAAAAAGAATTGACATGTACAAATTTGTGAGAAAACTCAAACTTAAAAAATGGCATACTCTCAGGGGACCCAGACCACCAGAAACCGAATCCTCCACCAACATAACAGAACTTGACAATGATAGAAATAGTGAATACATGAATGCGCTCAGCATAGGTGATATAGATACCCTACAAGCGATGCAAGACCTCTACATAGAAGCAGGGTTAGACCCCATGGAAGAAAATTGCGAGGTCACCACAGACAAACCAGCAACAACTAAATTTAAACCCAAATTGATTTTCTACCCCAATATGCCACATGATAACATCGATGCATTCCACGACACAGTAACAAAAGATCTCGTGCAATTCCGCAATAAGAAAAAAAGAGCTTACAAATCCTCAAATATTTCCAAAAGACAATGGGAAACCATCAAAAGGCTATCAGATTATGAGAATCTGGTCATACGACCGGCTGATAAAGGGGGGAGCATTGTACTTTGGGACAAAGGCATGTATATTGAAGAGGCAGAGAGGCAACTCAGAGACACCAGATTTTACGTGGTAACTAACATGCAAGAATACAACGAAAGCATACTTAAAATATGGAACATGTTGAACATATGGAAGGACAATGGTATCCTTCAATGGAAAGAATACTGTTATTTAAAATGTGATTCTCCCAAAATGCCCATTCTTTACCTTTTGCCCAAAGTCCATAAGAACCCCACGAAACCACCAGGGAGTCCCATTGTTTCCTCTATAGGATGCGTCTCCGAACACATATCAAAATATGTAGATCATTTTCTCTGTGAACATGTCACATCACTGCCATCCTATACCAAAGACACCAAGGATTTTTTGGGGAAAATAAAGAACATCGCCTGGGAGGAAGATTTCCTCTTAGTAACAATGGATGTGAATTCCATATACACCATAATCGACCATTCTTTGGGCATACAGTGCTGTCATCATTTCCTCAAAAGAAGAAAAACATGCTACCTGGAACATACAAGAATGTACTTGAAATGATGAAATTCTGCCTGTACAATAACATGTTCATGTTTAATGGCACGATATATAAGCAAATCCTTGGTACAGCCATGGGGACGTGCTTTGCCCCCAGTTTGGCAAACCTTTTCCTAGGAGCACCACCACCGATTCCCGGTATCACCCGCCACGAGTTCGGCTGGCCCCAGGTGGAATACTGCTTTGGATTCAATTCGGGCTGCCTGAACCGCCGCTTATGGACTCTGTTGACCCATTTGGGTCGTGGCTTGTACAAAGCTACAGTGTTTCACCATATGTGGGACACTCACAGTGTTTTCGTTTTTAATCCAGCGGCAGGCGAGGGGATGTACAGGCACAGTTATCATGGCTGGAGGAGGAGGTCCTACAAAGTCTAAAAGCAGAACATAGTGAGGGGAAGGTAGTCACATGGCTAAGATACATACACGATCTATTTGTGTTATGGAAAGGCAGTGAAGAGAGTGTTAGAAAAGCCATTAACAGACTTAACAACAATAAATGTAATCATACTCTGACATATACCGTGAGTAGAGAATCCATTGAATTTCTTGATGTAGTGGTCGAATTCAGAAATAACCAACTGTGCACTAGACTACATCGAAAACTGACAGCAGGCAACAGTCTCCTCCACTCTCTCAGCAGCCACCCAGAGGCCCTTAAATGGAGCATCCTCTATGGGGAGCTGCTGAGAGCGAGAAGGAACTGCAGCACTAAGGAAGATTTTCAAACTGAACAAGACACCATGATCTGTAGGTTCAGGGAAAGGGGATACCCAGCTTGGGTACTAGAAAGAGCAAAAGAAAGAGTAGGTTTAATTGATAGAGAAGACACAATACGAGACAAACCTATACCACTAAAAGAAGACACCACAAGAGTTATTCTCACATATAATAACGAATCGAAAGATGTTTTCAAAATTCTTAACCAAAATTGGAACATCTTAGCAATAGATCCAACCATTGGGGACAAACTGCCTAGTCGACCGCCCATCACATACAGAAAGGGCAGAAACTTGAGGGACATGTTAGTAAGAGGAGATATCACTAACACACGCCTCAATACCCACATCGGTTTACAGGGATATTTCCCATGTGGCCATTGCAAAGAATGCCGTAACAGCACCATGAGGAAGACCTACCAGACACACACAGGAGAAAAAAACTTTACTCAATTTCTCACATGTGGTTCGACCTTTGTAATCTATATACTAGAATGTCCATGCAAACTACGCTATGTAGGAAGCACAACCCTAGCAGCTAAAAAATGATTTCTTGAACACATGAGAGCCATCAGCAATAAAGGCCCACATTATCCGATTGCAAGGCATTTTGCAGATTACAACCTGGCAAACAATTCACTTCTTACATACTTTGCCATTGAACAAATACAACCCAAAAACAGGGGAGGGTACTTCACCTACGTAAAAGAGAATCCTGGCATATCATAAACCTCCAAACTAAGACCCCTGTGGGACACAACCAAGATAAGGAACTAGGTATCTACCTCTATGAAAGCTAGATATAATACACAGAGCCAGACCTATAAGCTTGTCTTTCTTTGTTGGACCTTTTTGATGCGTACAACTGTCAACATAATATTGGCACGAAAAAGTTTTGGTTACATACATGATCTTACTTTGTCTGTTGCAACTGCTTTGAACCCGTAATTTGTTCTACATGTATATTTTATAACGAAATCTGCATTCCATGTTTTTATTTGTACCGTAACATTTATGGTTCTTTTTTTCTCTCTCTCTTTTTTAATCACAGGAGAAAAGTAAGGGGCCGACTCCAGGATTGGATATGTCGATTCACCCCCCACCCTTTTCTTCCGCTATTCCTGTCACATCGGCACTTGGGTGAACGGCAGCACCTAACAGATAAGAGACATCTCTTGATTCTATTGCACTTTTGTTCTTCACAATATTTTGTTATTCTGAGAGACAAGTGATAAGGCTACATTGCCTTAATTGTTGTTTGTCAATTTGTGTACTCCACTTTTTTGTGGAATTCATTTCTGATGGTCCAAGGTATTGCTTGCATCTGGGGGAGATTTGTAGAAGGATTGACAACCCAACATCAGAGAGCATGTGTTCTTGTATTAATATAGCAGCTGCCGTGAATATGATTTTTCCATGCGCCCGAAGACAGTTATAATACCATTATGACAGACTTGAGCACTTGCAGAGGAGAAATCCATACCAACTATCGTCAGTGTACACGTGCATTGCGAACACATAATATTTTTTGCACTGATTTCTGGGCCGTGTGCATGCGTGCATATTTTGTATTTTATCTTCTTTAGCACAGGCAGCATATATGCACACACCTAACAAAGTATAACCCTACATGTCCATATCATGCTTCTCCAGACACTTTGTCATACAATGGTGATTTGTAATAATAGTTTTTCTATGATTGTCCAAAATAGATCCGGACTTTCAATGGTGATGCCAAGCATATTACATGCAGCTGAATTTTAACATGTGGTTTTAACACAAAACTTTATTAACAAACCAGGTGTAGTTACATTTGTACCAATCTACACACATGTTCATAAAATTTTGCCCCAATTGGACCAGTTGGGTTAAGTCATATTGGAGGGACCTCTAATTATAGATTCAACGACTGCAGCTATATGCCAGCACTTGCGATTTATGCTATTAAGCACAATATACTTGCATTATGTTTAAACTCTTCCAATATGGATGCCATTCTTTCTCAATCTTTCGCCAGTCCCCTTTTCCTTTCCATGTATCCCTATGTATGCAGCAATTTCCTGTTATTCGTTGTGTGAGCAAGCTCGCTGTGCGAGCGAAATGCGTTACTGTAAAATTAAACAACTGCAGTTGTCTACTAACTTGTAGTGATCGTATCACTTGGGACTTTATCTAACATTTGACCAGAGCACTCCGCCAGCATCTACGTTCCTCTGCATAGGCGAGGAGAAACGGAAGGAGCAAAATACGAAGGATATATATATGTATATATATATATATATATATAGATATATATGTATATATATATATGTATTTGGGTCGTGGCTTATAAAAAGCTAAAGTGTTTCACCATATGTGGGACACTCACAGTGTTTTCGTTTTTAATCCAGCGGCAGGCGAGGGGCTGTACAGGCACAGTTATCACGGCTGTCAATTGATTTTCTTAGCGATGGGAGCGCCATAGAAATTGCATTAGGCAATAAATAATGAAGACGATGACGCCCCATTGCTGGCCCTTTATTGGCCAAGGATCCACCAACCATATGGAAGGACCATTTTAAATGACTGTGTTTGTTTTATTGACGGCTTTTCCGCACTGATGACGGCAAGAGCCAGAAACGCGTCTGCGGATGTTTTATAGCCGACACACACCCCGTGAGTGCACCGGACCTTGGGAGTATCATGAACTCCTTGTTTTTTGCTGTTTTATAAGCGGTTTGCACCACCGATTCCCGGTATCACCCGCCACGAGTTCGGCTGGCCCCAGGTGGAATACTGCTTTGGATTCAATCCGGGCTGCCTGAACCGCCGCTTATGGACTCTGTTGACCCATTTGGGTCGTGGCTTGTACAAAGCTACAGTGTTTCACCATATGTGGGACACTCACAGTGTTTTCGTTTTTAATCCAGCGGCAGGCGAGGGGATGTACAGGCACAGTTATCATGGCTGCCAATTGATTTTTTAGCGATGGGAGCGCCATAGAAATTGCATTAGGCAATAAATAATGAAGACGGTGATGCCCCATTGCTGGCCCTTTATTGGCCAAGGATCCACCAACCATATGGCAGGACCGTTTTAAATGACTGTGTTTGTTTTATTGACGTCTTTTCCGCATTGATGACGGCAAGAGCCAGAAACGCGTCTGCAGATGTTTTATAGCCGACACACACCCCGTGAGTGCACCGGACCTTGGGAGTATCATGAACTCCTTGTTTTTTGCTGTTTTATAAGCGGTTTCCACCACCGCTTCCCGGTTACACCCGCCGCGAGTTCGGCTGGCACCAGGTGGAATACTGCTTTGGATTCAATTTGGGCTGCCTGAACCGCCGCTTACGGACTCTGTTGACCCATTTGGGTCGTGGCTTATACAAAGCTAGAGTGTTTCACCATATGTGGGACACTCACAGTGTTTTCGTTTTTAATCCAGCGGCAGGCGAGGGGATGTACAGGCACAGTTATCACGGCTGCCAATTGATTTTTTTAGCGATGGGAGCGCCATAAAAATTGCATTAGGCAATAAATAATGAAGACGGTGACGCCCCATTGATGGCCCTTTATTGGCCAAGGATCCACCAACCATATGGAAGGACCATTTTAAATGACTGTGTTTGTTTTATTGACGGCTTTTCCGCACTGATGACGGCAAGAGCCAGAAACGCGTCTGCGGATGTTTTATAGCCGACACACACCCCGTGAGTGCACCGGACCTTGGGAGTATCATGAACTCCTTGTTTTTTGCTGTTTTATAAGCGGTTTGCACCACCGATTCCCGGTATCACCCGCCACGAGTTCGGCTGGCCCCAGGTGGAATACTGCTTTGGATTCAATTCGGGCTGCCTGAACCGCCGCTTATGGACTCTGTTGACCCATTTGGGTCGTGGCTTGTACAAAGCTACAGTGTTTCACCATATGTGGGACACTCACAGTGTTTTCGTTTTTAATCCAGCGGCAGGCGAGGGGATGTACAGGCACAGTTATCATGGCTGCCAATTGATTTTTTTAGCGATGGGAGCGCCATAGAAATTGCATTAGGCAATAAATAATGAAGACGGTGATGCCCCATTGCTGGCCCTTTATTGGCCAAGGATCCACCAACCATATGGCAGGACCGTTTTAAATGACTGTGTTTGTTTTATTGACGTCTTTTCCGCATTGATGACGGCAAGAGCCAGAAACGCGTCTGCAGATGTTTTATAGCCGACACACATCCCGTGAGTGCACCGGACCTTGGGAGTATCATGAACTCCTTGTTTTTTGCTGTTTTATAAGCGGTTTCCACCACCGCTTCCCGGTTACACCCGCCGCGAGTTCGGCTGGCACCAGGTGGAATACTGCTTTGGATTCAATTTGGGCTGCCTGAACCGCCGCTACGGACTCTGTTGACCCATTTGGGTCGTGGCTTATACAAAGCTAGAGTGTTTCACCATATGTGGGACACTCACAGTGTTTTCGTTTTAATCCAGCAGCAGGCGAGGGGATGTACAGGCACAGTTATCACGGCTGCCAATTGATTTTTTTAGCGATGGGAGCGCCATAAAAATTGCATTAGGCAATAAATAATGAAGACGGTGACGCCCCATTGATGGCCCTTTATTGGCCAAGGATCCACCAACCATATGGAAGGACCATTTTAAATGACTGTGTTTGTTTTATTGACGGCTTTTCCCGCACTGATGACGGCAAGAGCCAGAAACGCGTCTGCGGATGTTTTATAGCCGACACACACCCCGTGAGTGCACCGGACCTTGGGAGTATCATGAACTCCTTGTTTTTTGCTGTTTTATAAGCGGTTTGCACCACCGATTCCCGGTATCACCCGCCACGAGTTCGGCTGGCCCCAGGTGGAATACTGCTTTGGATTCAATTCGGGCTGCCTGAACCGCCGCTTATGGACTCTGTTGACCCATTTGGGTCGTGGCTTGTACAAAGCTACAGTGTTTCACCATATGTGGGACACTCACAGTGTTTTCGTTTTTAATCCAGCGGCAGGCGAGGGGATGTACAGGCACAGTTATCATGGCTGCCAATTGATTTTTTTAGCGATGGGAGCGCCATAGAAATTGCATTAGGCAATAAATAATGAAGACGGTGATGCCCCATTGCTGGCCCTTTATTGGCCAAGGATCCACCAACCATATGGCAGGACCGTTTTAAATGACTGTGTTTGTTTTATTGACGTCTTTTCCGCATTGATGACGGCAAGAGCCAGAAACGCGTCTGCAGATGTTTTATAGCCGACACACACCCCGTGAGTGCACCGGACCTTGGGAGTATCATGAACTCCTTGTTTTTTGCTGTTTTATAAGCGGTTTCCACCACCGCTTCCCGGTTACACCCGCCGCGAGTTCGGCTGGCACCAGGTGGAATACTGCTTTGGATTCAATTTGGGCTGCCTGAACCGCCGCTTACGGACTCTGTTGACCCATTTGGGTCGTGGCTTATACAAAGCTAGAGTGTTTCACCATATGTGGGACACTCACAGTGTTTTCGTTTTTAATCCAGCGGCAGGCGAGGGGATGTACAGGCACAGTTATCACGGCTGCCAATTGATTTTTTTAGTGATGGGAGCGCCATAAAAATTGCATTAGGCAATAAATAATGAAGACGGTGACGCCCCATTGTTGGCCCTTTATTGGCCAAGGATCCACCAACAATATGGAAGGACCATTTTAAATGACTGTGTTTGTTTTATTGACGGCTTTTCCGCACTGATGACGGCAAGAGCCAGAAACGCGTCTGCGGATGTTTTATAGCCGACACACACCCTGTGAGTGCAGCGGACCTTGGGAGTATCATGAACTCCTTGTTTTTTGCTGTTTTATAAGCGGTTTCCACCACCGCTTCCCGTTTGCACCCCCCGCGAGTTCGGCTGGCCCCAGGTGGAGTACTGCTTTGGATTCAATCTGGGCTGCCTGAACCACCGCTTACAGACTCTGTTGACCCATTTGGGTAGTGGCTTATACAAAGCTAGAGTGTTTCACCATATGTGGGACACTCACAGTGTTTTCGTTTTTAATCCAGCGGCAGGCGAGGGGATGTACAGGCACAGTTATCACGGCTGCCAATTGATTTTTTTAGCGATGGGAGCGCCATAGAAATTGCATTAGGCAATAAATAATGAAGACGTGATGCCCCATTGCTGGCCCTTTATTGGCCAAGGATCCACCAACCATATGGCAGGACCATTTTAAATGACTGTGTTTGTTTTATTGACGGCTTTTCCGCACTGATGACGGCCAGAGCCAGAAACGCGTCTGCGGATCTTTTATAGCCGATACACACCCCGTGAGTGCACCGGACCTTGGGAGTATCATGAACTCCTTGTTTTTTGCTGTTTTATAAGCGGTTTCCACCACCGCTTCCCGGTATCACCCGCCACGAGTTCGGCTGGCCCCAGGTGGAATACTGCTTTGGATTCAATTTGGGCTTCCTGAACCGCCGCTTACGGACTCTGTTGACCCATTTGGGTCGTGGCTTATACAAAGCTAGAGTGTTTCACCATATGTGGGACACTCACAGTGTTTTCGCTTTTAATCCAGCAGCAGGCGAGGGAATGTACATGCACAGTTATCACGGCTGCCAATTGAATTTTTAGCGATGGGAGCGCCATAGAAATTGCATTAGGCAATAAATAATGAAGACGGTGACGCCCCATTGCTGGCCCTTTATTGACCAAGGATCCACCAACCATATGGCAGGACCGTTTTAAATGACTGTGTTTGTTTTATTGACGTCTTTTCCGCATTGATGACGGCAAGAGCCAGAAACGCGTCTGCGGATGTTTTATAGCCGACACACACCCCGTGAGTGCACCGGACCTTGGGAGTATCATGAACTCCTTGTTTTTTGCTGTTTTATAAGCGGTTTCCACTACCGCTTCCCGGTTGCACCCCCCGCGAGTTCGGCTGGCCCCAGGTGGAGTACTGCTTTGGATTCAATTTGGGCTGCCTGAACCACCGCTTACAGACTCTGTTGACCCATTTGGGTAGTGGCTTATACAAAGCTAGAGTGTTTCACCATATGTGGGACACTCACAGTGTTTTCGTTTTTAATCCAGCGGCAGGCGAGGGGATGTACAGGCACAGTTATCACAGCTGCCAATTGATTTTTTTAGCGATGGGAGCGCCATAGAAATTGCATTAGGCAATAAATAATGAAGACGTGATGCCCCATTGCTGGCCCTTTATTGGCCAAGGATCCACCAACCATATGGCAGGACCGTTTTAAATGACTGTGTTTGTTTTATTGACGGCTTTTCCGCACTGATGACGGCCAGAGCCAGAAACGCGTCTGCGGATCTTTTATAGCCGATACACACCCCGTGAGTGCACCGGACCTTGGGAGTATCATGAACTCCTTGTTTTTTGCTGTTTTATAAGCGGTTTCCACCACCGCTTCCCGGTATCACCCGCCACGAGTTCGGCTGGCCCCAGGTGGAATACTGCTTTGGATTCAATTTGGGCTTCCTGAACCGCCGCTTACGGACTCTGTTGACCCATTTGGGTCGTGGCTTATACAAAGCTAGAGTGTTTCACCATATGTGGGACACTCACAGTGTTTTCGTTTTTAATCCAGCGGCAGGCAAGGGAATGTACAGGCACAGTTATCACGGCTGCCAATTGATTTTTTTAGCGATGGGAGCGCCATAGAAATTGCATTAGGCAATAAATAATGAAGACGGTGACGCCCCATTGATGGCCCTTTATTGGCCAAGGATCCACCAACCATATGGAAGGACCATTTTAAATGACTGTGTTTGTTTGATTGACGGCTTTCCACACTGATGACGGCAAGAGCCAGAAACGCGTCTGCGGATGACTGAGTAGCCGACACACCGTGAGTGCACCGGACCTTGGAGTATCATGAACTCCTTCTTTTGCTGTATATAGCGGTTTCACCACCGCTTCCGGTTAGCACCGCTGCGAGCTCAGGCTGGCTTCAGGTGGAATACTGCTTTGGATATATATATATATATCCAAAGCAGTATTCCACCTGGGGCCAGCCGAACTCGCGGCGGGTGTAACCGGGAAGCGGTGGTGGAAACCGCTATAAAACAGCAAAAACAAGGAGTTCATGATACTCCCAAGGTCCGGTGCACTCCACGGGGTGTGTGTCGGCTATAAAACATCCGCAGACGCGTTTCTGGCTCTGGCCGTCATCAGTGCGGAAAAGCCGTCAATAAAACAAACACAGTCATTTAAAACGGTCCTGCCATATGGTTGGTGGATCTTTGGCCAATAAAGGGCCAGCAATGGGGCATCATATATATATATATATATATATATATATATATATATATATATATATATATATATTCACTGAAAAAACCATAGGTTTTAGGGACAGTTATAGTTAGTTGGACATTTCACTCGTACAAAACCCGTGAAATTCCCCTGTTATAGTTAGTTCAGCTAACTATAACTCGCGCCCCGCAATGCACTGCTGATGACGTCACATATTACATCACTCATGACATGGTCAGTGACATCACTGATGACATCACTGATGACATCTCAAATGACATCACTGATGACATCATCCAGTGACTGTGTGTTTCTGTAAAGTTTAAATATTTTTAATATATATAGGAAAAGACGTATTGAAGAATGAGTGGGTGTCTAAGTGTCTGTATGGATGATTTAGTAGGTGCGTGACTGACTCTATAAGTGAGTGATTTAACGTATCTTCCTGAATGCATGAGTTAGTGACTAAACTGGGTGAATGTCTGTATCCGTCTGTCTGTTGCTGTGTAAGTGGCTGCATGTGTTTGTGAATAGCTACATGAGTGTCTATATGAGTTATTGAATGGTTCTCTGAGTATCTGTATGGGTGCCTCAGTGTTTGTGTGGGAGGGGTGTGTGCGACTCTGTGCATAGATGTGTGAGTGGGTGATTCACTGGGTGGATGGTTTCAAGAGTGCATCTGTGATAGACTGTATGGGTGGGTAAGTGTGTGTAAGAGTGTGTTAGTGAGTGAATATATGTCCCAGTGGTACATGTGTGAGTAACTACATATGTGAAAGGCAGTATATATGTGTGTTGGAGTATATAAATAGCTATAAGCGAGAGTGAGTGATTGTGATAGTGGCTGTATGGATGAGTGTGTGCTTGTATCAGTGATTGTATAAGAGCGTAACAATGTGGTAGTATTTGTATGATTAAGTGAGCTGGTGTGTGTATAACTGTATAGGTGAGTAAATGGCAGTGTGTTTAATTATTTGCATGACTGACTAGGTGTGTGAGTACCTCTATGGATGAGTGGTGGTGTTTGAGTGTCTATATAGGAGTAAGAGTGCATATGATAGTCCTGTACTGAGTGACCATAAGTATGAGTGACTGTACGGGTGAGTGAGTGGATGTGTGTGTGTAGACCTAAGAATCAGTGAGTGGGTATGTAGTTATTGGTGTTGGAGTGTCTATGGTTTTGCGAATGGCAGTCTGTAATTTAGATTGGGTATATCAAAGGTTATATTAGGGTGTGAGGAGGTGCATCAGATTATCACGTGGATGATGTCATCAGTGATGTCATCAGTGATGTCACTGACCATGTCATGAGTGATGTAATATGTGACGTCATCAACAGTGCATTGCGGGGCGCGAGTTATAGTTAGCTGAACTAACTATAACAGGGGAATTTCACGGGTTTTGTACGAGTGAAATGTCCAACTAACTATAACTGTCCCTAAAACCTATGGTTTTTTCAGTGAATTTCAAAGGTTTTTAAATGCTAATTTCTAACTATAACGTGTCTGAAACCTATGGTTTTTTCAGTGAATTTCAAAGGTTTTTTAAATGCTAATTTCTAACTATAACGCCCCTAAAACCTATGGTTTTTTCAGTGAATTTCAAAGGTTTTGTAAATGACAATTTTTAAATGTATTAATTGTTATATTTATTTTTTTGATACTGATTTACTACATTTTTAAAACTATTTATTTTTATATATTTTATTTATTAAATTACATTGTAATTACATTATACATTACATTACAAAATATACTTTCTCAGAATGAATTACTTTAGTTTAAATAGTTTTCAAATAGGCAATAGAGTTTTAAGTACAGTAGTTACAGTTGTTGCAATGGGCAACACAATTTCAAACACAATGCAACATTGAGCTCAATGTGAATTTCTAGTTAAATGCAATTAGTTACTTTATGGATTACTTTTCTAACCACAGGACTGGATCCTAGATTCAGTCCTGGGACATCTCCTGTAAACAGTTGAGTAAAAGCGTTTTGGTTACAGTAGTGATTTTTAAGGAATATTATTGTATTTTAAAAGTTGACACAGAAACTTTTTCACATAGAATCACCAATGTTATCCTATGGGAGGAAATTCACTTAGCAGGTAAGTAGTGTTATCGTTACTTTTTCTTACTCAGTGTTGGATCCTGGATCCAGCACTGGTGCATCTCCTGTAAACAGTTGAAAGAATGCGTTTAAGTCATACAGGCGATTTTTAAGGAATATTTGTAATTTGTGAAAATCGACACTTTGAAACTTTTCTGCTGAAAACCAGACAATGGATTCCTATGGAAGGAAATGTAAGTTACTGGTAAGTACGGTTAGAATTACTTTTCAGGGTCAGTGCTGGGCTAAAAGATGCAGGTGAGTAAATTGGAATTCGTACTTTGGTTGATTTTAGAGGAATATTATAAAGTTCCAAAACTCCACACTTAGAAGAATTTCCAAGTGAAACCAGTCAATGTTAGCCTATGAAGGAAATTCAAGTTACCGGCAAGTACGGTTAAAATTACTTTTCAGGACCAGTACTGGGCTGAAAGATGCAGCACTGAGGTCTCTCCTGACAACAGGTGAGTAAATCAGAATTCGGATTTCGGCTGATTTTAGAGGAATATTTGTATGTTTCAAAAATCAACACTTAGAAACTTTTAAGCAAAAAGCAGGCAATGATATCCTATGGAAGGAAATTCAAGTTACTGGTAAGTACGGTTAAAATTACTTTTGAGGATCAGTACTGGGCTGAAAGATGCAGAACTGAGGTCTCTCCTGATAACAGGTGAGTAAATCGGAATTCGTATTTCGGCTGATTTTAGAGGAATATTTTAAAGTTCCAAAACTCCACACACAGAAGAATTTCCAAGTGAAACCAGTCAATGTTAGCCTATGGAAGGAAATTCAAGTTACTGGTAAGTACGGTTAAAATTACTTTTGAGGATCAGTACTGGGCTGAAAGATGCAGCACTGGGTTCTCTCCTGATAACAGGTGAGTAAATTGGAATTCGTACTTTGGTTGATTTTAGAGGAATATTATAAAGTTCCAAAACTCCACACTTAGAAGAATTTCCAAGTGAAACCAGTCAATGTTAGCCTATGAAGGAAATTCAAGTTACCGGCAAGTACGGTTAAAATTACTTTTCAGGACCAGTACTGGGCTGAAAGATGCAGCACTGAGGTCTCTCCTGACAACAGGTGAGTAAATCAGAATTCGGATTTCGGCTGATTTTAGAGGAATATTTGTATGTTTCAAAAATCAACACTTAGAAACTTTTTCAGCAAAAAGCAGGCAATGATATCCTATGGAAGGAAATTCAAGTTACTGGTAAGTACGGTTAAAATTACTTTTGAGGATCAGTACTGGGCTGAAAGATGCAGCACTGAGGTCTCTCCTGATAACAGGTGAGTAAATCGGAATTCGTATTTCGGCTGATTTTAGAGGAATATTTTAAAGTTCCAAAACTCCACACACAGAAGAATTTCCAAGTGAAACCAGTCAATGTTAGCCTATGGAAGGAAATTCAAGTTACTGGTAAGTACGGTTAAAATTACTTTTGAGGATCAGTACTGGGCTGAAAGATGCAGCACTGAGGTCTCTCCTGATAACAGGTGAGTAAATCGGAATTCGTATTTCGGCTGATTTTAGAGGAATATTTTAAAGTTCCAAAACTCCACACTTAGAAGAATTTCCAAGTGAAACCAGTCAATGTTAGCCTATGGAAGGAAATTCAAGTTACTGGTAAGTACGGTTAAAATTACTTTTCAGGACCAGTACTGGGCTGAAAGATACAGCACTGAGGTCTCTCCTGATAACAGGTGAGTAAATCGGAATTCGTATTTCGGCTGATTTTAGAGGAATATTTGCACAATGGTGAAGGGAGGGGGCGGGGCCTGAGGTGACATCTGTGCAGACGCGCCCCGTGGCGCGTTTTAAGTTGGGGGATTAAGTCCCCTTGAATCATGAGGGTCCCTAGGGGCCAACTAGCCCACCAGGAACCTCCAGTATGCGCCAGGGGCTGCGTTGCAGAGACGTGTAGAGAGGCCACACCCCTTTTACACCTCCCTGCAACGCAGCTCTGTGGCGCTTTCTGGATGTACCTGTTGGGCTAGTTGGCCCCAGGGACCCTCAGGATTGAAGAGGATTTAATTCCCCATCTTAAAACGCGCCACGGGGCCTGTTTGCACACGTCACCTGAAGCCCCGCCCTCCCTTCACCACTGGGCAAACGCGCCCCTGGCGCGTTTTAAGTCGGGGGATTAACTCCCCTTGAATCCTGAGGGTCCCTGGGGTGCAACTAGCCCACCAGCTACCTCCATTAAGCGCCACAGAGCTGTGTTGCAGAGAGGTGTAAAAGGGGCGTGGCCTCTGTACACCTCTCTGCAAGGCAGCCCCTGGCGCATACTGGAGGTTCCTGGTGGGCTAGTTGGCCCCAGGGACCCCCAGTATTGAAGGGGAATTGCTTCCCCATCTGCAAACGCGCCAGGGGGCGCGTTTGCAGAGTGGTGAAGGAAGGGGGCGGGGCCTGTGGGCCCGATCGTTTTTTTTTTGTGTGGCCCCCCTTCCTTTTTCCTATTTTTGTGCGGCCCCCCTTCCTTTTTCCTATTTTTGGGCCCTGGGGACCCCATCCCCCAGGGCCTTACCCCTTTTTTTTTTTTTTTAAATTAAAAGGGGAAGGGGGCCGCGTGGCCCCCCTCCCTGTGGCCGAATCCTGCCCGGGGACCCCATCCCCAGGGCATGGCCACACTTTTAAATTATTTTAAGGAGGGGGCTGCGTGGCCCCCCTCCTCAGGCCTCCTTTTGCCCCGGGGACCCCATCCCCCGGGGCAGGCCTTTTTTTTTTTTTTTTTCTGGGGAGGGGGCCGCGTGGCCCCTCCCGGGCCACTTATGGCCCCCGGGACCCCATCCCCCGGGGCCTGGCCTCTTGTTGGGGACTGTGGGGAGTCCCCAAACCCCCCACAGTCCCGCCGGCTCCCCGTGTCCTAAGGGAGCCGGCATTGCTTTCCACATGGGGAGCAGCTAACATGCTGCTCCCCATGTGGAAAGCAATCAGTCTTTGGATATTGGAAGCGAGAGCAGGTTTCCTGCTCTCTCTTCCAATATCCAAAGCAGTTTGCAATGACAGGACGGAGCCGCGAGGCTCCCGTCCTGTCATTGCAAACAGCAGTGTCCCGGGGTAGGCACCCCGGGACACTGCAGGAGCCGGCCCTGGGGGGTGGCGGTCCCCAGGGCCACCACAGGCTCCAGGAGGGGGCCGCGCGGCCCCCCTCCCCACATCAGCACAGCCCCGGGAGGTGGTGGTCCCCGGGGCTTCGGGGTCCAAAACGGACCCCCATTTTAAATGTGTTAGTGCCCCGGGGAGGTGGCGGTCCCGGGCGTGTGGGGGGCTTGAGCCCCCACACAGGTAAAAAAACAAAAAAGAAGCCCCGGGGAGGTGGTGGTCCCCGGGGCTGCGGGAGGGCCGAGTGCCCTCCCGCACCATTTTAAAATGAAAGCCCCGGGGGTGGCGGTCCCCGGGTCTTGGGGGCCCTTAGAGGCCCCCCATACATAAATTTAACCCCCCACCATGCCCGCGGGACTTGGGCCACCCGGGGGCAAATACACATCGAGCGCGGGAGACCGCGCTTCGATTTTTTTTTCGGCAGGATCCGCGCACCCTGAGCGCATCCTGTCGATTTAAAAAAAAAAAAGATTTTTTGCCCAGGGGGTCCTTGTGGGACCCCCTGAGCAGACCTAGGGGTCAGGGTGTTGCTACCCTTCCCCCTTTGTGCGCTTTGCGCACTTGTTTCTGTCCCTCGGTTCTACCGAGGGACAAAATGGCTGCCAACACTTCCTGATTTGGAGTGTTGACAGCCAATTAGCATGCAGCTCTTGATCGGGAGGGTGCGCGGATCCTCCGCGCCCATAGATATATATGTACTTTTACTTTTGATTTTCTCAGCAACTACTGAACGGATTTACACCATTTAACAAAGGGTTCTTTCTGAACCAAGAACTACCTCTTTGCCAAATTTGGTGTAATTCCGTTCAGCAGTTCAGGCTGTAGCCGTGTCTAAAGTTTCCTATGGGAAATTGATTTTTTGACTCTTATTTTTTAATTTCTCCGCAACTACTGAACAGTTTACACCATTTAACAAAAGGGTTCTTTCTGAACCAAGAACTACCTCTTTGCCAAATTTGGTGTAATTCCGTTCAGCAGTTCGGGCTGTAGCCGTGTCTAAAGTTTCCTATGGGAAAATGAATGGGGAAAACACGTTTTGGGACCCCCTTTTTCTCGGCCCCGCTTGACGAATCACCCCGAGACTTTCAGGGTAGGAGCGGACCGTAGCGGGCCATAAAGTTTGAAAATTTCGAAGATTCGTCAACCGGCAAGAGAGTTATTTCAAATAGAATGTCGCGGATTTCCTATGGAAAATAGGTCCTAACTATAACTATCTACTGGCGACCGCCAGTAGATAATACACACATATATATATATATATATACATATATATATATATATATATATATACACTATATATATATATATATACACATATATATATATACACATATATATATATACACATATACATATCTCTCTACACACAGATATATATATACACAACATGTGTACAAACACACGGCAGATATCAAAACCGGCTTATATTGATGCAATCTGCGCAGGCAAGCAAAGGGTCCCTGAAACGCTAGGCAGACGCATTTCAGACTTTCATTGTCTTTCATCAGTGCCCGTTTCAGGTGTGTCCTTGGTGTTCATGGGGGTCCAACGCTCAGATGTTCACACTGTGGCCACTCCTCACGTGACCACTTGCCCCTCCTTCGCCTCACAGGTGTAAGGCACCTCGCGCTGTTCCTGCAACCCAACTGCATGATGGGCGTTGGAGTCCACTGTGTAATCCCCTACAGTGAAGAGACTTCAACGACAGCAAGTGCTGCCTCCAAGCATCGCTGGACAGTGACTCCACGCCACTACAGCTACGTAGCAGGTAAAAGCCGACCTTGGTCCCCCTTATCAGGCAGATCAATTCTGCCTCCTCTCTCCCCATGCGCCAATCATCACCTTGTGGGCATCCAGCACCGGGGGGCGACGCGCATGCAGCTCCGTGCAAATGCCAAAGTTGCAGGTTGATCGCGTAGCTCCTGAACGAGAGTGCGGTCACAACGCCAGCACCTGCTTGCTGGCAAAATATCACAACTAGTCTCTCTCCACAAAAAGAAAGAGTGTGACCAGCTCCGGGGGATATCAAAACCGGCTTTATTGATGCAATCTGCGCAGGCAAGCAAAGGGTCCCTGAAACGCTAGGCAGACGCGTTTCAGACTTTCATTGTCTTTCATCAGTGCCCGTTTCAGGTGTGTCCTTGGTGTTCATGGGGGTCCAATGCTCAGATGTTCACACTGTGGCCACTCCTCATCACGTGACCACTTGCCCCTCCTTCGCCTCACAGGTGTAAGGCACCTCGCGCTGTTCCTGCAACCCAACTGCATGATGGGCGTTGGAGTCCACTGTGTAATCCCCTACAGTGAAGAGACTTCAACGACAGCAAGTGCTGCCTCCAAGCATCACTGGACAGTGACTCCACGCCACTGCAGCTACGTAGCAGATAAAAGCCGACCTTGGTCCCCCTTATCAGGCAGATCAATTCTGCCTCCTCTCTCCCCATGCGCCAATCATCACCTTGTGGGAATCCAGCACCGGGGGGGCGACGCGCATGCAGCTCCGTGCAAATGCCAAAGTTGCAGGTTGATCGCGTAGCTCCTGAACGAGAGTGCGTAGCTCCTGAACGAGAGTGCGGTCACAACGCCAGCACCTGCTTGCTGGCAAAATATCACAACTAGTCTCTCTCCACAAAAAGAAAGAGTGTGACCAGCTCCGGGGGATATCAAAACCGGCTTTAATGATGCAATCTGCGCAGGCAAGCAAAGGGTCCCTGAAACGCTAGGCAGACGCGTTTCAGACTTTCATTGTCTTTCATCAGTGCCCGTTTCAGGTGTGTCCTTGGTGTTCATGGGGGTCCAATGCTCAGATGTTCACACTGTGGCCACTCCTCATCACGTGACCACTTGCCCCTCCTTCGCCTCACAGGTGTAAGGCACCTCGCACTGTTCCTGCAACCCAACTGCATGATGGGCGTTGGAGTCCACTGTGTAATCCCCTACAGTGAAGAGACTTCAACGACAGCAAGTGCTGCCTCCAAGCATCGCTGGACAGTGACTCCATGCCACTGCAGCTACGTAGCAGGTAAAAGCCGACCTTTGGCCCCCTTATCAGGCAGATCAATTCTGCCTCCTCTCTCCCCATGCGCCAATCATCACCTATATATATATACACCAAAAAAGAGTTGCCCCCAAAGGACGAGCAACCACACAGGTAGGTTAATTCTCTGTTTTAATCAGGAAGCTGCAACTGAGTCAGCAGGATGTCTCGCACAAATAGAGCCTGACGCTTGTCAGGCTGGAGTGCACTTTGTCAAAGGCAAGTTCATTAAGCAGCGCAAAGCATGATGGGCACTGTTTTAAACTTCTGGCACCCGCCCAGTGGCTGCTGGCTACGCCTGCTGGTACCTGTAGTGCTCATTAGTGTTCCTTCCGTAAGGTGCTCTGCGCTGCATCACATGCAAACAATAAAAAACCCCAGTGGGTTTGCGTAGATATCCCGCTGCACTAGGCTGCCCAGTGAAACTTCCAAAACGACCTCCTGTCCCACTGCTAATTGCCATCTGGCATCCTCACAGGGCCGCATCCATGCGGCGGGGCTCCGTCCACGGCTGGGCCAGCCGTAATCAATACCAAAAAAGAGTTGCCCCCAAAGGACGAGCCACCACACAGGTAGGTTAATTCTCCGTTTTAATCAGGAAGCTGCAACAGAGTCAGCAGGATGTCTCGCACAAATAGAGCCTGACGTGTTTCGTGCTGGAGTGCACTTTGTCAAAGGCAAGTTCATTAAGCAGCGCAAAGCATGATGGGCACTGTTTTAAACTTCTGGCACCCGCCCAGTGGCTGCTGGCTACACCTGCTGGTACCTGTAGTGCTCATTAGTGTTCCTTCCGTAAGGTGCTCTGTGCTGCATCACATGCGACTAATAAAAAACCCCAGTGGGTTTGCGTAGATATCCCGCTGCACTAGGCTGCCCAGTGAAACTTCCAAAACGACCTCCTGTCCCACTGCTGATTGCCATCTGGCATCCTCACAGGGCCGCATCCATGCGGCGGGGCTCCGTCCACGGCTGGGCCAGCCGTAATCAATACCAAAAATGAGTTGCCCCCAAAGGACGAGCCACCACACAGGTAGGTTAATTCTCCGTTTTAATCAGGAAGCTGCAACAGAGTCAGCAGGATGTCTCGCACAAATAGAGCCTGACGCGTTTCGTGCTGGTATGCACTTTGTCAAAGGCAAGTTCATTAAGCAGCGCAAAGCATGATGGGCTCTGTTTTAAACTTCTGGCACCCGCCCAGTGGCTGCTGGCTACGCCTGCTGGTACCTGTAGTGCTCATTAGTGTTCCTTCCGTAAGGTGCTCTGCGCTGCATCACATGCGAACAATAAAAAACCCCAGTGGGTTTGCGTAGATATCCCGCTGCACTAGGCTGCCCAGTGAAACTTCCAAAACGACCTCCTGTTCCACTGCTGATTGCCATCTGGCATCCTCACAGGGCCGCATCCATGCGGCGGGGCTCCGTCCACGGCTGGGCCAGCCGTAATCAATACCAAAAAAGAGTTGCCCCCAAAGGACGAGCCACCACACAGGTAGGTTAATTCTCCGTTTTAATCAGGAAGCTGCAACAGAGTCAGCAGGATGTCTTGCACAAATTCAGCCTGACGCGTTTCGTGCTGGAGCGCACTTTGTCAAAGGCAAGTTCATTAAGCAGCGCAAAGCATGATGGGCACTGTTTTAAACTTCTGGCACCCGCCCACTGGCTGCTGGCTACGCCTGCTGGTACCTGTAGTGCTCATTAGTGTTCCTTCCGTAAGGTGCTCTGCGCTGCATCACATGCGAACAATAAAAAACCCCAGTGGGTTTGCGTAGATATCCCGCTGCACTAGGCTGCCCAGTGAAACTTCCAAAACGACCTCCTGTCCCACTGCTGATTGCCATTTGGCATCCTCACAGGGCCGCATCCATGCGGCGGGGCTCCGTCCACGGCTGGGCCAGCCGTAATCAATACCAAAAAAGAGTTGCCCCCAAAGGACGAGCCACCACACAGGTAGGTTAATTCTCCGTTTTAATCAGGAAGCTGCAACAGAGTCAGCAGGATGTCTCGCACAAATAGAGCCTGACGCGTTTCGTGCTGGAGTGCACTTTGTCAAAGGCAAGTTCATTAAGCAGCGCAAAGCATGATGGGCACTGTTTTAAACTTCTGGCACCCGCCCAGTGGCTGCTGGCTACGCCTGCTGGTACCTGTAGTGCTCATTAGTGTTCCTTCCGTAAGGTGCTCTGCGCTGCATCACATGCGACTAATAAAAACCCCAGTGGGTTTGCGAGATATCCCGCTGCACTAGGCTGCCCAGTGAAACTTCCAAAACGACCTCCTGTCCCACTGCTGATTGCCATCTGGCATCCTCACAGGGCCGCATCCATGCGGCGGGGCTCCGTCCACGGCTGGGCCAGCCGTAATCAATACCAAAAAAGAGTTGCCCCCAAAAGACGAGCCACCACACAGGTAGGTTAATTCTCCGTTTTAATCAGGAAGCTGCAACAGAGTCAGCAGGATGTCTCGCACAAATAGAGCCTGACGCGTTTCGTGCTGGAGTGCATTTTGTCAAAGGCAAGTTCATTAAGCAGCGCAAAGCATGATGGGCACTGTTTTAAACTTCTGGCACCCGCCCAGTGCTTTTGGTTTTGATATATATATATATATATATATATATATATATATATATATATATATATATATATATATAGTATATATATATATATATATATAGTGTATATATATATATATATATAAACAACCGCCAAACGGTGCTTGCGCACCGTAATCGCCTCTACCCCTTCCTCTCCTCAGCGGCGGTCCACAGTCAGGGGGCGAGCCTCATAACATCAAAATAACGCCGTTTCCGATAAAGAACAGCTATGTGGACACAGTTTCTTTAGAGCAGTTTTAATGAATCATCACCAGCTGACGCGTTTGGAAACACTCCCTTGCTCACGAGTCTCGTGAGCAAGGGAGTGTTTCCCGAAACGCGTCGAGCTGGTGATTGATTCATTAAAACTGCTTTCTAAAGGAAACTGTGTCCACAGTAGCTGTTCTTTATCGGAAACGGCGTTTGATATATATATATATATATATATATATATATATATATATATATATATATATATATATATATATATATATATTATTTATTATTATTATTATTATTATTAAGACTTGTATTGCGCAACGAATCATCCCCTGGGGGATCTCTCGGCGCCTGGGCAGTACACTCCTGGTCAATCATGACATTATGGTTATTCAAACAGCCATGTTTTCAACTGTTTCTTAAACTGCCCTAACGTTGTACAAGCTCGAATCTCTTCCGGTAGTCTGTTCCAATGGAAGGGCGCAAGATGAGAGAAAGCACGCCCACCCATTTTGACTTTCCTGATTTTACAGGGGCATAGCAGTTTCCGATTGCTCGATCTAAGCTGGCGACCCGGAACATAGGGAATTACCTTCTTCCTTAGGTATAATATATTCAAGGTACACAGATGTGAAGTTAAGAAGAGTACTGCTATACTTATCTAATTGCACTTACCTTCTCAATATTTGGGTCATCAATATTTTTGACACGATATTTGGTCCACACAATATTTTTATTATCAGTATTCTATCAGGCAAGCGGTTTGACATGGTGGTGACTCGTTAAATGAATAAAATGGCATAGCACTTGTGCTTTGTGCCTTTCTGGCATCTGAAATATCATATGTATCGAGTAACGGCTTTCCTTGCATGTCTCTTGTTGCAACTGAGAAGAGCAGAGAGATGGCTAAGAAAAGCAGGGACTCTGTAAACAGCATATTTACATTAGCTGCTGCATGAATGTTGATGATGCATTATCAATGTACACTTGAACATGTATATACTGACATAAAGGTATTGCAGTTGAAACGATTTTCAATGACTTGTTAAAGTGTGTTTTCCTGAACTTATGTTGACTGGGCTTCAGTTAGGCTTCAACACCATCTTGTCCAAAATAGATGTCATAACATTGTGTTTATTCTGCTGCATGTAGTTAAGCTAAATATGGATTTGTTTATTTATGGATGACACTCTTCTCGAAGAAGGGCCTCTAGTTTGGTACTTGTTTCCTAGAACCTTCCACTGGCACGCTGCATTGCATTCATTCACATGGGTTCAGTGTTGTTTATGTAACTAGTTGGTCTGACAACTCTGGATGACATTAGGTCAAGGGGTTAAATCAATATACATATAGTGGGATTACACAAAGGTGGTTGGGTTATGTGACATTTTAAATTCTGTAGTTCAATTTTATGAAAATGTATTTCTTTACTCACACCACAGTGATTTTGCAGTTCTAATGCTCCTATATTGAGAAATTGCCCCTATAAACCATTGAATTTGGGGGTAAGCCAGAGACCTTTCCTATTCTACTAGGGATGTTGCCCGAGTTCTTACTTATTTTACTGTGCAGTTGAGACTTAGCCTTTTATTGATTTTGCCTATTATTTTGCATTGTTTCTGTCACTGAGAATCTTCATGTCAAATGTTTTATGCATTTAAATCAGATTTGCTGCATCTGCACTTAATTATTTCTGTATTGTATTCCTTTTGAATTTTATAATAAACCTTCAAGGTTTTAATAACTTCCACTATAGAACTCACTTTTTGAGTCAGTCCTTTATGTTTTTACTGTATTTTGAAATGCTGATTTGTGATTTGTCTCTGTGACATATTGCCTCATGAAGTTGAGAACAACACTGCCCTGATCCACACAAACTCTGCATGCTACTGAACTGTAATTTAAGGAGTATAGCACCCCACAGTTTTTTGGTACAACAGGATGGTTTTGAGGGAAAAGGGGAGAGTTTAGAGACTATTTTTGTCCCTACTGCTTAACTGGAATTCTGTCTACATTGCCGAGCCCACATTTGGATTAATTGCTGAGGCCTGTGAATTACACTTGTGTGATGCTGTTCCTGATCAAAAGTATTGTGAGCATTAATAGGGTGGAATGATTCTTAAGATTGTGAGGGTTCAGTGTGCTAGTGATGCGGTGTTGAGACAAAATATCGAGTTGGAAATATCGATTTGGAAAAATATTGAATCAAAAATATTGTGACATGGAAATATTGTCAGCAAGAATCTCATTGTCAAGAATATCGATTTTAAGGTAAGTAATATTGATTTTAAAATCTTGAAGTCAATAATTAGATTACAAAAATATAGGGCCTGATTACGATGTCGGTTGAAATGACCATCTGACCGACGTGGCCAAGGTGAGATTCCAACCGACTAAACCGCAAACTCTCCGACTGCCGTATTATGATGTATATCAGGAAATGTTCTGTCCTTGTCGGTCGGAGACGACTTCGACACAACCGCTCCTGGCACCCTCTCCTCTGACACCAGGACATGATTGATTGATAGTAATCATGTCACACATCAATCTCGATGCCAGCCACCTTTGCGTGACATCTCAGTATTTGAAGTTTTTGTCACCCGACACCTCCGTGCACGTTTACGGCTCTCTATTTCCTGTCCCGTGGGCACGCAGAGATGCGCCAGGCTGCCCATGCAATAGTCAGAAAACAGGTGATAGTGAGGAGCCGACCAAGGATGTGACGTGAGACTGAGAAACCAGAGAGGGCAGCCTAGTGCAGTGCCAGTGAGTGGCACTGCAGCAATCAGGCAAGGTAGCCAGGCCTCTCTCAGCACAACCTAAAGCAATGCCTACATCTCACTGTGTGCCCCCCCTGCCGGCTGCCCAAGAACCTAATTAAAGACACTCTCTGACTCAGCCTGGCACTGCAGCGAGGACAACAGAAGTGAGTGTCTAGCAGAGCACTAAAGAAGTGCAATGGGGCAATGGCTATCAGTGTGTGGGAGCAGATCAAAGACATAGGCATAAAGGACAAAGTAATGTGGTCTTTCATCGTAAAGTACACCTTAAATGAATGATGTATCATCCAAGTTAAAGAAATTGCCAGGAAAACTAAATCTTTTTCCTTTTACATTTACCTGATGAAAACTCACTTTTTTAATGCAATCACAACAAAGAGAGTGTGTGTGTGTGTGTGTGACTTGTGTATAATGCCCCAAGATCTAGGTCGGCAACTGGAAGCACTGTGAATATGTAAATCATTATTTTAAAATTGTATTAGCTATCAAGAAGGATAAACATTTGTCACCATGAAGCTTCATGTGACCCCAAAGACAAGCTCAGCTTATTCATATGTGGCAGCAAGGCTTTCACTATTTCTCAAGCAAGCACACCAGTCAGCTATTCAGCTTTTGTCGGTCAGAAATGAGTCTGACCCAATTGCGTCAGCCAGAAAGGCTGTTCTATAGGAATTCTGAAACCGCAAATGTATCGGTTGTAGAGGTGAGCCATTTATGATGTATCTGGCGCGGTTGTACTTTGACAGCGGCTTGTCTGCCACATAGCAAGTGTAAATCATAGAAACTGACACCAACTAACACAACTCTAACCATAGCATGCATTCACAAAACTACACAGCTGATGTCACTTCAAAGAGTAGACACACCTACCAATCCACCTATAATAAAAAAAACCTTACCAGACCATGATCCTTTGCTAGTAGAGTGCTTTTACTATTGCTGGTAGCAGCAATGTGCTGACAGAGCGCTTTGCTGTTACCAGTGATATTGCAGCAAGCCCTTCACACGCTCACAGACCGCAATAACATCCCTCACTGCACATATCACATTTATTTTTGTTCCTTCTCTTCTTGTACACCCCTTAAATTTCACACTCACACTCACTAGTTCACAATGACCAAAAAGAGGCAGGTAGGTTTTTCAGATGAGGAGTTGACAGTGCTTGTGGATGTAATCCTCAGAGTTGAACCACAGTTATTTTGCAGCCAAATTCAACAAACTTCCATCACCCAGAAAAACCTGATGTGGGACAGGATAATCAACAAGGTGAACGCAGTAACTAGCACCCTGCGTACAATGGAGAATATCAGGAAGAGGTGGTACGAGGGCAGGAGGGGGGGTCAAGATCATAGTCAACAGAAACCACAGGGTCGCACAACAGACTGGTGGTGGCCCTCCCGTGCCACCCGTACCCTTTAATGCCTGGGAGGAGAAGGTGCATGCCATCCTGCCACTGGAAAGCTTGTTTGGAATACCTGAAGAAATGGAGTCTGATACGTGACCACCAAACATCAGCCACAAGTCATCCATGACACCTTAGCACACATAACTGCAATGGTTCAGGTTTTGTAATTATGAATTTTTTTAATGAAACAGTAGCCAATGTATTGTAGATGCGTAACTAATGCTGACAACCTGTATACCTGCACTGAACATCAAAAATTACCCAAACAATCACATTTCCGAATGTCTACATGTAGGGTGTCAGTGTATACCTGTTAACTCATCATGGCACCAACAACATCTGCCAACATCCCAAAAAAATGGTCCTTACCTAGAGTAAGTAGTTGCCATTGATGTAATGACAACCACTTTATCAAGTAATTAAATCTCCCAAAAGGAAAGGACTACACCTACCATCATCCACTCACACTCCACCTAAGAACAATGCTTCCTGTGTCAGCCATCTCTCCTTGCAACTTCCCCTCACTGGCAGGAACCAATAGGCCCAGGTGGGCTGGCTGTGCTGGGTGGGAGGAAGACTAACTGCACTGACCACAAATCCTATCAGGCCTTGTACTCCAAACTACAAGTACCTGGGTCATCCATCACTCTACTTCACTCTCCCTCACTGGCAGGAAGCATTAGGCCAAGGTGGGCTGGCTGTGCTGGGTGTAGGAGGACTAACCGCACTGACCACAACTCCCATCAGGCCTTGTAATCCAAACTACAGGCACGTGGGTCAGCCATCCCTCTACTTCACTCTCCCTTACTGGCAAGAAGCAAAAGGCCCAGGTGGGCTGTCTGTGCTGGGTGGGAGGAGGATTAACTGCACTGACCACAAATCCTATCAGACCTAGTACTCCAAACATCAGGCACCTGGGTCAGCCTTCTCTCCACTTCATTTTCCTTCACTGGCAAGAAGCCATTGTTTACGTGGGGGGGCAGGAGTGTTTGAAATGACTACAAATTCCATCAGGCCTTCGAACACAAGCTCACAGAAACAGTCACCTGTAATGTACCTCCAAAACCATTTACCTCACATCTTACTATGGAGTGAAAGTTAAAAATCACTGAGCTGTGCATACACAATGCTATGCACATACATGTATGCTTACTTAGGCTGATGTACCCCAGTCTCTTGAGTAGAAAAGAATGAGCACAACACTCACACCATGACAACATTTTAACCTCTTTCTATGCTCATGACGAGCTGAGCTCGTCATGCTGCGCGGGTAGCTCAGTAGCGCATGACGAGCTGAGCTCGCCATGAACCCGCCCACTCAATGAAACGCCCCGCACAGGGCGAAAATCGGCCGCGCACACAAGGGGTTAATGGAAAATAAACAAACGGTTCAGGATTAGGCTGTGCCTGGTGATACATAGACCATGCACAGCACACAGGAATAACAACAAATAACATTTCAAATTGATGAGTATGTATGTCATGCCAAATATTCAGATGTGGAGCTCACTAATCCTCAAGTGTCATCTACCGAGTGTCAGGTACAAGTCAATGTCAGTAGACATGATATAATTAAATTTGAGAACATGACCCTATCAGCACAGAGGTGGAGCAAGACCATAATCCACATCATGATGAAGTTGCATTGTTTATGCCAAATAAAGGCTAACATCATGGGGATAGGTGCCAAATCACCTATCTAAAACTGTTTTGGGATCCAGGCATTTACTTAATGTGTAGCAGTTGAGGTACAATGTATAATCACATAATTGACTGTTGCATCTGTACCAACAGGGCAATATGGGAACACTTCCACGCAGATTGAAGAAATCAGCTAGGCTCAGACTCCAACCCTGAATGAGCTCCCTGGCAAAGAAGACTCTCCTGTACCCTTAGACGAGGAGGAGGAACCTGGCCCATTAGGTTTTGCTCGGCAGATGGCCCCAGCATGTCCAGCAGGATCCACTGAAATATCTCCCACCTCAGCTACCAACAAACAGCTGACCCCTACCACAACAGATACACTATCAACCACGGGCAAAAACAGCAACACAGTCTGCTCTGGAGTTGACGGACACAAACCCAGTCAATGAGGAAGGAGGATCATGTTCAACTGTGCAGACACAAACCATGCCAGCCTATTGGGGTAGGGGGGGTGAGAGGAGACATGTGGATTCAAGTTGGCAAACTGCTGGTGCCACTGATACCCCGGCTAACTATCCTGGGTATTGGATGCCTATGAGGGGTACCAGGTTTCTCAACACCTCCGGAACATTGAACAACTGCAGGCGTCCCAAGACCAAAGACTTCAGTATTTCAATGACCAAATGGGTGAGGTCATAGGTGTGCTGGGAGAGATCAGTCCCACCCTCCGCCAGGCATTTTCACACACAAGTACCCCTCCTTGTGTGACATCTTCATCTGTGTCCTCAACATCTGTGCAATCCACAGGGAGGGACGATGAGCCTGGTGGAGAGTCCTCAGTACCCCAGGAGCATGCAGTTGTTTACCCCTCCCAAACGTGGGGTGGGTCATCTAAAAAGATATAGGGGAGGGTTGGATGGCAATGCACAACCCCCAGCCAGTAAAAAACGGCATACCTGATATCCTTCTTTGTGCACTAAACTTTCAATTTGTTGACTATTCATCCCAAATGTTCCACATCAGATGGATATACACTGTTGAACTTTGCACTCTGATAACTGTGGCTATGGTTTTTTTCATTTCAACCAACAAAACTGTAAACTTTTCTAATTTTTTTGTTTTTTACTGAACCATATAGTGTGTCATCACCTATTCATCATGATTTTTAAAGTAAAAGCACTTTGCACATCAATACCAGCTCATGTTGTGCCTTTGACATCCACCTAGACAACCACTACGACCCCAACACCACCACCATCCTAGAGAACCTTGCCAACATAGAACTGAAGCAATTGGCCACTGCCCCATGCATACATCAAGATACAAACTAGATCCCATCTTCGCAGAAGAAAATGGCGTCTCCACATCATGGAACTCCTCTGGACAGACCACCACTGCATCCACTTCTCCTTCCAAAAACCCACTGTACACAAGCACACAAGCACGCCCACTGCCTCCCCTGTAGAAGCTGGAACAAAGTCACTGAAGACCAGCTCACCTCCGTCCTCAACAGCACCCCACCACCAACAAAGCCAGACGCTAACACCATGGCATGCAACCTCCACCACTGGATCATGAACTGTGCCAACACACTCGACCTACTCAAGAAAGCCACAGGATGACACATTAAGAAAGCAAGCTGGACTCCAGGAATTCTAGTGCTACTGCTGATGACTCAAAAAGACGTTGAGGTACAACAGAACCCCAGAAACATGCACCGCCTACAGAGCAGCCACCACAGCACACCACCAACTCATCAAATCCACAAAGAAGAAATTCCTGCAAGATAGAATCCTCAACAATGCCCACAATACCAAAGAACTCTTCTCCATCATCAAGGAATTTGCCAAACCCAACAGCAACACAACAGATGTTCCACCCTCTCAAGGCCTCTGCAACAGACTAGGCACCTTCTTTCACCCCAAGATTAGGATGATCTATGACAACTTTGACAACCAAGACCTCCATACCACTCCAGCTCCTACCCCCAGTGACACCACCCAACAGACCCTTCTCACTTAGACCCTGCTCATGACAGAAGACACCCTAAAGACCATGAAGAGCATCCACTCCAGAGCAACCTCTGACCCCTGCCCACCCCACGTCTCCCACAGAGCTACCACAGCCATCGCACCAGAACTACGCCGGACGATCAACTGCTCCCTTGAAACCGCCACACACCCCGATGACTGGAAATACGCCGAAGTCAACCCCTTCCTGAAGAAACCCTCCGCAGACCCGACGGACCTCAAGAACTTCATCTCCCTGCTTCCATTCGAAGCCAAGGTCATCGAAAATGCCGTTAACACCCAGTTAGCAAACTTCACTGAAGCCAAAAATGTCCTGGACATCACTCGATCTGGATTCTGCAGCAAACACAGCACAGAGACCGCCCCACTCGCCGCCACCAATGACATCGGCTCCCTCCTAGACCAGGGCCAAATGGCAGCCCTCATCCTCCTGGACCTCTCAGCTGCCTTCGACACAGTCTCACACCGCACACTAGCCACCAGACTCCACAACGCCAGCATCAGCGGAAAGGCCCTTGACTGAACATGCTAATTTCTCACAGGCAGAACTCAGCGAGTCAGACTCCTGCACTACCTCTCGGAACCAACAGAGACCAGATGTGGAGTACCCCAGAGATCCTCCCTCAGCCCTACCCTCTTCAACATCTACATGGCCCTCTCACAACCATCGTCAGAAACCACGGGCTCAACATCATATCCTACACTGACAACTCCAGCTCATCCTCTCCCTCCCCAAAGAACGCAACATCACCAGGCACAACTTCCAAGAAAGGATGAAAGCTTTCGCTCGCCACCTGGATGAAGAAGAGCTGCCTGAAACTCAACTCAGAGAAAACAGAAGTCCTCATCCTTGGCTCAACCCCCTCTGCATGGGACAACACCTGGTGACCCCCCACCCTTGGAAACCCCCCCACCCCGATGGACCATGCATGAAACCTCGGCATCATACTAGACTCATCGCTCACGATGAACCACCAGATCAATGCCATATCCTCATCTCGCTACCACACCCTCTGCATACTCCAAAAAACATTCCGCTAAATTCCATTTGAATCAAGAAAAACGGTCATGGACGCCCTCATCAGTAGCAGACTGGACTAAGGCAACGCTCTTTATGCCGGAATTAACAAGAAACTACTTTGCAAAGTCCAGACCGTCCAGAATGCCACAGCTAGACTGATCCTAGACATCCCCAGTCACAACCACATCACCCAACACCTCCTTGATCTCCACTGGCTCTCGATCAAAAGAAGAATAACTTTCAAGCTCCTCACTCATGCATACAAAGCCCTCTACAACATCGGACCAGCTTACCTAAACAACCGCCTCTCCTTCCACGCACCCAAGAGACACCTCCGATCAGCTGACCTCTATCTGGTACGATCCCACACATCTACAAGACCAGAACTGGAGGAAAGTCCTTCTCCTACCTCACAACCAAGGCCTGTAACAACCTCCCCTCCACCTCCGGCAAGCCCCTACACTGCTCCAGTTCAGGAAAGACCTCAAGACCTGGTTTTTCAGATGACCCCAGCACTCAACAGAGCCGGCCCCCTCCCACCTAGTACCTTGAGACCCTTGCGGGTGAGTAGCTGTGCGTTACCAACCCTGATTGATCTAAAATTGTTGAAAGTATCATGGGATCACCCTAATGAAAGAGTAATCAACCTAGGTCAACAAGTACATGTAAATTGTAACTTAGATGCCAAAAAGTCAATCAAACGTGGCACCACAAGATAGTTATACAGATTGTGTATCATGCAAACTTTAGTCCATGGTACCTATAAATAGCTAGTCAATTGTATGAACAATCATCATAAGTTGACACCCCACTCAACAATCTATGCCACTAACCTATCTTGTCCTTTTCAATCAGCAAAACAACAGTTTAGTGGGAGCTATATCAGACAATGCAAGCTTCAATGTGAAACACAAATTTGATTTTTCTGCAACACCTGGTCCCTGATCACAATTTATTTGATTGTTGGGAGAGTTCGTTTGTCTATATGCTCAAAGTAAGTTGTTTTTATTTGATGGAGTAGCATGTTAGTTTAATTGTTGGTGAATATTGGGTAGTATAATATGAAGCATGTTTTGCACGAATGGACTATTTTGGAATGTTTTTTGGCAGTAATATAAGTATTAATTTTACCGTGTGTTTACAATATGGGAGAAACATGATTTTATAACGCTGATCGAAATGGGATGTCATCCTTGAATATTTTACAGTTACCCCTGAAGAAGAGATAATTCTCGAAATGCATTAGGTCAAGTTGTTAAGATCGCAACATATTCTGTCACATATTAAGGAATATACCAGTGTGGATTGTAATATTGTGGAAACACGAACGGGAATAAAGCATGGATGATTTGAATATTTACGTCTCAACTTGTCTAAATCGGTGAAAGAATGGATTAAAATAAGTGGATAAAAAAATGGACAAGATTGAACATATGAATGAGGACAGTGTTTTAGCTTAAAATATGTAGTTATAAGGGCCGATGGGCCCGATTGTCAGGCAGTGCACCCTGTATCTGTTAGACTACCCGGTTTACCAGCTTGTTGTTTTCCTGATCGAAAATACCATAAATGCCATACACAGTCAGTAGACAAAAGAAAAGAGAACAGGACTGTACTACTGGCCAGGGTGAACAGGTCCCATCACAACAGGGTGTGCTGCATATTTAGGTAGGTCACAAGCATATGCAAGTGATGTGGCACTTGTACTGTGACATACAATGAGGACACACAACTACAGCTACATCAAGTTTTCAACCATTAAGTATCTAGGTGATGTGAATGGAAATTACCATGGTCTATCTTCACAATAACATTGTATTTGAGCACATGATGGTACACATATTGCAAAACAAAGTACACACGATGGGATGAAAGTCCATTGGCGCAGGTGTCATAAAAGATATGCATGATCAAACTAGGTGCCAGACATTCCCAGGTTCATTCCATGTCCAGGTTGTACTCAGACACAGCATCATATGCCTGGTAATGGCACAACTGAGAAACTCCCCTCAGTTGATGACATGGCAAAGTAAACTGAAACAACAAAATGAAATAAGATTAAAAAAGACAAATCATGTCTCACAAATAAGAGCAAACTGAAACTTCAGACAGAACATTGTTACTGTTAACACTAGTTAGGCAAGAACTATAACCATATCCAAAACATGTCCTGCACGAACATTAGCATACTTATCCTATACTCTGATGTGTACATACACATAGTCCACACAGATACTCAACAAAAAGCATTGTAGATATGGAACTACATCTCACTGCATGCTTACAGTCATGAAAAGAAGCTGTTGTCGCAAGTCAACTCCTTCCTCATCACCACAATCTTCATTGCTCAGTCCCGGATCCTCAGCTGGTGGCACCAGCTGGTCTCCTTCATATTCAATTAGAGGGATGTTTTTCCTTATTGCCAGGTTGTGGAGCATGCAGCAGGCTACAGTGATCTGGCACATCTTTCAAGGTGAATGTTGTAGGGCTCATCCAGTTTTATCAAGACAGCAGAATCTTGCCTTCAGGAGACCAAAAGCCCAGTTCACTATCCGCCTTGTCCTCTCATGGGCCTGATTGAAGCAGACTTCTCCTGGGATGACTGGATTCCCAAATGGTGTTAGTAACCATGACTGGTTGGGGTATCCTGCGTCTCCTAAATGAAAGATAGGCATGAGTACAATGTTCAAGCAACATTTACTAACTAGACACACAAAACCACTCACAACAAACTTCATTAAAAAGCTTCCTTACCTACATGCCAGGCCTGCTTTGGAAGTAGTTGAATCATCATACAGGGTATGATGCTGTTTCATAGAATGTATGAGTCATAGGCTGATCCTAGAAATCTGGCATAGACAAGAGAAATACACATATCTGCTAAACACACCACCTGTACATTGATTGTGTGGAAGTGCTTCCTGTTCCTATACACATGCTCATTAGCCAGTGGGAAAATCAAAGCAAAATGTGTCCCATCGATTGCTCCAATGACATGTGGGATTCGCCCAAACCCATAAAATTCAGCTTTGATGTTGGCCAATCCCCCTGATTTGGGAAACTTGATGTAGCTGTCCATGTGTCTGGTCAATGCCTGCACTATATCCTGAAGTATATTGCTAAACATAGGCTGGGACATTCTGCCAGATGTTGCCACTATGTATTGAAATGAACCTGTGGCCAAGAAATGCAGTACTGCCATTATCTTAACTTTGGATGTCAGTGATGTGGGATAGTGGCGATGTGGACACACGAAGGTGCCAACTGCTGACACAAATCATTTATTGTCTCCTTAGTGAGACGGTATTTGCTGATCACGTCTCTCTCTTCCATGGTTTGTAGGTCAGGAAAGGGCCTGTAGATGGGAGGCTGTCTTCCGGCTCCTCCACAATACCTGTGTGTGGAGTGTCCATACAGTACGTGTTAAATCACAATCTCCCCAGCAACATGTACCTAGACAAACATCAAAGACCAAGTAATCACACATGACAGTCCATGTCAGTACGACCAGATTTCACTGAACAAAAAGATTCTAAACATACCACAGCATATATGTCATTTTTGAATACGTCTCAAATGTAAGCCTGGACGGAGTTCGCGTAGCGATGCGAAACTCTGCGAAGCAGTAAAAAAACTCTGCAACGCTACGCGGAGCCCCGCGAGCATGCGGAGTTGCTTGTTCCACATGCTTGTTCATGCCTGCGAGACGTTTCTGACGCTTGGCAATGCAGGTTGTGTGTTCAGGGGGAAATATTACGCGAACTTCACCACGTGGTCGCCAATGGGCACGGCCATCTTGTTTTTCTACTCTATATATGGTTCTGGGGCCTGTTTTTCATCCCCTTCCAATCTTTTCAATCCTTTGTTTCTTACACTTTTTTCTGATCTTTTTTATTTATTATCTATCCCTCTCTCTCCTTAAGTGTATATTTTGCGTTTTATTTCTACTTTTACTGCAGATTTTTTGTACTGTTTTTCTATTACTTGCTTATTATTTATTTTTACTTCCCTACTTCTTCTCCTGACTTTATTTTTTATATTTTCTTTTCCACCCCCGCTCCCCCAGAACCATGGCTAAGGCTAAGGGCAAGGCTAAGTCTAAGGGTAGTGCAACCAGGAGCCGCCTTCCTTGCGGAAGACGGCACCCGGAAGGGGTGCAGGCCCGGGCCCTGTTCTCTGAGGTGGAGGTGGCCGCCCTTGTTTTTTTTGTACAGTGCCACCTCCCCTTAACCGTGGCAGCAGGCGACAGGCCTGTCTCTGGCTATGGGATCCAGGAGTATCACCGCCGGTGGGCGAGGGTGTGCCGGGAAATGTACGCTGCTCTGAGGTCCGGCACACCCACAACCAGCTGACTCACCAGTGGTCCGACATCCTGGACCGGGAGCAGGACCTGCTGGACCTGCTAGGTGTTGAGGTTGGGGGCTTGGTGAGTAGCTAATTATATTACTATTGTGTGTTCGTTTCTGTGTTATTGCAAATATAATTTTTTTCCCAAATAGCAAGAATGCTGCAGCTTACATGCAGGTTAGTTAAGTCTAAAAATGTTATATTATGTGATTGTTATTCTTCAAGACAGGTGCTCGGCGCTACTTTGCGCTTGCTTGGGATGATTATATAAGAGAGGTTAGAGGACTTAAGTTAGGTAATGCTAGAGATACTCCTTTCCTTTGTCCTGTCACTAAGATAGTGGTGGTAGGTAGGTAGTTATAATAGTTAGTTACTTAGTATTAGTTGGTAATTTTTTAGCGGTCCACGTGATGGGTCCTCCGTCACGTGCTGCCCATTCCAGTCCTTAGTAGAACCTTTTGTAGTTTGTTAGTGAGTGAGTGAGTAATATAGCAACTCATCAGCACATCAGCAGCAACCAACCAACAATTTGGTGTATGTAATATGCATGCGTCCATCTATGCATTTTTGAGGACTAAAATAAATGGAAATGCAGACTTAGTGAACAAGTGGCCCATCAAAAGGGTTGATTCATTGATGAGTGCAAATGAGAACGGAACTTAGAAGAAGCAAACATAATTTTTAGCAATTCATTCCAATGTCTTTGGAATAGGCGGGCTAGGTGGTACTTAGGTTTAGGATTCTAGGAATGGAACACTGGATTAATAAATAAAATAACTTGACGGTCCGCAATCACGATACTACTAGTTGATCAGATTAGATAGGTCAATTTAATTGCAATTGTCGTTTCCTGTCAAAAAATGTTTTTAGAGCGTTTTAAAAATATTTTATTTGTTTCACACCAATCAATTTTTGTCTCTTTATTATATCTTACATGATAAGCATCCAGGGGCAAGTAGACGACGGGGTCTGAGGCAGGAGCTAGAGAGGCCAGGATCGCTCCTCAGAGGGCTCTGCTGCTGGCCCCCGTAGGTCCTCCTGTTGTTAATATTAATAATTAGATTTCCCCAATTTTTACTGCACCTTATTTTTTTCGAACTATTATTTCCATTTCCTAATTCTATTTTTTACCAAATCTTCTTCTATCTATCTGTTTCTAAATTCTTGTTATACCTGCATTACCTACCTACTTAGTTATTATATTTCTCGTGTCTGCTTTTTTGTTACATCAATCTAACTGCCTCTGATTCTGTACTACTATTAGTCTGTCTGTAGCTTGCCCAGTTGGCCACTATTTTTCTTTTTAAAAAGTTTTAAAACTCAGATTCACCAATAGCTCTAGCCACTGAGTCCAGTCCTTTGGGTTGTCCTCTTCTTGAGAGGCTTTTCAAAAATTGCCACCAACAAAATGCCCAACCAGATATTTTACAATTTTTGATAGAATAGGACATACTACTGTCTACTCTACTCTAGACCAGTACCCGATTTGTACTAGTGATGTGTGTGGTGTATGTATGTATTGTATTTTCAATCTTGCTAGTGAAAAAAAATAAATAGGGGGAGGCGTATATATGGCATCTAAAAAATGTGTAATGTTTTTTCTAGGCATACCGGTCACCAGTGCCGGGGCCAGCGGCGGGGCAGGCCACGGCCAGCCAGGAGGGAGCAGATGTGGCAGCTGCTGCAGGGGTGGGTGAGCCAGCAGCAGTGGCGGGCAGTGGTTAGTTGTATTCCTTAGTTATTGACAATACACACTCACTGCAAGGGTGTACACTGTACTGTTGAGAGAGACTAAGTAGTTGTGAACAACGGTTGAAGAAGACACCCTTTACTTAGCATTAGCGGTGGGAGTTGAGTAACTAATGGCCTCTTCTATCTGACTTCAACTCAGCTGGGAAAGTTTTATGAAGAAGACTAAGAGTCAGACAGCCTTAATGGATGGGTTGAACAAAAAGGGAAAGAAGGATGGAAGGAGGAAGGACGGGTGACATGTAATATATGACTGTCAGAGAAGGATGCGTGGGATGCATAGGTGGTTAATAGGAATCGGATGCTTAGGTGGTTGAAGGATGGGTGAAAGGTGAAAGAAAGGATGCTTACCTGGGTGGGTGAAACTGTATGGGTGATAGGAATCCTCCGGGGGGCCTGATGGGTCAAACTCAAAGGCAAGCAAGGGCGCATGGGTGGTGGTTTAAAAACAAATTACAAGTGTTTGTTGTTGGCGAAAGGTTTGTTGAGAGATTAAGAAGAATGATAGGCATGTTTACTTTGAATGGATGGATGCCTGGATGGTATTCAATCATAGCCCAGGTGGAGACTGTCACTGGATGAAGACAATGTACAAGAAAAAGAAACCATGCCAGAGTAGCAAAACCAAGGGTGAAGAAAAGAATAAGATTAGAATTTAAAAAATAAAATGCTAGAAGAGCAATGCAATGATAAATGGAAAAATCGCTGAGAAGAGAAACAAGGACTGATTTTTTTCAAGGTTTATGATTCAAGGTTGTATTTCAGAATACTCCCTTGACTCACAGTAGTTTGCAAGCACTGCATATATATTGTGCATGTATGTACCCATACCCACCGATTATCAATCGCCTCCCTTCGACTCGGAGGCCAACTCCCTACCTATGTCATTTTGGACCGTGTCAGCCTGCCATCGGTGGCCTATCGGCTGCATGGTTGGTTACACAATCAATCAATAAATTCAATAGTCCCTCACGTCGTCCCATATATAATCAATGATCATTCGGATCAGATATCATCTCACTGCCTTGTTGTAGTAGTCAGGGTGAAAGTAAAATTGACTCTGAGCAGTTGCCATTGATGTAACGGAGTATGGCCATAATAAAAAAATAACAGAATTGTGTAGTTGGAGACTACAGCTTCCCCACCTGCAGACAGTAGTGAATAAAAATAACGTGAGTCTGCGACACAAGTATGTCTGTCTAGGGCGCAAGCTGACTGAGCTGGCATGCCTACAAGATCAATTTAGCTAAACAAGAGAGAGAGTTGAAGACTTGTCTACTCAGTGCCTACTAGTAATGCCTGAAACTCCCACAAATGTTAGAGGCAGAGGAAGTGGGAGGAAACCACAAATGTTATGTACTGTGCTTGCTAGTGCTTCTGTGCCACTATTATTTTGTGTTACTGTTTTGCTATGAGTACTGGTTACAATTGTCTTTTTTCTTTCTTGATATAGCTACTCCTTCCCAACTGAAACCACTACCAAAAAGGAAGGAGTTAGCAGCCAAGGCCCGGCAACGGAAGCTAGAGGCCATCCGTACCGAATATCAGCGGCTGGTGGATCTGGCGGAGGAGGCCCCAGCCAGGCCCCCCCAGTGCCTCCAGTGGTACGGCACTGTGGTCTGGCAGCTGTCCGCCGCACTTCTTCTCTGATGAACACTGTTGCCCACCCCTGTGCATGCAACTGTAAGGCATTTAAGCGCCGCATGCTCCTCCGGATGGCGTGCCTAGAGGAACTGATAAAGGCCCTGGAGCGTAACCGGCGAGGCCGCCGCTAGAACTCCGTCGCCTTCCCCTTTTTTAATATTTTTTTTGTTGGGTGAAAATTGGGCGTTGGGAAAAGTTGGGGTTTATTTATGGACCCTGGAATGGACATTGGACTCTTATGGACATTGGTTGGGGTTAGGGAGAGGGGTGGGTCAGGTGTGTGTTTTTTTTTCATTAGTTTATTTGTTAGGGGAATAAATTTTGATTGAAATAACCTGCCGATAGTGTAACACACTAACAGATAAATGCGGTACCCTCACTTGTGGCTTGTCCTACTAGTACTGTCAGTCTCTCCTCCTAGTCTATGCAATCTGCAACTAAAACCCCTATGGACTCGGAAGGGTGTGGCTGTGTGAATTAATGAATTAATTTCCATATTATTAAGTATGCCTCCCCCAAACTTCTTCTCTTACCTGTGATTGATGTTAGGCAAAGCGATGGCTGCATGGTGATGGTTTGGGTTCCCAAGGTGCCATGGTGGTGGTGGTAGTAGTAGTAGATACTGACACTCAGTAGCATTTGCAAAAAAAGAAAATGAGACAGTCAGTCACCTGAGGGAGACTCGGGAACGAGTAGTAGAAGTACAGTACACAAGAAGACTGCCAAACAAGAAACCATGATGATGATAAGCAATGCTAAAGTAAAATAAACCACAATGCCTTGAGGCCTAGCATAGTCCAAGTTACAAACTGAAGTCGACTCTAGCTATGATGATGAAGCGGACAAGTGCCTTCGTAACCTTTAGTGCTGGAACTAATATTGCCAGTGTGGGTTATACATACTATACTATATATATACTTAGAGCAGAAGAAGATCTTCGCCCTGCCTTGAGTTAGTGTTGCTTTCACCACATCTGCCCCAGCAAGTGTGTGATCAATATTGGTGTAAATTTATTTTAGTCACACCACAATATAAATCACACAGCCTGGGGGAAGAGGGTTAGGGTTGGATGAATGGTTGGGAAGTGGGGTTTGGGGAAAGGTTTGACAAAGACTGCACATGCACAACACACAATCTTGGCAGCCGACCATCATACATATGTTAAGGGAGAAAAAGGAAACGCATGATGATGACTTGATGAGTAGTACTAGACTAGTAGTACAGGGCAGCAGTATAATATTAATTATTATTATTCGTATGCAATTGCCTTGCCTGTCTGCCCCAGAGAGACCCAAGTTACATACATTTTATGTTCTGTTGTACCGAGGTTCCTTTTAAAGCTAGGAAAGAAAATAAAAAAATATCTGTAGGAGTCAAATATAAGCAAACATAATAAACAACAACACACACAGTCATAATGATTGAAGAGAAGAAATGAATCAAATGAAATGATGATACTATAACTATAGTCAAATTGGGAGTTGCATCTCGTCATTCCTCTTGGTCCTTCCATGGACGCTCCGTCCATCAATCTTGGGTGCCTGCCTGGCGATTGCGGTTTGGTAAGGTAAGTGTGAGTTGTTTTTCCCAGTATAGCACAGGGTGAAGGCCGGCCTGTAAGTGTAGATGGAAAAACAAAAAGGATATTGAACAAATCAAGGAGAAAAGTAAAGTTAAGCTGTATAAATTAAGGAGGAGTGCAACAAGAAAACTTTCAGAGGCGGCATGGCTAAATCATGTCTACTCTGTTTCCAGCAGTAACCTACAACAACAACAGGAGCAGGCCCGTCCACCGAACCTCCACTTAGCTTAGATTTTTTTGAGCCAGACAGCACTGAGCACACATATACACAGTAACATAGCATTTTCCAAATTAAGTAACTAAATCAATGCACCGCTGTTAGTCATACCACTACACTTGCCTCCACCACTACACAGACATGTAGGTCTGGTGTTGTTGTTGTTGTTTACCTTTTAGTCCACTTCATGAAATGCCCGAGTTATTCCATCAATCATCTCTGATCTTACTGGCTGACTGCGAGTATGGTATGGTCATCATGGTGTCCAACTCTGTAGTGTCCCGAGTGAGTCCATAATCAAAAATGCAATGGATTGGCCTGCAGTAGTACAATTGTGTTATGGAACAACAAGAAGGGAAACATTGACAAGTCACTTTTTTGTGTGTAGATTAAATACTAGTAGACATCATGCACAACAACACAAACACCCATCACTCAGAGTCAGTGTGCAATGCATGCCATCATCATTTATCTGTTCTTCTGGTGCAGTCCCTCTAGGCTCGGAAAGGAGAATAGATATATAGTCAGGTTCTTTAGAGGGACTTGACGAGGCAGGCACACATCTCACATTTGTTGTACTATTCTCCATCTAATGTCTGGCTTGAGGGAAATGGATTTAGGGCAAGTCAGGAGGACTGGAGTCAGGACTCGGAGGAGTGGACTTACTTCTTCACTGACTGCACACAGTTGCAACTCCAATCCAGCAATAAAAGAGTAAAACGGTGGTGATGGATTTGTTGTGACTTGTGATTCGAACCATAAAGACAGTGAGACACACAAATAATAAAAGTAAATAATATTCCTTAGCTATATCTTTTTGGGGGGCTTTTTTTGGGGCGTCAAAGCAAGAAAGAAAGTAACTAGTAAGCCAAGTTGTCAGGGAAGTAGAGCTCGTCCTCAAACTCTTTGAACTGCCTGCACTCACCTCGCTTAGCCCAGAAGCCTCACATCCCTACCCAATAACCAATCACTGTGGGAGAGGGTAGGAGTCAACTCGGCAGTCGGACATTTAAATGCCGCTACGAGCGCGGGAGCGCCCTTATTAGGTGAAACTGCTGCATATGTTCTTGGTCCTTTGCTGTTTTTAAACTTTGTTCTTAAACTTTATTTTAACCCTTAGGCACTTTTAAATCTTGAACGCTGCTATTTTGAATTGGGAAATTGTTTGTCTGAATTTGAACTGCCTGCACTCACATCGCTTAGCCCGGAAGCCTCACATCCCTACCCAATAACCAATCACTGTGGGAGGGGGGAAGAGTCAACTCGGCAGTCAGACATTTAAATGCCACTACGAGCGCGGGAGCGCAGTGGACGTGAGCAGCTGGCGTGCTGACGGCGTGCCAAAGGCGCGCCAAAGGCAAGCCCGTCTGCGCCCGTCCACGTCCGGACGGGGCCAGGGGCCAGTGATTATGCCCAAATCTCGTGCTATTCCCCTTTGGAGCTGAAATCTTTACACGGTAATAAGACTCTTGATAGTGCCACTCGGGTTAAACTTGATAACGCAGGGATTTTGATGCATAGAGACTCCAAGCAAAATCCCATCTGTAACTCTTCAACTCAAACGGGTCTTGAACAAACTGAACTTACATTTACATATCTGAACACCGGCTCTCTGGTTAAGCACCAATTAGACATTTCCAACTTTTGGACTCTGACAAACCGGACATACTCCTCCTCACCAAAACCTGGCTCACAGAGGAGTCCACTCCGGATATTCTAGCAGCAGTGCCCAACAGCTATTACATTATCCAGGCCAACAGGGGTGCAGGGAAAACAGGGGGAGGGGTCACAGCGATTATCCATCAAAAGCTACAGTTCACATCGCTAGCGGTGGCTGGTATACCATCTGTCAACAGCCTAATTCTAAAACTTGATTCCCCTCACTCTCCGCTGATCTGTGTATTGATCTACAGACCCCCATATCATATGCCATTATTCCCCCAGATATTGGGTGAACTGATCTCCCAATTTATCATTAACTATGCAAAAGTCATAATTATCGGAGATTTGAACTACTGGGCCAATGATACTATGGAAAGCGTTAGTTCTGCTGAAATGACAGAACTCCTTTCTGGGCAAAATTGTACCCAGCATGTGAGGGTGGCCACACATGTCAAGGGCCATACGCTTGACCAAGTCTGGACATCTAATCTGGGGGACTCTAACTTAAGGATTACCCCTTGCACTTGGTCAGACCATCACTTTATAACATTTATCCTCTCCAATGTCCATTTAACTAAAATTCTCCCTAAGGTAGGCCGTATGGCTAGAAATTGGAGACGTGCCAATGTGGGAGATTTCTGTAACATTTTAGTCTCCACTGTGCCGGCTGAGCAGCAGTCTATCAGCAACCAAGCTGAAAATATCAAATCTTGGCTCGAATTTGCTAGGGATAGCTTTGCTCCCTTAAAAAAAATTAAAATATCGAGACCTCATGAAGCACAACGTTGGTTCTCTGAAGACTTAAAATTTAAGAAACCTGCCCTGCGTCAAGCTGAACATAGCTGGAGACTTAATTACTCTCCAGACAAAAAAGAGAAATTTGTGGCACAGTTAAAAGAATATAAAACCACTATCCTGCAAACCAAGGCCGCCTATTTTTCCAATAGAGTTTTAAACTCTGCTAATAAATCCAAGGACATTTTTGCAATTGTGTATGAACTATCCAAGCCGGATAGAGTGACAGCGAAGCCTGCTCCAACACAAGCCCTATGTGATTCCCTCAACACCTATTTTATTGATAAAATTATCAATATCAAAGCTAGCATTCCTACAAATATCTATCCAGCGGCTCCACCAGCTATTTGTACAAACCCTCTATTACTAGACCACCTCCCACCTATTTCTAGGGAAGCCTTTTTAACCCTTCTGAGGAAGGTTAGTTCCGGCTCCCCCACTGAATGCTGCCCTCCACACATATTTCAGGAAGCCTTTTCTATCTGCCCGGACCCCCCCTGGCACTCCTCAATAACTCCCTCAAGCAGGGTATAGTCCCTAACGTATTTAAAGAGGCAGAAATTGTTCCAATTCTAAAGAAATCTGGGGCGGACCCCCTAGTCCTTACAAATTACCGCCCTATCTCTTTGCTTCCCTACTTGGCTAAGGTCATGGAAGCTCATATGGATGGTAGCCTCAGTTCCTTTATTGAAAGCTCTCACTTTCTCGACCCCCACCAAGCCGGCTTCCGACCTGCTCACTCTACTGAGACCATAATCCTTACCATTGTGGACGAACTTAGGAAAGGGGCTGACTTAGGCACTACTCAGGCCTTGGTTCTTCTTGATCTTTCGGCAGCATTTCACACGGTCGACCACGATATTTTGGTCGATCGTGTCAGCAGTGCTGGAATCCGGGGCCTGGCTCTCAAGTGGATTGTATCTTTTCTCAGCAATTGTTCTCAGGCTGTTCGTCTTGCTCACATTTCCTCCCCCAAAATGAAACTGGCTTGTGGAGTTCAGCAGGGCTCTTCTCTCTCTCGCCGCTTTTAGTTAACTTGTACTTACTGCCCCTGATCCGCTCCCTTGGAAAAAGGAAGATCGGCATCTTTAATTATGCTGACGACCTCCAACTGATATTTGATATCAATCATTTGGCTTCGTCTATTCTCAACTTCCAATCCACTATGCGATTTATTTGCGAGTGGATGAATAGAAACCATCTGAAGCTGAACCCCGATAAAACAGAGCTTATCCTTATTGGTGGGCCAGCTAACTCTTGGCACTCCAACTTCTGGCCATCTGAACTAGGAACCCCTCCACTTCCAGCATGCTCAATTAAAAGCCTGGGCATCACCATTAGCAGTGACCTGTCAGTGAAAGCCCAGATTGGGACAGTGGTCTCTTCCTGCTTCTTCCAGTTGCGTAGGATCAGGAAGATTAGTAGATGCTTTTCCACTGAAGCCCTGACCCAAGTTGTACTGGCCTTAGTCATCTCTCGTATTGACTACGCCAACTCGCTGTACGTGGGCATCCCTGCATACCAACTTAAACGTCTGCAATTAGTGCAAAATCAGGCAGCCAGACTGATTTTCCATCAGCCTAAACGGCACCACGTTACGCCATTAATGGTCAGACTTCATTGGCTTCCAGTAGCCAAACGATGTACATTTAAGCTGGGGTGCATCATTTTTAAGGCTCTCCACGGCAACAGTCCAGCATTCATATCCTCCCGGATTCAGCGCTATGTTCCTGTCCGGGACCTTACGTCTTCCCATCTGAATTTGTTGGTCATTCAGTCCTCCAAACGGAAGAAATATGGGGGTCTAAGATTTGCTGTCCTGGCTCCTCAACTCTGGAATTCTCTCCCATTGGAGATTCGTTCTTTGACCTCTCTTGCCCAGTTTAGGAAACAGTTAAAGACCTGGCTGTTCCAACAAGCATATGGCTAAAATCTTTGTTGCAGCAGTTTCTACTGGACCCCAGTGCCATGAAACCACTTGGTGTATTCGCGCTATATAAAAACCTTTAACATAACATAACATCTTTCACCCAGAAGTAGGTAATCTAATAACACACTACTTCCATGACCTGAGTCACCGTCATCATCTTCCTGCTGTGCTACTTCAGGTATGGTGTAATCTGGTGGTATAAAGTGCTGATTCATTTTGATCATGGTTAACCTCTCCACGTTTTGGGGTGAGGGACTGGTCCTTCTCACTTTCAAAACGGCACCAGCAACACTAAAAACACGCTCATAAGACACACATGTGACAGGGCAAGCCAGATACTTCATCGCCAGCCTGCTGAGCACTGGCCATTGGCGCCTTTTCCCATACCAATACAGCAATGGGTTTTGATCAAAAAATACCTCTGTTGGGTCATCCAGACAGGCCTGGACCATCCACTCAATGCTCATGGGTGCTCCACTTTGCTTAGCCTCTTTTGCCTTTGCCGCAGCACTGGACTTAAGCCCTTGCTGTAGAAACCATTCCTGTGCCGATTTTAGGGCTGATGCTCCTGTTGTTGGTGATGTTGTTGATGTTGTTCTTGGTGTTGGTGGTTTTGGCTGCTGTGAGCCAACCACACTGCCCTCAGGCTCTGAAGTTGAACTTGAAGCCGGCTGCCCTGCAGTACTTGTTGTGCCCTGGAGTAGTGGGCCTCTAATTCCCCTCCGTTATTATTCTAGATGACTGGCTTCCACAGCTATCCAAGTTTTGTAGTTGGCAACATCCCCGTCTGAAAAAGGAATGAAAGTGTGCAGTAATGGTTTGTACCGTGGATCCAGAATTGTGGCACAAATGTAATGGTTGGATGACACAATGCCTCTTTGCACCCATGTATTTTCAAATAAGCGAAGGGTTAAGCTCTCCACCAACTCATATGCTTCTTTTTTGCCTTCCACACCTGCATACATTGCAGACACCCTCTTCAGCTGTTCCTGCAGCATGTGCAACAATGCCCATTGTACAGTCCTCCTTGCTGACTTCACGTGTGAAGACCTCGAAAGGAAGTAGCATTTCTGTCAGGCATTTAACTAGGCCACATTGGTCCATCTCAATGATCACGCCTTTCACAGTAGCATCCTCTCTTTGCATGACATATTCATTGATTGGTCTGTACTGCTCAAACAGACGTTCAAGCATGTAATTGGTTGAGTTCCAACGTGTTGACACCTCCTGGATGAGTGCTTTAACTGGCATTCTATTATCACATTGAATTATCCTCAGCTGCTTCTGGGCTTTAAAAGAATGGCTGAAATGTGTGCAGATTCTTCTGCAGGTGGTCAGTAAGTTGCTGACTCTTTTTTCAGAAAGTCTTGAACAATGATGTTAATGCAGTGTGCCAAACACAGGACCCTGAAATATCCACCATCGGCCATGGCCTTAACTATATTATTGCCATTGTCCGTGGCAACAAAACCAATGATAAGCTCTCTTGGTCGCAGTCATTCAAAGACCTTGCTGTCAAAGTCTTCCAAAATGTTTGCAGCAGTATGAGATTTCTCCATGGCAAACATGGCTACAGTTGCATGTTTCTGAGCTGCATTAAAAATCTCAGCAGTGTCAACAACACCTGCTGCAGATATCTTTTCTCTAACCCCCACAAAAGAGATCCAGTGTGCAGTGATGTACATGTAATCAGCGGCTTGGCAACTGGTCCACATGTCTGTTGTCAGGAGGATAGTGTGAACAGCAGTCTGCTGCAAAGCTTGTCCAAGCAATTCCAGCACGTCGTGATGTAGTGCTGGAAGAGCAACTCTGGTGAAATAGGACCGGCTGGGAACCCTCCATTTCGGGCGGATGGCTGCCACAAATTCAAGAAAACCCACCCCTTACACAAAACAAAAAGGAAGGAGGTCCAGTGCTAAGATTTTAGCCAGCCTCTCATTATACAAACGTGCCATTGGGTGGTTGCGTTCATACTGCCCCTCCGACCTAAGCATGTTGAGAATGGTAGCCTGGATTTTTTTCTTTTCTGGTACCACTGATGCAGGTGACTTCTTGATGCCAGATGTTGTTAGGCTCAACACACCTTTTTTCTTTGTGGTACTCTCTTGCCTGGGACCCCTTGGTGTCTCTCTCAGCCTGACTCTTGTGCCACTGCGATGTTGCTGATGAGGATGTGGGCAGTACCACTGCACTGCTGGGGACAGGGCTGCTTTGTGTACCAGAGAAAATGTCTCCCTTTTGTTCACCTTCCACCGTGATCGGATCTTCTACTTCTTCATCCCAACCAACAACAATGGGTGCAGTTTTTTGGCCGCTAAGGTGCGCCTCCCACTGGATCAAGTGGTGTTTTTTCAGATGCGTTTTTTGGCCTCCAGTACCATAGTTTGTACCAAGCTTACCCCGTCTAACACCTTGTCCATGAATGGAGCATATAGCAATGTTCACCTCCTTCCTGCTAACCGAAAAGAAGTCCCAAACTGGGGAGTTAAACTTTCTGGCGCTGCTGGTGCCACTTGCAATGCCAGATGAACTGGTAGGTGGGTGTGAAGTTTGACTCTCTGCAGTACCTACTTCTACTGAAGTGGTTGTGGTGGATGTAGGTCGCTGCTGGGGAAATATGGACGCTGGAGGTGGTGTTGGTGGTATCGTCTGTGTTGGTGGTATCCGTGCCACATCCCTCACAGCAATTTGGGATGGGGTAATGTTGGTCTCCACTGGGGCTGGACTAATGTCCATGATGACTGGCTCGTCATCATCCTCCTCTTCTACATCTACCTCCATAACTCTAAGGCTTTCTGGAACCTTCCTTTTCCCAAGCCTTGTCTCGTGGGCGTGGCGCTCCAACTCAGACTGAGGCTGGATCCAAGTGGTGTCTAGATCATCAGAAGGGGGGCTTGGAGAAGAAGTTGATGGACTAACCCTCCTTTTCCTTGCTGGGGATCTGGAAGACAATGGATCTTCTGAAAGAGTGGCTTGATCTTCTTCTTTCTCTGCAGGAAGATCGATCTCCTGAACTGCCCCTACTTCGGGAGGAACAACTACTATTGGGGGTGGTTACGGCTGTTGTTGCCCACTACTTCACAATAAGTACATTTCAACATCACTTATCATCGTCGTTGGACTTGTGATTAGACTGGCTGCCTCTGCGACAGACACGGGCTTGGGCCTAGGTTGGTGGGGTGGGTCCACTGATACGGGGGTACTGCTCCCAGCCTACTCCCTGGACGCCGCTGCTGCAGGCGCAATTTTTGGTTTCCCAAAAAAGGTCTTGGGTGACATACCGCTCTTGATAAGTGCCAGTGCCTTCTTCTCACTGGCAACTTTCTTGGTACTGGACCTGGTACCTTTCTTTGGGGCCATATTGAAGATGTCAGCAGCACGCAGTGGCACAAGTTGAAGAGATGTCTGTGGTCACACGTCATTGACGTTGTGCGCAGCAGGACTTCTTTCTGGCAGTACAATGGTTGATGTTGTCTCCTCCTCTTTTGTGCACCCAAAAGCAAAGAAGCAAGAAGAACATCTGTGAAATGTGGCATTCATTGTTGTGGTTCAATTACTACTAGTACAAAGAAACAAATATAATATATAATAACTTAGTCTGTGGTCACACTTGTTAGTCTTATTAATATTGTTAAATTTATTACTTCAGTTATTGAAAAAACATAACAATACAGTGTAGCCATTAGTGAGATTTTGACAACAAGGGCTTTCATGGTGTACTGTACACTCAGGAAGGATGGGAAAGAAGAAGAACAACAACAAAAATTCAAATGTAACGGAACCGGTTTGGCATTGTGCATCACGTGGGATGCAGCATTCAGGGAGCTGCAGATGACAATGGATGGAAGCAAAAAAACAGGAGAAACAAAGGAAAGACATGCAGGCCTATGGCAAAAGCACACTAACTACCGCCACAAAATGGCCACCAGCTACTAGGTCACTCACAACAAGCAGGAGGCCTGGAAAACAATTAACTCAAGCAGGCCTATAATATGGACACAAACTTTACAAAATGGACCCTGGCCACACAGGGAGGCTCAGCCAAGGCAAATGCTGGCCCACTATTACAAACACACCCACACACTGGCCAGACAAAGGAGGCATGCTAAACAACACAGCTTTAATGTAACAATGCCAAAACAAAAAATCCACAGGGCTATTAAAGGTTTGCAAGTTACACAACAACCACACACATCCAACAAAGGCATTTATTTAGCACATGAAAAAAAGTGAAATACCAAAAAAAAAACATTTTGCAATTCAATCCAATACCATCCATGACCTAAATGATGTTTCAATTCAACAGACACCACAGAAACAGTTGCTTCATGCACCCATGAGTAGCTCTGGGCCTACTTGCTGAAAGGCCTATTGGCATACTACTGGGCTAGTGAATTAAATAAATATTGCAAATGGATTTCAAAAGTTGGAGAAAATGTTGTGAACTGTGCAACATGTTTCCTTTATAAGATGAAAAATTACTTACAAAGAAACAACTAGGCCCCTACTGAAACTACAGTCCACCCACCAAAATAAATTTAAAAAAAACAGTAAAAAGTACAAAAAAATGTAGGTACAATGCCTCAATCAAACAAACAACACCAATTTTCAAACATACTTGTGAAATCTCAAATTCAAAAGTCCTCAAATCCAATGATATATGATGCAGCAGACACAAAGAGGGATCATTCCAGCTCCAAATCCAAATGAAAAGTGAACAGGAGATGGACAAAGCACAGGGAGGAGCCTGCTGAACAGGAACAGGAAGTTGGAGACTCTGGGGCACTTCCTTCCTATTCAGAAACATAGAAAAAAAGGAAAAAGGACTCCTTGAACAAAAAAATACAGCCAAATGTCAATCTGAGGAATTTTTGTAATCCAGATCATCATTTCGAGAAGGTTTTGATGCTGCTCGAGAGAGAGAACCTTCTCCAGATTGCAAATTCTGCATGTTCGGGATCGCGAGCTTCACAAAACTTCCGCCAGAAGTCTGATGGTACACCCGAATGACGTGTTTGCGATCGCAAACTCTCGCGGGACCATGTGGCCACCTAGAAAATCTGGTGGCGCTCGCGAACGGATGGGAAATCACGTAGGCGATTGCAGGCACCCGGTAAGTCGAGCGCTCAAAAATGCATTTTAGGCGCATGAACTCGAAAAAAACTCTGCTCTGTTGCGGAGTGCAGAGTTTTCCGGCAACTCCGCGTTCTACGCAAAATTGCCAAAAATCCGCAAACTCCACGAGCGGAGCTGAGTTTTACGCCCAGGGGTACTCAAATGTTCAGTTACACAGGAATGAAAGTACAATGGACTCATATCAGTAGTGACAAATGTTTGAGAGGCAAAATCAAGCAGGACATAGTCCAAATCTCACAAGCCAAGAACACATGACTTAGGTATTCTTAATGACTGAGCAAGTTTTGTTGTAAACACAGTCGGATCATGTTATGTATAGCATCATATACACCACATAAATCTTGAGTTTCACTCAGCACTTCATCCAGATAAATGTGACATGGTATACACAGTCAGTCATGTCTGCACTGAAGATACAGTGGCAGACACAACCCATTGACAACGTGCATCCTCCTTAATATGCAGATGTACACTTCAGTATAGTACACAAAGACCACTTACATTGTTCCATTAATTTGCAATGCGTCATAGGGTGCTTGCGTTTTGAGGGTATTGGCCCTCGGGGAATGTAGGATTCTGTGCATCATCAGACACACACCCCCTTTCCACCTGGATACCGCACAAAACAACAAGTGTTTCAGGGTCCTCTCACGGTGACTTCATTATGGGAGTGTGGGCATTTGATTTGGATGGTCCTTTAACACACAATTTAATCCATCCAGGAATGGTGTAGTACAAAACAGCCAAGAAAAAGAGTCCCTACACATTTGATAATAAACACTAAAAATCACCACAATGCTGAAAATCAAAATAACAATTAAAATTTGTACATATAGCTATGCCAAAAGTATATAAAAAGTTTTACTAATATACTACAATACTAAAAAGCAGTGGGTCAAGGGCAACAAATGACAAAAAGATTCAAAAATATTAATATTTATTTGCAAAAATATACACAGTCAATATTAAAAACCATACATCATTAAAATTTACAAATTCATGTCGCTTATGATTACAATCACAGTTAGAAGAAAACAAAGTTGTCGACGCTGCGTTTCGGTGACTAGACAAATGTACACCTTCTTCAGGACAGTTTTCTAAACAAAAAAAACATTACAAAAAACAGTATATTATTATAAAAACATTTGTTGCTGACCTATTATACACTGCTAACAACATCAAACAAAATTTATTATATAATGGCAGTATTCAACAATTGATCAAAATTACAACCAGTAATTAAAATTACAACCAGTAATTAAAATTATGCTCCACTAGCCATAGAGGAAAAGTGTTATATTATTGTTACTTCATATACTCAAAATTCATGCACCCTCTTAATAAATCCTAAAGGTAGTGGTGTTAGAACAAGTACCACATACCTTAAAACACTGTAGACCAATTCTAACGTTCAGTGCTACAGCACATTTCAATGAACCAGATTTGTAGGGGTGATGGGTTTAAAATATTCACCTCGTCAAAACACCTTGGATTTATAAAGAGAAACACAAGCAAAAATTATGTGTTATATAAGTGTTTCCACTACGAACGGTATATCCAAGTTATAAATATATTAGTGGAATATACTGTAGATGGCCAAAAAGTCTACACGTACCTTATTGTTAATAAGACTTATAAGTAAAGGTGTTCGTTGATGCCACCGTTCTAATCTGAAACACCAATTGTGCCAGAAACCTATGGGGAAAATTTATGCAAAGGGTATTATACCAACGGCACCCGATTCATATTATCCACTGCCCGGATACAATAAACGAGCTTACCAGTAAAACTGAAACATCAATAAGAAGGGATACGCCGTGATCGGAGGTATCAAATCACCAATAGGGTTCTTCACCAGTATTGTGCTCGATATCTATGATGAATAATGTAGATTAGTCCCTCAATCACTAAGAGGGTCAATAGTTTCAAATCTATAAAGAGACATTCTATAATCTGATTCTAATGTAATCACGAATCTCTATCATAACTTAGAGCCGTTTGTCTTTAGTTTAAGCTTTTAATGTGTTTTTAGCAACAACCCACCTAAAGGTCTCATCAGTATGCCACTAATCGCGTCACTCAAGCAAAACAAAGCTTTGCATAACCAGGTTAACCTAAAACGAGTGAACCATGTATGCGGATAAATTCATAGTATATAATCGTATAAGAGTCTGAACATGCCCACTGGTTTAAGCGAAATATCGACATGTAATACTCTTTGTCTTGACCCTATGTGTCTCGACAAAATGCGAGTGTTTATCAGAAGCCATAAATAGCACACATTGTTATGTCCCCCTAATCATTTACGAAGGGTTTAATGTAATTCAATTTTGGAAAACAGAAGGGAAGAGCATCCAGCTCCAAATATTTGGTATACAATATATATACACCAAGGAACTTACAAAATGTAACTACTACCCTGTTTCCGTACTATTATACCGCTCTTGCTTCTAGAGTAGTTATTTATGAACAAGTATAGGATCCCCGCGTCTCCCCGCTTACCGTATCCAATTAGAACGGCCTCCTTGCGATCAACATAAACGGCTTCCGGGTCAGGATACACATTCGTGTTTGACCCGGAGCTCCTATTTGTACTGAGTAGCGGGCAGGTCACATGATCTACACACTTTGCCATCATCGAAATCATCGACGAATATTCACGGTGTAAATAACAAAAGAAAGATTAAAACGTAATTACAGACTCATATCCTATTGTATATCTAATAATAAAGAGTCATATTCTATGTCCTAGCCAAAGGCAAACCAAAGAAACGTAAACACGGCGGCCATTTTATACTAGTATCACTCTATTAAGGCACCTCCCTAGAGACCCTGCCTACTACCCTAATATTTTAGGGGGATAAATAGAAACCCAATACCTATGATCCTCCATACCATATAACCACCAACCTATGGTTTACCAGACGCCCACATGCATAAACATGCCATCAATTGCATATATTAGTACCACGTAGATATTGCAGCCATATTCAAGAATCAATATACCAAAATACCCAAAAAATATTCTACTCTGTTATATATCTACACGGGACAAAATCCCACGACCATACTCAAACCAACTAGAGTCATCTCTCGTTGGGTCCTTTGTATTGTATTATTAAATGTAAAAGACAAAAAATGTCAACAGTACTTGACCATACTATAAAACAATATCGGAACGGATTGCTGAAATACAGGATCTAATATCCCAATATGAACAGGGTGAGAAGGATCAAATCAACTTCTCCCAATCTTCCTTACTGTTTAATCCCTTCCTAAAGGTATTAAAGCGGGACATAAAGAATTGTTCACGTTTCTTTCTTTTCAGAGTTGAGTCCCCACCCCTAAAACTCATATGAATAACTTCTAAACCACACCATTTTAAGTCTTCAATTTTATGCTGTTTTTCAACCCAATGTTCTACCAAAGGGGCAGTTTTTTTAAAGTTCTTATCGCTGACTTATGTTCATTTATTCTTATCCTAATCTCTCTTGAGGTCTCCCCACATATCCCAAAAGACATGGGCACATGATGAGATATATTAAATTTTTGGTGTGGCAATTAATGAAGTTATTAAAAATGTGAGTTACACCATTATGGACAATCGATGCACCCTTCAAGATGTTAGGGCAATTATTGCACCCACTACACGCAAATGTGCCCGTTGGTAGTGGGGCATTTATTATGCGCGGTTGACTATTGTCATTAATCTCTCTATAGGTATGTACCAGACAATTTCTAATGGTACGATTCCGCCTAAATGAAAACATGGGTTTGGGTAATAAGTCTTTATTTTGATTGGTGATCAGATGCCAATTTCTATTGACGATATTTTTAATTTGATTTTAAATTGATGGCATGTTTATGCATGTGGGCGTCTGGTAAACCATAGGTTGGTGGTTATATGGTATGGAGGATCATAGGTATTGGGTTTCTATTTATCCCCCTAAAATATTAGGGTAGTAGGCAGGGTCTCTAGGGAGGTGCCTTAATAGAGTGATACTAGTATAAAATGGCCGCCGTGTTTACGTCTTTGGTTTGCCTTTGGCTAGGACATAGAATATGACTCTTTATTATTAGATATACAATAGGATATGAGTCTGTAATTACGTTTTAATCTTTCTTTTGTTATTTACACCGCGAATATTCGTCGATGATTTCGATGATGGCAAAGTGTAGATCATGTGACCTGCCCGCTACTCAGTACAAATAGGAGCTCCGGGTCAAACACGAATGTGTATCCTGACCCGGAAGCCGTTTATGTTGATCGCAAGGAGGCCGTTCTAATTGGATACGGTAAGCGGGGAGACGCGGGGATCCTATACTTGTTCATAAATAACTACTCTAGAAGCAAGAGCGGTATAATAGTACGGAAACAGGGTAGTAGTTACATTTTGTAAGTTCCTTGGTGTATATATATTGTATACCAAATATTTGGAGCTGGATGCTCTTCCCTTCTGTTTTCCAAAATTGAATTACATTAAACCCTTCGTAAATGATTAGGGGACATAACAATGTGTGCTATTTATGGCTTCTGATAAACACTCGCATTTTGTCGAGACACATAGGGTCAAGACAAAGAGTATTACATGTCGATATTTCGCTTAAACCAGTGGGCATGTTCAGACTCTTATACGATTATATACTATGAATTTATCCGCATACATGGTTCACTCGTTTTAGGTTAACCTGGTTATGCAAAGCTTTGTTTTGCTTGAGTGACGCGATTGGTGGCATACTGATGAGACCTTTAGGTGCGTTGTTGCTAAAAACACATTAAAAGCTTAAACTAAAGACAAACGGCTCTAAGTTATGATAGAGATTCGTGATTACATTAGAATCAGATTATAGAATGTCTCTTTATAGATTTGAAACTATTGACCCTCTTAGTGATTGAGGGACTAATCTACATTATTCATCATAGATATCGAGCACAATACTGGTGAAGAACCCTATTGGTGATTTGATACCTCCGATCACGGCGTATCCCTTCTTATTGATGTTCCAGTTTTACTGGTAAGCTCGTTTATTGTATCCGGGCAGTGGATAATATGAATCGGGTGCCGTTGGTATAATACCCTTTGCATAAATTTTCCCCATAGGTTTCTGGCACAATTGGTGTTTCAGATTAGAACGGTGGCATCAACGAACACCTTTTACTTATAAGTCTTATTAACAATAAGGTACGTGTAGACTTTTTGGCCATCTACAGTATATTCCACTAATATATTTATAACTTGGATATACCGTTCGTAGTGGAAACACTTATATAACACATAATTTTTGCTTGTGTTTCTCTTTTATAAATCCAAGGTGTTTTGACGAGGTGAATATTTTAAACCCATCACCCCTACAAATCTGGTTCATTGAAATGTGCTGTAGCACTGAACGTTAGAATTGGTCTACAGTGTTTTAAGGTATGTGGTACTTGTTCTAACACCACTACCTTTAGGATTTATTAAGAGGGTGCATGAATTTTGAGTATATGAAGTAACAATAATATAACACTTTTCCTCTATGGCTAGTGGAGCATAATTTTAATTACTGGTTGTAATTTTAATTACTGGTTGTAATTTTGATCAATTGTTGAATACTGCCATTATATAATAAATTTTGTTTGATGTTGTTAGCAGTGTATAATAGGTCAGCAACAAATGTTTTTATAATAATATACTGTTTTTGTAATGTTTTTTTGTTTAGAAAACTGTCCTGAAGAAGGTGTACATTTGTCTAGTCACCGAAACGCAGCGTCGACAACTTTGTTTTCTTCTAACTGTGATTGTAATCATAAGCGTACATGAATTTGTAAATTTTAATGATGTATGGTTTTTAATATTGACTGTGTATATTTTTGCAAATAAATATTAATATTTTTGAATCTTTTTGTCATTTGTTGCCCTTGACCCACTGCTTTTTAGTATTGTAGTATATTAGTAAAACTTTTTTATATACTTTTGGCATAGCTATATGTACAAATTTTAATTGTTATTTTGATTTTCAGCATTGTGGTGATTTTTAGTGTTTATTATTAAATGTTGGGTACTCTTTTTCTTGACTGTATCTACCCTGTCCCTTATTTAAATTGAAGGGTACCTCCCGTTTTTGATTTCTTACTTTGTAGTACAAAACAGCAACATTGGCAAGATTTTGTGCACCAAGCGACCGACCCATCATTCAAAATTCATGGTAGGCGGTTCAGAACCGAGGCAGACACAGCATTGGCTGTAACATGTTATGTGACAGTTGCGGCTCACTGATTGCGTCTGCCTACAGTGAAGACCGACACAGTAAACTTCCATTACTACTGTAACAATCTTACTAGCGGACCACTGGCTATTTTGAACCGGGCGGTAGGCGGAGTGTCATCCAGCAATTACGGACATTGGGCGACTTTGGAAAATCGGACTGACGCGGACCTACCCCCTTGACTGCCTGCACAGAAGACCGCCTATGCGGTCTATATATAAGTCTTGTGTTTTGCAATACAGATCACTTGCCATGAAACTGCACTTCTAAATACCTCCCTATCTCTCTGCTGCTGTTTATATCCTATGGGAGCTACAATGTCTCGCTGTTCAGGGATCAAGGCCCCTCCCTTCACACCAGAGGAGCTGAAGATGCTGGTAGACACAGTCCTTCACCTGTACAAGCAGCAGTATGGCACCAAAGGAGCAGGTGAGGACAATCCTGACAGAAATGATATTTTAAATGTCAGCTAACCATGCATATTGGGCAGAATTTTCCAATGTGACACACATCTGAATCTGTCGCCAATTGTTTAAAAGTCTGTTTGTAAATGTGATGCACAAGTTCACTGCTGTATGTGTGTCAGTACTGTTCTGGACTTTCAGTCAAAGTTGTCATGTGCATAGCTCATCATTGACCACAAACAACATATGGTGTGTTAGTTAGGCATGTACAAATCAGTTTTCCATAATGATGACTTATTTTCTGACATCATTAAAAAAACAATTGCTTGTAGAGTCATAGCTAATCAAACTCCAATGGTGAATGTGCATTGCCATTTGCATATGTGGTTAAGTTGTTAATGTATACAGTCACAACAACAACTCCACACACATGATGTAATATCAGTGTTACGTCAGCCATGTCACAAGCTCTCAAATATCATATCACAGTGCTCAGCAATGGTCATCTCAGATGTAGGAGGGCAACCAGGTGTATGGGTCATAATGTTCATTCAGGCCATGCGTAGATCATGTTGGATAATGTTTGCTTGACACAGTGTAATCATTGGTAAATAACCATACTAGTTAGGTGTATGTCCAGGGCCAAAATACTACTGTTCTCTTCTGCAGAAGACATTGGTGTGCTGAGGTTAGCAATTATGAGATTTCATACCACCTGTGATTTTCTCCCATCTACAGTGTAGTGAGGTGTTGCATAGTCACTTAGGGAAAGGTTAGGTTAGAGTGTGGTGTCAACGGAAAAATGAAAATGTGTCATTAAATCTGTGAATGTTGCATGTTTGACAACAGGTGCAGTGGTGAGAAATCTAGTCTGCTACCTTGTCTTTAGGTTAAGATAGCTGTTCATGACCTATGTGACAAAGTACCTGGGTATGTACATTTTGCATGTGTCCTAAGGGCCTGAAAACATTTCATCCTTACAGGTCAACACCCATCAGAAGGTTTTCCTGTGGAGGACCCCCTAATGCTTTGCATCCTGGCGGTGGCCTATACCAAACTCGATGGGCAGTTGAGAGCCAGACAGCAGCAAGGAGGGGGTATGTGCCTTGATGAACTTCTTACAATACCATGCATGTTCATGCATTGCAGCCACTGTTCAAACTTTTAGGTTATTGAGATGATTGAGACCCATGCACTGTGTAAAATGTAGCATAGGCAACAATAGAAGTAGGTACATGGTTAGGTCCCTTGAATCTGGGACGTGGAAGGGTAAAATAGGGTGGGTATTGCCAGTAGTGCTATTCCATTTTATAATGGGCACATGACGACTCAATGTGGAAGAAAATACCTTTTACGTATTTTGGCAATGCTCAACATAGTTCATCCCAAATACCATTGTTTGGCCTGGTCTCTGTATTGCGACAAAAACAATTTAGTCTTATTTGATGTTTGTGAACTTGACTGTGACATGCCATGCAATACATCCAGGTAGCAGGCAATGTGTAATTGCAGGCCTTGGTACGTAGTGATTGATCTGTGTGAAATTGTTTGTAAAGAGCACTGGTGCTATCTGTTGTACAATGTAGCAGATGGCAAATTTAGACTTATGTGTACTGATGTCACATGTCAGACTGGACCTTACCATAAGTGAGTGACAGTATACATCATATCTGATTTTGACCAGATTCCATTTTTGGACTATGAGCCTGATTACGATCTCGCTAGGAAGGTCTCCAGACAGGTTCCGGAACAAGCAAATCCGATTCGGAGCCTATGTTACCGACCAAATCGACCCTTGTTCCAAATGACTAAGTACGATGCGAAGATCTCGTCCGTGTCAACCTAATCATTTCCGAACCTGATCCTGTCAGTCCGACTCGTTCGCAGTGGAATCGTGCCGTGCAATGGAGCCGGCTTCCGAACAAGCGAGTACGATGTACGATTCGGACAGCCGTATCGACTCGGTCTCAGCGAGACGTAACGTCTGTGGAAATCAGACTTCAGGGAGCTGTAGCAGGTCCCCCTTCACCCGGGGCCCTCCGAATCGGTCCCGTGGGGGTACCCATGGGTCCACCCTTTCCATGCATTCACAGTGTGTTGGGCACCACAGGGTGTACGCTTTTCCCACCCACCCCTTTTTGCTTTGGGAGCCTGTGTACGTGTTCAGTATACAGGCTCCCATAGAGTTCAATGGGAGTCCGAGCGAACCAAGTCCGTCACCATACGGGTGCATCGTACTCGGTTGCTCGGACTCACAGAGCACAATTCGCTAGGGAAGCCCTCCAGATCCGAGTCGTACGGAGGGCTTTCCTAGCGAGATCATCCTCGGGCCCTATGTGTAGGTGACAACAGATGTCTGTGAGTGGATAACAAAGTAGGTGTTAGCTGGTAACAGTGGGGTAAGTACATGGATGTGAAAGTTACACATTCCCAATGGAATTGATGCTTGGTACAAGGGTAATTAATATTTTCAGGAAATTAAATTCAACGTTTAGCACTATAAATTGAATATCTGAAAATGTTGCTTAACCGACATCTGAGAAGGGCAGAGATATTCAGGCGTAGGACACAACAGCATCTAAGCTATGCAATATGTGAATGATGATATTTATCAGGGAGAGATAGGCTGACTTGTCTTTGTGAGATGTGGACATCAGCAGGATTTACATAATAGTAAGTTGTTGTCAAAAGTTATCAAGTTAAATGCACTTCACTACTATTGTGGGCACACAATGATTCTAACTGGCCTGGTGATATAGTAAGCCACATGTCCCTAAAGTAATATGCAGTCATTGTCAGTGGCAGTGTGATAATCTGTGCTTACATGCCAAACTGTTAAAAGTGTTGCAATCTGCATACAGTAAATTTGAAAATTGCACTGTGCTGGCATGACGCAATACTTGTAGAGATACATTTTTGCATTGCTATGCCTAAATCCTATGTGTAACTTCTAATGAGTTACACATGTGACACTTAGAACTTCTTCCTCTGCTAGTGGACAGATGTGCAACTGTAATGTGATCTGTGTGAAATATCCTATTCCATGACTCCTACATCTTAATGGTAACTTATCAAAATATGTTAACTGAAGCAGAGGACCTGCTGTTCCACAAGCTCTGCATTGGGGATAGCTCATTATATGCAGTATGTAAAGGCTGAAGTGTTATTTCAATTCTTAATAGAAGTCCTGTTCTCCCTTGGATCACATGAGGTAAGTATCGTATACTACTAGGGCATCAGGAGTGAGAGACAGAACATCAGCTGGTACATGAATGTGGGTGGGATATTGAGAAGGAGAAAGATTACGTGGCATCAGACTATGTTCCTGACACCATAATGTGAGAGTGCGCACAGGTCTTATAGCTTTCAGTAGTGTGCTATTGACTTAATTTAAACAAATGTTGTCATCCAAGTACAAATTATAATGTTGGCCAATCTGGGTAGAGTTCTTATTACACCTATGTACCAAGTACATATCAACATCATACCGAAATATTTTTTGTATCTTTTTTTCAGCATCTGACCAGGGCCGCGAAGGAGACAGTGCCACAAATGTTGGGAACGCAGCTGGTCACAGTGGTTCTCCTGTGGCCAGTGAGCAAGAGGAAACCAGTGGCACCGAGGGTGATTGGAGCGTCACAGAGGAGCTGACCGATGTGACGGCTGTAACATCTTAGTCAGAGTCTAGTTATAGTGAGGCCTCCCAGGTGGTGGTGTATACCCCTGGGCCTGTGTCCACTCCATTTGAGTCCACCCCCCTACCATCTCCACCCTCAAAGCTGCTCCCCAGCCCGCTGTCCATGGCCACTTCCCTAAAAGGGGAGGAGCCTCCTTTGCTCCAGGCACCTCACCCACTGCCTCTGTCTCCCAGGCTGCCCTGAGTATGGAGGCCATTGACATTCTGAGGCAGATCTCTGTGAGTCAGACAGCAGTGCTGAATGTCCTCCAGGTGCATACCAATCAGCAGACCCAGATGGTATCATTCCTGGAGGGTATTCACTCTGATATGTCTCCCCTACAGAGATCCATTCAGGCTCTAGCCTCCACACTCACTACCTTTTCCCCATTCACTGTCCCTACTCCCATACCTGATCAAATCACACGTAAACCTGACCACGCATCCACATCAACATCCACACACAGCAAACAAATACCCAGATATAGGGCCAAAGATAGAAACTCACGCACTCATCAGACACAAGACAACCTCACTTCTACATCCACTGACATGCAGGCAGACGCAACATCCACTTCACAGCATGGCTCTCATACAAACAGACTGACAGACAGCACAGCATCACACACAGCCAAAATAGACACCACACCGACAGTCGGGGTCCGAATTTCGTTGTGAGCGCTGCATCGCCAAATGCGATGCAGTGCGCGCAACGAAATTTGTTTCATTGATTTAAATGTTTACTTACCTGTATTGGTCCGTAATCCGTACTTTGCTACCCCCCACCCTGCCCCTCCCCCGCCCCACGTCACCGCCCGGCCGGCACTCCTACACGGACCGCGACTGCACACCGATAAACAGAGACAAGCCACATACTTCACTTCCCTCTGCCTCCACACCCCCTACCCTTACCTCTCCTTGGGTATTCAGTCAAAATATCGAGTTGGAAATGTCGACTTATGCTAATATTGAGTTTTAAATATCGTGACACAGAAATATTTACAGTAAGAATATTGTGGTCAAGAATAGTGACTTTAAGGTAAATAATATTGATTTTAAAAATGTAGAAGCCATTAATATTGTTTGCAAAAATATAGTTGTTTAAAATATCGTTTTTAATTAGTGTTATGTATTTTAGTAAAAATTTTAAATGTATGTGATGCATTTTTCTATAAGTATTGTTTATCTTTTTATATATATGTGTTAAATTTATAGTAGTTATTAATTTTATTTTAATTACATTTTGCGTTTTTGTGTTCCGTAGTGGATTGTGTGTTTATAGGGGAATAGGGTGGGAAGCAATTAATTATAATAAATTAATAAATATTTATTAATATTTATTTAATTGAGATGTTATAATGTTAATTGTGTTTTAAATTTTTTAGGGTAAATTTTAGGTACGGGTTGTGGGGTTTATAGGGGTAAGTTGTGGGAAGTAATTTATTTATAATTAATTAATAATAATGTGTTAATTAATATTAAATATTTCATTGCCAATTATTTATGGTGACTGTGTAATTAATTTTAGGTGCAGGTTGTAGGGTTTATAAAGGCAAAGGCTGGGAAGTAATTTATTTTTAATTACTTGTTAATTAACATTAATTATTTAATTGAAAATTAAATATGGAAATTGTGTAATTAATTTTAGTTGTGGGTTGTGGGGTTTTTAGCAGTGCAGGGTGGGAAGTCATTTATTTTTAATTAATTAATAATTCATTGATAATTAATATTAATTAGGTAATTGTTTAATTATTTTTTTTGTGTTTGGGTTTTGGGTGTTAGGGGTGAAGGGTGGGGAGTAAATTAATTTTACTTGCTTTATAGTTAGTTGTTAAATGCTATTAGTTATTTAATTAAAAAAATGTTTTAATTGTGTAATTCATTTTTTTACAGTTTCATTTTAGGTGTCAGTTGTGCAGATTATGGGTGTAAAAGGTGGGAAGTTAATTTCATTTTATGTCTTTTCATTTGTTTTTTAATTAATAATATTTGTGTAATTGATAATTATGTTAATTATGCAAATATATATATATTTTTGATGTGGGTTGTGAGTTGTGTGGTGTTATAGGCTAGAAGTAAATAGACTAAATGTATGTAATAATTAATGTATTTGTTAATAAATCATTTCTAAATAAAAATATTTATTTATTTAAAAATTATTTTTTTACTTATTTAATATAAGATTTGTAGGTATTTGTGATATGCATTTAACATTATAATATGTTTTATTTTTTGCATTTTTAATATTAAATATAATTTTAAATTACATTTTAAAATCTTTAAAAAATGTACTTACTTTTTAAAGAAATATTTTTATTCTGTTGATGATATTTTGTTTGTTTTTAATTTTGACTTGACTGGAGTGATAGTACATTTTACAACCCCCAATCCAATACTCTCCCTATTGCTGCACTGACTGGAGTGGAAATAGTAAATTCTTTCCCTCCGCTATCCAACACTTTCCCTACTGTTGCACTAACGGGAGTGGGGAATGTAAGTTTAAAGATTTTTAAATAGTTTAATGTTTTAATTTATAATAGAATGTTTTTTTTAAATTGATTTAATGGTATTGGTATATGTATGTATATATATATATATATATATATATATATATATATATATGTATATTCACTGAAAAAACCATAGGTTTCATGGACATTATAGTTAGAAAATAGCATTTAAAAAACTTTAGAAATTCACTGAAAAAACCACAGGTTTCAGGGACGTTATAGTTAGCTGGACATTTCACTCGTACAAAACCAGAGAAATTCGGCCATTATAGTTAGTTGAGCTAACTATAACTTGTGCCCCCGCAATGCACTGCTGATGACGTCACATATTACATCATTCATGACATGGGCAGTGACATCACTGATGATATCTCAAATGACATCACTGATGACATCATCCACGTGATAATCTGATGCACCTCCTCACACCCTAATATAACCTTTGAGACACCCACTCTAAACTACAGACTACCATTTTCAAAACCATAGACACACCAATACCAGTTACTGCATAGCCACTCACTGATTCCTAGGTCTACACACACATCCACTCATTCACCCATACAGTCACTGATACATGCAGTCACTCATCAATACAGTACTTCAATTTGCACTCATACACCTATACAGACACTCACACACCGCCACTCATCCATAGAGTTACTCACACACCTAGTCAGCCATGCAAAGAATCAATCACACTCCCATTTACTCACCTACACAGTTACACACACCACCTCACTTATTCATACAGATACTAACACATACTTACTGTCTTATAGAATCACTGATACAAGCAGACACTCATCCATACAGCCACTCTCACAATCACTCACTCTCACATATAGTCATTTATATACTCCAACACTCACATATACTGCCTTTCACATATGTAGTTACTCACACATGTACCACTGAGACATCCATTCACTCACCAACACACCCATACACACACTCACTCACCCATACAGCCCTTCACAGATGCACTCTTGAACCCATACAACCAGTGAATCACCCACTCACACATCTATGCACAAAGTCACATACCCCCCACCCACCCACACAGACACTGAGGCACCCATACAGATACTCAGACAACCAAGCAATAACCCATATAGACACTCATGTAGCTACTCACCAACCCATGCAGCTGCTTACACACCAACTGACAGACTGATACATTCACACAGTTTAGTCACTAACCCATGCATTCAGTAAGACAAGTTTAATCACTCATACACTTAAACAGTCAGTCAAGCACCTACTAAATCATCCATGCAGATACTAGGGTACACTATGGGTTGGGGTACCCCTGTGATTGGCATGACCTCCCCTGTAAGGCCCTAGTACATAATAGGGCAGGGGGTTAAAACTACCTCTAAGTCAGAGGTGCAGAAAGAGGCAAGAGAAGTGCAGAAAGAAGCAAGAGAAGTGCAGAAAGAAGCAACGGGGGTGCTGAAAGAGGCAAGTGGGGTGCAGGAAGAGGCAAGAAAAGTACAGAAAGAAGCAACAAAGGTGCACAAAGAGGCAAGAGAGGTGCATAAAAAGGCAGGAAAGGTGCAGAAAGAGGGAACAGGGGTGCAGAAAGAGGCAAGAGGGATACAGAAATTTGCAAAAGAGGTGCAGAAAGAAGCAAGAGCAGTGCAGAAAGAACCAACTGAGGTGCAGAAAGAGGCAAGAGGGGTATAGAAAGAGGCAAGAGAAGTGCAGAAAGAAGCAAAAGAGATGCAGAAAGAGGCAAGGGAACTGCAGAAAGAAGGAAGAGAAGTGCAGAAAGAGGAAGGAGAGGTGCACAAAGAGGCAAGAAGGGTGCAGAAAACGGCAAGATAAGTGCAGAAAGAAGCAACAGAGTTGCAGAAAGAGGAAATAGAGGTGCAGAAAGAGGCAAGAGAGATGCAGAAAGAAGCAAGTGAGGAGCAGAAAGAGGCAAGAGAGGTGCAGAAAGAAGAGATTGAGGTTCAGAAAGAGGCAAGAGAAGAGCAGAAAGTGGCAAGTAAGGTGCGGAAAGAGGCAAGAGAGGTATAGAAAGAGGCTAGAGAAGTGCAGAAAGAGGCAAGAGAAGTGCAGAAAGAGGCAAGAGAGGTGCAGAAGGAAGAGAGTGAGGTGCAGAAAGAGGCAAAAGAGGTACAGAAAGGGGCAAGAGAAGTGCAGAAAGAGGCAAGTGAAGTGCAGAAAGAAGACAGTAAGGTGCAGAAAGAGGAAGAAAGGTGCAGAAAGAAGAGAAATGCAGAAAGAGGCAAGAGAGGCACAGAAAGAAGAGAGGCTTGTTCACCAGTAGTACCAGTTTAACACCCACATTTTGCAATAAGTAACACATGACCATTTCAGCTTTGCAAAGGGCCTTCCACCACGCTGTAGCACATGACACTGCATTTTTGGGAACATTTGAGCCGTTTGAGCTAGAAACAAGGCTTTTTTTGTTCAAATCAGCAGATTATGCAGCAGATGATGGAATATTTGGCAAATGCGGAAATATTTAATTATGTGAAAATTGGTGCAGCCGAACAGTCAAATAATTTCAGTGGCCCTGCTGATACCTCCGACTAGGTCCAGAAGTGCTCCTCAGTGATTCCCTCTTTTTTTTGTGTCTCATTGAGTTTATAGTTTAGCTTCTATGGAAATGAGGAAGACTAAACCTGAGGTTACCACTCCACAACACAGACTACAATACCACATAATTACTCTCCAAAACACATAATCCCACTCCACATAATTCCTATACACTAAATACCACATACTTTCTATTCTCATAATTTCACTGCACAACATACCACATAATTCTACTACACACAACGTACATTTATTCTACACCAAAAAACATTAGTAAAAATCTTTTACATTTACAATGCCAATAGCTCTAACTCTCGCAAATGCAAGACCTATTACATTACAAATGCTTCTTTAACTGGTAGTCACGTTTGCAGGGTGGTGCAGCAAGTTGGCTGGGCCACCGACCAGCACTCAGGAATTCTGCTGCGTAGGAATTACAGGAGGTACCAGGAGGGCTTTTTGGCCCCTAAAGTCCCTCAGGAGTAAAGTGGACTTCATCCCCAACCAGTAATGTGCCAGGATGCATTTGCAAAGTGGTGGAGAAAGGGGGGCATGGCCTCCAAAGACCTCTTAGCAATCCCACTGTGTGGGTCTTAGTGGAGGTAATAGGAGAGGTAGTTGGCCCCCAAGGACCTTGGGGGCCAACTACCCCTCCTATTACCTCCAGTAAGTCCCACACAGCAGGATTGCTAAGTTGTCATAGCAGGCCACACCCCTTTCCCCACCACTCCGCAAATGTACTCCCTGGCGTGCTCTTGGATGGGGATTAAAGTCCCCTTCACTGCTGGGGATCCTTAGGGGCCAACTAGCCTACCTGATACCTCCAGTATGCCCCAGATAGTGGGACTGCTGATAGGTGGACACAGGCCATGCCCCCTTTGTCCACCACTCTGCAAACGCACCTCCTGACGTGCTCTTGGTTGGGGGATGAAGTCCCTTGAATCCTGAGGGTCCCAGGGGGTCACCTAGCCCACCAGCTACCTCCAGTAAGTTCCACACAGCTGGATTGCTGAGAGTGGTCCGAGGCCATGCCCCCTTTTTACACCACTCTGCAAACGCGCCTCCTGGCGCACTGCTGCTCGGGGGATGAAGTCCACTTGTGTCCTGAGGTCCTCAGGACACAAGAGGATCTCATTGCCCCACCAGCAGTGCGCTAAGAGGCTCATTTGCAGAGTGGTGTAAAAAGGGGGCGTGGCCTATTGTTTTGCAGAGAATTTGATTGTTTCTAATGTAGTACCGACTACAGTTGCAATATTACATGTTTTCCTTCCCCAATCCAACACTTTCCCTACTGTTGCACTGAATGGAGAGGGAATGGTAACATTTACCCCTCTGCAATCCAACACTATTCCTACTTTTGCGCTAATTGGTGTGGGAATAGTAAATGTTATCCCTCCGCAATCCAACACTTTCCCTACTTTTGCACTCATTGGAGTGGGAATAGTAAATGTTACCCCTCTGCAATCCAGCACTTTCCCTACTGTTGCATTGGCTGGAGTGGGAATAGTAAATGTTACCCCTCCGCAATCCAACACTTTCCCTACTATTGCATTGGCTGGAGTGGGAATAGTAAATTTTACCCCTCTGCTATCCAACACTTTCCCCACTGTTGTATTGACTGGAGTGGGAACAGTAACTTTTACTCCTCCACAGTTAAACTCTTTCCCTACTGTACTACTGAGTGGAGTGGGAATACTAAATTTTACCCCTCCAACATCCAACATATTCTCTACTGTTGCATTGACTGTGGTCGACATTTTGTCTACTAAGTTCATACTAATATGTGTTTGGTTATTTACAATTATAATATTTACAATTTAATATTTTATTTATATATTTATTTTAATGTTTATTATTTAAATGTATACATATTTAAAAATCGATATTTTAGACATCTATATTAGTGAAAGCAATATTTTTTGTTGCTGATATTTTTGTAATTGTAATTACAAGTCCAGGGAGTTGATATTTTTAAAATCATTATTTTTGAATCAATATTTTTGTGTGTAGATTTTTTACATCTGATAACATGCCCACTTATATTTCTAATATTAGGTCTATGGTCTTATTAGGCAGCCCCCATTCCCTACCCTCTGAATCTACAGCTTCTAGCCAGATCCAAGGAAGTAGCGCTTATAACTATTTGCAGCTTATTTCCTGGAATGTAGCAGGTCTTAGGCAAAAATATCTCTTCCAGAATGGAGCACTTTTATGGACAAACATGACATCTGTCTTTTGCAAGAAACGTGGTTGGTTGATACTGTTCACAAGCAAGGATACTTTAATTTTGTTGTTCCTGCCATTCCCAGTCCGAGGGGTTGGGTTACAGGGGGTTTGTTAATATGGATTAGGAATTCCTTAAATTGTATGATATGACAGCTCAAGATTGAGTCCCACAATATATTGGGCATCCAATTAACCACTAGCAATCGCTTAAAGCTAATTATTCTTAACATCTATGTGAGGGGGGCCAGTAAGGGCTCAGTATCAAAAACTCTTCAAGTTCTTGAACATATTCTTGATTTATTCCCTAAAAATTACAATCTTATTGTAGGGGGGATTTTAATACAACTTTTGAGCCACTGGCTAACCTAGATGAGTTTACATTGGAGGAAGAGGATGTAGCCTGGGCTGTTCCACTCCTCGAAATTCCCCATATTTGCATCTGGGCTCGCTCTGCCATTTACTTAAAAGCACTACCTATTGAGCATGGCTTGAGAGCACTCAATGGTCATGCTAAATCTGATATCCAAGGTGCCCACACATATAATAAACCATTGCATACTAGTCGAATAGATTATATTTTTTGTTTATCTGAGGTTGTGGCCAATAGTCATCAACATGGTCATCACAGAAAGAAAGGATAGTGATCACAATTCACTATCTTCAACTTTCATGTCTTTCTTTGAATCTATTAACCCAGTTCACTTTCCAACTACCCACACAAGAGAGGCCATCCCCACAGGTGATAAACGCCATTTGAAATGGCCCCAGATTCCTGCTTCCCCTCAAATTCTGGCCGCAATACAAAACAACCTTTATGCAGCTCTCAAGCAGATTGAAGAAGTTCGTGATAGCGCTCACGTCCTATTGGCCACAATCCACTAGGCTTTTTTTAAACAAGTTTTATCATTATTCATAATCCCTAACGCATCACTTAGGAAGCCGAAAAGGAAAAGGCAGTCCTCGTGGTATAGCAATGAAGGTCGTGTCATAAGTCATCTATTAGTGAAGGCAGTAAGAATTAAAAACCTGGCTCAGATACCTGTCTTAGGGAAGGCATACAAAAAGTCTATCTTGCATGCAAAAAAAGAATGGGATGAAGAAAGGTGGAGGGCCCTGTTGGACTAATGTTCCATTGGTGATTCGTCCAAGTTCTGTGCCCTAGTGGCTCAGGATCATTCAAGAGCCACACAGAACTTGGATAATAATGTGTCCACCTCTGTTTGGGTAAAATATTTTGGCAGCTTATATGCTGCTGATTCTGTGGATTCTGTAACACCCACAGTTTCTTTACCAATCCAGATACCATCTAGCAACTCTCCCTTCTTTGAAACTGCAGATATCATTCAGGCCCTGAATTCTTTTTCAGGCAGGTGTGCAGCTGGCCCGGATGGCATTCCTGCGGATATTTTTTTAAATAACATAGAGCCCTGATTGCAGTATATTTTATCCTTGGCCAATGCAATTGCAGCAGGGGCCCCAATTCCTGATTCATGGAAAGGTGATATAGTCCTACTCATATTTAAAAAAGGCAACAGTTCCCTACCATCTAACTATAGGCTGATAAGCCCTATAGATTGTATTCAGAAAATCTTTGGTAGGTGCCTACTTAATAAGATACAATATTGAATAGATGAGAATATTATCCTAAGCCCCTTTCAAGCTGGCTTCCCTACCAAGGTTTAAGCTATTGACCAGGCTTTTCAATTTATGTTAATATACTGGAGAACTGTAATGATCCATGGTGGCAGCCTGAATGTTGCGTTTGTCGACCTAAAATCAGCCTATGATATGATTTCTAGACCGAAACTATGGAGTATATTGGCCGACTTGCACATTCCCCCTATGATGTCATCTCTCTTAATCCATCTACATGAAGGCAATTATGCACATATAAGATGGGGAGGAGACCAAACACAGTTGAAAGAAAGAGTGCCGGTCTGCAAACGCGTTTGACAGGGATGTGTGCTGGCACCTACCCTGTTTTCACTTTTTATTAATGATATCGCTTCCATCTTGGCTCAACTTGAGGTAGGCGATCCATCCTTAGCAGGTTTTAAAACTCCAGTTCTTTTACTTGCTGACAACACCTTGTTGATTTCCAAAACCCCATCAGGCCTCCAAAAACGTTTGGATCGTTTTAAGGAATTCTGTGAGGATCGGGGCTTGGAAATTAACACTTCAAAGACTAAGATGATGTCCTTTACATTGTTAGGGGTTACTTTTGCAGAGGGTATGTCTTGGCAACTGCACATTAGTAAGGCCATTACCAGGATAAAGCAGATCTCTGGCACATTACTTAAGGAGTTTTCAACATCTTAGTCTAAACCCATTACTCCTGCACTTGCAAGTTATGATGCCAAGGGTCTGGGCTCAACCCTTTATGAGGCTGAGCTGTGGGGATTTGCCAAACATGAGGACATCACTAAATTTCAGAGCAAGTTTCTCAGGAATTTGACTTCCCTCCCACCTAGTACCAGTTATACCCATTGTTTAGTGGCCTAGGTGTTACAAAGGCCACGTATAAATTTGTCTACTGCCATTGTTGTACTGGAGGCACTTGTGGACCACTACCGAGGTGGCACATTATACTGATAGCCTAAGGGATGTCATGAAGGCTGACCAATTTAACTCAATCCCATGGTTTTCAAACCTGAAGTCAGCCTTGTATTCATTAGGCTTTCATGATATGTGGAACCAACCTAATACATCTATTTTCTCATCCAAAGATGAGTTCAAAATTAAATACTGGTCGCTTGTGGATGACAAGGTTGTTCGGAAGTCAGCCACAGCTAAGCTGACAAGCGACTACATGGACATCAAGATACGGTGGGGACGGGAACTATTCTGGGATGTAGTAACGGTCCCATTGCATAGGAAACTTTATTTCCAGTTTCATATAGGTACCCTACCCCTTAGGTCATTCACAGCAGGTTGGAAGGGTGAAGGAGGTAGCACTTGCCTTTCGTGTGACCATCAGAAGGAAGTGTTTCACATGCATGGTTTGCTTGCCCAGGCTATTCATCCACCCGGCATAAATGGCTGGTACCAATATGTAGCTCACTAGGCGTAAGGAATCACCAGGACGCCCTCTGTATTCTTACTTCAGACTCTTCCATACCACTGGTCATCTCTGTTGCAAAATATTTGGGTGCAATGTGGGTGCTACGCAAAAAAGCCCTAGGATGATTAACTGTCTAACGATTTAACTCTTAGTTTGTCTTTTATGTGCACTATCTGTGTTATTTCTTTTAATACCCCATTTTTAATGATATGTCATATTAATAAATTTCCTTCATAGCTAAACATATATATCTTATATGATTTTAGGAAAATTAATGCGTTCTTTTAACTGTTTCCCCGTGCATGTTGTTGAGTGATGAATTCTTCTTTTATGGCTCTGGCGGCCGAAATAAAGAGTTTTTGACCACTTGACTGTGAGTGTCTTTCAATTTAATGTCCTGATTATTTTCCTGTTTCGGTTGAGCAGACAAGATTTTTTTGTTTATTTTCTGTTTGCTTGGTGAAGAAAAGGGGTTCCGCATTGTTTTCCTATTCACTGAAAAGCAGCACTGCAATTGGTTAACCAGTTGTGAGTCATGTAAATCGGTGAGACATCACCACAGAGTTGCATCATCACTGGTTGGTTGCTGCTGTAGCCATACTGTGATTGGTTGACCTGTGCCATAGCCGCGCTGTGACTGGTTGTTGCTTTTTTGTTTATTTGGTGAGGTTTTTTAATTACCTTGAGTGAGAGTATTGGGTAGTGTATTGCACTGAAAAAACCTAAAGATTCTAGTGTATTTACTATGGAGGGGCAGATGATTCCTCCTGAAGGTTCACCTGCATTCACAATGATGAAGGACATTGGGTTTTATACATGTGCATGGTTGAAATACTCATGAAAAAGATATGCCATTTTCTTTTAGAGGGTACCTTTTATCCTGGAAATCTTTCTTTCCTCAGAGACACAATGTGTAATTTAATTATATTTTAATAAAAAGTATGCAATTTTTTTAATTCAAAATGGTTATTACAATATGATGCAATACAATAAATACTTTTGTATTATCTTTAGATTATTTTCTACATTAAATGATTTGTGTTTTAATTATAACTAATTTATAATTTAACATTATTTCTTATGGGGTCTATTTTAAGTTCCTACCTCCATTATATTCTATAAGAGGGTGTTGCAGTGAGTGGGCATGTGAAAAAAACAATGAATAAAAAAAGAGTTTCAAAGCGCAACAAATGCCAAATGGCGTCACTGGCATGTGTGATGCTGGACTTACGCCAGCTCTGAGCTGGGGTACATTTACTACTATTTTGGGTCCTTTATGGCAGTAGTAACAAATGAAAAAGTAGTAAGCTTGTTCAAATGTGCTTGGGAGCATTTCCCTCCCTATACCCTTTCCTAGCCCTCTCTAAACTCCTCATTAACTCTCCCCTAAACCATCCTTACTCATTTCTAAATCCCTCTCCTTTGTTTGTAAATATTCCCAATTTTCCAGCCACCTACTATGTCCCTCTTACACTTACTGCTAAAAGGCATATCACCGTCTGCAGAGGCTCTGCAGTTGGGGACGAGATCACCACCCAGAAAGAAAAAGGGCAGGTAGCGGCGTACACCTCAACATGTAATTTGACAATAGCATTTTGTAGTATCTTTGTACTACAAAATGTACTACAAAATGCAGTTTGTGAATAGGCCCCATTATATTTAATTTTCAGGCTGCCAGACTAAGGTTTCTACTTAAATGGTCTGCAGTCGTGCTTTGTTAACCATCTTTTAGGAAGAAAGCCTCTTTTGCAGGTGCCTTAGATGCAGAAATCACAGAAATGTTTGGGCTGATACTCATACTAGTCACTAAAGTCATGATAGCAAAATGGGATAATATTGCCTTAAGACTGGACTTCACTGCAAAAGTAATGCTATTCATGCTTGTAACCCGGCTCGTTTTATGTTAAGGTATGTTCGACAAGTTCATGAAGGACAATTATTTGATTAAATGTTCTTTGATATCTAGGGTGTTGGCACTGTTTGTGTTAATTAATGATTCAGTACTGGCTCCTTTTAAAAGACCACCAGATTTTTGTTGTTGTTGCTAAGGTATGTTCTACGCCAGTGACGTGTGTATTGTTGCTAGAATACATGAAAATAAACATTTTGAAAAAAAGACCAGACTGCACATCTTTTCCATCTCTTTTCACACCGATCTTCTATAACTCTGATTTCATGACGACTAGAGAGACATTTAAATTCCAAATCTGGAGAGAAAAGAGATACCTCATAGTAGTTCCCTTTTCTAGAACCAACAAATTATATAATTTGAGGACCTCCGACAACAGTTTAGTCTCCTGAAGACCTAATGATTCACCTATACCAAAGTTGGGAATTAGATTCTTCACTCTTCAATAAGAGATGGGGCCTTGAGACCCCTTACGAGTCTCAAGAAATGGTTTTAAAAAAGCTCACATGATGGAGTTCTGCTATGCACATTGTACTAACCTCTCACTGATTTCACTCCTCAGGACAATACATCTGGTCAAAAAAGGTGAAAGCAGGAGCATGGAATAGAAATGTCATACAAAGAATAGGGAAAACTCCATGATAGGGCGCTCAAGTTTGCGTTAGGCATTTGGCTATAAGAAACCCGGTACAAAATCTTGACTCACTGGTACAGAGAGAGTGGTGAAATGGAATACAATATGGGCATTCAATGCTGGAGAGGGTGGGGGGCAGTGGGAACCTTACTTTATCTATGGAATTGCCTCGAGTTGGAGAGATACTGAGAGGAGGTGGTAATAGAACTGAATAGAAAATTTGATATCCAAATCCCCAAAGACCCACAGGTAATATTGCTGGGTAGACTATTCCCATCCCACAGATCACTGAAAACTTCTAGGATGAAACGATTGACAGTGGCACTAGTAAAAGCAATACTGGTAATACTGACACATTGACAGTCAGGCTCACACATTTGATCTCCAGGATATTATATATATATATCCACCGACAGCTTCCTTGTTAACAGAGTCCCAGACCCTAGCAGGGCGGCTTCGTCGAGCAGGAACGAGGAGTCTTGCTTTTTATCCACACATATTTCTACACCAGAAATACGACAACTCCAGTGCAAAAGGAAACTCAAAGCACTTTTATTTCAAACTTTGGAGACAGGCAGGCAGTCCACTATAAAGCACTTGCCCATAATCCTTACTCGTTTCAGCTTGTCCTCAAGCCTTGGTCACAGGTAGGCATTTCATCAAACAGGGGTCTCATGCTTATTTAGCATAGGTCAGACTACCGGATTGGTTGTAGTCCACCAATTACTGTGTCCGTTTCTGATGAGCACATTTTCAAACTTAGAAAATATTTCCATTAACTGCATTCTTGTTAAATCGTTTTTAATGTTTCTCAGTGTTTTTAACTGCAGTTCGTTCTGTTTTCATCATGTGAGAAAAATGTGCAATATAAAACAGTGCTGTAAACTTGCCTTGTGCAATTTCGATCTCCAAGTGTGTGCTTGAATTCTTTTAACACCAGCAAGCAGAATGAAATATTCTGCAAGCATCCCTTGCCCACCTCCTTTTGAAATTTCTCCTGGGCACAATCCCTCTCACTTTTCTCTGTTTCTTTTTTCCTTTTCTCATCTCCTTTCTTCTTTCTCTTCTTCCTTTCTTTAAGAGCATTTAAGTTACTATTAGGCTGTAGCTCTGGATGGATTTCATTGGTTAGATGTAGCTCTTAGTGGATCTCGTATGCGTTTTAAGACCCTTGTAGACCACTGCGCAGGCCGAGGAATATTCTACTGTGCTACACATTGCCAAATACATCAGCGATATAGCAGATGACCCCGGCCTTCTTTCCTCGCTCACAGCATCCAGACCGTCCTATAGTACCCTCCCTCCAATTGAGACCAGGGTGTGCTAATTCTCAGTTCAACAAGTAAGCCCCATCTGTGCACCACAGCACACTCAGAACACTGTCTGGAATGTTTTTTAATGACAGTTTGTCTCTTGGAGCTGTGCTGCAACTTGTATATTGTGTGGTGTCCCCTCTGTGCACAGGACAGGAATATGATACGAGTGTCATTTTAGTATTGTGTTATTATAAAAATCTCAATAAAGAGCAATTTAAACAAAAGTCGCTCTCTGTGGTAGCTGCTCATATGGTACAGTCTTCTGTTAGATTCATCTGATGTAACAGAGACGTCATTATATGTGATGAGTTGTGTGGACAGTTGCTGAAGGAAGGCTGGAGTGAGGAAGCGGGCAGTTGATGGCTGACGAAATATACTATTCTACCTGAAATAAAGACACACTCTTTAGCTACAGATGGCTGATCCATGTTTACTGCACTGGTAGCGAGCTTAAGGACAAAGACCTGGTGTGTTCCTGGCTTACGGGTCCCTTGTCATCCCACATTTCTCAACCTCTCTATCCACCTCTTTCTCTACCTCACCTACATCTTGCTCTATCATCTATTTCCCTGTCTTGCTAACCCTTCTTTACCTCTCTACTTTCTGTCTGCCTCCCATTAACTTACTCTTAGCTCCTGTTTGTTTTGCCTCTCTACCTCCCACCTCTACTCACATTTCCCTCCTTCATCTCTCCCTCTTCCTCTCTTGTTGTAAGTTAACTCTCTTTACCTGACCAGAGACTAAATCCCTGCCCTTCTCTCTAACTTACTTCTCTACATACCACACTCTGTGACTAGCTGTCACTTCTCTATACCACCCAATACATTTCTTTCTCTGTCGCACCTTTCTGTCCCATGTCTCATTCCTTTACCTAAACACTCCCTTTTGACCTGGCTATTTATACATGGCTACGTACCTACCACACTATTGCTCTACCTTTAAACTCTCTCTGTACGTCACACCTCTCTTTCAATAAACCTCAGTGCCCCACAGCACTTACCTCTCATGACCTCAACTTGCCACCTCTCTCCGATCCTACCTCTAGATCTCTAGCTCTCTGCCCCTCTCCTCTCCTCAAGTGCCTCTCTCTCTCTCTCTCTCTCTCCACTTTCTCTTCTTTCTGCATCTTGCTGCTCTGTTTGCATCTCATCCCCCTTCATTTCTCTTCCATTTACTTCATCTCCCTCTTAATTTCATCTCTCTTTATCTTACCCTTTCTATCATTTTTGCCATCTTTACCTTACCTTTCTCTACCTCTCGCATGCCTCTTTCTACCTCACCATTCTCTCTTTCATTTCTCTCTCTGCCTCACAACTCACTGCCTCATCTCTCTCTTCCCCACTTCTCATACACTATCTAGCCTCTCAATTTACCTCACCTATTGGCCTTCTATGTCTCTCTTTTTATTGATGTCCTCTTTCCCTCACCTTTCCCATTATTTTATTTCTTTTCCTCTACAATGCTCTCTCTACCTCTTCCACTCCATCTATCACTCCCTTTGCTTTCATCTCTCTTTCTATCTCCATCACTGTTTCCGTTCACTCTCTCTGCTTCTAATGTCTCGCTCGTTTATTACATCTGGCTTACCTCTGTCTCTCTCTCCCTATTTCACCATTCTCTACTTCTCCCTCGCCCTTCCTCTGTATTAGCCTCATCTCTCTACCTCATCTGCACCTCTTTTCTCTCTACTTCTCATATCTTTCTATTTTTCATCCCACCGGCTCTACCTGCCTCTCTGTCTCGCTACTTTGTTTACCTGACCTGTCATTCTGTGCTTCACCTTTCTATTCGTGCTATCTCATTATAACTCGCCTCTCTTCCTATCTTATTTCTCTCTAGACCTTGCCCCTCCGGTTGGCACCTTTCTTACCAGCCTCCATTTAAAACTGCATGCCAGGCTTCTAAAAACAAGCATTGGCATAGCCAATAGGTCTCGCCTTTGGGGCCTTATAAGTTTTTAGCCATGCAACAGTTGATGTTATTGCACCAAGGATATTGTGCTGCATAACTAAATACTTATAAGGTCACAAAAGCGAGACCTATTGGCTATGCCAATGCTTGTTTTTTTGTAGAAGGTGGCAGGCGGGTCAGGCTCCTCTCCATAAATCCACCGACAGCTTCCTCGTTAACAGAGCCCCACACCCTATATATATATATATCCAAGCACGCTTTTCCACCTGGGGCCGCCGAACACACAGCGGGTGCAGCCGAGAAAGCGAGGGTGAAACCCGCTAGTTTCACAACAACTGCCAAGATAGAATCGATGCACTCACGGGGTGTTTAAAAAAGGCTTTTAATATCCGCAGACGCGTTTCAGCCATTGCTTTCCTCAGTGCGGTAAACCTGTGAATAAAGATACACAGTGCAATTCCTTTTTAACTAGTCCGACAGCACAATTTGTGATTTAGTGGCCAATGGGCGGACCACAAATCTCCTGGACTGACGGTTGAGCGCCAAGATTTCCGTTGTAATCAGTTAATTTACAAGCCATAGTGCTCCATACTCGATCATGCCAGATGAAAATAAAATGTCAGTGCACTCATTTTGTCAGTCCTGCCACATAGGTAAGTATCCTCGTTTTCAAGCCACTGTGTCTGAGGCACCCCTCACCTACCGCTGGATGTGAACACAGCCTTTCTGCGGGTGTCTGTCATATGGCACGGCATCCCTGGCTTTGAATAAGCCTCAACCTTAGTTGGTCTACAATAAACTCAAGTGCCACAAAGTTAATTACCTTTTATTTTGCTGTTAACTCATGAATACAAGGAACTCTCATGCCCAAAGTACCTGAAGGCACTACAGCACATTACAGATGACATCTTTCAAATACTCCTACATCATAAACTACCCTCTGTAATTACAATATATTGAGAGACTGACCTGAAAGAGGCAGGAGTAGGGAGGTGAGGAATTATGTTATACATATATCCATCTATCTATCGATCTATCTGTTCACTGAAAAAATAAAAGTTACAGCATTAACGTTTTGAACTAAAAAAGAACACAGAAATCAACCAATTATAGTTAGCAGCACTAACTATAACTTGTGCCCCTGCCATGCTCTGCCTGTGACCTTATTCATGACATCACTGATGACATCACTGATGATATTAATCAATCAATATACTCTTTATTCAATTTTACAAATAAAATCATAAAAGACAAACACAGTATAAAACAGAGCACAAAATCAGCATAAAACCTCTGAAAGATAACATGAGAGAAAAAAGCATACTGTGGATGTGTTTAAAAACTGTAAATACAATAGTGCAGGTCTAACTTGGGTAAAATTCATATACTTTAGGAGTGGAACTATACATTTAAATCACTAATGACATCATCCAATCTTCGCTTTCGTGCATATTGCTCTATAAATTACTATGGCAATAGAGGCATAACAGTAAGTACAAAATAGCTCAGGAAAATATCAGACATCATTAGTACCATCACAGATACAACTTCCGTAGGTCTTGAAAGTAAGCATTATGTGCAACACTGACCCTATACCATACACTATACAGGTAGCATAGTTCACATTGGCAATCAACCACAGATATTCAGGAAACCCTCATTGAGTACAGATTTCAATCTGTATACAACTATTCACTGAAAGCCAATTTCCTAAAATTAGCGCATGTGAGTTCCAAAACAAATGCCCTACTACAGACAGCTTTTATCTGTATCAAACACCGGAAACTCACAAAACCTACATTGAGAAAAAAAGTTGATATCAGTAGAGAAGTGGGTACAGTAAACAGAGATTACTTCATGGAGAGAGTTTACTCTATTCCACACTGTTTGGAAACAGTAACACTTTCATGAGAAATGTTCACAGAGTATTAAAAAGAATCTACTAAGAACAATGTACACTCTATAAAACATTTGTGATAAAAACACTATTTGATAAAAAATAACCAATATCTGAAGGTTCTAAACATCATACTACCCACAGCCTTCATACTGTGCTTAACTTTTGCAGGTGGCCCATCTTCTCAAGCAAAACAAGCACATGTACATAGCGTAGTACCTGGTGCACACAGTCTTCTATGCTAGGTAGAAATTGTCATGTTGACACATTGCTGTCTAATAACTCAAGGTTGCTTACAAAAGTAAGTATCTACTACATAGAATCTTACTCCTATTGAAAGCTTTTTCTGCAGAACCACAAAACATGTGTGGTACATAATAAACAAATGTCAACTGTCACCTGCACACAGACTTACTCTCCAATACAAAGATTTAAAACATGCTCAATACCTCTACACACATATGGTGCATTAGGAGAACATACGTTTGTAAACACGTATACCAATTAGCTGGACACAGGCTGTAATAAATTAGGTAGAAAAGTGAAATGGTCATTACCTGCCACTATGTAAACTATAAAACAAACTAGCACACTCATTGGATGATGTCATGAGTAATGTCATCAATGATGTCATTTGAGATGCCATTTGTGATGTCATGAATGATGTCATATAACATGTTATGAGGGATGTCATATGTGAGGTCATAAGCAATGCATGGCAGGACACAAGTAACAGTTAGCACTGCTAGTTATAACTGGTGAATTTCTGTGTTTTGTTAGTTTAAAACATTAATGTTGTCTCTGAAAATTCACCTATCTATAACATTACTTTATCCTTGGATTGTTTCAGTGATTTTCTAAGCTTTTTTTCAAACAAAATCTGATTTTTTCATCACACTTAACTATAACGTTATTTTAACCTATGTTTTTTCAGTGAATTATTTTGTTTAATGTAAAGTAATACTTATTCACCATACACAAAAGCAACCGCACTGCGGCCAGGCCCTGCAGCTAGCTGCCTCCATACAGCCAACCCCATGCTGCGAGTGGCCTTTGGTCATCCCCCTGGGCCAATTCTAAAAATAAAGAGGGGTCACATGGCCCACCCCCCCAGCCTCTTTAGGCCTTGGGGACACCATCCCCTGGGGCTGTGCAATTTTGTAAGGGGAGGAGGGTGTGCGTCTCCCCTCCTCAAGCCATTATTAGCCTAGGGGACCCCATCCCCTGGTGCCACTTATTTAAAGAAAGCGGAGGAGAGCTGCATGGACACCCTTCCTGACCCTTGTTAGGCCCAGGGGACCCCATCACCCAGGGTCATTGTTTTAGATAAAGGGGAAGGGGCATGCATGGCCCCCTCCCCGATTGATTTTGCCCGAGGACCCTATATCCCAGGGCTTGTGTTTATATCAAGGTGAGGCCCCCCCTGCCCAGGTTGATATTTTTCCCCAGGGACCCCACCCCACAGGGCCTGGTGTTATTTTTATGGGGAGGAGGCACCTGGTCCCCTCCCTTGGCAAATTCTGACAGCGGGGATCCCATTACCCAGGGCTCGATGTTATTGTGAAGGGGATGGGGGCATGGCCCCAACTTCTCTGGGCCTATTTAAGCCCTGGGGACCCCATAGCCTTGGGCCTAGTGTCATTTTGAGGGGCCCGCCAACATTTTGTGGTGGAGGGTGGTGCGAGTGGCCCCCCAGCAGTTTGAACCCCTTCAATTCCTGCTGGATTTGGTGTAATTCCATTCAGCATTTTTTGCTGTAGCCTGTTTTAAAGAAGTCTATTGACAATGCATGGTGATTTTGCATTTTGGGACCCCCCCCTTTTTTCTTGGCCATCATTTGACGGATCACCATAAAACTTTCCATGCACAAATTAGTCAACAAGTAGCACCTTTTTGAAAAGTCTGTGGAGATTCATCAAAGGGTGCCAAAGTTATTAGCAACACAAAAAGATTTTCCTATGGCAGAGTAGACCTAACTATCACTTTCTATTGGCAAGCGCTACTAGGTAATATAAATTTATAAATATATACAAATTATTCAGTGGTGCTCGCAGCTGTGTCGTTATAGTTAGGTCAGGTTCCCATAGGAAAAGCATTTTCTGTTTTGATCAAAAATTTGACAGTGTTTGGTTTGAGGAATTTGTATGCACAAAACATTGGAAAAAACAAGTTAACCCACCTCAGTTCCTTCCTGGAAAGTTTTGCACCAATCCGTGAAGAAGGATCCAAGAAAAAGGGCAGTGTCAAAACATTGCTCTTAATTGCCATGAGAAGAAATGATGCTCAATACAGAAAGAACAGATGAATGAAATTACACCAAATTTGGCAAAAAAAGTTAAGAATTTAGTGTGCTTTTTGATATTTGGTGTAAAGCTGTTCAGCCTTATCTGTTAATCTAGTATTTCAAGAGGTGCTGCAGCAGGCCACCATTCCCGCTGTGGCCACCAATAGGAGTAAATGCAATCTGCGTCCTACCTTATAAATAGTACTGTATTAGGTTTGATTGTGACTCACTCTGAATCCTTATTTTGCGAACCAATCTATAAATACAGAGGTCAGTTAGCAAAATTATTTGGTTATCAAAAAATACTGGTCAGAAATTGTGACCAGTATTTTGCGACCACATCCTGACCTTTATCACTCTAATACAGACATTTTCATGCTGTGGGTACGCCAAGTGTCCTCTGTGGACAGTAACTCTCAAAGCCCTATTCTGGGAACTATGAGCAGTATTACACTATTGGTCAATGCAGTTATAGAATCCATTTTGACTTGATAATGTATCCTGGACATCATGCAACTGTTTTTATTCCTTGCAGGTGCAAATATATGAAGTTAACTTCCATAGAACAGTCAAAAGCTACTTGAAGATGGACAACAGGACATCAACAACCAGTAACACTACGCAGGTCTCAAGCACTGGGTTCCACCTCAACAGTGCAACATTGGTGATGATCCTCTTGCTCTTCTTGGTTCTGGGCATCTTCCTCTTCTTTGTCCTACTTATGCTGAGTGCTTTTTTCTCCACTGTGCATCTACGGGCGCAAACCCGCTACATCCTCTTCATGTATCTGCTGCTAAATGACACTGCCTACCTTATTGCCTCTGGAATCCTCTTCATGTTTGCTATGATCATCCATAGGATTCTACTCTCAGCTTGCTATGTGCTGGTGGCAATTTCTGCTACCTCCTTTGTAAATAGCCCAAACAGCCTAGCAGCAATGTCTTTGGAGCGATATGTGGCAATCTGTTATCCTCTCCGGCATGCTGAGATCTGTCGGGTGGAAAGGTCATGGGTCGCCCTCATTACCATTTCTGCCATCGGCTTCTTGCCGGTTTTCATTGACATTATTATTATGTTTTTTGTGGCGAAAGTGAGCTTTTTCTCAACATCACTGGTGTGTAGACGGGAGATCTTCTTAATAACACCAGAGCAGTCCGCACTGTTGTCTGCCAAACATGGCTTTACTTTTTCCATTGTGTCTTTGATCATACTGTACACCTACATACAAATAATGTTGGAGGCCAAGAAGATCAGTGGCAATAGAACCTCCGCTTCCAAGGCCAGCAGGACTGTAATCCTTCATGCTCTTCAGCTGCTTTTATGTATGACCTCCTTTACTTATCCAATGATGGAGCTGCCAGTGAAAGATCAGGTTTCCTACCTTCGAGTCTTCAATATGTACATGTTCATGCTTCTTCCTAGGTTTTTAAGCCCATTAATTTTTGGCTTCCGTGATGAAACATTTAGGACTCATATCAGAAAGCTTTATTCTTGCTTCACCAAAAGGGTCCTTGGAGCTTGCAATACTCGAGGTATCATCTAAATCATTTCTAATGTGCTACATACTTTTTGGGGAAATACTAACATGTGGATGGCAGATCTAAAAATTACAAGATTCCCTGGATTTATACTCATGAACAGTCCACGGCCATGGGTAGTTTATACTACAGTAGTAAAATATTGTAAATGTAAGAATATATAGATATTATAGATTTACTATACTTACCTCCACATATATGTATTTTGAATTTATAGATATAAATATATATTCAATGAAAAAACAAAGGTTAAAACGTAGTTATAGTTAGGAAAATGTATTTTCCCTATGTAAACCAAGTTTAAATTACACAAACTTTAAAAATTCTGAAGTTTTAGTTATCAGTTTCCATTACAATTTATCCACCACCTCCAAATCATTATAAGTAGTGGACCTTGTCCATAGAGTGGAGTGGCGCACACTGTAGTGGTGTAGAGTGGATGTCCATAAAGTGGTGTAGCACACAGTGTTATAGCATACATTGGAATACTGTACAGTGGAGTGTAGAAGAGTGGAGTGGTATGGAGTGGAATAGCACAGAGCGGAGTGATGTACAGTGGAGTGGAGTTGTGTGGAGTAGGCTACTGTGGATTGGAGTAGAGTGGGGTGGCATACATTAGAGTGGTGTAGCTTAGAGTCGAGGAAGTGTTATTGATTAGAGTGGAGTCTAATACAGTAGAGTGTAGTGCTGTGTCGTACTGTGTTGGAAAATGTGGTTGAGTGGAGTAGAGTGTTGTACAATAAAGTGTACGAGCATTGAGGTGAGTTCAAATTCGAGCAGTCGAGTGTACAGGGATTGAGTGGAGTAGAGTCTAGTAGTGCATCACAGAGTGTAGTAGAGTTTTGTAGAGTGGAGTTAAATAGAGTGGAGAAGAGTACACTGGAGTAGCAAAGAGTGGTGTAGCGTAGTGGCATAAAGTCGAATAGTGTAGATTGGAGTAGCATAGACTGGGGTAGAGTACTGTGGAGTAGCATAACGTGTGATAGCATTTGGTGTGGTAGCTTACAGTGGAGAGCCGTACAATGAAGTGGTTTAGACTAGACTGGTATATGGCGGTGTGATGTTTAATAGCATATAGATGGAGAGGCATTCAGTGGAGTGGGGTAGAGTGGAATACCATACAGTTGAGGGGCAAAGATTGAAGTTGCGACAATGTAATAACAAAGAATCGAGTAGTGTACAGTGGAATAGCATTGAGTGTAGTATAGTGGTGTACAATAGAACAGCTTAGAGTGGAATAGCATAGAGTTGAATAGCATACACTGGAGTAGTGTAGACTGAAGTAGTGTACAGTGGAGTGGGGTAGAGTGAAATAGCATATCGTGGAGCGGAGTAGAGTGGAGTGGAGTCCAATGGACTAGTGTAAAATGGAGTGGCATAGAGTGGAGTAGCGTATAGTGAAGTGGAATACAATGGAATAGCGTAGAGTGTAGTAGTGTACAGTAGAGTGGCATAGCCTGGAATAGGGGATAGTGGAATAGCGTACAGTGCAGTGGCGTACAGTGAAATGGAGTAGACTAGAGTGGTGTACACTGTAATGAGGTAGAGTGTAATAGCATACAGTGGAGTGGCATACAGAGGAGAGGCGTCCAATTGAATAGTGTAGAATGGAGTGGGTTAGAGTGGAGTGGCATACACTGGAGTGGCATAGAGTGGAGTAGCATATACTGGAGTAGCATATGAGTAGCATATAGTGGAGTGGCATAAAGTGAAGTGTCATACACTGAAGAGGCATGGAGTGGAGTTGCATACAGTGTAATAGTATATTGTGGTATGTTGTAGAGTGGAGTTGTGTACAGTGTAATAGCTAGAGAGGAGTGGTGTAGAGTGGAGTGTTGAACAGTGGAGTGGCGTAGAGTGTAATAATGTATAGTGGAGTAGCATACAGTGGAGAACCGTATAATAGAGTGGTGTAGACAGGAGTGGCATAACGTGGAATGGGGTAGACTATAAGAGCATACAGTGGAGTGCCGTTCATTGGAGTGGGGTCCAATCGAATAGCATAGAATGAAGTTGCATAGAGTGGAGTGCCATACACTGGAGTGATGTACAGTGGAGTAGCATACAGTGGAACAGAATAGAATGGAGTGGCAAACAGTGGAATGGCATAGAGTGGAATAGCATATACTGGAGTTGCATACGGGTGTAATAGCATATAGTGGAGTTGTGTACAATGTAATAGCACAGAGTAGAGTGGCATAGAGTGTAGTGTATGTAGTGGAGTGGCATAGAGTGTAATAGCATACAGTGGAGTGGTGTACATTGGAGTGGGGTCCAATTGAATAGCATAGAATTAAGTGGTGCAGAGTAGAGTGCCATATACAGGAGTGGCACAGAGGGGAGTAGCGTACAGTAGAGTGGCATATAGTGGAATAGCACACAATGGAGTGTTGTAGAGTGGGGTGGTATAGAATTAAATAGAGTAAAGTGGAGTGGCACATAGTAAAATGGTGTACATTGGAATTGCATGTAGGGGAGTAGTGTCCAGTGGAGTGACGAACTGTGGAGTGACGTAGACTGGAGTGGCATTGTGTACTGTGTAATAGCATAGAGTGGAGTGGCGTAGTAATAATAATAATTCCTATTTTGTAAAGCGCGAACAATTCACCCCTTAAGGGTTTCAAGGTTGGGGAAATGAAGTGAGTTATTGCCCTGATGCTGAGCTGAGCTGCCACCAGTGCCGGGGGATCAAACCGTGAGCCCTGTGCTCCGGAGTCAGCTGCCCTGACTGCTGTGCCACACCTCCTCTCCGTAGAGTGAAATAGTGTATAGTGTAGTGGCTACAGTGGCTTGGCATACAGATGTATATGAAATTTAGCAGCAATGTAGATTATGATGTATAGAGTGATGCAAAATAGCGAATTGCGATGGCTTGCTTTTCTCCAGATTTGCCAATGCCTGGCCCAGCATTCCTTTGTAACTCTGACTTAAGTATTGCATTGCATATGCAACACCATGTGTGATGCAAGGGTGTCTCAATCCAATATTTCAGCTAGGGCTTAGTTATATTATGGGCCATTGTATACCGTGATAACTTTGCAGTATACTGTGGTAAATGGCGATTGCAAGCAGTATATAATTGGATAATTGCTGTTTTTTGAGAATGAGAAGGCAGCCATATTGTTTTTACTACACTTTGGCTTTTTCAGTATTAGGGCCTTAGATATAGGTAGGTAGTAGATTCCTACCTATAGGCAGGAAAATGTATTTATATTTTTAAATAAGTTTACGGCCATGTACCGCTGTAATTTCACAAAATGTTGTGAAATTCACTGAAAGTATTGCAATGACAGATATCACTAAGTTTAATCCCTACTAACTTAAAAAATACTTACTATACTTAACTGCAGTACCCCAAAAGCATCATCTCTGCTCCATACTGTAAAATCCTGCCAAATTTTGTGGAAATCCCTTCAGCTGTTTTCGAGGTCCATCAAATAAAATAGCCTATGTAAAATGCATTGGTAGAAAAAATGTATTAGGGAGGTAAGATCTGAGGAATTTCTATTGTTGAGAATACTAACTATAACTACAGTATGGCAATCAGATTTAATGTGATTTATTTTTATCTATTGCATTTGTTATGTATTTGTTTATTGGTTTACATAATTATGTGACCATAAATGTGTCTTTTAGTTGTTCATGAAGTAATTCTTAAATTTTACATATGCAGTCAAGTTAAATTTTTGGGCTTCTGTGCTGTTTAGTAGGATTGTGCTGCATATGAAGCCCTACGTGAATGAAAGCCTATCATTGTTTTTATAAAAATTAAGATTTTTTTCCTAATGTCTAATTATCATGTCCATCATACAGTAGTTTGTGTATCTCACTGGTAGTTCAGTTTTCCTTTTTGTTACAGAGGAGTACTTAGGAAGATGTTTTTTGTTTTGCTTATTGGGCACAGGTTTAATTTGTGAGCCAGAGGTCATGCAAAGAAAACGTATGTAGAATCAGATGTATTCCATTTGTTATGTATTTTTTTGTGGGTTTCCATCACCATGTGACCATAAAAGGGTTATTCAGTTGCTCATGTAGTAAATATAAATCTTTACATATAAAGTCTAGTTGATTTTTTGGGCTTCCTTGCCACTTTTAGTAGGATTGTGCTATATATGAAGGCCAATACGAAGGAATGGCAATCATTGTTATTCTTATACAAATTTAGTTTATCATTTTTTTCCTAGTGGCCAATGATCATGCCCTTTAACAAGTAGCTAGGGTGGCTCACTACTAGGTCAAATTTTGATTTTGTTGCACAGGAGTGTGTGGTGTTGTGAGGCTGTGTTCTAGGATCCTTGCAGTTCTGGGCGGATTCAACAAGGAATTATGTAACTTGCTGGGAAGTGCTAAGGTGTAGTTATTAAAGGTTATGATGTGTGTGATTGTATGCTGAGGAATAAAGACGTACAATTCAGAGCTCCGTATGTGGTATATTCATTTGCAAGTTCCCGGGCTGGGGAGGGCGCTACAACTGATGACGAGTAAGGGATCTGTGCCCCTAAGAAACAAGACTGCTCTCCCTGAGAGTTTGCAATGCTACAGCAAACTGCTCATGCATGCCATGTGCACCCAAATCAATGAGAAGTAGTTCGAAGTTGGTGTGTGTGGAATCGAAGCCCTGCTCCAACTCATATACAGTCCTTGAAGAAGTTGAAGGGCCTGTGTAGAAGCGCATTTCGAAAAGCCTGAAAGAGAACACTGCATCGCACCATAACACAGAGCCAATATCCATGCAAAGCAAACGCCAAAGGCAATGATAATCAGGTATGAACGTGCAAATATACATACCAGCAAGTGCAAGTGAAATGCCACATGATCTCGAATCAGGTGTGACGACCAGGCCTGGTTGAGCCGCCGATGGGTGCGCAGTGGCAAGTGGAATCCTGTGCACTGAATGGCCTTCGAAATAGTGACATTTTTCAATGGCTGCAGAAGGGAGAATGAAGTACGTTGCAGCCGCATTCCTGAACCGCCACCTCCATTCAACACCACCACGGAGCAGAACTTTGGCACCAGGTGGACTGTATGATCGAGACGATCAATGACTTCTCAGATGCTCTAGAAGAAGTAGAGGATGAGAAAATCCTTAAGTATTTAAAGAATCTTGCTGGTGACAGAGTAAAAGAATAGTAAAAGAAGAATGTCACAGACTGATGCAACATCGTACCATCAGAATAAAAAGCTTTGGGAACCATGTTCAATCTGATGCATTTCTACTATGAAAGGTACATTTTCAATGAAGTGAGACAGCAAGCTGGGGAAACTATGGATGAGTTTGTTGAGAGACCAGATGTGCTTATCAAACACTGCAAGTTTAGTACATTTAATGATGAAGAATCCATATGCCTCGGAGTCATTGATGACTTTCTTTCAGAATCTTCAGAAGATGCATGTTGCGAGAGATGCATAGTCCTTGTTAAACCTGTCATCTTTAGGGTGGTCTTACCCCAAACATTTTGCCTGCTTTACGCCTCCTTTTGCTGTATCTTATTGTTGGCTTTAGGACTCTGAGCACTCTACTACTGCCCCCCTAAACATGGTGAAATTGGTGTATACCCAACTGGCATATTTAGTTTACTTATAAGTTCATTGTAACGTGATATACCATATACCCAGGGCCTGTAATCTAAATGCTACATTTGGGGCTGAAGCACTGATTGTGCCACCCACACAAGTAGCCTTTCCAACCTGTCTCAGGCCTGCCATTGCAGGGCATGGGTGTGCAGTTTACTGCCACTTCGACTTGGCATTTAAAACTTCTTGCCAAGCCTTAAACTCCCTATTTTATTACACATAAGTCACACCTAATGTTTGCCCTAGGTAGGCCTAAGGGCAGGGTGGTGTGTAACTGAAAGGTAGGATATGCACTTCTAAGTTTTACATCTTCTGGTAATGACAAACAGCTAAATTAATTTTTCACTTCTGTGAGGCCTACATCTCTAATAGGCTAGCTTTGGGATTTCCTTAAAACACTTTTAAGCCATAATTCCTGATTAGAAAGAAGTAGCTGTATCATTTTTCACATCTTTGGAATGGTAATGATGAATCCTCTTTACTGGGAAAGTTGGATTTAACATTACTGTCTTAGAAATGCCACTTTTAGGAGGTGGACACTTCTCTGCTCTTACTGCTCTGTGTACCTTGCAGACTGTCTCCAATACACGCCTGAGGTGGGTGACAGCTACACTTTGTAGATTCCCTCTAGACAGCCATAAACACAGGATGCATGGGTGAGACAGAACTCATCGGTATTTATCTATATTTTGATAGCTCTTCCTGGGCAGGAAGAAGGAGGGGGAGTTGACAATTACACCTGAATAGACAATGCCCTGTTTCTCACACAAAGGGCTGATAGTGATTACCCCCCACAGATAGCCTGGCAGACAGGGCTGGGATGAAAGGGGACCTGTGTACTTCAAGTGACTGCTTTGAAGTCACCCCCACTTCAAAGGCACAACTGGGTATAAGTACTGGGACTCTGACCCTACCAAGAGAGTACACTGCTGGACCTGTGTAGTACTCTGCCAGGAGTAAAGACTGCTGTGCTACAAGGATTGCGACTCTGCCTGACTGCTGCTCAGAAAGGAACTGTTTTCTGCTTTTTTGTGCTGTCCTGCTGCCTACTGATCTCTGCCCTGCAGAGGACAAGGATTGGACCCATCTCACTTGACCCCAGAGTGACTCCAAGGGCTTGCTGGCTTGCTCCCTGTTCTTAAATCTCAGGGCCATCAAAGACTTCTTTCAACCCTGCAACAGCACCTGGACTCTGCCACCTGTGAGTACTGCCCTGCCAAGTGGTGCCAATCCAGTCCTTGGCCCTTAAAAGCTAATTTCTGGTGTCAAGAACCATCAAAGTCAACACAGTGACAACTTTGTGCTGATTGGAACAGATGCATTGCCCTTTCGACGCAGGAGGCAATCAAATATATTGCCTTGAAGGACTGCGTGGCTTGATACCCAGGGACAGTGCAGCTCGATGACAACACAGCTTTTTCATCATAAAGGGGTTCATCGACTAAGCCTTTGTCAACTGCGCTGCTCAGTGCCAACCCTCCGCCCCATCCACGTGATCGACTCCGACGCAGTGCCTCCTCAACTCCTCGTATCTAGTTTCGATGTCAATACTTGCTCCATCTTGGTGCTTTTTCACCGGAAACTGCATGAGTCCTGTAGCCGGCCTGCCCTCCATTGTCATCGGCCTGAATTCTGGATTTACCCAGTCCAGCATGACCTCAAGTAACGCCCTAAGCATTTTTTACTTTTAAGCTCTACTTTCTGATTTATTCTGTAAGACATCATAACTCTGGTTCTAATATTTGGATTTCTGTTGTTTTGGTCATGTTTTACTCATAAAATTATTATCTATTTTTCCAAACCTGTGTGGAGCATTTTTTTGTTTTTTCATTGTGTTACTGGGTGGGTGTGTTGTATAAATGCTTTACAACATTGCCTCTTTAGTTACGCCTGACTGATCTTGCCAAGCTAACAGATGGTGAGCACAGGTTATCTTTTAGTACGTATCTAGCTTACCATAACTAGGATTGTGGTCCCTACTTGGGCAGGGTGCACATGTATGCCAACTAGAGACCCAATTTCTAACATTGGTGATCAATGGTGAAGATAGGGCTTATGTTTGTGCAATACCCTACAGTAACTCATTGTTTATTGCAACTCTATACCAAGACCATTGCAATTGTTTTTCAATTCTCCCTAATTTTCTTCTTGATTTTTCAGCTAAAACCATGTCTCACTCTGGAGATTCAGCACCTGCACCTACAATAACTGCTTTTGAGCTGGCCAGGTTAGAGTCTTGCACTGTGTTGCAGCTGAAGAGTTTCTGTAAGGACTTTCAAGTGTTTACAAGGGGTTATACCAGGAAGATGGAGATCCAAAAGGATTTGTGAGCCTGAGTGGAGACATAGGTAGCAGGGGATTACAACCCAGAGGAGGAGTAGGAAATTCCTGAGGAGGATGAAATGATCCTGGATTCCAATGTGGATTTGGGACTTCCTGTAGAGGGGGGCAACAACTTGCCAGGAGCAGTAGTGGTTCCCAGACCAGGGAGCAGTGCCTCCTCCAGGAACCTATCCCCAGAGGAGCTGGCAGGAGGGAGAAAAGGAAATTAAAACTGGAGCTTGCTAAATTGAAGCAGGCTTGAGAAGAAAGGAACTGGCTATGGAGGAGAGAAAACTGACCTATGAGCACAACGTCAAGGAGCTGTATAGTAGAGCTCTACAAGTGTAGTCCAACAGCAGCAATGGTGACAGCATATCTGCAGTGTTGACTTGTGAGTCCAAAGTCAGGATTTCAACAGATTTGGTGCCCAGTTATGTGGTGGGGGATGACATAAACAAATGATCTGCAGCCTATGAAGTGGCTATGAAAGTGCACAAGTTCCCAGAGGAGTTCTGGGGTGATAGCTTATGGACCTATATGTCCACAGTGGGGATGTACACACACCTTAAACAAGACGTAGACCATAGATGCTATACTGCAATGAAGGCCCTCCTAGTCAATAAGTTTGGACTGACCCCTGAGAGATATAGGCTCAGATTCAGGGGCTAGCCACAAGATTTCATCAGAACCATGGGTGGATTTCCTGGCAAGGAACTATAGGGCTGGGTGAGGGGCAGCAAGGCTGATGATTATTCGAGGCTGTACAACTTAATTTTAAAGGAGCACATGCTTGATATTTGTTTATCAGAGCTGTGCCAACAGCTAGTTGATAGCAAGTTAACTGACTCAAGTAAACTCACTAAGGATGTGGATATCTGGGTCAGCACTAGAGTCTCCAAGAAGGCATCTGGGGGTACTCCAAAAATGATGGTCAGGTTTCCCACCAGAAGAAGGTTAGGGGAGATAAAAAGACAGTTCTCCAAAGGCCCCCTAAAAACTCACAGGGGAAAGGGTCTGGTTCTCATTCCCAATCTGTCCACCAGAAGAAAAACTACCCTGACAAACCCCAGCAGCCCAAGCCCATCAAGTGCTATGAGTAGGGACAATACAAGGGGGATCCCCAATGTACATAATGAGCACCACCTTTCATTGGAGGAAATAATCCAGAGGTGGCTTTTGTAGTGCTGGGGAGGCGTATGTCCCAGTTAATGAGGGAAAGTTAGTGGGGTTACCCTAGTGTCCCTGGGTGACAGTGAGGCAGTTCCGAAGATCCATGTGCCCTCAAATACTACTAAGTGTTGGCAATGGGTCACCATCAATTGGCAAGGTGTTGAGGCCCTGAGGGATACAGGTTGCAGTGTGACTATAATAAGGAGTCAGCTGGTGTCCCCAGAGCAAGTGATTCTCAATGCATTCCACCAAGTTGTATTGGCTGACTACAGAGAGGGTCACTACCCAGTGGTCCTTGTTTTATGTGACTTGCGGGGGGGTTACAATCCTTATGAAGTTTACTCTGAGCCCTGTACCTCCTGTGGACTGTTTGCTTGGTAATGACCTTGAGCACACTATCCGAAGGAAGTGGAGCTCAAGGCTCATGTGGAGATGTTGGGGTTTCCTTATTGGATCTGTGCAAGGACAAGGTCCATGGCTGCCCAGGATGGCAGTCAAAAAGGGCTAAAGACTGGAACAATGGACCAGCCAGCTGCTAGGTTGCAGAGAGGTAGAGGGCATGGAAAACCAGCCCCTGGGTGTCTTCCCAGTGAGGTGAATGGGGCACCTGTTGTGGCCACCCTGGCACTGAGGAGGGCACTGCTTCCCTTGGTGACCTGCCTACAGTTGCTGGATGGCATGTAGAAGGAGGACCCACCAAGGAGGAGTTCGGGAGGGCACAAAGGGAGTTTCAACCCTTGAGGGCATGAGCAAACAGGCTAAAGTCCAAACAGCAGGTGATGCCTATGAGAGTTATCACATTTAATGAGAGAACAACCTCCTTTACAGTGACCCTAAGGCTCCTGTGCAAGAGAAAGCAAGGGCCCTGGTGGTCCCCCAACGCTAGAGAGCCTTCCTACTGGACTGTCACGAAATTCCCCTGGCAGGACACATGGGCCAAGACAAGACCTTTGCAAGATTTGTCCCACACTTTTATTGACATACGATGAAGAATTCCTCAGATGCATTCTGCAGAACATGTGTAACCTGCCAGGCTAGTAGGAAGACAGAGCAGTGGCTGAAACCCCCCTTTAATCCCTTGCCTGTCATTGGCACACTCTTTGAGTAGGTGGGTGTTGAATGTGTTGGGCCTATAGATCCCCAGACTACATCAGACAACAGGTTTATCCTGGTTCTGGTAGATCATGCCACTAGGTATCCAGAGGCAATCCCTCTGAGGACCATGACTGCACTTGTAGTATAAAAGGCCCTGATGGGGATTTTTACCCAAGTGGGTTTCCCCAAGGAAGTTGTGTCTGACAGGGGCACAAACTTCATGTCTGCATACATGCAGTCAATGTGGATGGAATGTAGGGTAACCTACAAGTTCTCCACCCCTTATCATCCACACACAAATGGGCCTGTTGAGAGATTCAAAAAGACCCTGAAGGGCATGAATAGAGGCTTACCTGAGGCCCAGAGAAATTAGTTGGACATCCTCTTGCCATGCCTGTTTGCCTGCAGGAAGGTACCACAGAAAGGAGTGGGCTCCAGCCCCTTTGAGCTTCTGTACAGGCACCTTGTTAAATGACCTCTGAGTTTGGTGAAGGAGGTGGAGCAAGGTCCCAAGAGGATTCCCCAGGATGTAGTGAGCTATATGCTGGCCTTCAGAAGCCAAATGGCTAAGTTGTGGAAGCAAGCTTCTGACAACTTAGAAGCCAGTTAGGCTGTGATGAAAGAGTGATATGACCAAAATTACACTACTGTGGAATTGAAGCCTGAGCAAAAAGTGTGGGTTATGGAACCTATGAACCCAGGGCCCTCCAGGGCCATTGGACTGGGCCCCATGAGGTTATTGAGAAGAAGGGTAAGGCCACATACCTGGTTGACCTTAAGACCAGCAGGCATCCCCACAGGATGCTTCATACTAATCTCCTCGAACTCCAGTTTGAGAGGCCAGAGATTACCATGCTTTTGGTGACAGATGGAGAAGAGGGGGAGGAGAGTGAACATCTCCCTGAAATCTTATACTCTAAGGAGCAAGATGGGTCTGTGGAAGGAGTAATCCTTTCCCCCAATCTAACTCCTGAACAGCACAGAGACTGCCACCAAGTGTTGGGACATTACTCCTCTCTTTTCTCCCTTATTCCTGGGACTACCCACATGTGCACCCATGATGGAGACACAGGCACCAACCTCCCTGTTAAGAATAAGTCTTACATATTGTCAGATAAGATGAGGGACAGCATTTAAAGTGAAGTCTCTAAGATGCTGGAATTGGGGGTAATAGACCTCTCCAGTAGCCCCTGGTCCAGCCCAGTGGTTCGGGTACCAAAAGCTGCCCCACGGGACACCACGCCTGAACCACACCCGAACTGAGGGTCTGTGTGGACTATAGAGGGCTAAACTCAGTGACAAAAACAGTTGCTCATCCCATTCCTCGGGCTGATGAGCTGGTTGACCAGTCAGGGGCAGCCCAGTACTTAAGTGCCTTTGATCTTACATCATAGTACTGGCAGATCACCCTGACAGAAGGTGCCAAGGAGAGGTCAGCCTTCTCCACTCCAGAGAGCCACTACCATTTTTATGTGATGCCCTTTGGGCTCAAAAATGCCCCTGCCACCTTCCAGTGGTTGGTGAACCAGGTCCTTGCTGGTATGGAGGCCATCTGAGCTGCCTATCTGAATGACATAACTGTCTTTGGTAGTAGTTGGAAGGACCACCTTTTTCACCTTCAGGAAGGGCTTCCAGCCCTGCAACAGGCAGCCCTGACTATCAAGGCCAGTGAGTGCCTGATACGGCATGGGTCTGTAGTGTACTTGGGATACCTGGGCAGGGGTAAGGTGCAGCACCTGCAGGCCAAGATAGAGACTATCGTGGCTTGGGAGCCTCCCAAACCCAGACTGAGGTCAGGGCATTCTTGCGCCTCACAACATGAGGTTTAAAAAAGGATATGGCAGCTTTGTTGCCCCCTTGACAGAGCTGACTTTTAAGAAGCAGCCCAGTAATGTGATTTGGGCCAAGGCATGCCAAATAGCATTTGGCTCCCTGAAGCAGGCCATGTGCACAACCCCTGTGCTCAGGGCTGTTAACATCTCCAAGGAGTTTATCGTTCAAACAGACGCCTCAGAACATGACATAGGGGCAGTGTTATCATAGCTAAATGAAGAGGGCCTGAACCAACCTGTAGCCTTCATCTCCTGGAGGTTACTCCCCACAGAACAGAGGAGGAGTGCTATAGAGAGAAAAGCTTTTGCTGTGGTCTGGGCACTGAAGATGAGACCATACCTGTTTGGTACTCACTTAATCTTTCAGACTGACCACAGACCCCTCTGGTGGATCATGCAAATGAGGGGTGAGAATTCAAAATGGTTGAGGTGGTCCATTTGCCTACAGGGTATGGACTTCAGGATGGAACACAGATCAGGGGTAGACAATGGCTGACAGTCTATCCAGGTTAGTGATGAGAACTCCTAGAGGTTGGGTAGATCACCCCACTTTCAGCTGGCGGGACACATGTTAGACCTGTCATCCTTACGGTGGTCTTCCCCCAAATATTTTGCCTACTTACCTCTTCTTTTTGCTGTATCTTTTGTTGGCCTTAGGACTCTGACCACTTTACCAGTGCAGACCAGTGCTAAAACGCATGTGCTTCTCCCCTAAATATGGTGAAGTTGGTGTATAATCAATTGGTATATTTAGTTTACTTATTAGTATCTTGTAAAGTGGTATACCATATACCTAGGGGCGGTAATCTAAAAGCTACGAGTGGGCCTGCAGTACTGATTGTGCCACCCACACAAGTAGCCTTTCCAACCTGTATCAGGCCTGCCATTGCAAGGTTTGTGTGTGCAGTTTACTGCCACTTCGACTTGGCATTTAAGACTATTTGCAAAGGCCTTAAACTCCCATTTTATTACACATAAGTCACCCCTAAGAAAGGCCCTAGATAGCCCTAAGGGCAGAGTGCTCTGTAACTAAAAGGTAGGACATATACTTCTAGGTTTGACATGTCCTGGTAGTGACAAACAGCTACATTCATTTTACACCACTTTGAGGCCTTCTCCTTCCATAGGCTAGCATTGGGAAAATCCAAAAACACTTTAAAGCTGTAATTCCTGGTTAGAAAGTAGCAGCAGCATTATTCTTCATATCGATGGAATGGTAATCTTAAATCCACTTTACTGGTAAAGTTAAATTTAACATTACTGTCTTAGAAATACTACTTTAGAAAGCACTGTTAGTTGGGGGATGAAGTCCCCTTGGATGTTGAGGATCGTTGGAGCCAAGAACCCCTCCTGTTACTACCAGTAAGTCCCACACAGCAGGATTGCTGAGAGCTCATCGGAGGCCCAGCCCCCTTTATCTACCCACTGTCTAGACCCATGCAGCCACTCACACACCCACTCACAGACCCATAAAGCCACTCACAAACCCACTCACACACCAACACAGTTACTCATACACCTACTCATAGACCCATACAGCCACCTACAAATCCTCTCACAAACCCACACAGCCACTCACAAATCAACTTATACACCCACACAACAACTTACACACTCACTCACGCACCCACATAGCCACTGACATACCATGTCACAGACCCATACAATCACTCACACACCTACTAACCTACCTATACAGTCAATCACACACCCACTCCGAAAGGTTAGAAGTTATAGATAGGAAATAAAATTGAAAAAACGCTAGAAATTCAATTAAGAAACTGAAGCTTACAGGGACATTATTGTTTGGAAGTTAGAGGGATGTTACCGTTGGGCTCAGATTTCTGAAATCAGTGAAATTCAGAAGTTATAGTTACCTGAGCAAACTATAAATTACACCCAACAATGCACTGCTTATGACCTCACATACTGCATAACTCATGATATGATCAGTGGCATCATTGATGAAATCACTGGTGACATCTCAAATGACATCACTGATGACATCATCCACAGAACCACTCAGACACCCACTCATACCCCATAGAACCTCTCATACACCCACTCACACACAACCCCTCACCTAGCCATTAGCAGACCCATACCAGTACTCACTCAACCAATCACTCATTGATAGAGCCACTCAAACATCCACTCACTCATACAGACACTCATGCACCCTGTCATGGCCTTGTCTACATGTGCAACAGCATGCTCATATTGCCATTGATAATGTGCTAACTGCAACAGCAAGTGCATATTGTCATGGATGATGTATTACTTTTAGTTACATTGTGCAAACTCCCTGGTAATGTATGAAACACTTTTATTATTCTTGAGTTGTACCTTTTGTGTGTTATTAATATTTTTGTTATTGTCACATTTACTTTTTACATGATTCACATGTGTTTGCGCAGTGCCCAACTGTAACCGGGTACACGTGTGGCATAATGACGTGCTACACTGGACATGGAACCACACCCTCTCCAACGTGCTTATATCGGCTATTTAATCAGCCTGATCCTTGAACCCAGTGCTTCGTCTTGTCGTTCAAGTCTCTAACCTGGAGTTCTGCCCGCTTCGCCTCCGTTGAGACTCCTGCTTGCTGCGTTCCATCTCGAGCCTGCTTCAAGCTCCAATAAGTCAGCATGCAATGCATCCAGCACCACGTCAACACGTTTCCAGTTCCCCTCCTGCTCCGGGCTCCAAGGCAATGCTTCCTCTCATCCTGGAAGGAAAAGAAGGACATAAGGCATTACCGGTAGTGTTCTTCCTCAAGTCTTGTGACTGCAGGTAAATCTGTTGTTCTTCTAATCAGGATTTGGACAAAAGCAGCACATTTCAGGACGCTCCAGATTTCAAGGAGAATCGTACTCATGCTGCTTGTAGGTTTACTTACCAGAAGCACTCAGGACGCTTTTATGTTTGCTTACCAGAAGCACTCTGGATGCTTTATTACTAATGCTTTAACACTAAGAACATTTAGATGGATATTTGAATAGCGCTCAGGAAGCTTGGTAGTATATGTGAACAGCACTCAGGACTCTTGAATTGTATAAGCAGTAGCGCTCAGGACGTTTTGCATATTCCGTATTAATGACATTTGGGACTCAATCTTCAGGCTCATCACAGGGTAGATTGTGATTTATTTTCTGACAGTAACAAGAAAGAACTGATTGTCTATAGTACTCCCAGTGCAGATTGTTCATGTCGTGTCATTGGATGTTCCTTGTATTCCTGAACCCAATTCAGTTCCAGTATTCCAGTGCAGAGTTTCATTTCCAGCACAGAGTATCATATCCATGGTGTGTGAACAGCAAAGTAGTCTGTGATATGTATATGGTAATATATGCCAGTGCCATATGTTAATTATGCTCTTCCTCCACAGATACAGAGTGCGTTAAGAGCACTTCCCAGTCCATTAATGGACATCTGAGTATGGAATTATCAACTTGAGTCTCCACTGTACAGAAGCACATCTGTCCAGTAAATCCGGTTTCTGTTGCTACCCTAAGAAATAAGACCTGCTGGGGTTCTGAGCGGTTTGTCTTTCTTTTCTCATCAACTTCCCTGCTCCCTTTGGGGACTTTCTTGGTCAGTGCATACCATCTGTGTTGCCACTGCCAACAAAAGTTCTCAGAGGGGGTTGGGTCAGGTCATCACTCCACCATAACTACCTGGACTTCAGGTGAGTGGCATTGGCACACCCACTCACTCACCATTACGGCTATTTGCACATCCAATCATACGGACACACAGACACTTACAAATCCACTCATACACCCTTATAGCCACTGACATACCCACTCAATCACCCGTACAGAAATTCACACAGCTACTCATTCAACCATATGGTTACTCACACACCCACACACTCACCCATACAGCCACTCATACTGCCACTTACTCACCAATACAACTACTCACTTACCCATACAACCACTGACAGCCACTCACTCACCCATACACCCACTCATACACCCACAGAACCACTTACATGCATTTGCAATGTCATCAGTGATGTCACTGACCATGTCATGACTGATGTAATATGTGAGTTCATGAGCAGCGCATTGCGGGGCATAAGTTATAGTCTGCTCAGGTAACTATAACTGCTGAATTTAACTGGTATTCTACTATTGAAATCTGAGCCTAACTATAACGACCCTGTAATCTTTGGTTTCTTCAGTAAATATATATATACACATAGATACACATACATATATATGTATATATGTATATATATTAAAACAACCAAATCCTTGCACGCAGTTGCTCTCCAACTCGACACCAGGAACGGACACCGCATCCACTTCAAGATTCAAGTGCTTTATTCAGGTAAAAATTTACATTGCTGATACAAAGGCTGGATGCCTTCTGTCCATGACGCTTTTCGACCTCTGAAACGCGGTCTTGATCACATGACTGCCCTGCGTCACATTACCTCATTTATTCATTTTCTTACTTCCGGTGTGAGCTACTCTTAGCAACAATGAAAGAAAGACTATCACTTGGATTGATGTTCATACAATTGATTATAAATAACATATCCTATTAATATAAGTTATTAAAATTCAATACATTGTTGTAATCACATTATCCTTCACTGCAGAAGTACAAATATATACACAAATCGCTTATCTATGTATCACTTTTGTGTATAGCTTACAACTCAAGTGTGGTTGTTGGCTTTGTCATTTCATGCTTGTACTTATAATCTTAGCAGTGTACAGTATCATACTACTAGTACCAACTGTGTGATCGCAACCGATTTCTAAAAAAAGCATCATTGCATATCGCACTCAACATTGACCTTAGCCAACACTGTCTCTTGTGTATCATGCCATATTGTTGTGACGTCATCATAATGCTCTATGCCTATTAACGTGCAATGTATTTTATCTTTTTATAAGTTTATCCTTGAAGCCTTATATTAGCAGCATATATTGTTCGCTCACTGTATCGGAGACACAAACTTGGGTTTTCAATGGATCACAAGTTAATCCTGATTCCACATGTTGTTATTGCATGTGGTCTCACTCTCATAACTCCAGACTTTATAGAGTGCAAAGTGTCTATCTAAAGTGCAAAAGTGGATTTTAAAATTCCAGGGATGCAACAAGTGTGCAATAAAGTGACTGGTGCTCATGATGTCTCATCAGACTCCGTTCAGTCATCTTCACTAAATAGTGAGGAGTGTATTCTATGTACACTGAAATTGTTCGAACTCATCAGATGGAATTTGAGTGAGTTATAGAAAACTATGAAGATCTTCCCTCATATTTAACCTGTTCGGCATTTTGGTGTCTAACTCAATTATAACCTCCGATTCCATCTGTCTCAATATTTTCTACCTATTACCTCCTCTTCTTGACATAGGAACAGTCCCAAACACAAAATACTTAAGGTCCCCCAAATTGTTTTGATGGACGAGTTTGAAATGCCTCGCCACCGGGTATGTTGGGTCGGAGTTGACAATAGCCCTGGTATGTTGCAGAATTCTGTTATATACTTGTACTTTGGTACTTCCTACATACTTCAAACCACAGGAACATTCAAGTATATAAACTGCAAACTCTGTCCTACAAGTATGGCGCCCCTTGATCTTTACTTGTTTATTTCAGAATGCAGTCGTGTAACTTTGCATATTCACCCCAAATTTGCAGGCCTTGCATGAACTGCATTTGAAGAACCCATTATTCAGTGACAACGAATTCAGAACAGGATTAACCTCAGGGCTACTGCTCACTAAAGAATCCCTCATTGGAGGTGCACGTCTGAAAGTCAGGGAAGGTTTATCAGGAAGAATTTGACTTAGTGTGATATCAGTCAATACTATGGGCCATTGTGTATTTATGATTTTCCTTATTTGCCTCTCCTGTTTGCTGTAGGTAGTAATTAACCTAATCTCCTGTGATTTTTCAGCTATATTTAGGGTTGATGTGGTGTCAAAGACCCGTTCATTGTTGCCTCCAAATAGGCTGACATCCCTGGATTGAGCATTGGCTTTAAGCCTGGCTTTATGTCAATTGGTGATGTTATAGCCACGTGAAATGAATCTATCAGTAGCTTCTTTTTGACATATTTCAAGGTCACTCTCAGAACTACAGATTCTCCGTATTCTTAAATATTCTCCATACGGGATACTTTGAATTAAATGTCTTGGATGTGAACTTTTAGCATGGAGGATCGAATTTCCAGCCATTGTTTTCCTATGTAATTTAGTTTCTACTTTATCCTTATCAACATATAGTTGCACATCCAAGAATTCAAAAACTTGATTGTTGATCTGGGCTGTAAATTCTAGATTCAAATCGTTCTCATTAAGCCATTTTACAAAAGCCATTGCACTTTCTTCCGTGCCCCTCCAGACAATAAAAACATCGTCGATAAAACACCACCATTTCATTATGTGAGTTTTCCACTCATGGCTAAATTGTGTTTTGAGGACATGCTCCTCCCACCAGCCCCGTGTAAGCATGCGTAACTGGGGGAGAAGCAGGCCCCCATAGCCACTCCCCTCATTTGTTGATACACCTCTTTGTTGAACAAAAAATAGTTATTTAAACATAAATTGATCATTTCAATTAACATTTTGTTGTGTTCGTATAGGCCTATAGATCTTTTACTGAGGAAATGTTACACTGCTTTTTAGACGTCCTGGTGGTTTATACTGGTATATAACGATGTGATGTCCATGGCTATGAATAAGAATTCATTTTCCCAGCTGAAGTTATGTATTTTCTTAAGGAAATCCCCTGTGTCCTTGATGTATGATGGAAAATCTGTCATGAACTCCTGTAAAAAATAATCCACATATTTTGAAATAGGTTCAAACAGACTTTTTCTGGTGGAAATGATCGGTCGCTCTGGTACCTGCACAGTTCTTTTGTGTACTTTAGGAATAAAATACAAAACTGGAGTCACTGGGAATTCGTTTTTGAGGAAATTAATCTCATCCTTTGTTAGTAAACCTTTTTGTTTCCACTGTGTCAATTCATTACCAACTGTTTGCTTCACCTTGCGTAAATCTTGACATGAGGCTTTTCTATAACATGCTCTGTCCTCTAAATGTCTTAGCGCTTCCTTCAAATATTGATCCTTTGGCCAAAGCACAATATTTCCACCCTTGTTGGCTTTATTAACAATGATCTCTTTGTTATCACCCAGTTTTTTCATTATGTTAAAATATTGATTTTCATGATGTTTCCTTTTCCGATTTCTTGTGATAAATGTACGATTAAATTTTTTCAATTCTTCTATGACCCGGTCATTAAATACATCTATTGCGTCTCTAGGCATCATAGGAACAAATGTTGAATGTGGTTTGAATGGACTTGCTGCGCGTTCAGTTATATTGCTGCCAGCTTCACTCATGGTAACTTGAGTTGACACAGATTGACCACTCTCATCATTCCTCCAATGATTTAAGTATTTTCAAGGTTGGCACATCCGTGGGTTGTAACAAACTTTGTTCTAAGGTGTTACTTGAAGCTTGCTCATTAGATGTATCATTGGCCACATTTTTGAGCTTGAAAAATTTCCTTAATTTGAGTCTTCTTATAAATTTGTATACATCAATACGAGATGTGTGTGTGTGTATATATATATATAAATATATATGTATATATATATATATATATATATATATCCCAAGAAAATGCTCCTTCCGACTGCGATGGACCCGTGAGAAGTGGCGTGCTCCCCGGCGGAGCAAGCCGGTAATGTCACTATCGTCAAAACCACAAATATGCACGCTGTTCCACAAGTTGTTTATTCACAACACGTTTCAGGGCAACAACCCCTTGATCACGTGATCAAGGGGTTGTTGCCCTGAAACGCGTTGTGAACTGTGAACTTACAACGTGCCAGAGGGCCCGTTTGCACAGTGGTGAATGGAGGGGGTGGGGCCTGATGTGACAAGTGTGCAAACGCACACTGTGGCGGGTTTTAAGTTGGGGGATTAAGTCCCCTTGAATCCTGAGGGTCCCTGGGGTCCAACTAGCCCATCAGATACCTCCAGTAAGCGCCACAGAGCTGTGTTGCGGGGAGGTGTAAAAAGGGGCATGGCCTCGGACCACCTCTCTGCAACGCAGCTCTGTGGCGCATTCTGGAGGTACCTGGTGGGCTAGTTGGCCCCCAGAGACCCCCAGTATTCAATGGGAATTAATTCCCCAACTTACAACATGCCACGGGGCGCGTTTGCAGAGTGATGCACTGAGGGGGCGGGGCCTCCGGCACAATGCCGTTTTTAAAAAATTTTTTTTTTTTTAGAAGGGGGAAACCTGCTCTCGCTTCCAAAATCCAAACCAGTGTTTGCTATGACAGGGCAGGAGCCGCACGGCTCCCGCCCTGCCATAGCAAGCAGCAGTGTCCCGGGGGTGGGCACCCCGGGACACTGCAGGAGCCGGCCCTGGGGGGTGGCGGTCCCCAGGGCCATCAAGGGCTCCAGGAGGGGGGCCGGGCGGCCCCCCTCCCTACCAGAGCAAAGCCCCGGGGAGGTGATGGTCCCCAGGGCTCAGGGGTCCATAACGGACCCCCGCATTTCCATATTTAGTGCCCCGGGGAGGTGGTGGTCCCCGGGGCTGTGGGGGGGGGCTGTGTGCCCCCCACATTTGTTTCTGAAAGCCCCGGGGAGGTGGCGGTCCCCGGGGCTGCGGGGGCCCCCGCTAATTAATTGGCAGTGCCCCCGGGACTTGACCCACCTGGGGGCTTTTTGAAAACGAAGCGCGGGAACCCGCGCTTCTTTTTTTTTCATCATTTTGGCGGGATTCGCAACCCCAACACAATTTCCGCCTAAATTATAAAAAAAAAATGCTTTTTTTGGCCTCGGGGGGTCCTTCTGGGACCCCCTGAGCAGGCCTAGGGGGTCAGGGTGTTTCTACCCTGCCCCCTTTTATTGTTTTTTAACCTCTTTTTTCTGTTTTCTTGTGACTCGGTTCTACCGAGTCACAAGATGGCTGCCAACACTTCCTGGTTTGGAGTGTTGGCAGCCAATCAGAGTGAAGCTCGTGGTCAGGAGTGTTCGCGAACCCTCCTCGGCCACAGATATCGAAACTTTTTCTTTCTTTAATTTCTCAGCAACTACTGAACGGATTTACACCATTCAACAAAAAGGGATCTTTCTGAACCAAGACCTACCCTTTTGCAAAATTTGGTGTAATTTTGTTCAGCAGTTCGGGCTGTAGCTTTGTCTAAAGTTTTCTATGGAAAATTACATGGGGAAAACGTGTTTTGGGACCCCCCTTTTTTCTCGGCCCACGCTTGATGAATCACCCTGAAACTTCCAAGACAGGAGCTGACCGGAGGGCTCCACTAGTTTTGAAAATTTCACGAAGATTCGTCAAACGGCGCCAAAGTTATTGGGAAAACAAAAAACGCTTTTCCTATGGAAACTAGGTCCTAACTATAACTACCTACTGTCGACCGCCAGTAGGAAATATATATAGATATATATATATATATATCAGGGACCACGCCCAGAACATTAGCATCATACTCGACTCCTCCCTCACCATGACCCTCCAGGTCAATCCCGTCGCCTCCACCTGCTTCAACACCCTCCGCATCCTTCGCAAGACCTTCAAATGGATCCCCCCGAATCCAGAAAGACCATCACCCACACATTCATAACAAGCAGACTGGAGTACGGAAATGCTCTCTATGCTGGAATCAACAAATCCCTGCTATGCAAACTCCAGACCATCCAGAACACAGCGGCCAGACTCATCCTCAGCATCCCACGACATGATCACATCACCCAACACCTGTGAGACCTCCACTGGCTCCCCGTCGAGAAGAGAGTAACTTTCAAGCTACTCACCCAAGCCTACAAATACCTCCACAACACCGGACCCAAATACCTCAACAAAAGAGTCTCCTCCCATGTACCCAATAGAAACCTCCGCTCTGCCGACCTCGCCCTAGCGTGAATTGATTGATTGATTGATATATATATAGATTCCTCCTCTGTGGTCAGCGAGTTGATCCCGAGCAGCCCAATCGTTGGTGGTGCACGCTAACAGTGCTTCACCACGCACTGTCTAAATAAAGTTTTTTCAGGGATGCCTCCACCAATAAAAGACTCCACAGCACTCCGGTGCAAATCAAAGGTGTTTATTCTGCTTTCACAGGCAGAGACATATACGCTAACGCCTTTCAGGGCACACACGCACCTTGGTCACAGCGTTGACCATAAAGCATTCAGTTTCATTTAACAAACAAAAAGTAAACATAGTAGAAGGACAAGAGTTCAATACTGCGAATAAGTCGCAATTTGGAGTAGCTTTCCATGCATGGAAGTCAATGACTCGATTACAATTATTACCAAGTATTTAGGTAACCGATAACTTATCATAATACATAATTAAAATTCATTATTCTTTAACAAATGAGTTACGATTCAGGCAATGTTGGCACATAAAACATAATTCCGCCCAGTAGATTTGTGTTATAAAACAATGATAAAGAAAAAGAAAGACTAACCGGGCCACTACAGTTTTCTTTCCACCATGACCCAGAGTACATATTTAAACAGATTCAGGGTTCATAATGTCTTCCAATATTAATGTTCGATAATGATATTAGCAAACTTAATTAAAACATCTATATGGAAAACCTATTGTACCGCCCAAGTGGGCCAATGATACCATTCCTTCCATTCATAGATATATAATTAACAAAATCAATCAAACCGATATCGGTGTATTGACACTCCAGTAGAAGTAGTCTCTATGTGTGTCCATTACATCGTTATCCATGCTGCTACTCAATGAACTTGTTCTCCTGTATGCAAAACAAAAAATAGAATAATAACATTTATTAAAATTTCATCTTAAGATTCTTCATTTAAAAACACTTATCATGATCATATAAACTGGCAGCTTGACAAGAATTTGTTAGACAGCATAAACTCATAGGTGGACAAAGAGTCCATATTTAAACCTAGCGGCTCCTTACAATCCATTTCAAGGATATACCATGATTCCAATCTCCTTAGCTCTTTCTCCCTGTCCCCCTCTCTTGTTTTCTTAGGCACACTGTCAATCACACTGTATTGTAATTCTCTGTAGTCCCCTCCATGTACTCTGTGGAAGTGTCTAGCCACTGGGTAAGCACTGTCATTATTCTTTATAGCTCTAAGGTGCTGTAGTATTCGCCTATGTACTGGTAAAATGGTACTTCCCACATAGCATTTGGGGCAGGTACAGGATAGAGCATATACTGCAAATTCTGTTTTGCAAGACAAATTTTTCATTATTTGTATTACTTTCTTAAATGGAGTTATCAGTTCCTTTGCATTTTTTTGCATTTACACATGCCTTGCATTTAGTGCATTTCTTGAAACCTGGTTTTGGTCTGAGCCAAGTATGTACTGTAGTGGTTACCTCATTCTTGACTAACACATCTCTCATGGACCTAGCTTTCCTATATGTGACTTGCAGCTTATTAGGAAGACTCTTATCAATTATAGGGTCATTTTTAATTAGATGCCAGTGTTTTTTTAGTGCTTTCCGTAACATTCTGTGTTTTGTCATTAAATGTGGTAATGAATCCCCCCTTCTCGATCCTTTTCTTTCTTCTTAGTTTTATTTTTTTTAGAACAAAATGTCCTCCCTTCTCACTTTTGCAACTTTATCTTGTGCTTCTCTTAGTATGGGTGCTGAGTACCCCCTCTGTCTCAACCTGATAGTCATATCAGATTGTACCTTTTCAAAGTGCTCTTCATTGCTACAATTTTGTTTTGCCTTGAGTAACGCTCCATAGGGAATACTATTGTTCAAAGCGTATGGATGAAAACTCCTGGCATGCAGAATGCTGTTCCCTGCTGTGGGTTTTCTAAACATAGTAATAGTTCATTTTGACTCTTTTACAATGATCTGTACATCTGAGAAGTTCATGTTAGTATCACTTATTTAACAATTAAAGTTCAAATTCAGAGTGTTGTGATTGATTTTCTCTACAAACTCCCTGGCTGTACTTTAATCACCCTTCCATAGTGCAAACACATCATCTATGCAGTGTACCCATAGAATAACATGTTCTGCCCATTCTCTCAGATCTGGCCCATTTAGTACCTGCTCCTCCCACCAGCCCATGTGTAGGTTAGCAAAACTGGGGGCGAAGCAGGTACCCATCTAAGTCCCTCTCTGTTGCCAAAAAAGTTCCCCATTGAACACAAAAATATTGTGACTCATGCACCATTCCATCATTTGTAAACACATTTCATTATGTCTGTAAAACTTCATAGTTCTGGCTCTTAAGAAGTGTTGAGTTGCTTTTAACCCATCCATGTATTTGATGCTTGTATAGAGCGAAGTCACCTCTAAAGAGATCATAAGCAGGTCTCTCTCCCACACTACATCAAATATGAGTTTCAAGAACTCCATTGTATCTTTCAGATAGGACAGCAGGTTTTGTAATAGTGGCTGCAAAAAGTGATCTATGTAGATGGACGTATTCTCGAACAAACTGTCTATGGCTGCTACCATTGACCTACCTGGTGGTTTAGTTTGATTTTTGTTTATCTTTGGAAGAAGATAAAACACTTGTAGCTTAGGTTCAGTTTTATTCAAAAATGTCCATGCATCCCAATTGATTAACTCCTCATTCCTCTACTCAATCAGTTGATTGTGATTCTCGTTTAAGACTCTCTCAGACTCTCCTCTGGAGATTCTGATGTAGCATTCCACATCATTCAATTGTACATATGCTTCTCTCATATTCATTGACTTGTCCCACAGGACTACATTTCCTCCCTTGTCAGAAGACCTTACCACACATTCCTAATTCCTGCTCCATTTTTTCACTACTTGTCTGAATTTGTTATTCTGTTCAAACCTCTTTCTAAATTTTACATGAGTTCTCAACTGTATCTTTCTTAACTCTGTAGTCATTATTTCTGAAAAGACTTCTATCCCATCATTGCTCTGAGGTGGAATAAATTTGGATTTAGCACAGAACTATGTGTTACCACCTTCAGCAGTATACATTCCTGCCCTATCCAGGACTTGTGTGCCACTCATCCCTTCATCAGTTTCTAGACCGCCTTCCCCTAAGGAAAGCAGGTCTCTCATACATTCAACATCTGCCACTTGTAGAATGTCTTGTTTTTCTCCTCTTGTTGCCGGTTGTACACTAACATTTGATAGACAGTAACACAGTAACAAATCTGTAGGTGGAAGAAATACAGTTCAGTGAAACAGTCTCTTTTTCACTTCTACACATTTTTCTGTAAATATTTTAAAGGTGAGTGGGCAACTAGTGTTGATGAAGGATTTGTTGCCCCAAAAAATTACCAGGAATCACACATTCCCCTGGGGTGCTTTTTTAGTATAGGCAATTGTAAACAGGTCCCAGCACCTATTTCTATCACCGGCACTACTGGATAGGGAGCATCATTGTTGTAATAGGAGAGGAGACATATATATATATATATAACATTGGGCATTTTCACTCTAGCTGAAGAACTCGAATATTTACGCCTAGATCGGCAGCAGACACTTCGCACACAACCGCCCAAGAAGCACGGCACCAAAATAACAAGAAAAGAAGGCAAAGGAGAAAATGCAGGCGTTTCCAACAACAACAAAAAACAGCAAGCAAGCAATTGGGGACAGAAGTAGTTGGCAACAAAAACACTGTTGTGAACTTATCTGACATCACTCTGAGTAATGCTGAGATTCAACTCCTGTCTCTGGGATTAACATACTGCCCAGAGAGCAGTTTTAACTATAGTTGCACTTGTGTTGACATCTTCAAGTTTATAAGAAAATTGAAATTAATCACATTTTTTAAACAAAAACAAGTGAGCAACTGTACTAGCAACTCTGCTCCTGGGCAAGAATCGGCAGTATCCAATTTACTAGTATCAGATAATCAAACCCTCTTCATACTACATGAGTTACAATCTACAACGCAGAGTTTGTCCACTAAAGAGGTCATGACCGAAGAAAATATCAACATATCAGAGTCTATCAAAAGCCCTTTCAAACCCTATTCAACTTTTAGCCCAATGATGCCGAAAGACTCTATTGACACATTCAATGAAGTGGTTGTAGAAGATTTCAAAGATCTTCACCATAAAACAGTAAGGAGACAAAACAAGTATAAACATCAAAAGAACCAATATTTTGCCTTAATACGTAAACTACAAAGGAACAACCAGGTAGTAATTAATAAATCAGACAAAGGTGGCAATATCGTTTTATGGCCTAGAGCAGAATATCTCGAGGAAGCCCATAGACACCTTGATGACCACACTTGTTACAAAAAAACAACATGCTGGAAATAAAGAAAGTTAAGAAAGAGCTGAAACAAGATCTCAGTAATTTCAAACAAGAAGGACTATTGACAAAGGGTGAATTTCAATATCTCAACAACGAATTTCCAGGCATGCCAGTACTATATTTTATACCCAAGATTCAAAAGGGAACAACCCCAGTACCGGGGCGCCCATTTTAGCTCGTAACAGCCTATTTGAAAGCATTTCCCAATATGTTGACTATTTTCTACAAGAATTTGTGATCAACTTGCCCTCATATCTAAGGGACACTGGTGATTTCCTACAAAAGTTAAACAAGATATACTGGTCACAAGACTACAAGTTAATGTCGTTGGACATCACATTTTTGTATACAAGCATCCAACACAAAATTGGCTTGAGAGCCTGTGAACATTTTTTGGAGGACAGTCCGATTCAGTTTTTTAAGCACAATAAGTTAATTATTTCTATTATTGATTGGTGTTTGAAGAACAATTTTTTCATGTTTGATAATAAGATTTTCCAGTAAATTAGGGGCGTGGCTATGGGAGCCCGCTTCTCCCCAAGCTACGCGTGTCTTCATGTGGGTTGGTGGGAGGAGCAGGTTCTCAGGTCAGTACACCAAAGAGAGTGGACCAACAATATTATAACTTGGCTTCGTTATATTGACGATGTATTTGTTGTGTGGAAAGGAACTGAGGAGAGTGCAATGAAGTTTGTGATTGAACTTAACAAAAATGATATGAATTTAGAATTTACCGGAAACATCAGTTCTACTGTTATTGAATTTCATGATGTTTCAGTCTATGTGGATAAAAATTCACTCGATTCTAAATTACATCGCAAAGCGACTGCAGGAAACTCAACATTACATGCGTCAAGTTTCTATCTGAAACATTTAATAGAGAGCATCCCCTATGGTGAGATGCTACGATTCCGAAGGATTTGTAGTTTGGAGAGTGATCTGAATCAATGTCAAACTGAAGCCCATAATAGATTCAGTGCACAAGGTTACACAGAACACACCATCAAAAAAGCAATAACTAAAGCTAATGCGATACCCAGAGAACATGTTTTGATGTGTGTGAGTGACTCGGCAGAGTCAGAGGTTAATGTAACTTTGCACAGTAGCAAGACTGATACAGTAGAGGCACGCTTTATCATCACTTATAACTAGGGCTCCAGGTTTTATGGTATTTATTTTTTTAACATTTCCGTCTGTATTTATCCATATTTATTTTTTGGCCATTTTATTTGTATTTATCCATATTTCTTTTGTGTTTTGGGTATAAAGAAGTTATAAAACTGTACATTTCCATATTTATTTAACCGATAGACACGTACTCTTACTTTGAGGTCTGTCGTGTTTTAGCTATTTAAGCTGCCAAATATTACATAACATTACATCCATTGGTAAATATTAACATTATACCACAAATGTATGTTGACACATGCAGTTATTTAAAGGAATTTCATCCTGTTTTTTAATTTCCCATGCTGTCCATCTGCTCAGCTGTTGGGCTATAATTCATGGAAGACAGCACGAAGTGTCACTTAAAAGAAGCAACATTTTCTGTATTTATTCACTTTTAAAAATAAATGCAGACAGAAAACACATTGTTTTCTGTCTGTATTTATCTGTAAAAATCAGTAAAAACAGAAAACAGGAAGCCTTACTTATAACAAACAAGAGAGCTATTAGATCCATTTTAAATAAGCAATGGTCTATCATCTTGACAGATCCAGTATTAGGTCCCATAGTCCCTAAAAAGCCAACTATCACCTACCGCCAAGCATATTCTATGAGGGATGCTCTTGTGAAAAGTAGTCTGGAGGTGATTCCTAAAACTAACTGGCTGTCGGATAGGAAAGGTTTTTACAAATGTAGTACCTATAGGGCGTGTCGCTTCGGTATCAACACTACTCATGTGACTGCATTATTCCATTAGAAACCAATAGAAATCAACAGAAAGTACACATGCAGAAAGGAATTTGCAGTATATGTGTTGCAATGCACTTTTAGCCTTAGATACGTGGGTAGCACTAAGCTACAGGTTCATATGTGTATCTTACAACACCTCAGGGCCATCGTCAACTCCAACCCCACACACCCAGTGGCCCGTCATTTCAAAGAGGTCCGTAACAATAACCTAAGCCATCTCAAATATTTTGTTATTGCTGACGTCTCTGTTTTAAGAAGAGGTGGTTTTAAGACAGTTAGAAACACGCTATATATTGGAACTCAATTCTAAAACACCCAATGGGCTCCATATCAGTGAAGATTTATTCAACTATTTATAAGTATGTATATAATTGTTCAGGAACTGTCAATTTTATTGGTATCTAGATCGCCACATATATTTGTTTCCAATATGTATTAAGTATCTCTACGTCAAGTTAAGTAAGCCAATTATGCGAATTTGCCAATGAGCCTAACTAGGATTTGATATGGCCGCAAATATATAATTTGCAGATTAAGGTCATTTCCCATATCTAAGGGGATTTTAGATCTAAGCACTTTATTGGAACATATACGTGAAGTAAGAATTTGCACATCAGCCACTGCACTCTGCACTTTATTATGAACTTTTAGGTATATTTATGCAAACTTTCAGGTGATTTTTGAGTATAAGGTTTCAGATGGCGCTAGCACTTTAGACGTAAGCACTTTGTACACTCAGCACTTTTGACCTATAGGTGCTGCTCATAAGACTCTACTTAGTTTGTTACAAATTCAGTCTGACCGCTCATTAAGCTATTTTAGTATAAAATACAATTCAGGTATATACCTTACTTAATGTTTACAATGTGTGTAGATAACATCAGTTACTCATTTTTATAGTACAGCATAAAATGTATTAAACATGTTTTAGATTTTAACTATGTATTATATTCAAACACATATTTTTGAATACAAAATGTACATAATAGTATTTTATATGTTGTTTTCCTTGTGTACAAAGCAGCAATATGTTTGGGAAACTGGCATATAACGATCGAGTTTCACACTGTTTATTTCATTAAGTAACTGGTGATCAGTGTCAGTGACAATGAAGTAGTCTTATTTATAAGTCCTACATAAACACGTATTTCGTTTGACAAGCGGACACTCCTGGGGCCATACCCTATAGGCAACAGGAACCGAAACAGTGGGTTGGATTCACATACCAATTCCCTGACTCAGACTTTGGCTGAAACATTGGAGTTAATCCTTATTCTTAATCTTTTGACTCCCTTTTTTTTTTCTTTGTTTTACATTATGCCTCAAATATATTTGTTTATTGTGATTTAACAGTACACATCTAGTGCGCAGGCAATGTATGGAAACTCATGATTTACTGTATAAACTGTCAATTCCATAATGGCCGCCGTATTTACTTTGCAGGAATTACGACTTGTAATGTCAGTCTGTTTTCCATGTCTATGGTCCAAGTACCCAGTGTATGTATTGCACGTTGTTCACAAGGCTCATTGTGTGATCAAGGAAGGCTTTCTTTCGAAACGCGTAACTTTGAGCAATAAAAAACTATCTTTTCTACGAATCCTGAGAGCGCGAGTTATTGGACTCTGGATGTGAATATATTTATATATATATATATACATATAAATGTATATTTATATATATATATATAAAGTTAAACACAGCGTCTCTTCTTTCTCTCAGTTCTCGTAAAAAAATGCTTTCACAATGACATTGCTGCTCTTAGTACATTAATCAGCACACCTGATAAGCTTACCCTTGCAGGTACAACCTTGATGCAAGCTTCTCGCAGTGTGTCCTGCAGATTGTGTGAAAATAAACATTGTAAGCGCAGAACACATTGCATATTTATTTTTGTCATGTTTTGCATCACACCGTCAACTCACCTGCTTCTTACTCCTGTGGGCCTTCCTCGACAGACCATAACTAGGTAAGGCCTTACACTAGGTGGAGGATTTGAACAACTTTTGCCCACTGTCGGCCCATGTTTAGATTCGATCTCGTTATGCCAAGTGCTATGCCAAGTGATAAAATCTGTTTCAGGCAGCCAGTGTTATGCCAAGTGCTAAAATCTGTATTCTGTGCCCAAAAATGTGCCTTGATGCCTTCGGGTGAATGCTGCGCTCTATAAATATCACAATCAAATCAAATCAAATCAAAAAGAGGCCTCCATCATGTAATTCTGGAGCACTTTCTATTGTACCTGTTTATTCGTGGTTCCCGCAAGATTTGCCGAAATCTCACAAGATTTGGTGGGTTGATACTTAAACTGCGCCAAAACCTATTCATGCACTTTGCTTTGAGAACCTTCCTAGGAGCAGGTGATGCTCCTACCTGCCTTACTTACCTGATAAGACCCCAGCGACTTCATGGACCAGCTCAGGAACTGAGCTCCCTTACTCTAGCCTGCGATTACGAACCTGCAATTTCAAGTAAAGTTAGTGAGTGTGGTAGCCTACAACTGGACCTACAATTCAAGGTAACGCATTTCCGTTTTCAGGTACTACAAGGTAACGCTTTCACGCTTTCCAGTCCTACAGATAGCTACACAGAAAAACCTAAAAAAACAAACAAGTGTAGAATGATTAATGTATTTCCTTAAAGATAAGGACCATATGTTGGTATCTTTTCATCACTTCATGTGAAAGGACAATTCAATAACCAACCTTCAGTGTGACAACAATAACGTTCGTATAGGACATGTTATCAATCTGATACATTTAAAGTAAGCGATCGCAGATGATAGATGTTATCTAGTACTATAATGAAAACTATATCACTCTAACACATGCATTCATGTATATTTACTAGACGATTGTTTTATAGGTGCTGCTGAATGTTCTACACCTTAAAAGCAGTGGCGGCCCGTGCAGGTAAGCGTGGTGGGGAGGGGGTGAAAGTGACAAAGGATGGGATAGGGAATGTAAAATAAATAAATAAAATTACTTACCTTGCGCTCGCCTCATCGCTGACTCGGCGATGCGGTGAGCACAAGGTAAATGTTTTTATTTAATTTACATTCCCTATCCCGTTGTTTGTCACTTTCACCCCTACCACCCCCCTCCCCACTGTGCTTACCTGCACGGGCCACCACTGCTTACAAGGTTTTAGAGAATATATATGAAGCCGGGGTTTCCCTCTCGTAGCGTCTCCTTCATCCCAGAGCCAGTTGATCGCAGGTAGTTGGAGACTTAAGAAGGGGGTTGCAGGAAGGTAGGGAGGGATTACCAGTTACAAGGATGTCACAGAACACTAAACGAACATTGTCTGTTACATTTTTGATCACCGCTCCCCCTGAACACAACGGATAACACTTCCAACAAGACCCTCTTCCTTATTTCCCGCTAATCTTGCTTGTCACCTAATCACACTCACGAACAAGAAAGGTAGGAAATACGGAGTTGGGTCCATATCGTCTCTGCAAGGCTACAGTGCGGGCTTACAAGGTAAGACACACATTGTTATGCCTGACTATTTTCTTTCTTTATATATGTCTGGTTAAACCTACTCTATAGTGTCAGTGTACTACAAAACAAAACCACATTTAATAATGCATGTCTTAAAAAAAAAAAATCAATGATTTTGCATTTAAAATTTGACTTATAATACATATTGTTCCATAAAAAACATTTTAAATTATCACCAAAAACCACACAGGGCCAGATGTACAAAGCATTTTTTGGGTCGCAAACATAATCAAGCCATTTGCCACCAGAAAAACGCTTTTTCAAATGTACAAAATGTAACATGTGATTCAGTAGCTTCTTATCGAATCGCAGTTTGCATTTGCAATTCATTATTTGGAAGGGCCGTGTTTAGGGCATCCCTTTGAAATACCGAATCAGTATGGTAGGTATTACTCTTCTTGCAACCGAATTCCACTCACAAAGCAAAAATATTTTTCCACCATTTTAAAACTGGTGGTAACCCATTCACAAAGGGCAAGGAATTGTACACAGTAGTATTTTTTAAGGGCAGGCAGTGGACAACTGCCTACTCTTAAAAAATGAAACTTCAAGGTTCATTTTTCTTTTTAAACACATCCTGTTTTCCTTTAGGTAAAACAGGCTGCATTTTAAAAAAAGATTGCTTTAATAAAAAGCAATCAGAGACTTGGTCGTCTAATGACCTTTGCATGGCACCTCACCATCCCTATGACAGCTACGATTTGTTATGGGTCGCGAAATGTGACTTACCTCACTAATATTCATGAGGTAGGGCAATTTGTGACCCACAAGAAATCTCTAATTTAAACTCAGTGAGTTTCACATATTAAGAATACTGACTACCTAATTGCAATTAGGAGATAATCAGCATTAATAAATCCATATTCCTAATGTTTGTACATCTGGCTCTTAGTTCCCAAAATCTTTACAGGCATAACTACAGTCTCGGGCAAACAGTGAATAGAAAACAGATGAAGCACAAATATTCTAAATCATTCTCAAGCTTATTAAAATCAATTATTAAATAATGTAATATAGAAAACACAAAATTAGTGACTTGTGTAATATGGTGTTATATTGCCATCTCGGGGTTCAGGTGACATTTATAAATCACTTGGCCTTTGGCCTTGTCTTATGGTTTGGAAATGTCACCAGAACCACACGCTTCCTAAAGTAACTTGCATCCCCACTATGCACTGCTTATGACCATACATGTCACATCACTCATGATATGCTCCATAAAATTGTTGTTAACATGACTGCAGCATATGAAATGACATAATTGATAGCAACACTGTGCATGGTAGGGGTTCAAGTTATAGTTACTTTAGGGTACAAGTAATAGTTATCAGACATGAATTTCAGTGGTTTTGTTAATTGAATATGATGTTTTTACTGACATTTTCACCTAACTATAACGTCCCTTTAAGGTTTTTTTTTCCCAGTGAATATATGTATATTTAGTGCTCTAAGGTAACTATAACTCACATCCTTGCTATGCACAGTCTTCTGTACAATGATATTATTTCGAATATTGCAGTGATTTCATCAACAATGTTATAGAACATGTCATGAGTGATTTGATATGTGGGGTAAATAGCTATGCATGGCATGGACAAGAGTTATCATTGTCTTAGGGCATGAGTTACAGAGATGACTATAACTAGTTAATTTCAGTTGTTTTTTAGTTTAAAACGTTACATTGTCACTGAAATTTTCACCTAACTATAACTTCACTATAACCTTTGCTTTTTTCAGTGAATTCTAGGTTGTTACTTTTTTAAATATTTTATTACTATATGTAAAGTATCATAGCGGGGAATTGGCTTCAGGGCATGGCCTAAGGCCTGGCCCTTCAGCCAACACCCCACAGGCAGCCAACCCCACATTGTGTACAGACTTTGGCCCTGTGCATTGTGAGGCTGGCCGCAGGACCTGGCCTGCGATCAGGCTCTGGGTCCAATTCATTGGGGCAGCCCCCTTTTCCATGTCTGGTGGAGCAATCTGAGTTTCCCTGCCCAGTGGGAGCGGGTATGCCTTTCTGGTGGGAGCAGCCATGTCTGTTCCCACCTTGCTGTAATTTAAAAAATGCTCCAGCTGGGTGTGAGCAGACATATGTTTCCCTGCCCGCGTTTTTGTTGACAGATAAACTTTTGTTTTCTGGAAGTGATTCCCCGAACACAGTGTTTGAGCCAGTCCAGGCAGAGGGGGTCTCTTGTGCCTTTACAGGATTTCTTTTAGCACCAGGATGCCTTTAAGGTAACAGGGATGGGGTGCCAGGGGTCCATTGGTGGCTCAGGGAGGGGGAGTATAGTTTCATAGAGTGGAGTAGAGTAGAATGTAGTACAGTGGAGCAAGGAGTAAGGTACAGTGGAGTGGTGTAGAGTAGAGTGGCATAGAGTGGAGTGTTTAACAGTGGAGTGCGGTACAGTAGAGTGGCAGTTAGTGCAGTGGTGTAGAGTGCAGTAGTGTAGAGTGTAATGTTATAATGTTGTAGAGTGGCATGACGTAGGGTAGAGCGGTGTACAGTAGAACAGCACACAGTGGAGTGGCGAAGATTGGACTGGGGTGGAGTGGACTGCAGGAGAGTGTAATAGCAACAGTGGAGTACCATGGAGTGCAGTGACAGAATGGAGCTTACCTTAGGTAAGCTGCTGCCTTGTTTTTGACACTTGAAACCACCATCTTGGGCAATAAGCAGTCTAGCCATTTTGCTCCTAGTTGGAGATGCCTATTTAGGACGAATGAGAGCGCGGATGTGCAACTAACCTTAGGCAAGCTGCTGCACTGCACACCACGTTTTTATACTGTTTTACTTTATTTTTGTAGCTTTACTTTTGGGCACTTGTTAAGTTTTGCACCATTCTCCTAAAGGGGAGTCTTATTGTGCTGCTTACTATTTGCACGCTTTCCTGTCCACCACAGCACTGCTGATTGTTGCAGAGAGAGCCCATGCTGCTGCTCCACTTCTTGGTTGACACTTCAAACCACTATCTTGAGCAGTTAGAGGTCTAGGGGTTTTGCTCCTGGATGGAGACTCCTTTTCAGGGCCAATGAGTGTGAGGACATGCTAAAGGTGTATCAAGGGCAAACCTGTCTGTGCCAGAACATCACCAGGCACCAGAACCCCTGTCTCTTTTGTTAGCAAAGCTAATGCTATGGTAAGCTTGTGTTATTCATCTTTAGAACTTAAACAAATGAACTCTAGGCTTACTAACCTTGGTATTCAGTCTAATTGCTGTATCTGCCATTTCCCCTCCTATTTGGAAGCCCAATATCATGCAACGGCTGTAGGTTCTTTTGCTCCCTTATTTCTCCGACAAGGAATGCCACTGAGGTGAATGTCTCCTCTTTCACTTCCATCGTCATTAAAAGCAATACACCTTGTGAAGCTTACAGGATGGCTGCTATTCCCTCTCCTTTAAGTACACCCATAGTCTCAATAGCCTATACTGTAATATTAGGTCCATGTCAAAATTCTCTACTGTAGTGTGTGACCTTATTTCTTCCCTCTCTCCAGATGTAAGCTTCTTCACGGAAAACTGGCTCAATTCAGGCGCTCAACCTTGTATTTCCTTGGCCCTTCCAGAAAACCTGGTCAAGCTGGACACAGAGGGGCCGATTCTGATGCGGGTTGGAAAAGCTTCCCGACCGAATCGGTTGGGAAATGGTGTCCGACCCACTCGGATCGGGAAAGTCCGACCGGCGGAGTAGGATGCATCCGGATGCTTCCAGATACGATTTGGTTGAACTCCCATTGACTTCAATGGGAACATTTGTTCCTAACCGCATCAGAATTGGGCCCTCGGTCGGGAAGACACGTTCCCGATCCGATTTGGAAGGAGCAAATGCCGTTAGAAGGCCTTCCTAACCGCATCAGAATCAGGCCCTCGGTCGGGAAGCTTTTCCAACCCGCATCAGAATCGGGCCCAGAGTCCAGACCGGGAGATGGCCTGTGGCATTGCGTTCCAAGACACAGTCAATGTAGTTCTTATTGACACTCTTCTAACTGACTTGTTATATTCCCGGGTTAGGGCCATGTAGCGAAGCAGCTTATTTCTTACATTGTCCTCACAAGTAACATTTCCAAGCTGTGACCTTTTGCATACATTTGCACGCACGACAATGTTGGATTTGTTTCTCTGAAACTAAACTTGTTCTACATCTAGCTTTGCACAACATTATAACAATGACATAAACATCATGTACTCCGTACAGATTTCATCACTATCTTCATCCACAGGGCGACATGGCTATCTACATAACCACAGCACCACTAATCTGTGCATACATCGCAAGGCTGTGTTCTATTATAAAAGATTAGCATCCCAATGGATTAGTAGAGGAGGTACTTCGCTGACACCGAGGGCCCTTGCTTGCTGAGATCTCACCATGCAGCAACCTGACATCTTATGAGGGGTGTCCAGTTGGTGACCAAGACTGGGTCCTTCACTCTATCCCATCAGGTAATGGTGTTGGATCGTCCCTAGGGGAGATTCTTGGCTCTATACCTACATATACTCTAGGTACACTTAGAGTAGGGTTTGCATAGTAGGAGCATGCTAGATTACTGTATTGTTTATATGCCTCAATATATACAATTTGTTAGCACCATGGTAGAACTATATCTACTTTTAACGCTTTTGGTACTTGTAATCAGGTTTATCTGCTTCTGTCTACTAATCATTGCAGCACATGTATTTTATGCAAGAATAATGTTGGTTCATTAAATATTATTGAAAACGTCCCACTGTGTATTTTCTGTACACTTCTCTGAGAATAAGTAAGCATGAGTGACTGAGCAGAAAGTACTATACTGTTTCCACGATCCCTGAGGGGTCAGGGTTGTCATGTTCAGTGGTTTCCAGAAACCATTCGCTCCCTGGTAGGTTAGGGGGGCTTTCGCGGCACTGTGAGCTAGCTGGTATATAGGCCAAAACATCCTGCAGGGGTGTCTGGAATCAGTCTTGACATGAAGCCCTTAGTTTATGTTGTCCGAACAATGCGCAGGTCCTACATATTGGTAGGAACTACACGACAGACTGTGTGGAATTGTGTATTTTAAGAATTGAGATCTCAGCTATGAATCACTAGAAAGAGTCACATATTTACTGCCCACCTGGAGCGAACAAAGAGTTCAGCCATTTATTAGCTGATCACATTGCGCCTCATGTACTGGCATCTAATAATGTTTTGCTTTTGGGTGGCTTCAATTTTTACGGTGAAAACACTGTGAACACTGAGGTGGCCCAACTTCTGTCAGACATGGAAATGATAGGCCTCCAACAGATAGTGACAGGTCCCAATCATAAAACATGCCCCACCTTAGACCTTATTTTTGCAAATCCCCTCCAGAAAGGATCCCAAAAGATAATGAGTTTGTTAAGTCTAGAAGATTGGCCAGTATAGTAAAGAGACAATGGAAACTAGTCTCACTGGATTCCTACTCCATAGCTTTTAAACTTATTGAGACCACTGAAAACAATTACATGAACATGGCTCTGGCCAACTAACACAGCTCCATCATGTAGGTGTTCGATAAAATTGTCTTACTTAAGCAAGTACAGAATACTTCAAGCTAAGGCCAGGACCCTTGGTACTTTGCTGATTTGAAAATTGAAAAAGCTTGAAGAGCATGAGAAACTGGATCCTTCTCAATTGTGATTCAGAGCATTGCACAGCACCAAGACCATGCTGGTTCTAATCACAGATCCCAGTAGGTTGTTCATGAATGCTGGCATTCCAGTTATGCTGGTGCTGTTGGACTTGTCAGCAGCTTTTAACACCGTCTCTCGTGCTATACTAATCCGCAGGTTATATGATGTGGGCATTTATGGCAAAGTGCTATTTTGGCTTATGGATTTTTTGGAAAGCCGGACATAGACAATCTTGTAGTGTAGTTCCTATTTCCCTAATAGGCTCTGCGCATTGGAATAATATACGCTATAGGTTTGACATAGGACTGAGGTCAGTATGTCCCTATCGAGTATATTAAACTAAATTACTTTGTGCCAGCTAGCTCAGAGGCCACTAGAAACTCCTTGAAAACAAGAAGGGAGTAGTTTCTGGCAACCTGTCACACTCACCTGATGTCGGGGTAATCATCATTGCAGGAAGCACGGCGAACGATAGCAGCGTTCGCTACCGCCCCCCTCCCCCCGCAAAGAACTACAATTCCCAGACATCCTGTTTCCGGGTAGGCGCACGCGCATGTTGATGGCGCGCCTGCCCGGTAGCTACATATGCGGGAGGGCGGCGGTGAAGCGGTGCTGCGAATTCCGATCTGTTAAAACGCCGGTGGCAGGATTCCCACGCTGACGATTTCCCAGGGGCTTGGAACTAAGCCATACAGGGCGGTAAGGGTGACGTGGTCACCACTCTGAGAAAAGAAACAAGTGACTGCTATTAGGCTCCTTGCCTTAGCGTTTGGACCTTGACTTAAATATAAGGAGCTGCTAAATCGCTCATGTAATGTTTATTCATGAACTAATGATTCAAGGTGGTTAAAGAGGAGTATTGCTGATACTTTAAGTTGCTGTGATTCAAACAGCCAATAGTGTATTGGCATGAAAGATTAATGCCAACACCGTTTAAATTCATTTTATGATGATGAGTATTGCTAAAGAATCATGGGGCTTTTTGTGATCTTTCTTCCTAGCAGGGACTGTGGTGTGAGTCATACTCAACCCCTCTGTGATGCAAGTGTCCACATTCAATTTGGTGGGTACAGTCTGTGTGAGTGAGCATGTGTGAGTGTTATGAGCATTTCGGTTGTTGAAACTTATTCTTGTGTATTATTCTCATTTGCATATAAAGAGCCTCCCTAGGATATGATACCTTCATCAAAAAACTGATCTACAGGAAAGCACGTTCTTTATTTTCTTTACAGGTAGTTATTGCCCCGTATGTGTTGTGCTTATTAATACGTGCGTTAGAAGAAGAGGAATAGACATTTATTTGTATTTCTTGTGTTGTAGGTCTCCCTCCCCGCTGTCCCCATCCTTTCCTTCCTCGCTTAATCCTTCCTACTCTCTGCGCTGTTATAGCATCAGAGAGTGGAGCGATTGAGAGGTGGACCCATTTGAGCAACGCACCGATCCTGGGAGTTTGGAGTAAAACCTTGACAGAATTCGCAGCCCAAGAATTTATTCTCTCCTGATCGGTGTTTGGTTGATGATGGCCACCTTAGATGATGTAATGGCGGCCTTGGTTTTGGTGCAACAGGAATTAGCTGCCTCTAGGGCAGAAACAGCGGCCTTACAAGACCGGGTTGATAAATTACAGAGGAACCCGTTTGATGTGAGTGCAGGAAGAGGCAGTGGTGCTACTTGGTCCTCAGGTACCTTTGCAGGAGCAGCACCCCCATTGTCGGTGGAATTTCCCACGCCTATACCGTTGGCGGCCCCTGAAAGGTTTACAGGGGATGAGAGCAAGGTACAGGTATTTATGACTCAGGTGTTGTTGCACTTTACGTGCAAACCTAGGGCATTTCCTACTAATCAAGCGAGGGTTGCTTTCCTTATTTCTTATTTGGCGGGAGATGCCGCCTTGTGGGCCGTCACGTTGGTTCGTAATGATGATCCTTTGTTACATGATTGGGACGGTTTTAGAAGAGAGTTTGAAAATATCTTCGATAGGAGATCCCATAGTTTCTCAGCCGATAGGGAACTATTGGAACTAAGACAAGGTAATAAAGACCTAGTGGTATATCTCAATTCTTTTCAAAGGTTGATATCAGAAACGAGATGGCCTGAAGATAAAAGGGCTGCCTTATTTCACCAAGGATTACGAGATGAGCTCAAAGATATGATAGCCCAGGTAGATCCTCAACCAGCCACGTGCACTGATCTCATTAATCTGGCATTGAGGTTAGACGGTAGAATGAACGATCGCCGAACCGACAGGAGAAGATCTGATCGGGCTTTTATTAGGTATGAAAAACCAAGGTTTCCTAAATCTAGCACGGCTGGTGAGCCAGAACCCATGGAAATAGGAACTGTAAGGGCTCCTTTATCGCAAGAGGAGCGTGAACAAAGACGTAAGAACGGGCTATGTTTGTATTGTGGTAAGAAAGGCGATTTTGTAAGAGATTGCCTAGCTAAACCCAAGAATAAACCCGGGTTTGGTGGTGTGAGGGCTCTCGTCCTCCCCAAGTCGGAAAACTAGAAAGCTCAAAGGTAACAGGAGGGGGCTTTTTGAGCGGTAAAGTAATCCCTTCAATTCTGAACATACAGGTAAACACAGCAGGACATTTTAGAATCCCTATCCAAATCCACTTACCAGAAGGGTGGAGAGATCTGGAAGCTATGATAGATTCAGGGGCCACCGGGCTGTTTATGGATGAAGCATTAGCTACAGTATTGCAGTTGTCATTACTTAAGAAGGAAGTGCCTGAACCGGTTTTGGCAATTGATGGGAGGGAATTGATCACGGGACCAATAGGGTTCTCCACAAGAGAATTATTAGTACGCTGTGCTCCTGGTCATGTAGAGTCCTTAAGCTTTAATATCATACGAGCACCTCAGTATGGCATCATTTTGGGGTTACCTTGGTTGACTAAGCACAATCCTTCCATAGATTGGGTGGCCAAAACTGTACTTTTTAACAGCCCGGAATGCAAGGAACATTGCAGTCAGGAGAATAGGGACCTGCCGGTAAAAGCTTTAGCCACACTCCTACACATTGCTACCACAGCCGAACAGGATATAACCCTACCCGAGGAGTACGAAAGTTACAAGGACGTGTTCAATGAGCAACAAGCCAATGTGTTACCTCCTCATAGGTCTTACGACTGTCAGATTGATCTAGTGCCAGGTGCTGTAATTCCATGTAGTAGGATCTATGCTCTCACGGATAAAGAAAACGAGCATCTCAAATCTTATCTGGACCAGTATTTGGCGAATGGCTTCATAAGGCCATCTAAGTCCCCTGCAGCTTCCCCTTTGTTTTTCATACCAAAGGCGAATGGGGAAAAACGTGCCTGCATCGATTTTAGGGCCTTAAACCACATTACCGTTAAGAACAGGTACCCCCTACCTCTGATTCCGGTCCTACTGGACCAGGTGAAAACTGCTCAAATATATACTCGATTGGACTTAAAAGGCGCCTATCACCTAGTCAGGGTGAGGGAGGGAGATGAGTGGAAGACCGCATTTCGCACTCGTTTTGGGTTATTCGAGTATACAGTGATGCCCTATGGGCTGTGTAACGCCCCGCTGCCTTTCAGTTCTTTTTGAACGATGTGTTGCGGGAGTATCTGGATGTCTTCACAGTAGTTTATATAGACGATATCTTAATATATTCTACTTCAGTGAGCCAGCATTATCTACATGTGTGTCTGGTCTTACAAGCCTTGCGAGACAATGGTCTGTTTTGTAAACTCACTAAATGTGAATTCAGTGTTCAGAGGGTGGAGTTTTTAGGAGTAATTATTTCACCACAAGGTTTGGAAATGTCTGATCGGAAAATAAAAGCTGTAACGGACTGGCCACAACCAGTCAATGTGAAGGAGGTTCAATGTTTTTAGGCTTCGCCAATTTTTACCGAAGATTTATTCCTCAGTTCTCAAGGGTGGTTACACCAATAACAAGGTTGTTACGGAAAAACGTTACATTCAAATGGACTACCGAAACCGAAGCCTCCTTTTCTCAGCTGAAAAGAGCCTTTACCTCAGCCCCTGTTTTGGCCCACCCAGATCCTGAAAAGCCGTTTGTAGTGGAAGCTGATGCATCAGATATGGCAGTGGGGGCAATTCTATCACAAAGGAGCGAGAAAACCGGACAGCTACATCCTGTAGCCTACATGTCTCGCAAGCTAAATGAGGCTGAAATAAGATACACCATAGCGGAAAAAGAGTTAATGGCCATCAAGGATGCGTTCACTACCTGGAGACATCATTTAATGGGAGCCAAGCATGTGATCACAGTATATACCGATCACCGTAATTTACAATTTATGAGATCTGCCCGTCTGCTATCCCCTAGGCAAATGCGTTGGATGTTGTTTTTCTCTGAATTCGATTACATCGTCACCTACAGACCAGGTGCAGAGAATCGGAAGGCGGATGCTCTCACCAGACAAGATACAGCACGTAGTTCGGTAAAAGATCAAACGCTATCTATTTTAGCCCCTGATCAAGTCATAGGTGTGGTACACTCTGAGCAGTTCTTACGCTCTGTGGCTCATGCAAGCATCACTCCCAAATGGAGGAAATGGCTTAAGGTACATCCACAATGGAAAATGAGACAAGGGGTACCAATAAAAAACCGACAGATGTTAATCCCCTTAAAGGCGTTGCAAGAGAGGGTGTTTCATTGGTGTCATACGGATCCCAGCGCAGGACACAACGGCATCGACAAAACACTAGACAGGATCCTGAGGTATTTTTGGTGGCCTTCAGTGAAAACAGATGTGGTATTGTTTGTAAAGCAATGCGAAACATGTGCAAAAGCAAAATCAGATCACAGAAAGGCTCAGGGGTTGCTGCAACCGCTACCCACACCCGCGGTTCCATGGTCTACTATATCCATTGATTTCATAGTAGGGTTGCCTAAGGATCAAGGTCACACAGTAATTCTGGTAGTGGTTGATAGCCTCACGAAAATGGGACATTTCATAGCTTGTAAATCACTACCTACGTCTGGGCAGTTAGCCAAAATACTCCTAAGTCAGGTAGTACGTTTACATGGAGTGCCGTCTACTATTGTCTCAGATCGTGGATCCCAATTCACGGCTCATTTTTGGAAAGTGTGGTGTGAGGCCCTGCAAATACAATCAGCAAAATCCACAAGTTTCCATCCACAAACCGATGGGCAAACTGAGCGTTTGAACCAAACGTTAAAGCAGTATTTACGTTGTTACGTGAAAGAAAACACGGATGAGTGGATGGACCTGTTGTGGGTGGCAGAAACAGCGTACAACAGTGCGATTCACCAGTCCACTAATCACACCCCTTTCTACAGCAATTATGGGTTTCATCCTAGATTCTTGCCGTTAGTCCACCCAGGGATGGATCTTAATCTGCCTGCAGTACAGGACAGAGTGAAACATATACAACATACTATAAAAAGGACAAGGTTGAACCTTCAAAGGGCCAAGACACGATACAAAAGGCACGCCGATGCACATCGTAGGGAGGGTCCCCCATACCTGCCAGGCGATGTGGTCTGGTTATCCACTAAGAACATTAAGTTTCGCAGATACAGCATTTTTAACCCTCGCTACATAGGGCCTTACAAGGTGATAAAATGCATCAACCCAGTCTCAGTACGGTTAGCATTGCCAAAAACCATGAAAATACACCCTGTGTTCCATGTCTCGTTGCTGAAACCTTCCTACACACCGGTGAAGAAAGGAGCCTCTCCCGTGTGGGTGGACGGTGAGCCCGAATATGAGGTGTCCAGGATCTTAGACTCCAGGATGAGGGGTTCCTCTTTATGGTATCTAATTGCATGGAAGGGTTATAGCGCGGAAGAGAATTCTTGGGAACCAGCGAGGAGTGTTCATGCACCTCGGTTGATTCGCGCGTTCCATATGCAATTTCCTGGTAAACCCCGTCTTCGTCGACCCCTCTAGGGAGAGGAATGTACTGTCACACTCACCTGATGTCGGGGTAATCATCATTGCAGGAAGCACGGCGAACGATAGCAGCGTTCGCTACCGCCCCCTCCCCCGCAAAGAACTACAATTCCCAGACATCCTGTTTCCGGGTAGGCGCACGCGCATGTTGATGGCGCGCCTGCCCGGTAGCTACATATGCGGGAGGGCGGCGGTGAAGCGGTGCTGCGAATTCCGATCTGTTAAAACGCCGGTGGCAGGATTCCCACGCTGACGATTTCCCAGGGGCTTGGAACTAAGCCATACAGGGCGGTAAGGGTGACGTGGTCACCACTCTGAGAAAAGAAACGAGTGACTGCTATTAGGCTCCTTGCCTTAGCGTTTGGACCTTGACTTAAATATAAGGAGCTGCTAAATCGCTCATGTAATGTTTATTCATGAACTAATGATTCAAGGTGGTTAAAGAGGAGTATTGCTGATACTTTAAGTTGCTGTGATTCAAACAGCCAATAGTGTATTGGCATGAAAGATTAATGCCAACACCGTTTAAATTCATTTTATGATGATGAGTATTGCTAAAGAATCATGGGGCTTTTTGTGATCTTTCTTCCTAGCAGGGACTGTGGTGTGAGTCATACTCAACCCCTCTGTGATGCAAGTGTCCACATTCAATTTGGTGGGTACAGTCTGTGTGAGTGAGCATGTGTGAGTGTTATGAGCATTTCGGTTGTTGAAACTTATTCTTGTGTATTATTCTCATTTGCATATAAAGAGCCTCCCTAGGATATGATACCTTCATCAAAAAACTGATCTACAGGAAAGCACGTTCTTTATTTTCTTTACAGGTAGTTATTGCCCCGTATGTGTTGTGCTTATTAATACGTGCGTTAGAAGAAGAGGAATAGACATTTATTTGTATTTCTTGTGTTGTAGGTCTCCCTCCCCGCTGTCCCCATCCTTTCCTTCCCTCGCTTAATCCTTCCTACTCTCTGCGCTGTTATAGCATCAGAGAGTGGAGCGATTGAGAGGTGGACCCATTTGAGCAACGCACCGATCCTGGGAGTTTGGAGTAAAACCTTGACACAACCGCATAAACATGACAACTTTGTTTCCCTTTAGAATCGGAACACTCTCAGAATCGTGGAAACAATAGATAACAGTTTCACTCAGTGAATCGTGCATGCTTAGTTTCTCCAGAGTTACACAGAAAGAAAAGACGGGCGTTTCAATAAAAGGGATTTATTGAACAGTCTTGTTTCTCGTGTAAGAGATATGAGCTGTTATGATCACAAGACAGTATGCAAGATATATAATGTACAGCGTAAGCAGTAGAAAGAAATAATACTGCGCTAGCATTATCTTTTAGCTATGACACATATATTCATATAAATAACATAAGCTAAAAATGCGAGTACTCATACGATGCGTCTCTAAGCTAGTTCTACCCCAGTGTACCTAACCTATCCTAGGTGTAGGACAAGGTAAGAAGTAGGTGAAGTATTCTATAGTATGGTATACTAAGAGTCTGGTATGCTAAGAGACTAGTATGCCAAGAGTCCCTCTAGGTTCTAGTCAGCTCCATACCTTGAGAATGAGAGAGGTGGGAATCTCTTTCCGGATCTTCGAACTCTAATACCCCGCGAAGGGAGTCAGAACACTGGAAGCTGGATTCTCTGCGAGCAGGGATGACAGCGTCTCTTCTCAGTGCGTCAGGCCGGGACACGGGCTCCTCTAAAGTCAAGGTCTCCTCCTTACTTACTTGGGCAAGGGAAGGTATATTTATACCTGGTAGGTGCCTTGGAATGTTAGCATTGACGTGAAGTCGGACAGAGGAAGACGTCAGGAATGAACCCTTAAGGTATAGTGGTTCATGCATAATAAATGAGTTCTTGGAGAAATCAATAATCCTGTGCTAAGGGAACTCCCAAGAGCTTAAGGGTCTGGTTTCTAAGAACTCGTTGTGATGTTAGGGTGGACGGATGTCAGTGACCATGCCTGTATTTGGAGTGCATGGCTAATGCCTAAATAAGGACTGGGATTTTATGCCTATATAAGGGCAATGCGAATTGTGCCTATATAAGGACATGTTTCGGAAAAACCTATATACGGACACCTAAAGCGGAATACAACACCCACTCCACTTTCGAATGAACGATAATACTAAATGCTAAACATTAAATGCTAAACATTAAACTGAGTACCACATGTTGCTAAAAACATTTCTAAAAGCATATTAAAAGAAGTTTAAAAGAAACTGTTGCTAAAACATGTAATGAAATAGGTACTGTACATTTTAAAGCATTTTTTCATTCTAGGCATATATCATAAATAAAAATGCAACAGGAATGAATAAACAGAAATATATACATATGACGAAATGGTTGACAAGTTTTCAAAAATCAAAGGCCATTTCATATTATGGTACTAAATGAAATTACAGTAAGATAAGGTGACAGTATGTCCCTGGAAGTATTCAAGGAAGTCCGTTTTATATGAATAGTTCTACTGTAAGCAAATTGAGTTGCCATGTATTTTCAAAAATAGAGAAAAAGGAAAAATTCAATTTTAGGAAGAGTTCCAAGTTTTGAAAATATGGAGGCCAAATTCATTGCGTCCCTGGCACACTGTGAGCCGAATCAAAGTCAGTGTATGGGTCTGGTGTAAAGAGGAAATCATCTATTTCTGTAGACAAAATATCTTCTACCGATGTCGGTGACATTTGGAATACCTCATTTAGAAGGTTAACTGCACAGAGATGAGAAGCATCGCCCTCAGCCAAGGATGCTGCAGCAATGTTCGCGTCCGTTGTTACCTGTGTGCCTGTTGATCCATCTCGTACCTCAGCAGCAGCTGGAAGCGTCTGTGAGATCTCAATGAATGCCATCATCAGGATTGGTAGCCTCTGGGGACAACACAGAGCATGGGCCGTTATCGGGTCCAGCAGAGTATCGATATCCGTTGGCATGACTGATGGGAGTGTTAGACAGGGGTCTAGCACGCATTCTTCACCGCAAAGCAGGCAGCGTAGAACAGGTAAGATGCAATCTTGCCAGATTGGTCTAAATGACAGAAACCATGTTGTATTAAGTTCCGGTAGATGAGGTATGCCCAAAAGTTGCACTATGCGCTCACGGCACTTCCGTTCTAGGAGAGCTTTCTCCACATCGCTCGGAGTGATGCCGGTGAATAGGCTTGCCATAGCGTAGTAGTAGGAATAGAAACTGGATTCCTGCAACAAGTGCTAGAATTAATGGCACACCACCAAACACCGAATGTGTGAAGTTTGGGATGATTCCGAGGACTGCCTGGAAGGGTGCTAACAGTCCTGAACAGATGGTCTTAAATACATGTACAATCCCGCTCGTATCAGACATGTTTAAGATACGTCCCATCATTTCTACGAAATGTATAGGGCAGTTTGTACGAATGAAAGCCTGTATCTCAGCCGAAGTCCTCGCAATTTGTAAATCATAGGTTTCTTTGGCCGAGGTCAAAGGCACGGTCTGTTGCAAAAGCATGGCTTTCATTCTGCTTAAAGTATCAAAACGTATAAAAGAAACATTCAATGAAGGCCATAGAGGCGACTCCCTGACTGTCTCTGTTTGGGGGAATAATACTTGCATACAGCAAGTAACCCTGGAGTCTACCTTTACCAGATATGGGATTCCTGGCAACATGCCACAGCAACTCTGATCATTCAACATGAGGTAACTCCCATTAGAAAGTTGGCCAAACGCTGGATTAATCACAGCAGCTGGTGTACCTTGTAGGTGACAGGATAAATTTGCCACAGAACCATTACAAGCCCCGTGTAAAGAAATGTCCTGACATACGAGAGAACCGCTTAATGCCTTTTCACAGTTTGTACCGCTTAGAAACACTTCACGATCCCCACTCCAACATCTGTATTCGTAAGGTATATCCCAGGATGTCTTAATGTATTCTTTACCCAACCTTTCATACTTGCCTGCTTGCATTTGTTTGAGGCAATACTGAAAATGAAAAGTAGAGACAGGCAGAGTAATTTTGCCATGAATAAGCCATTCTGTAGCTGGTTTTTCTGCCACTGTGAATGGTAATTTTTCCAGTTTTTCAATGCTCAGCACTGTATACTTTGCTCCCCTTTGTGCCAATTCGATCTGTTTATCTGTTAGATTGTATTCCGAAAACAGAGAAGACGTGTTGATAAAACGCCACGGCACATAGCCCGCACGCAAAGATTGCAGCGTCCAGCCTAATAACATAATAGAACGTAACTGAGATTGGCCTTGTTGTAACATGGCTAAATCTTGTTCCAGTATGTCAATAGCAGAGGATACAATGTTGTCCAATGAATAAATTCTGGATGACAAAGTTGTTAACCCATTGTCGACCACAGTGAGAGATTTCTCTAAGTTAATACGATCAAGTTCACGTATTCTTTCTGCGGCCTCTGCCTGTGAAACCTTCCATATCTCATTATAAGCAGCATAAATGCCGGCATATATGAAATGTTTTTGACACAGTTTTCTTGGTCCTAGCAAGAATTCCCTAAGGTCTGCGTCTTCTTTAAGTAAAGATAAGTGTTGTTTCACATCCTCAAGTGTAGACTTTTGTAACCAGTCAAGGCACAATTTTCCTACACTGTATGTTGTTACTACCCGCGGATGTTGTCTTTGAACATATCATGGGTCTGGCCTATGGATAGTAAAGCCCTGTGTTTTATTCAGGATTCTTTCTTGACAGATGTTTGTGTCTGTGGGCCAGATCAACCATTTTTTCCAATCAGGATTTGTTTTGTAATATAGTGTCTCTATCACGAAAACTGCTCTACCTCCTCTTGGTGGTAGGCCGTGTTTTATAAGTTTTAGAGTGATGGCTCTCCTTAAGTTTGGAGGGATGTCTATAACACCCTCCTCGGTTTCATTTAAACCTGTAAGGTTAAAAGCTGTTACGACTGGTTGAGCCGCAGCTACACCGTTCCCGGTGTCATTGTCCCCGTGTATGGACATTTGTTTTTTGAAAAATGTAGACCAAGTTTCAAGGAAACAAAAGATAAGGTGCACAATATTTTGGAACACTGTATCCTTCAACGTTGAACAAACCAAACAGCTAATATATATAGGATTTTTGTCCAATTTAGCTTTGGCGGATATTTAACCCTACCCACTCCAGACGTCTTATGGAGTATGTGAGTAGGGGTCTCTGAGAAAAAGCACGACTGAGTTACTCAGTATCTAGCGTTAAATTACTGCCTTACCAAACGGTTGGGCGCCATGTAGTGTAGTTCCTATTTCCCAAATAGGCTCTGCGCATTGGAATAATATACCCTATAGGTTTGACATAGGACTGAGGTCAGTATGTCCCTTTCGAGTATATTAAACTTAATTACTTTGTGCCAGCTAGCTCAGAGGCCACTAGAAACTCCTTGAAAACAAGAAGGGAGTAGTTTCTGGCAACCGCATAAACATGACAACTTTGTTTCCCTTTAGAATCGGAACACTCTCAGAATCGTGGAAACAATAGATAACAGTTTCACTCAGCTAATCGTGCATGCTTAGTTTCTCCAGAGTTACACAGAAAGAAAAGACGGGCGTTTCAATAAAAGGGATTTATTGAACAGTCTTGTTTCTCGTGTAAGAGATATGAGCTGTTATGATCACAAGACAGTATGCAAGATATATAATGTACAGCGTAAGCAGTAGAAAGAACTAATACTGCGCTAGCATTATCTTTTAGCTATTACACATATATTCATATACATAAAGAACATAAGCTAAAAATGCGAGTACTCATACGATGCGTCTCTAAGCTAGTTCTACCCCAATGTACCTAACCTAACCTAGGTGTAGGTCAAGGTAAGAAGTAGGTGAAGTATTGTATAGTATGGTATACTAAGAGTCTGGTATGCTAAGTGTCTAGTATGCCAAGAGTCCCTCTAGGTTCTAGTCAGCTCCATACCTTGAGAATGAGAGAGGTGGGAATCTCTTTCCGGATCTTCGAACTCTAACACCCCGCGAAGGGAGTCAGAACACTGGAAGCTGGATTCTCTGCGAGCAGGAATGACAGCGTCTCTTCTCAGTGCATCAGGCCGGGACACGGGCTCCTCTAAAGTCGAGGTCTCCTCCTAACTTGCTTGGGCAAGGGAAGGTATATTTATACCTGGTAGGTGCCTTGGAATGTTAGCATTGACGTGAAGTCGGACAGAGGAAGACGTCAGGAATGAACCCTTAAGGTATAGTGGTTCATGCATAATAAATGAGTTCTTGGAGAAATCAATAATCCTGTGCTAGGGGAACTCCCAAGAGCTTAAGGGTCTGGTTTCTAAGAACTCGTTGTGACGTTAGGGTGGACGGATTTCGGTGACCATGCCTGTATTTGGAGTGCATGGCTAATGCCTAAATAAGGACTGGGATTTTATGCCTATATAAGGGCAATGCGAATTGTGCCTATATAAGGACATGTTTCGGAAAAACCTATATACGGACACCTAAAGCGGAATACAACAATCTCTTTGGACTCCTTCGCCTCACATAAAATGCCTGTTAACAAAAGGCTTCTCTTTGAGTCCCACATTATTCAACATCTATGTGGCCCCTGTTAGAAATTGGGTTTCTGGTTGGCTAGTATATGCACCGAAGGCAACCAGAACCAATGACTCTAGTCAGGGTAAGGGAGTTACACACACAAGAACCTATACTCACCTCTTTGGTAGTTTGGCAGGGCAGTCAGGCTTATCCCAGAGGCAATGTGTAAAGCATTTGTGCAACACACACACACACACCAGTGACACACTAGGCACTCCACAAAAGAGACTCCACACAAGTTTATATAAAAATATCCTTTGCATTATACATAAAACGCATAAGACCACAATCACAAGAAAAAATTAAGCACTGATCATGTGCTTCCTTTTGGGCAAACACAAGTGAAGAACACATCACTCACCATGTGCTGTTGGGCTAATTGGGAAAATGAACAGTCCAGTCCTTTCTATGGTCCAGGGAGGGGCACCAACTGCAGGCCGTCCCACCCCACACAAATCAGGGGCTGAGTTCTTCACACAGATTCCAGCCGCCCTTCCAGGCAGGTTACTTTTAGATCCAGCAAGGATCTTTCCTAAAGTCTTTTATCTCCCTGAGACTTCCATCAGGAGGCAAGCACACACAAGCTCTTCAAGATTCTCCACAAGCAGGATACCACAGAAGGGCAAAAAGAGTCAGTCCTTTTCCTCCACCACAAACAGAAGCAGCAACTGCAGGCCAACCCACACCTCACACAGAAAAGGCAGCTCTTATCACACAGTTCTTCCGCTCTTCTTTTTGGCAGGGTCCTCATGTTTCTTGAAGTAAACTAAAGTCCTGGGGCTTTAGGTCCAATACTTACACCCCATTTTGGAATTGTTCTCTTTGCCGTAAGGGTCTCTGAACCCAGTCCAAACCAGTCCTGTCCTCCCTGGTTTACCATGACCACAGGGGGCAGAGACAGCATTGTGAAAAGGAGACACAGCCTATTCAGGTGCAAGCGTAGCCCCTCCCACCACTCTAAATGCAGACCAGCTCTATCCAACCCAGCGATGAGCAGTAGCGGTCGGTGGTGGGAGTGCCGCCGGGCGCTGACTTGGGGCGGGGGAGGGGCAGGGTGGGGGTAGTAAACTACGGATTATGGCCGATTACAGGTAAGTACACATATAAATAAATAAAACGAATTTCGTGTGCGCGCTGCATCACATTTGGCGATGCAGCGCGAAACAAAATTTGTTTTATTTATTTATATGTGTACTTACCTGTAATCGGCCATAATCCGTAGTTTACTCCCCACCCTGCCCCTCCCTGCCCCACGTCAGCGCCCGGCGGCACTCCCACCACCGACCGCTACTGGCGATGAGTCACCCAGGCAAAGCAGGACACACTTCAACCCCCCTTGTGACTGTCTAGAGTGAATGCACATCCCCAGCTACTGTCACTCCAACACCGGATGCTGAATACACAAACAGCAAAGGCACACAGAATGGTAAAGCAAGAAAATGCCCACTTTCTAAAAGTGGCAGTTTGAAACAAAAAATTTAAAAAACACCTTTACCAAAAGTTAATAAATTCTAAGTTCAGAGAGCCTAAACTCAATTTTTCTATCTTGTCCCTACTGAAAGTCACACATGTAAAAATGTTGCAGTGCAGCCCCAATGATGAGCCTTTAGGACAGACACCCTTTCAATAGTGAAAAACAAAATACACAGTATTTCAGTATCAGGACATGTCACACACACCAGTACATGTCCTACCTTTTACCTACACTGCACCCTGCCAATGGGGGAGCTTTGGGTCCACCTTAGGCGTGCCTTACATGTAAGAAAAGGGAAGGTTAGGGCCTGGCAAGTGGGTGCACTTGTCAGGGAAACATGGCAGTTGACAACTGCACACGCAGACACTACGGTGGTAGGTCTGAGATACATTTACAGGGCTACTCATGTGGGTGGCACAAACAGTACTGCAAGCCCACTGGCAGCATTTGATTTGCAGGCCCTGGCACACTCAGTGCACTTTACTAGGGACATACCAGTGAATCAAATATGCCAATCATGACTAGCCAATCACATTCACAATTTGCACAGAGAGCATATGCCCAGAAGCCTATAGCCAACAAAAACAGGGTCAGAAAAATAGGAGGCAAAAGGCAAAAAGTTTGGGAATAAATCTGTCAAAAGGGCCAGGTCTAACAACGCCCTTGAGCAATTGTCAAATCTTGCGGTTTTGAGAGTATATCTTACTCTGATGACACCCAACTTTTTATCTCTTTTAGACATGACCTTGACATGATCAAATCTCGATTCCCTGACTGCAAGAGAAAAATTGTGAACTGAATGACAAGGCATTGTCTTCAATGAAACAGTCACAAGACTGAGATATTGTTATTTGGAAAGACTCAGGAACTCTGGCCTGCTGACTGGTAGCCCGTTGGTTTAGGCCTGGCCCTGAAGCAGGCATTAAAAAACCTAAGCATAGAGTTGGACTAGACACTATCGATGTCACTGCCATGTCATGAGTGATGTAATATGTGATGTCATAGGTAGTGCATTGTGGGGGCGTAAGTTATAGTTAGCTCAGGTAATTATAACTGCTGAATTTCACTGGTTTTGTATGAGTGGAATCATGGCCTAACTATAATGTACCTGTAATCTTTCCTTTTTCCAGTAAATTTATAAGGTTTTTCTAAATTGTATTCCTAACTATAACATCCATGCAGCCTTTGAATTTTCCAGTGAATTTCTATGTTTTGAAAAATGCTATTTCTTAACTGTAAAGAACCCTGTGACCTGTGGATTTATTAGTGGATTTCTAAGGTTTTTTACTTTTATTTCCTAACTGTAACCTGTAACCTTTGAGAGTGGGTGTGTGAGTGGCTGTATAGGTCAGTGAGTGGGTGTGTGAGTGACTGTACAGGTCTGTGAGTGGGTGTGTGAGTGGCTTTGTGCGCTGTATCTCTCCCATTTACAGATTAGTTACAGTCTGTCGAATTTGCGTATAGTATATATATATATATATTATATATATATATATATATATATATATATATATATACAGAAAGAGAGAGATTTATGGGTGTTAAACATATATACTAACCTACTGCAATAGTTAAATTAGTATACTAGGTGCACTACTACTCAGCAATACTACTTCTAACATATATTATGTGAGTGGTTGTGTGGCTGTATGTATCCTTGTGTATACGAGTGTGTTAATTGCTGTATGGGTATATAAGTGGGTGTGTGAATAGCTGTGTGGGCAAGTAAGATGGTGTGTGAGTGGCTGTATTGGTGAGTCAGTGTGAGTGACAGTGGCTGTATGGGTGAGTGAGTGACAGTGTGAGTGGCTCTATGGGTGGGTAACTGAGTGTGTAGTGACTGTATTGGTGAGTGAGTAGGTTTCTGATTGGCTATATGAGTGAGTGAAAATATATATATATATATATATATTTTTTTATATACTGTTTTGCCAATGCCCTAAAACAGAATGGCAGTACTATTCTGCCAGCACATAGAAGAGTTCTCTAGCACCTTAAGGCAATCAGAAATAAGGATGCCAATTTCCCAGTTGCCCGCCATTTCCAACAATTTCTTGATGGGGCTGAAAAAAGTTAAAGTACAGTGTGATTGATGGTGCACCGATAAGAACAAGTAAGGGAGATCAAGAAAAAGAGTTAAGGAGGTTGGAGTACATGTAGATTTTTGAAATGGACTCCAAAGAACCCCAAGGATTAAATATTGCTGATGTCTAAGGTTGTTTCTTTAAATAAATGGATTGCTATGTTCTTAAATGTTATTGAAGTTGTTTTAAATGTCTTTCAGAATTAAAGTGTGGGTGGATAGAATGAAAAATCAGAGCAATTTAACGATCTATTATGTTGGAGTGACTGTATTGTTGATGGTATTAGGAGAATATAGTTTGGGCTGTAGTGAAATTATAAGAGTTGCTTTCATGATTGAATATAAAGATGGATAATACGCCCACTTGCACAACATTGTGGAAGAAAGAAATAATATATTTTATCAAGCACGGATATGCTATGCATCAAAAAGTTACTTTCTTAATGGAACATTTAATTTAAGTATATGAGTTCATTCATTCCAGTTTATACAAACTACTCACAGTAAAATGGAGCCATAGTAGTGACAGTTGGTTATGATTAATTTGTGTTATTCATTTTAGATTTTGTATATCTTGATCATAGATAAAGAAAGATGCAATTCATGTAATTGAATTACGAATGAACTGTTAGAGTAATAATAAAGTAAAGCTATAGGGCTCATCAACTATGTTGTATATTTGTACATTTCAAGATGCCACAATACTAGATGGCAAAACCAAAGAGCATGATGGACGGAGTGTTGAACATTGCAAGCACTCACCCCCAGTCAACTGATCTGGGTTTAATCCATCATCATTCTTTAGCTCACTCCGCCACCCTAGTTCAGAAATGGCCATATGCAAATCAGTCTGACCCTGTTCCTCATGGGAGCTAAAGAATGATGATGGATTAAACCCAGATCAGTTGACTGAGGGTGAGTGCTTGCGATGTTCAACACTCCATCCATCATCCCCTTTGGTTTTGCTATGTTCGCCCTAAGTTGGCAGGGTATGCCCAGACGTGGGTCCCTTGCTCACTTTGCCACTGGATTCAAGATAGCCTGGCTGATGACAGCTGTAAGCCAGAAACCGGTCCCAGGATGCTTGTTTCCGGTCCAGGGAAGACATGGCTTGGCAGTTCGGGCTGGACTGTTCCCATGAGGCACAGGGTCAGACTGATTTGCATATGGCCATGTCTGAACTGGGGTGGCGGAGTGAGCTAAAGAATGATGATGGATTAAACCCAGATCAGTTGACTGGGGGTGAGTGCTTGCAATGTTCAACACTCCGTCCATCATCCCCTTTGGTTTTGCTATGTTCGCCCTAAGTTGGTAGGGTATGCCCAGACGTGGGTCCCTTGCTCACTTTGCCACTGGATTCAAGATAGCCTGGCTGATGACGGCTGTAAGCCAGAAACCGGTCCCAGGATGCTTGTTTCCGGTCCAGGGAAGACATGGCTTGGCAGTTCGGGCTGGACTGCTCCCATGAGGCACAGGGTCAGACTGATTTGCATATGGCCATGTCTGAACTGGGGTGGCGGAGTGAGCTAAAGAATGATGATGGATTAAACCCAGATCAGTTGACTGGGGGTGAGTGCTTGCAATGTTCAACACTCCGTCCATCATCCCCTTTGGTTTTGCTACAATACTAGATGAGCCTGGGCTTGTCTTCCAGAAATGTTTACAGTCTTGCACTGTGTATATATTGTGTGTTAACATGATGGTCGGCATCGTGATCAAGGCAAATCTCGCTGAAATGAGTTGAAGCGCTGTTGATCTGCAACTCTGCACTTTTGCACAATAAAGGAATTACAGCTGTATCCAGAGTGCCAGTCTCTTACCTGGAGAGGTGGGGGGGGGGTAAATAAAGAGCACATTCAGCTGTTGTAAGACCAGCACAGGCCATACTCCTTATTATCTCTGATAAACTGTTTGGGTATTTTTGCTTGACTATACTGGGCCACTGATGAGTGTCAATTAATATAAATACATGTTGGTTGCAGAGGATACATGCACTAGATTCCTTTTGGTTTGGCTAGCAATCATAAAAGTCTTGTAGTGATTCATAGCAATGGGAGACATTCTTGCCTTTCATTCTGAAACTGGTTCTGCTTTTGTCGCTAAGGTGTTTATGGATGCTATCTCTGCTGTGAAAGGATAACTGCTATATTAATTTCTCTTCCCTCAGTAGTTGAACAGCATAATAGAACAAGCTAACAGCATGCTTAAACAAGCCTTGACCAGTAGGATATTGGATACAGGATTCTTGTGGCTGCATAGCCTTTATGGAGTTTATAAAGAACTAAATAATTTACCTAGAGGAGTATTAGGTTATCACACCTCTTTGGAGTACCAATGTATGTGCCTGATGTTGATGTCCCTAGAAAGGTGGCAAAGTTCAAAACACCTCATCCTGTTTCCCTCTTAGATTCATTGCAGAATGTTTAGGAAACTATAACTAAAATATCCAAAATGAAAAATGTTCTCCCACAAACAAAGATAAAGTTACTAAAGCAGCTGAAGGTTTACTCCCAAGGTGAGAGAGCTACTTCAGGTAAAGGTTGCTGAGAGGCAGGTATTTGGACCATCATACAGATCACCAAGTCCATTTCTTGGGGTAGAAGCCACCCAGACTGAAACCTTCCTGCGACTTTTCTGGTGCAAAAAGTATTGATCAATCACATAAAAAAGCTCCATGTGGCTGATTCTGTTCAGCAGGCCCTTATTGGTATATCCAGAGTAGATCAACATGTCTTCTCCCTACTCTGGAGAAACCTTTCAGAGAAGGGTCCAGCCAGTAAAAATGCTCAACTCAATTCAAAGAATTATGTTACTGTTGTGTCTCCAGCATTACACCACATGCTGTTTTCAATGAGTTAACCTGATGCTTCAGTATCAACAATTGCAACTTCTGCAACTGCTGATTTATTGTGAGCCACCAACAGAACCCTACATGAATTGAAATAATACCACTGCAAAAAACTGTGCTCTATCAAAATGACTCTAATCTAGGTTTTCAAAAAAGACAAATAAACATCTCTCCTCCATTCAGTAACTTGATTCTTGCTTGCTGTTGATTCTGTGATGAATGACTTTTCCCACCATGGTCTTTAATCTGGATTGCTACTAGAGTTCTATTCATTCTGGTGTGGATTATAATGTTGATTATACTTTTGCTTTTAGTACATGGGAACTACGGGGCATATTAGCAAGACCCACGTTAAAATTATCGCCGTTTTAGCGGCAGGAAACTGCCGCTAAAACGGCGATAATGGGCTTGCTAATATGCGTTATGGAATTCAATAGAAGCCCAGGTTAGATGTGCAGGACATCTAACCTGGGCTTCTATTGGAATTCTATAATGCATATTAGCAAGCCCTTTATCGCCGCTTTAGCGGCAGTTTCCTGCCGCTAAAACGGCGATAATTTTAACGTGGGTCTTGCTAATATGCCCCTACATCCTTGATAAAACAGTGCTATTTCCTGTGGTTCAAGACTTGCAACCTCATTTTTCATCTCACAGAGCACAGTAGGATTATCATGCTGTGAACATCACTGCATATCCTATGCTAGACAATATTGTTTGGGAAAGAGTTCCTTATCAGGTTATTGTATAGAATGATTAAAATACCCTATGCTTTAAAAATGTCCACGGGTGACATTATAATTTCTGATCCTTTTGTGAAGTCATGGGAGATAAATGTTGTTAAATCACTCATGACTGATATTAATTCCTATCCCTCATTAAACGATGAAGATCCTTATTTAAATGCAGAAAATCACCAGGAACTGTCTTGCTTTAAACATTAAGGGCATCAATGCATTCAACAATCAAACAGCCCTAGAGCAATATATATTTGTACACAGTGAAAGCAATTTTGAGCCTGACCGTAAATAGTCCTAGAAATATCTATACAAGATTTCCTAATTTCAATATTGATGACAGGCTTGATTCATCTCCCTTTTCTTATTCTCAAGAACCAGAGAAACTAAAAAAGATCCTAATCACTAATCACAGGTTTACTTATTCCACACAATTTATCAATTCATTTTCAGAACAGGATTATGTATAATAGAGATGTTGGTAAGTTAAGGGCACTAATACTCTGTTTAATGCAGGCATGATTCCTACAATCCAGTCCAAACTGCCAAGCCAAGTCTTACCTGGACCGGAAATAAGCACCCTGGTATCAGTTTCGAGGTAATACTCCTCATCAGCCAGGCTAGCTTGAATCCAGTGGCAAAGTGAGCAAGGTACCCATATCTGGGCATACCCTGCCAACTTAGGGCAAACAAAGCAAACACAAGCAGATTATGGACGGGCACTGAAACTTTTCAGGCACTCACCCCCAGTCACAGAACTAGGTTGAACCCATCATCATTCTTTAGCTCACTTCATCACCCCAGTTCAGACTCAGCCATATACAAATCAGTGTTGACCCTGTTCCTCATTGGAACAGTCCAGCCTGAACAGCCAAGCCAGGTCTTCCCTGGACTGGAAACAATCATCCTGGGACCGGTTTTGGGGTAACACCTCTCATCAGCCAGGCTAACTTGAATCCAGTGGCAAAGTGACCAAGAGACCAATGTCTGGGCATACCCTGCCATCTTAAGGCAAACAAGGCAAACACAAGGAGATGATGGATGGAGCACCAAAACATTTCAGACACTGACCCCTAGTCATAGATCTGGGTTGAATCCATCATTGTTCTTTAGCTCACTTCGCCACTCCAGTTCAGACCCAGCCATATGCAAATCAGTCTTGACCCTGTTCCTCATGGGAACAGCCCAGTCCAAACTGCCAAGCCAGGTCTTCCCTAGACCGGAAAGAAGCACCCTGGGGCCGGTTTCGAGGTAACACCCCTCACAAGCCAGGCTAGCTTGAATCCAGTGGCAAAGTGAGCAAGGGACCCACGCCTGGGCATTCCCTGTCAACTTAGGGCAAACAAAGCAAAGACAAGGAGATGATGGACGGAGCGCTGAAACTTTTCCGACACTCACCCCAAGTCACAGATCTGGGTTGTACCCATCATCGTTCTTTAGCTCACTTCACCACCCCAGTTAGACCCAGCCATATGTAAATCAGTCTTGACCCTATTCCTCATGAGAACCGTCCAGCCCAAACCCCCAAGCCAGGTCTTCCCTGGACCAGAAACAAGCATACTGGGACTGGTTTTGGGGTAACACCCCTCATCAGCCAGGCTAGCTTGAATCCAGTGGCAAAGAGACCAAGGGACCAATATCTGGGCATACCCTGCCAACTGAGTGCAAACAAAGCAAACACAAGAAGATGATGGATGGAGCACTGAAACATTTCAGACACTCACCCCTCATCATAGATCTGGGTTTAATCCATCATCGTTCTTTAGCTCACTTCGCCACTCCAGTTCAGACCCAGCCATATGCAAATCAATCTTGACCCTGTTCCTCATGAGAACAGTCCAGCCCAAACTGCCAAGCCAGGTCTTCCCTTGACTTGAAACAAGCACCCTGGGACCGCTTTCGGGGTAAAACCCCTCATCAGCCAGGCTAGCTTGAAACCAGTGGAAAAGTGAGCAAGGGACCCACAACTTGGCATACCCTACCAACTAGGGCAAACAAAGCAAACATCAGGAGATGATAGACGGAGCACCAAAACTTTTCAGACACTCACCCTAGTCACAGATCTGGGTTGAATCTGTCATCATTCTTTAGTTCATTTCACCACCCGTGTTCAGACCCAGCCATATGCACATAGGTCTTGACCCTGTTCCTTATTAGAACAGTACAGCCTGAACTGCCAAGCCAGGTCTTCCCTGGACCAGAAACAAGCATCCTGGGACCGGTTTTGGGGTAACACCCCTCATCAGCCAGGCTAGCTTGAATCTAGTGGCAAAGTGAGCACGGGACCAATATCTGGGCATACCCTGCCAACTTTTGGCAAACAAAGCAAATACAAGAAGATGATGGATGGAGCACTGAAACATTTCAGACACTCACCCCTCATCATAGATCTGGGTTTAATCCATCCTTGTTCTTTAGCTCACTTCGCCACTCCAGTTCAGACCCAGCCATATGCAAATCAATCTTGACCCTGTTCCTCATGGAAACAATCCAGTCCAAACTGCCAAGCCAGATCTTCCCTGGACCGGAAACAAACACCCTGGGACCGGTTTCGGGGTAAAACCCCTCATCAGCCAGGCTAGCTTGAATCTAGTGGCAAAGTGAGCATGGGACCAATGTCTGGGCATAGCCTGCCATATAGGGCAAACAAAGCAAACACAAGGAGATGATGGATGAAGCACTGAAACATTTCAGACACTCACCCCTAGTCATAGAACTGGGTTGAATCCATCATTGTTCTTCAGCTCACTTCGCCACTCCAGTTCAGACCCAGCCATGCAAATCATTCTTGACCCTGTTCCTCATGGGAACCATCCAGTCCAAACTGCCAAGCCAGGTCTTACCTGGACCGGAAATAAGCACCCTGGTATCAGTTTCGAGGTAACACCCCTCATCAGCCAGGCTAGTTTGAATCCAGTGGCAAAGTGAGCAAGGTACCGGCATCCGGGCATACCCTGCCAACTTAGGGCAAACAAAGAAAACACAAGGAGATGATGGAGGGAGCGCTGAAACTTTTCAGACACTCACCCCCAGTCACAGATCTGGGTTGAACCCATCATCATTCTTTAGCTCACTTCGCCACTCCAGTTCAGACACAGCCATATGCAAATCAGTTTTGACCCTGTTCCTCATGGGAACAGTCCAGCCCAAACTGCCAAGCCAGGCAATAAGCACCCTGGGACCGGTTTCGAGGTAACACCCCTCACAAGCCAGGCTAGCTTGAATCAGTTGCAAAGTGACCAAGAGACCAATGTCTGGGCCTACCCTGCCAACTTAGGACAAACAAAGCAAACACAAGTAGAAGATGGATGAAGCACTGAAACATTTCAGACACTCACCCCTAGTCATAGAACTGGGTTGAATCCATCATTGTTCTTCAGCTCACTTCGCCACTCCAGTTCAGACCCAGCCATATCCAAATCAGTTTTGACCCTGTTCCTCATGGAAACACAGTCCAGACCAAACTGCCAAGGCCGGACTTCCCTGGACCGGAAACAAGCACCCTGGGACTGGTTTCGGGGTAAGACCCCTCCTCAGCCAGGATAGCTTGAATCCAGTGGCAAAGTGAGCACGGGACCCACGTCTTGGCATACCCTACCAACTTAGGTCAAACAAAGCAAACATCAGGAGATGATAGGGGGAGCGCCAAAACTTTTCAGACACTCACCCCCAGTCACATATCTGGGTTGAACCCATCATCATTCTTTAGCTCACTTCGCCACCCCAGTTCAGACACAGCTATATGCAAATCAGTCTTGACCCTGTTCCTCATTAGAACAGTACAGCCTGAACTGCCAAGCCAGGTCTTCCCTGGACCGGAAACAAGCAAGCATCCTGGGACCGGTTTTGGGGTAACACCCCTCATCAGCCAGGCTAGTTTGAATCCAGTGGCAAAGTTACCAAGAGACCAATGTCTATGCCTAACCTGCCAACTTAGGGCAAACAAAGCAAACACAAGGAGATCATGGATGAAGCACTGAAACATTTCAGACACTCACCCCTAGTCATAGAACTGGGTTGAATCCATCATTGTTCTTCAGCTCACTTCGCCACTCCAGTTCAGACCCAGCCATATGCAAATCATTCTTGACCCTGTTCCTCATGAGAACAATGCAGTCTGAACTGCCAAGCCAGGTCTTACCTGGACCGGAAATAAGCACCCTGGTATCAGTTTCGAGGTAACACCCCTCATCAGCGAGGCAAGTTTGAATCCAGAGGCAAAGTGAGCAAGGTACCCGCATCAGGGCATACCCTGCAAACTTAGGGCAAACAAAGAAAACACAAGGAGATGATGGAGGGAGCACTGAAACTTTTCAGACACTCACCCCCAGTCACAGAACTGGGTTGAACCCATCATCATTCTTTAGCTCACTTCACCACCCCAGTTCAGACTCAGCCATATACAAATCAGTCTTGACCCTGTTCCTCATTAGAACAGTACAGCCTGAACTGCCAAGCCAGGTCTTCCCTGGACCGCAAACAATTATCCGGTTTTGGGGTAACACCCCTCATCAGCCAGGCTAGCTTGAATCCAGTGGCAAAGAGACCAAGGGACCAATATCTGGGCATACCCTGCCAACTTAGGGCAAACAAAGCAAACACAAGAAGATGATGGGTGGAGCACCGAAACATTTCAGACACTTACCCCAAATCATAGATCTGGGATTAATCCACCCATGTTCTTTAGCTCACTTTGCCACTCTAGTTCAGACCCAGCCATATGCACATAGGTCTTGACCCTGTTCCTCATTGGAACAGTACAGCCCGAACTGCCAAGCCAGGTCTTTCCTGGACCAGAAAGAAGAATCCTGGGGCCGGTTTCGGGGTAACACCCCTCATCAGCCTGGCTAGCTTGCATCCAGTCGCAAAGTGAGCAAGAGACTCACATCTGCACATGCCCTGCCATCTTAGGGCAAAGAAAGCAAACACACATTGCTTTTGAATTTGAATAAAAGCCTCATTTTTCTCAGATGAGGCTGGTGTGGCGATAGACTCTAGCTCAGAAGGCCACGAGAACGGGAACAGTAAAATGACAGATAGCCAAAGACTAGAACTTCTGTCCTGGCACTGTTGAGTTCTGGACAGTTGTTGTTCCTACCGGGAGCAACAGCGGACATGCAGCCACTGAAGTGTAGAAACTACTTTAAGTATCATCGGTGTAGGACATGAGCTCAAGTCTAAGAGATCTAATCATCACAGAAAGAGAGGATATGTAATTGTTTAATAATGTGAGATTGAGCAAAGTTTCCTCGGGGACTTCAATTTTTCCAGCATTTTCAAAGGATCAGAAAAGTTTGAGCAAGACAGAATGGCCTCTAATGGAAAGGAAGGAGGCATGCCAGTCTAGGGCTTTCAGAAATATTTCACTCTCAAAGAGATACTTGATCATGATGGAATCGGAAGCCATGTCAAAGGCTGGTGAAAGATTCAAAAAGTACCAAAGCAACTGAGGCCTTTATTGTAGAATAGCCCTGTGGTCGTCCGCCATGGTGCACGGTTTCTGTCATGTGCTGGGCTCGAAGGCCCTGAGTGGCTTGATAAATCTGGTGTAATGCAACACAGCGCAAATCGCTGTGTTGCATTGTGGTACTCTGCCCCAGGGAGGTATTCCATGGGTGGTGCATAGTGTTCCCACACAACACCAAGGAATTTTGATGCATTCCCAGATTTACCATAAGTGGTAGACCTGGGAATGCTCCAAATCTGCTACGCCTCTCCACTTGAGGCGTAACGAAAAGAAATGCATTTATTTCTCTGCAGTTTTTCCTCCTTCTATGTGGCCTGCATTCTGCAGCACACATAGTGAGAGGTAAATGCCTCTGGGTATTATTTTTGTGCAGGAAGGTGACCCTTCCTGCACAAAAACAATCCTGCTTACAACGCAGGCACCTTTGCACCTTGGTGCAATGGTGCGTGCGTTGGCCCAAGGCAGCACATTGTGAACTAGTGCTGTGAAAAGGCAGGAATGCACCATGTAATGTTAAATACCGCAAATTCCTGCCCTTTCCCTGTCAAGCAGCACAGCAGGGTGGCTTTCTGCTCTGTAGTGCGTGAATATTTGATTAATATGCCCAAGAGTTTTCCACCTTTATTGGTTAATTGTAGGAAAGGTGGCACATAGTCATGTTTTGTCCTAAGCAGATGCTACCACCATTGCTACATTGCCCATCAACTGTAGTGATCACTCAGTGCATTTTCGGGCACTACCTACGAAAACTGTCTCAAATGTAACTGTTGAAATTGCAAAATCCATGTGTTAGGGTAATATTGGGCATGTTTGTGTGCAATATGCACAAGTGGGAGCAGGTGGATATTTTACAACTGCGTCACTTTAACCACAGAGAAGGTTGGCTGACACTGGTGACAGCAGACGAAGCCTGCCAGGCCAGGTTATCCTCTGTGGTAAAGATTCAGGGAATGAGAAGTATCTTTGATGCACTGGCAGGCACTCAATGGAAAATACATTGAGCCTGTGGTGAAGTGTATCAGTTCTAATGGTGTGCCTGGAAGAGACTTGAGAGTGTCAATGAGGCTTTGGAGGCTTAGGCGTCGACAAAAACCAACTACACAGCACACAGTCTATCTTTACACTGCTAAGTGGTTTCTAAAACTTCACAGATCTCAGAAAAGTGAGACCTTGGCAGCCAACAGTGCAAAACTGAATCTACCCCCAGGAAACATTACTTCCTTACAACAGCTTTACACAGTGACCATTAATACATTTAGGGCACAATTCCGATCTCGGTCGGAAGGGCTCTGAATCGGATTCAGAATTGCCTAAACCGATCCAGAGCCCTTGTTTACGAACGAATCGTTCGCAGTTCCGAATGACCAAGTACGATGCCTGGAAGGCCTTAGCACTGACTGAATTGGTTCCGGAAGGCATTCGGAGAGATGGAGCCTTCCGGAGCTGATTTGTATAGCTCTATAGAGTAGGTTTTCAAAGCGAGCAAGTACGATGAATAATTCGGACAGCTTTTTCAATTCGGTTTGCCTGGATCAAAAAGCCTTCTGGAATCAGTCTTTGGGGGCCCGTAGCAGGCCCCCCTTCACCCGGGGCCCTCCGAATCGGTACCCATGGGTCCCCTTTTCCCAACCATGCACAGTGTGGCAGGCACCAAGGGGTGTCCACCACAGGGTGCACGATTATCCCCAACCACCCCTTTTGTCTATGCGAGCATGTGTTCGCGTTAGGAACACAGGCTCCCATTCAAGTCAATGGGAGCCCGTCTGAATCGTATACGGATGCATTCAAATGCATTTTACTCATTCGGTCAGACTCTCTCTATCCGAGTCGTCCGGAAAGCATTCCGGACCCGAGTCGTTCGGTATGCTTTCCGAACGAGATCGGAATCGGGCCCTAAGAGTCTAGAAACAATGAATAAGTAATGTAGACTTAACGAGTTAAAAAGCACAGGACATGACTTACTCCCCTCTGGATTTTCAAGCAGCTGAGCAATGATATTCAGCAGTAGTGGGGGACCTTGTCCCTTATAGCTGTGATGCCCCAATGCACCAAAACTGTCCCACAATAGTTCCAATGAGGTACACCTCTTTACACCAACAGCGTTAGCTTCTGGTCAAAATAAATTGAAGCAAGCTTTGAGGAGTCCAAACTAGCTAAAGTGACTTAAAAGATGAAGGCCCAGAAAGAAAAGATAATAGAAAAGGAAAAGGCTGGGGATCATAACTTCAAAGCAGAAAGCCTTAGAGATGGTGGTTCTCCTTCTACAGTGACCCCTACAAAAGCTCCTGTTAACTCCCCCCACCCATTTTCCTCGCACAATGTGTTTTAGGCAGGCCTGTTCTCAGAACCATAGTATAGTCTAGACACTTGTAGAATTTCAATCTGGGATGCCAGAGGTTGCTAGAGCTGGATTGACACCCAAGGTTTCAGTAGCTAATGGAACAAGAGGTTCTATTAGGTGGGCAACTAGGATGATGATCACACAAGAAATATTCTTTCCACACTTTTACTGGCCTGACATGAACTTAAATGTCAAATAGCTTTGCCAGACCTATAAAAATTGAAAGTTGTCTGAATTGGCTGGAGGTATTCCTTTTCTCTTTAGGTTGTGCAAAAGGAATTACACTGTCCACACAACACAGAGCTGTAGTCATCTTGTTATCACTTTTGTCACTTATGCACATTCACTGTGCTGTTCATAGACGTAACTTAGACTTGTTCGTAATTTACATGTGTAAGTTTACTCTTACATTTTTTGAGTAACTATTCTACTTCTGGCTACTTACAAGATCTGGGTGTAACGTTCCTCAAAAGAGTAGACTTACTTGTCTCCAGCCTCTGAAACAGGGGGTGGATGCAAATATGCGAGTGTAAATTACTACTGCCAAAAAGAAACAGTAGTAAGTCCAGCACCACACATGGTTAGCCACTGATACTTCAACATCCCCCATCCTGTAGAAAATATTGGAGATAGGGTCTTAATATAAAACCACATAGGAAACAATTATAAACTATATTAAATATTTCCAAACTGTTAATAATATAACAAATTATAATATAATTAAAAAAAGATATTAAACAAATGTTTAATATGTAATTACAATTTATTTTAACAGCTGCTTTTAATTAAAAAATTATTGTAACATTAAATATTAATAAAATCTAATAGAATGTAGTTTAAATAATCCTGTAGTCAAGTCAAGTCAAATATACTTTTATTTGATTTCGTTAAAAATCATAAAAGGGTGGAATAACCACCATAGATAAAACATGCATAAAGAGTACACAATTTTTAAATTTAAAAAAATCAAGAAAAGACATGAAACATTTTTTCAAAATGCAAAAAACAATGGTTAAAAAAAGTTTTTTTTTAAACGTGCAAGCAGTGCAATAGAGGGGTTTCGGGGCTGAGTGATCTGAAATTACTTAAGTTGATTAGAAGCTTCTATTTTGTCCAGTTCTTTTGCCGCGTTTTTCAAAAGTTTATGGCACTGCAGGACAGTGGGATTGATGAGCCTCCGAGGCATTGAATCACTGCTGCTCTACAAGTTCTCACTTGTTCCTTCCTAAGCACCTCCCGAAGGACCGTTTTACGTGTTTCTGCTAGGGCAGGGCAGATGCATATTAAATGCTGTAGGGACTCATCCCCTACCCCGCATAGGCGGCATTCCTTTGATTGCCATAAGTGTTTCCATTTCGGGGTTAGGTCCTTAGATGGATATGACCCAAGCCGTAGTAACGTAAGAAAGTGCTTTCTCTGGTGAGGGAAATGATCAAGCAAATAAGGTTGGGGTTGCAGCCTTTGGTATGACTGTATCACGGTCCAGGCGTGGGATTTTTTGCTAGAGCTGTTTTGTCTAGTAACAATGAGTGCTGTTTTATCGCTTTGTTAACCGCGGATTTAAAACCGATGTAGGTAGGAACAGTAAGCCAGGCCTCCTCTAGCTGTAAACCCGAGAGCGAAGCCTTCAGAGCTTTGAAGATTGAGTTATTAAGCCTGGCTTGATTTTCAATCTCTACCCAACAATAGTGAGCAAGTGTGTTGTCCTCTGCGTTCCTCATCCTCCAATAGTACTTGGCTAGTGCGCCTTGTCTGTCTGGGATCTGATTTTTTAGGCCGTATTCTAGCCGAATTTGAGCTTGCGAGATGTAACGGGGAATTGCAAACAATTTCTTGAAAAAGATTGACTGTGCTATGTTCAGCCCTGTGGCATCTTTGCCATTTAAGATTTCTGTGCCGTATGAGATGGAGGGAAGGAATTTTGCTGCAATAACCTTTAGTAGATGGCCGGTAGAGCAGCCTGTGAGCTTCTTTTTAAGAATTTTAAAGGCGAACAGCAGCTGTTTAGATTTTATGCGACCTTGGTCCAGGTGTGTCTTGAAGTTGAGATTGCGGTCAATTTGGAAGCCTAGGTATTTATACGAGTCCACCTCGGTCAGAAGTCGCTTGCCTAAGGTCCAAGTAAATTTACGGTTTTTCGCTGCTTTAAGATGTTTGACAAAGCGCATCACCTTCGTTTTTTGGTGATTAATGATTAGTTGAACCGAGGTGGTATATATTCCTAGTTCGGTGATTAATCTTTGCAAGCCAACCGGTGTTTGCGCTAGGAGAACAATATCATCAGCGTATTGAAGGCTGGGTATAGGGGTGTTGCCAAGCTTTGGAGGATCAGCTTGAATCGACCGAAGGTGCTCATCCAGGTCAGCGATGTAAATGTTGAAAAGGCAAGGCGCCAGCACACACCCTTGTTTTAACCCATTAAGAGTTGTGATCTTGTCAGTTATGCTGAGCCCGTCTCCTTTCCTGATCTGCACCCACGTCTGAGAATATAGGTTAATTATAGCCTCCAACAACTTGGCTGGAACCCCCAATTATACATTTTTGCCCATAGCGTGACTCTCGAGACTTTATCAAAGGCCGCTTTGAGATCGATGAAGCATGCATACAGTGGCCTTGATTTTACGAGAGCTTGGTTGGCTAGGAGGGTTACAGCAGAAATGTTCGTAAGAGTGCCCATCCCGGCCCTGAATCCGGTTTGCGTGTAAGGGATAAGTTTTATTCGTGCCACCCAATCCTCTAAATCCGCCAACAGGTTCGATGCGTATATTTTCGCCTCCACGTCGATTAACGCAATCAGTCTATAATTTGAGGGGTCAGAGCGAGGACCCGACTTGTATATTGGACTTAGAATACTTCCCCTCCAGGAATCGGGGATCGTGTTGAAGACTAAAACGTCCGAGAAAAGAGGAGTCAGATGGTTCGCCCACAGTTGTGGATTTTGCCGAAACAAGGCATTTGGAAGGCCATTGGGCCCTGGGGCACCCTCGGATCTTAAGTTTTTTATTATTTTTAGGACTTGCTCATTAAGGATCCGCGGTGAGGAGTCTGGTGAATCAGAGATGGAATCATGTTTTACCGGATGTCTGGCAGCGGCTCCGTTCCTTGTTGGAAAGTCAGCGATACCTGGAGACGAAGTTTCGTTGTATAGTGATTCAATATGAGCTCTCCATGTCTCCTCCATTACGTCCGAGTTGTGGTGTCGATTCCTACCGTGGGTGAGCTGGTTAATGATTCCCCAAAAGAGCTTGGAGTCTCTTTGATTGCAAGAGTAATGGAGTTTCGCCCAGATGTTTTCGTGAAACGCTTTCTTAGCCGCCTTTATGTCTCTTTTTAGGTCTTTTCTGGCTTTTGAAATTAAAAGCAGGAGGTCTTGGGGAAAGGGTGATCCCCGGGATCTTAATTGGCGTAAATGTTTATTCAAATGTTGTTTTTGAGTTCTGAGGCTTTTAGTAAACCATATTGCCCCTAAAGGTTTTCCTGCTTTACTGTCAATTGCTGGATTGGAGCATTTTTGGTTTAGTTCTCTAATAAACAACTCCCAGGCCAAGATGCTTGATGGTTCTGTTTTGGATTTCTCCAAAATGCTAATGCATGTGCCCATAAGGTCGCATATGTTATCCTTTTTCCATGTGAGACGTTTAAGGTTATGGCAGTTAAGCTGTTGTAGCGTTGCATTAACAAGGATTGGATTTGCGATTTTTCTTAAGAGCGTAAAGGATTGCGGTTGGTGGTCGCTCTCTGCTCTATCCAAAATTTGGAAGTTCGTAATGTAAGGAGCAAGGTTATGATCCGTAAAAGTGTAATCGATGGTTGAGGCTCACTTTTGAGTGACCCTTGTATATGCTGCTGGGCAGTCTGTCGGGCTTTGGCCATTGAGCATGCGCATTGAGAGATCGTGCAGACGAGCTGCACATTTCTTACCTAGGGTGTCACGTCGATTTGAGGCCCGAGCGTGTCCCCTAATGCCTTTTGACTCTTGCAATAAATTCATATTGAAGTCCCCGGACAGGATGATATTGGCGTCAGGATAGGCGAGTTTTAATGTGGCAAGTGAGGCTAGTAAATGCTCAATGCTTACTCGTTTTTGTTTGAGCGCGGGGTGGATGTAAGTGTTCACGATCAGCAGGCTGGTTGAGGGCGGGGCTTCAAGTTTGACACATTGCAACCAGAAGGAATCAAGGTCTATAGCGGAAGCAAGACCAGAAATATCAGTTGAAATGAAAGTGGAGAGACCCCTTTTGCTCTCCCTTGGTTAGTCCCCTTCTTGGCAGGTTTCAGGAATTCCTTGTAGCCGACTAGAGGTGTAGAGTTTGTAAGCCATGTTTCCTGAAATAGGAGTATGTTATACTGTGTGATGAACTCCATAAAGTCAGGATCTTCTAATTTCGTACCGAGTCCAAACACGTTCCAGGAGCAAATTTTAAAGCCTTTAGGTGGATCAATGGCTACCTGTGGGTTTTTTCATGCCCTGGCTTGAGATGTTCCAGCCATGTTTGGATGCAGAGGTCCTAATGACTGGCTAGCTTCAGGATGAGCGAAGGTGATTTGGAATGTCCTGGCCTTTAAGGCTATGCCTGATAGAGGGCTACAATTGTCCGGGCCTTTGGCACCTTTTAACAGGCCTGCTGAATGTTTGGGCAGGTTTAATGGACTAGGATAGCATGGATGGTCGATCTTTTTAACTTGATACCCCACTTTTCAAGGGGATCCCTCTGCTGCCAGATTTGCTCGGTAAAGAGGGGGTCTGTGAACGTGGCCGTAGTTATTTCTTGGAATTCCGTGGAATGTGGGTTCTGTTTGAACTCTATACTATCAATGTCCCTTGTATTGATGTGACTCAAGGGGGGAAGGGCTTTGAATAGTTTTAATAGAACACTTCTATTAAGGATGTCGTGATTGCCCCTTGAAACATAGTATGGAATAAATTCCATTTTTTTTTTTGTATAGGAAATAGTCATGCTGCCGCACGCGTTCGGCGCCCATTATGGTTGTTTTAGCGCCCCTTTCGGCTCGGAGTGTGACAAGGGCGGGTGCAAAGAAACGTTGGTATTGTTTTGGGTATGAGTTTCGTTGACCCTTGTGTTGGTGATATCATTGCATCCCGGACTCGGCTTGTCGGTTATCACTAGGTTACAACAAACTTTCCCGACATTTTCCTTGATCGTGTAAACCTCTATAGGGCACACTGCGCTTACTTCTTTCATTTCAGTCCTAGATGGGGATACAAGTTTTATTAATTGTGTGGCCGAGGTGTTAGGATGTTGTTTCTCTTTCCTAGTTGGGGGTTTAAATAAACTGTATAGTTTGTCTGACAGCGGTTGTTCCCTTTTGATGTCGTTTGGGCTACTGAGTGTAGTCGGGGAATCGAGTGGCATAGTCAAGGGTTCCTTACTGCTTATTGCTTCCGGGACATTTGAGGCCTCGTCGTTTTCACTTTGTTTCCTTCCCTGTTCAGATTTAGTGGAAATTACGTTAATTGACTGTCTTGGTTGTTTGCCTTTTCTCGCTTTTCTAAGGCGTTTTTCTCCCGCTTAGTCAGTAGCTTGTTTTCTTTTGGCGGCCTTCCTGGTGAATGATCGCTATTGTTAAAAGATTGGGAGGCCGAAGTGATGGAATTGTCGTGGGAGGATGCGGCCGCGAGTGCCGATGTTTTGGCTATTATTGGTGTTGGAGGGATGCCCAAACTAACAGTGGTTTGACTCTCCGTGGGGCTAGAGCCTGCCGTTTTCTTATCCCGTGGGGCCTCATGGGTTTTTCTGGCCTGAGGAGAGATGTTTAGTAGGGCTTCCTGGTGGTGCCCAGGAGATCTGACAGTAATGTTGGGACAGTAGCAAGCTTGTCAATGATTTGAGTGCAATGGCAGTGGCACGATTGGTATGTGGTGTCCTGATCCTGCTGCACCTTCGTGATCATCTCATTAAATCTGTGTAGTTTCTGTTCGACCCCTGAACATGATTAGCTAAGATGTTTAAAAGATCTACTTGTGTATCTAGCTTGTCAGCGTGGAGGGTCATGGCTTTGCCGATAGTATCCAAAGTATTGAGCAGTAGTGGCCAAACAAGAGATGTTGGGGAACAACTAGATTCGCCGGAGGGAGCCTGAGCGTGGTAATCCCTGTTACTAGGAAAGGCAGGAAGAGAGTTACTCTGGCATTCCGGGGGCCTGCTGGATTTATCCCTTTTCTTAGGGTCCTTAATTTCAAGGGAAGACAACGCAGGAGTGGTTCTTGGTGATTCAAACTGAAAGAACGACTCCTCCAGAAATTCAATATGGCTGGAGTTCTGGACTTGGTGGTCTGTTGCTTCACACAGGTGCGAAGAGTGTTCAAAGTTCTCTCTGCTATTTTGCGCCTCAAGGTGTAGGCCTCGTGATAACGTGATCAAATCGCTCAATGGGTTCATAATGTTTATAACTGATTGGTCAATAAGGGTGCCATCCTTAGGTTTTTTAGAGTCTTGGGGGCTCGACGAAGATGAAAGTAATGGCTGTGAGCTCAAAGGAGCTGAAAGAGGCTGAAAATGATGATGGTGAAATTGTGCCTCGATGACTAGGGGCTTTGGCTTTAACTTTTGATGCGGGTCCGCGGGGTGGAGGGCTGTTAATGATAGAATTTGAAGACTTGGGACTACACTATTTGCTTCGAATGTAGCTGCCCAGCCTTTGGCCTGAGGACCACTCCTAGATCCACTCCTAATGGTCTCGCATCTTATCGAGGAACTATCACGTGGAGGGCTTGTGGGAACCTCGCTTGCAGGAACTGTGGTGGAATGAGTTGAAATGTTTATTTTCGGAGTCCCTGAGTGATAAGGGTATCGGGTTTCCGCAGTAGATTTAATAGCAACTTTTAGAAAATCAGTGATCAGAGCCCGTTTGCTGCTATTCCGAGCTAAGTGAGGCCTAGTAGAGGTTGTGATGCTGCCTTTACACTTAGCTTCCGGAGTCGATACTGTGAGATTTGTCGAAGTTGCTGTTGGCTCGTCGCCTACCAGGGCGTGATTTCCATCTTCATGGGCTATTGAAGCTGAAAAGGCCGCCGAATCACATGGCGATTCCAGATTTTCGCTGCTAGGTGCTCCTGGTCCTAAAAGGCGCTCGCTGGAAGGGGCTATAGTAGGTGCCATTAGTTCCTCCTTGGCCTTGTGCTTTTCCTTAGATAGGGGCGCTCCTCTGGTTTTTCCTGAGCGCATTTTCCAGCTTACAGACCTGGATTGCAGAGCTTTAAAGGCCTGGGGAACCGTTGGTGCAGGAGGTGCGGGAGGTGCGGGAGCAGGGCACACTGGGGCGCCAAAGCCTGCACCCAACCTAGTTGAGCCGCTTCAGTAGGCACTCCCGGGCTCAACACTCTGCGGCCCGCCGATAGCGGGGGCCGCGCTCTCGCACTCTCGCTAGCACTGCTTGAAGCCCTGCAGGCAAACTTCGTACTTAGATGTTTAGTGCGTAGTACTTTTCCTCCATGCGCATTACCTGCCTCTCATCTGCCCTCCCGGCGGTGATGACGGGCAATAAGGGCAGAGGGGGCAGAAGGCAGTGGAGGCGTGCAAGTGCCCTTAGTCAGGGTTATCTGGGTATTGTCTCGACGCTTACTTCGCTTAATACGCAGTGGACGCAGTAGGTTCCGCGTCAGTTGCTGCCCCCTTACAATTGGAAAAATGTCCCAAAAAAAAAAAAAAAAAAAGTGGAAAAAATGAAAACAGAGGAGAGAAAGGGAGGGGTTCCAGTCCGCTCTCCGCGCGTTTTTGATAGGGCAGGCTCAGTGCTCAATGCTCGGCTCTGGCTCGGCTCGGTGCTTGATGCCGATGCCGAAAATGGGAGCCGTGGGAGCCGCAGGAGCCGGGGAGCCGCGGGAGCGAGCGCAGGTGAGTAATCCAACGCCACTCCACCCGCTCGACCGGGCTTGACCGGGCTCGACTCCTCTCCACTGTCCCCCAATACCTCTGTCCGGCCCGCAGCTCCACACACAACACCGCACTGCTACGCACAGACCGCTGGCCGCCACCGCCGCTGACTGCTGACCGCTCCTCCCCCTTCTCCTCCTACTCGTTACAGGAAGCAGCTTCTGTCTGACGAAACTCCGGTCTCCCGACAGCCACAGAAAAACAAAAAAATAATCCTGTAAATCACTTTTCGTCATTAGTAATGTATACCTTTTTTTACTTTGTATGGGAACATAGTTTTTAATTTAAACTTCTGAAATTGTTTTTACATTTAATTTAATATATTTGAATTAATTAGAAATGTTATTAAAATTAGCCTAATAGTTTTGAGGCATTTATTTAATTAGCTCTACATTTAAATGAAATATATAAAAATAATTAACATTTTCCAAATTTAATAATTGTTTTTATTTTTTTCTATGATTTACCATGTGGACATCTCCATTCGACTTTGGAGTCCCTATGAGGTAGCGTGTGGAAACATTGCAAGGATAAATCCAGGCTTTTCCACCAACGTCTTCTGTGCTACTCCTTTAAACTGGAGTCCCAAACACCTAGAAGGTAGAATTCTTCTGATACTGAAAAGAATTACAAGATACTGCAGAAAGCACACTCCTGTCACACGGTGAAGGACGGCGCGAAATCCAGCTTCCTCTTGAACCAAAGAGCAAAAATGGTAGGGAGAGCTGTCTCTCTGATGTCCAAAAAGAGATGAGCCAGCAGACTGATGCTACTGAACCTTTGGTGGAATCCTTGCTGTAGAGAGGAGTTTAGGGGAATGTCTTCCACTTTATGCATCTCTGGCCTATCTCCCCATGAGAGTTTATGTATGTTTGAGAGCATTTTGAGTAGTCAGGAAACAAGACAACATTTTTCAAGTTGGGACTTTGACATTTTTGGCTCCCAGATAAAAATGTATACAACCTTCTGGAGCCCTGTTTTCCCAAAGAATCCAAGCTTGCACAACTGAAGGACATTGAGCTACACAAATGTTACTTAGGGCCTGATTAGGATGCGGTCGGAAACGGCTACAACCGGCGGTCGGAGCCGTCACGACCGCATCCTAATCAGGCGGTTGGATTCCTTTCCAACCAACCCATTAGGATGGAGGTGGTCGGAAAGAAATGCAACCAGACATTCCGACTGGCTTCCGTCCTCCAGTCGGAATGCTTTCAGTAATTCCAGGGACGGCTTTTCTGCCCGAGGGATTAAGATGTCGGATTCCGACAGCTTTTCTGTGCCTGCCTTTCTGACACAGAAAGGCTGTCGGAAGTCAACTTTGGGGTGCCCCCAGCAAGGCCCCCATGGGTGCAAGGCCTCCAGATGGCAGCTGAGGGGGTACCTATGGTGCCCCCCCAGTTAATTCCTGTACCTGTGGCAGGCCCCTTGAGGAGCCTGCCACAAGGTGCAGAGATGGACTGCACCTCTTCTCTTTACAATTAGAGCAGTATTCCGGTCGGAATGCATGCTCCCATTGTAAAGAATAGGAGTGCACCAGAACAGTGTTCGGTCGCATCCTAATTCCTGGGTTGAGACCGCCAGCAGGAGGTCAGTCGGTCCCAGTGCCGAATCGATGTCAGACGGACTTAGGTCCATCCGACATCGACATCGGGCCTTTTGTCGGAAATTAACAATGCTAACCAAGAAGAACCATTCACCTTGTCACACCCTTCTCCATTCTAGCCCAAACAATTATCTACATAGTAACCCCCCATAGACTGTGCCTGGAGTGAACCTCTACAGTTTTACCCCATCTCCACTCCACTGCCTGCCAGCCACGGAGGGTATCGAGGTGGAGTTCTACTACATCCTATTGACATAAATTCGCTTTTGGCAACAATTAAATTCGATGGAGGCTTGGGGGTCATAATTCCTGATCCCCTGGACTGTTTTTAGTGTAGTTTTGTTAGTTGGATCATTCCTCATTTCACTAACTTCTTTCTATTTTTTTCACCTTAATGTATTTTTTGGGCTGCTACAATACATAACCTACATTTTCTATAAGAAAATGCTGTCGCTTAGTTCACAATAAGCGCAGGATTCCTCAAGAAAGCTTTATAATTTCAAAACACAGGTTGTTTAACTGTGCCAGAACCCTACCACCCTTCACGTCAAGTCCCAGTGTGTTGTCCCCAGTTGATAATCTGGTTTCCTATGCCTAAGGCCCATGTGGACCAACGCTGGACATTCTCTCTGGGAGCTACCAGTGTCTGTGATGCACAGAGAATTTCTTTGGTTCCAAATACCTTAAGACTGAATCAAGTTCTAGTTTTATGCAAGATGACACTTACTTTCTCCAGTCTAGTTGGTCCATTAGATGTCTATGACTGAAGGCATTGAAAAATGCAAACTTCGGGGCATATTTACAAGGAAAGCTTGTGCCACGCTGCATCATTTTTTTGTATGTAGAGGCAGCGCTGTAATTGCTCCATATTTACAAGGTGACACATCTAGGCTGATATGTCACTTTTCATCAGCTTGAATAACTTTTCCCTTCATCAGAATCGTCTGCTTCACGCTAGCTTTAATATATGCAAGATATGCATTCCCGCCTAAAATGTCCCATAAAACAAACGCAGTGGTATTCATGACTTTTTCCCAAAGTGACACATCTTCGGGAGATGGGCAGCTGAGTTTGTGATGTGTTAAAATGAAGTAGAAATTACACATTGCTTGTGTTTTTTGATGCATGTCTGTAGTTGAGTCTGGGGCATATTTACAAGGAGCTTGTGCCTCGCTGAGTCATTTCTTTTTATGCAGCAGCAGCGCTGTCATTGCTCCATATTTACAAGGTGACGCATCTAGGCTGATGCGTCAATTTTCGGTGGCCTGTGGCATTTTTTTCCATCATCAGAATTGGCTGCGTCACATTAGTTTTAATATATGCAAGGCAGGCGTTCCCACCTAAAATCCCCTGTAAAACTGATGCAGTGGTTTTTATGACTTTTTCCCAAAGTGACACATCTTATCGAGGTGGGCTGCGGAACTTGAGATGCGTCATAATTCCTATGCCTCTAAAATCCGGGCATATGAATGATACATTGGCTGTTTCAGAGGAATTTGACCAGCTGAAGTGACCTAAAACAGTGTAATCTGCAATCAAGTCACATCCCCTCAACAGGTAAGTGCACACATAAGGCAGGTAACACAGTAAATCACATATTACATACCATTAATGACTTATGCCACACGTACGTAGGCATAGTGCTACACATTAGTACACTATGCCCACTTGTATGCATGACATGCAGGACTAATGTAATAGAGTTAAAGGTCAGTTTTTTACCTTTTGACACTCTATTTAATTGGTTCCCATACAGTAGGCTACTTGTGTCAGTCAAAACAGGCACATCGCCTCTGTTTTTTGACGCACTGCTGTAGTTGAGTCCGTTTTATGACCAACTACAGCAATGCGCCACTTTTGGGCCGGATGCCTTGCGGCATCCTTCCCACGCATATGTCGGAATTTCTGACTCATTATTTGGACCTTGAGCCATGGAGCCATGAAAGACCTGGCTCTTTAACAACTGATCCTTCCTATATAGCCCGCCTGCACCGCTTAGATCTTCCCCTTCTAGTGCCAAGATGGCCTCGGGCATTCGTTGCGCTCTACAAATATGCCAATCAATCAATCAAACATTGTAAATATGGCGTCGTAAGGATTTTTCATGCAGGTGCAAGACGTTATAACACATCGCTGCCTTGGCACAGCGACTCGTCCTTTCTTGTAAATATGTCCCTTATTTTTTATACAAATCCCTTTTAAAGGAACATTAAGTAGTGACCCTTTTGCGTTCTCTTGATATTTTTTTTTAAATTGCAAAAAAAGGTTTCATTGCACTATAACAACTCAATTGTATTCTTAGTGGCATTTATTCAGACAACTTTCAGGACACTAAAAAGCGCAACAGTTTTGCCTTTTAATCAATATACAGCATGCAATAACATCATAGATAAACCAGGGCATTTGCCAGCGATCCACATCTACAATCGACGGACAGCAAAAGTAGGCTTTCACACATCAGTAACAGCAAGTCTTTGGAAAAAGGATTTTTATTATTTATTGCAAAGTCTGTTTACAACATTACATTTATAAAAGCAGATGAACGGTTGTTTTAACTTAGAAATAAGGGGCCGTAGTGGCAATACTGAGGGAAGAATGCTGATTTCCACCTGAATCTATATATTTTTTTTTCTAAGAAAGTATATTTTCGCTGTAATTTACTGCTCCAGCTACCCCTGAGTCCCCCATAACAGTGATCCTGTTCCAGCTGTTACCTCTATTCCCTCTTGCACACCTTTAATTGAGCACAATCCGTGATGTTTCTCCCCGCTGTGGTTTTGCCCTCTGGTCTTTTTCTTGTGACCTCAGTGTTGCGTTAATAATATTACATTTCATTTTTTAGTGTGCATGGTTGAGCCTGAAGTGTTAGTCCCAGCTTGGTAATTAAGGGGAGCCACAAACGCACAGTCTTACCCCATTGTAGATAAAGAGTTATTACCAGGGGGTTCATTAGCTGGTGTTTGTACACATCCAGAAGTGGAAGATGCTGAAGGTACTCAAGCGAGATGAGCCTCTATAGAGCACACAGGGGCCCAATTAGGCATGGCTGCTCTTTCTGCTGTTGCTTTATTTCACAATACCGGAATTAGAATAGAAGTATACACATCTGCAAAGCATCCCAGCCCTTCAATATGTATTGAAATATTTCATTCTGAGTTGTTCAGAGTTCATCGGTGCCCACAGGTTCATTGCCTCCTTGGGCAGGATGTACATATGGGGATGGATACTTGTTTTCCCGACAACTCCACAGTATTAAATTGAAGTGAATATGTTGCATTTTGTTCAATGGCAATATCTCGATCTAGAATGAGTGACTGATTGAGAGAGTGAAAGATGAAAGAGTGATTGAGTGCGTGATAGAGTGAGTAAAAACACTTGCGTAGTCGGTATTTTCTGCCTATAAATCTCTGGAATTTCATTGGTACAATCGCAGCGGCTGGGTGGCTGCTTTCAGGGTTGGATGCACTTAGCCGATGAAGACCTGGTTAGAAAGAAACATTACTTTCATTAAATGATATCACAACATTTTTGTTGACGGGTACACCTCCTACTGCGGATGTTCCACACCTTCTACCAGATATCCACTTCCCATGTCCACATAACATCTGGAGCCACATAACACATAATGCCACGGGGCGCAATCAACATGAGCACCTGCTTTTGAGCCCCGGGAGTATTACTGTATCAAATAGGGGGGCGCAACACTTATGCAGACCATTCCATAGTACTGATAGCGCTGGTGCACATGTAGCACCAATGCTACCTGTGGATGGTGTTCCATCATTTGTATGCAGAAGTGATTCCAAAAAATTGAGGGAATCACTACACTTCTGTGCCCACGCTGTATTACGCACAGGCAAACATGGCCTTACAAGGTGCACTTAGAGTGCACTACAAAATGGTTATGCACTGTCAGTGCACTCCCTGAAGACAACCCTCTGGAGGAGAGAAAGGGGATCCCATGGACCCCGCCAGATATTCCGCTGCAGACAGGTGCAGTCATTCACTGCACCTGCCTTTAGGGGGGATCTCTAGGCCCTCTTTCAACTCTTTAAACTTTCTAAAGTGCAGGTGGGATTCCTCATGCACAGAGAAACACGGTGCTGCTTTGAAGCAGTAGTTACGAATTTCACTGATGCTCTGCCCCCAGCGCACCTCAAGTTTGCAGCTGCCCTAGGGGCAGTGCATTCATTGTAACAAGGTTCATTGTCTCAGTTTGAGCCTCAAGCACCAGCTCAAAGGTCCACTTTGGCGCAAACAAGAACAGTGCACCCTATATGTAATTGAGGCCCTGTGGTATATCCATCACCAATGGCTGTTACCATTTTGAAGACTCTGAAGTAAGCCACAATACCTCCATTTTGAGGAGTCCACACTGAGATGACCATTTGGGGGATTCCAAACACCATTCCAACTAAACAAGTTTGTTCGAGTTCATATCCTATCCCAATTAGACAACACAATGCCCCATTTTTCTGGAAATTCTGCCCTGGCCAAACAATAGCATCTATATATAATATGTGTTAAGTACAATTATGCTGAGCATATGCCAAACCCTGACTGCTGCAGGGGTTCCTTGGAGTAGTTAAATTCCAGGGATTACAAAGAGGAATCGGTGAGCCATTGGACTTGGTGTGGAGACTTCTAAAGTTCTCCTTTTGAGGGTGTCTTTATACTGACGAATGTATTACTGAATATCGAACATGGAAATATTGTGATATATAAATATCATGGACAAAATATTGAGGCTCCAAAAAATTGAAAAGTAACTGCATATAGAGGAAATACAGATTTACTATTTCTAACTCCACATCTATGCACATTAAAAAAATATTATATATATATATATTCACTGAAAAAACCATAGGTTTCAGGGACGTTATAGTTAGAAATTCGCATTTAAAAAACCTTAGAAATTCACTAAAAAAACCATAGGTTTCAGGAACGTTATAGTTCGTTGGAAATTTCACTCATACAAAACCAGAGAAATTCGGCTGTTATAGTTAGTTGAGCTAACTATAACTCGCGCCCCCGCAATGCACTGCTGATGACGTCACATATTACATCATTCATGACATGGTCAGTGACATCACTGATGACATCACTGATGACATCTCAAATGACATCACTGATGACATCACTGATGACATCATCCAGTGACTATGTGTTTCTGTAAAGTTTGAATATGTTTAATATATATATCTGCTAAGGTGTATTGAAGAATGAGTGGGTGTATAACTGTCTGAATAGATGATTTACTAGGTGCGTCACTGTCTGTATAAGTGAGTGATTAAATGTGTTTTACTAAATGCATGGGTTAGTGACTAAACTGTGTAAATGTCTGTATCAGTCTGTCAGTTGGTGTGTAAGCAGTTGCATGGGTTGGTGAGTAGCTAAATGAATGTCTATATGGCTTATTGATTGGTTGTCTGAGTATCTGTATGGCTGCCTGAGTGTCTGTGTGTGTGGGTGGGGGGTGTGTGACTCTGTGCATAGATGTGTGAATAAGTGATTCACTGGGTATATGGGTTTAAGATTGCATTTGTGAAGGGCTGTATGGGTGGGTGAGTGTGTGTATGGGTGTGTTGGTGAGTAAATGGATGTCTCAGTGGTACATGTCCAAGTAACTACATATGTGAAAGGCAGTATATGTGAGTGTTGGAGTATATAAATGACTATATGTGAGAGTGAGTGATTGTGAGAGTGGCTATATGGATGAGTGTGTGCTTGTATCAGTTATTGTATAAGAGAATAAGTATGTGTTAGTATCTGTATGAATACGTGAGGTGGTGTGTGTATAACTGTATACGTGAGTAAATGGGAGTGTGAATGATTCTTTGCATGATTGACTAGATGTGTGAGTAACTCTATGGATGAGTGGCAATGTGTGAGTGTCTGTATAGGTGTATGAGTACAAATGATAGTGCTGTATTGATAAGTGACTGCATGTATGAGTGACTGTATGGGTGAATGAGTGCACATGTGTGTAGACCTAGGAATCAGTGAGTCGGTATGTAGTAACTGGTATTGCTGTGTCTATGGTTTCACAAATGGTATTCTGTATTTTAGAGTGGGTGTATCAAAGGTTAAATTAGGGTGTGAGGAGGTGCATCAGATTATCACTTGGATGATGTCATCAGTGATGTCATCAGTGATGTCATTTGAGATGTCATCAGTGATGTCATCAGTGATGTCACTGACCATGTCATGAATGATGTAATATGTGACGTCATCAGCAGTGCATTGCGGGGGCTTGAGTTATAGTTAGCTCAACTAACTATAACAGCTGAATTTCTCTGGTTTTGTATGAGTGAAATTTCCAACTAACTATAAAGTCCCTGAAACCTATGTTTTTTTTTGTGAATTTTTAAGGATTTTTAAATGCTAATTTATAACTATAATGTCCCTGAAACCTATGTTTTTTTCAGTGAATTACATAAATACATGCATACTTCTGTACTGAAAAATGACTGTAACAGTACTGTGTCATGACTCTTAATTCAGCCATGATTAAAACTTAGTTCGCACTGATCAAAATATTGAAGCATGGTGGTGCTAAATGTTTCCTATGTTTATTTCTATTTCTTGTATTCTGAACCATAGTTTATTCATATGTCTTGTATTCAGAATCATAGCAAGTGTGACGCGTTTTCAGTCACGAGGATACAAATGAGACGCTTTGGCGGTTAACAGTTTTCAACCTCAACCAACGTGTGCACATGTCAAACAGTTAACACGTGTGAGGAGGCAAATGACAAGCTTTAGCGGTTAACAGTTTTAACCTTTCCCAACATGTGCATGTGTCAAACAGTCAAAACGTGAGCACATGTTAATTGAAAAACGTGATATCTAGATGCGTGGGGCAGCACTTTGCTTCCATGGAATACTTAGTAACCAAAGACTATATAAACCACACCCCGCCCTTTCAGAATTGCTTACTTTCGTTTTTGAGACTCATTTACCTGTCTCCAGTCTGCGATACAGCTTCCCTTCTCCAGTGTTGGATTCTTCTTTTACGACAACAAAAGAGATTACGGACTTGTAAGTTGTTTGATTAAGGAATAGTAGATATCTATAATACGTGACTATTTATCCGAATGATGGAATTAACCATTGAAATTGCTTCTTGTGCTCTAGGAAACAAGTAGCTAAAAGTATTTCTTGAAAGAATAATATTTAGAATTTTTTTTACTATATCTGGATATCAACACTTATCAAGATATCGAAACTTTAGGTATTTGTACAAAAGATGCTAAAAAGTTCAATGTGGTTTGATATTCAGTTGTTACATTATTTGTTTATTTGCATTTATAGCCAACGTCACCAACTCCTGTTCACAACGAGACAAAATTCAGAAGACACAGTTCACTTGCAAAACCCTACATTCCCGAGTCCCTGAGAAGAGAAACGTTAACGCAATAAGAAGTTTGATATCATTTCTTCATTTCTCTTTTTCTCTCTTCTCGTCCCCATTCCCTTCCCCCCTGCGGATATATAGTCTGAACGTGTATATTGTACTACTTTCATTCTACTGCTCCTCAAAGGGGTTGGGAGCCTGTCGGCCCCAGGACTCAACAATCTGGAATACGTTACGAGGTTAGTGGCCGTCATAACATACTGCCTCAGAGTTTCTATGAGTCACAGTGTATAGCCAGAATAATTGGAGAAATACTTCCATTATAAATCACTGAATGGATAAGTTCATAGATAGTACTTTAAAAAATTCATCTGTGCATACATAGGGGCAGATTTACGTTCCCTGGCGCATCCCTGCAAATCAGCAGGGATGCGCCAGGGAAGATGCGTGACGCAAGTTTACCCTTGCGCCACCACAGATGCGCCGCATTTACAATGCGGCGCATCATGGCGCAAGGATAAACAGATGCGTGACGCATCTGTCGGCGGAAGGGTGGCGCAGTACTGGAGTCGTGTCGCAAGTGCGACGTAACTCCAGTACTGCTCAGGGGTGCCCTATACCTAACATGCTGCGTCACTCCTTACGCCTGCTTGAAGCAGGCGTAAGGATTTGATGCAACAGGGACGTAAAAGTGACTCCGTGAAATCTTGTAGATTTCACTGCGTCACTTTTACGGGGCTTCCTTGTGCAGGAACGCCCCCCCCCTGCGCCGGCACGCCCACATGAAACCTGACGCAGGTTTCATGTGGCGCAGGGCTTTACAACGTGACGCATCTCCCTAGATGCGTCACGTTGTAAATCCCCCACAGCATGGCGCATGATTTGCGCCGCCGCTGCGTCACAAAAGTGATGCAACGGCGGCGCAAAAGTGGCGTAAGGGGCTTGTAAATCTGCCCCATAGTGCCTCAGTGAATGCCTTGAGAAACTCTACATTCCCGAGACCCTTAGAACAGAAACATTGACGCAGTAAGATGCTTGATGACATTTCGTCATTTCGTCATTTCTCTTTTTCTCTCTTCGCCTCCTTATTCTCCTTCTCCCCTTGGGTGATATAGTGTGGCCGTGTATATTCTTCAACTGTGACCCTGTTTCACCTCAAAGGGGTTGGGGGCCTGTCGGCACAAGGACTGAACAATCTGGAATACAGGTTAGTGGCCATCATTACATACTGCCTCACAGTTTCTATGAGTCACAATGTATTGCCAGAATAATTGGACAAATGCTTCCATTATAAATCACTGAATGGATAAGTTCATAGATAGTACTTAAAAAAATTAATCTCTGCATACATAGTACCTCAGTGAATGCCTTGAGAAACCTTACATTCCTGAGTGCCTGAGAAGAGAAACATTAACGCAGTAAGACGTTTGATGACATTTCGTCATTTCTCTTTTTCTCTCTTCTCGTCCTTATTCTCCTTCTCCCCTGACATGATATAGTATGGCTGTGTATATTCTACTACTGCCATTCTGTTTCACGCCGGAGGGGTTGGGGCCTGTCGGCGCCAGGACTGAACAATCTGGAATACAGGTTAGTGGCCATCATAACATACTGACTCACAGTTTCTATGAGTCATAGTGTATTGCCAGAATAATTGGAGAAATACTTCCATTGTACATCACTGAATGGATAAGTTCATAGATAGTACTTCCAAAAATTCATCTCTACATACATAGGGGCATATTATCAAGGAAATGGCGGAGAGAGGCGTTAGCCTTCTTGGCTTAACGCCTCTCTCCGCCACTTCGGAAACGCGAGGCTCCACTATATTAACAAGGATATGATGCAGCCTTGCGGTTCCCCCTGCGATGGCGCTAACTTTCACAACTTAGCACCAACGCTGGCACCCTTGCACCAGAGTGCAAGGGTATCTGCGAGCAGGGAGGTTTGTTTATGTACAGGAAGGTGTCCTTTCCTGCTCATAAACAAACCTAAAATGCCAGTTTGTAACTTACGTGTGTGCTCCTTCATGCAGCACACAAGTAAGTTACAAAACGGCATTTTCAAAAAAGGTTTGTTTATGTACAGCAAGGGACACCTTCCTGTACATAAACAAACCATGCCATTTTGCTTTTACATGGAAAAAGCAAAAACGAGGAGAGATAAAGGATTTCTCCTCCTTTCGCCAAATTAAGAGCAGGGTTTTCCTGGACTTAATTTTGGCGCTGCCTCCTATTAACGCTGCCCTTGTTAATAGGGGACAGCGTCAAAATCAATGGGTGTTGTGGTGATACGCCCACCACAACTACCACTGCACGCCCCTTTCACGCTAAACACAGCGTGAAAGGGGGCCTTATTAACAAGGCAGCGTTAAGCCACGTTAAGTGGCTTAACACTGCCTTGCTAATAAGGCGAAGCCCCTATCGCCAGCACAACGTCACTAAAAGTGACGTTGTGGTGGCGATAGGGGCTTCTTAATATGTCCCATAGTGCCTCAGTGAATGATTCAGTGCAAAAGTACTCCCTCGCTCATTCCATAACAACATAAGTAATCCATGATTGATTTAATTTGTGTGGTATTAGTGCCTACTTGATTCTATGACTGCATCGCTACTGCCTAAGTAACTATATCAGTAAAAAGATAATACCTACCTGTTTAAAACACTGCATTCAAACTGCCTGAGTAAAAAGATGACTTCGAGACTAATTTCTGGGTCATTGTGGTAGTGCATAGGTAGTACCTGAGTGAATCGATGATTAATTAAGTGCAAAAATACAAATGGGGGATTGCATAATTTTTTGGGAAATGTCTGATTCATTGAGCTTGTATAGCACAGCCTCCATGGTTGCATAAAACATTACCCCGTTTATACATTTAACTACCTTGAAACTACTTTTATTCATGAATTGGATTCCTTGGTTTTCCATTTTGCTGTGATAATCAAGATAAATAAGTAAGTTTTCATAACAGAGAACCACACTTTATTCCGTTCAATATTCTTTAGTTTGTACACAAGTTCAATTAAATGGAAATTCTAACTTTCCGCCTCTAATTTAAACTGTTTTTTTAAACAAACTCCAGTAGCTGCTGTTAATCCCACGCTCAGTGTGCTTTTCAAAAGCAATTATCTTATTCCAAATAACCGCAAGTGCTGTGACCTACAAGCAGCCTTCCCGTACAGAGCAACTCTTTCACAACGTGTAACATGTTCCACCAATGTCTTTTCTCCTCCCCCACATGTGCTTGAAGATAGTTTGGTCTGGCCTTCCATTCCTACTTTTAAAACATACATTAATAGCGAACACTAACAGAAAACGCTACTGTTTGAACAACAAAAGACTCTTACATAACGTCGTGAGTCATTCAAATAGCAGGTGGCTCAACAAGCAACTGACATTGACTCAGTCTTCTATGGAAATCTCCCACTACATTTTGCACAATTTATACACTAAATATTTAATCACTCTGAAACACAAGGCCTACCACATTTTTCTAAACTATGCGACTCCCGCATTGTTATCTCTTTTCAGACTTTTTTTTTATAGTAACACCGGATTTCATTCTTTCTAATTTTGCAAGCGCATTTGGCGGGTCCCTTGGTGCTCCTTCCTTGTTTCCGCAGTAGTCGTTCTTTAGCTCCTACTACGAAATGGCTGCCTGTGCTCTACTTCAACCCCATCCACAACAAATACAGCTATACCGTGAACGAATGCTACAACTTTTTGAATGCTAGCCATCAGCGATATTTGGCATCAGATATAGACTGAATTTCCGCTACGTGTACTTCACCTGCGTGCAACCTGTCTTCTACTGTCTCCGGTGCCCTTTTGAATGCGCCCTGGATGTCTGCCTCTCTACTACTTCACGCGATCCCCTGGATTATGAACTGTTGCTGCGTCCATTGCTGGCTCATGACCAGGACTGTTCCGGAGACAATACGCTTGATGGATGCGTTTCATAATGCAATAACGGGAAGATGGAGTACATGCGCTCATACGGAGAGCCTCTTGCAGCAGAGTATCATCGAATATCATGCAAGTTGCCCTGACATGGTCGTGCTTGCAGAAGATACGATGACCATGTTTGTTCTTTCGACTTGCTGAATTGGATGGCGACACTCTTTGCTTGGAGAGGTGAAGATGACCTTTTGGAACTGATTGCATATCACAGTGCTTCTGAGTTCTTGAGCTTCAATGAATCTCCATAAGTGCGTATGGTAACCCGATTTGACGCCCTCTTATTTCTACACTTCATGAACACTGTTTTTTTTTTCTCTTTTCACTTTTCCTTCCTTTTTGGATTTTCAGACATTGAGTTTGTTTACGAATTCCCCTTTACAGACTTGGATAACGCTCTCTTGATGTTTCCGCTCCGTTTCCCTGGTTGTTGCACAACTAGTCCACAAAACGGGCGACTTGGCGTTGGGGACTTTACTGTCTATATTAAAAGTTATGTAGTCTGCAGAGAAACCTCTGAGATATTTTATTTTATGATAACACTTCTTTTTAGCTGAGACTGAAACGTAACTCAAGATAGTCCTTTCTCTATTCTCTTTTTCTGATGACATCTCCCTTTACCAGATATCGATTCACTACTATACAGATTTTTTTTTGTTGTGGCACATATACTACACATTCCGCCATGTACTTTAAAATATTTTTTTTTTTAATGTTTCATGTCTGTGTCATATGTTACAAATACAATACTGACATTTAATTCCTTTCCCACCATGTTTTTACCATCATTTGCCTGTTCCATGTTCACTACTTACCAACTACTAACGAATGTATGACGTTACATCGCAGTCTTTACACCGCGATACATCTACAACGCAGTCATTACAATGCAAGTCGTTACAACGACTTGCGCTGGAGGGCGCTGGACTTAGGAACAGTATGATTTACTATTCCAACTCCAGCCTACGTAACAGTAGGGAAGGTGTTGGAATAGTAAATCATACTATTCCTTAGTGTATAGCGCCATCCAGCGCATGTCGTTGTAACGACTTGCGTTGTAATGGCCACGTTGTAAACGTATTGCGGTGTAAAGACCGCGTTGTAACGGATGTCTCCCACTACTAACAATCTTGGCCTAACCAAACGCAAACCAGAAACCCTTTCCAGGTTACAGTTGACAGTCTCACCATATTACTAAAAGGATGCATACATCTCCTGTTCCTTTTTGTAGTGGCATCATACTTAAAAGAAACATACAACTACATCTATACCTGTGTTTTATAGCTATCGCATCTTCCAATATATAACTCGTGTGAAAATACATGTTCAAGCATTGACATACCTCAGCAAAATTAAGGGGGATATTCACAAGGAAGTGGCGGAGAGAGGCGTTAGCCTTCTTGGCTTAACACCTCTCTCCGCCACTTCGGAAAAGCAAGGCTCACCATATTCATAAGGACATGGTGCAGCCTTGCTTTTCCCCCTGCGATGGCGCTAAGTTTCACAACTTAGCGCCAACGCAGGCACCCTTGTTCCAGAGTGCAAGGGTGTCTGCAAGCAGGGAGGTTTGCTTATGTACAGGAAGGTGTCCCTTCCTGCACATAAACAAAACTAAAATGCCAGTTTGTAACTTACATGTGTGCTGCTTCATGCAGCACACATGTAAGTTACAAACGGCATTTTAAAAAGGTTTGTTTATGTACAGTAAGGGACACCTTCCTGTACATAAACAAACCATGGCATTTTGCATTTTTCATGTGTGCTGCACAAGGCAGCACACATGGAAAATGCAAAAACGAGGAGAAATAAAGCATTTCTCCTCGTATCGCCAACTTAATACCAGGGTTTTCCTGGTCTTAATTTTGGCGCTGCCTCCTATTTACGCTAACGCCTCTCTCCGCTACTTCCTTCATAATATTCCCCTGTGTGTGGCTTTTTTATATAGCACAGAAATCGATTATGACTTTCTCTCTGCCCGTCAGATGCCCCGAGCAGCCCAGTGATGATCAACGCAATGGGCATCTGTTACCTTCCTTTTACAAACGACGGCAGAAAAAAATGTTACAGAGAGGGAGGAAAGAGGGGGGGGGCTCAAGGGACGTGTCATTCCCAGTCTCTCGATCTCCCGCCCCTGTGATGTACGCAGGTTCAGCACGAGCACGAAGCTTGAAAATACCTTAATTTATATTCACATGTGCTTCACAAGTTTGCACAAACCAATGCACAAAGTGTGCAAACAACATTTCATTTTTTTCATCTCACTGAAGTTAATAAAGCATGTCCTTGTTAAAGCCCCCCCCCCAGTATTTTCCCACAAGCTTCAATCTGCAGAAGGCCATTTCTTGTACATTACCCCGGCCGATTTTGGACCCCAATTCATCACTGTACCTTAGACACAAGACCATGTAACCCTTGCAACATCACACATCATTTCACGAAAACACTTAAATATATACGGCTCACTTGAACAATACCTTCCCAAACACTCATACGAAGTACCATAATCACTAATCCCTTTACCACCATGTATTTCACCTCATCTGTCTTTTCATTTTTCACTACTCAGCAACTACTAACAGTGTTGACCAAATGCAAAGCAGAAACCCTTTTCATATCACAGTTGAGAGTGTCACCATATCACTGAAACCATGCGTACATGGAGCTGTATCTTTTTGTAGTAGCACATACTTAAAGGAAACATACAAATAGATATATACCACTGCTATATAATTATGGAATCTTTCGATGCATAACACGTGTAAAAATACATATAGAAAGGGACGTGTCATTCTTAGTCTCTCGATCTGCCGGCCTTCTAATGTCTCCACATTCTGCATGGCCAGGGACTGTGACAGTTGCCTACACTTATGTACAAATATAGCTCACCAGTGTCAAAAGTTCGAGCACAACGTCTGCACGCAATTTATTTATTTTTTATTTCCCTCAAGTTAATAAAACACGCCTCTTCTAACCCCCCCTCCCCACTATTTTTCGACAAGTAACAACGTGCAAACTTGCGACATTTTCTTTATGTTGCCCAAATCCATTTTGGAAGCCAAATTAACCCTGTACCTCACTTTCAAAACCATAGACTCCTTTAAACATGACAAACTACACTTCTTCTTCCTCGAAAACTCCTAAATATATATGGGGTACTTCTTCAGCAACTACTCACACTCTATGCACATTTTGTAACAAATGTGAAACACCACACTTCAGTAATACTATGTTTTTGACCAAATAAAAAAAAATTCAAACTTAAAAATATTGTCTCAAACACTTAACCACTACTACACAATATATAACACACCTTATTAATTTCTAACTCACCTCTGCAGTTGGTATGCAGATTTCGAATTTCACAAACGCATGCAATATTTTCTTTCTCAGACAATAAATGTATAATTCTACACTCTCCTCAAGAATACAACCAGTAATGGCAAAATTCCCCTCTCTTTCCGCACAGATACATGTACATAACAAATAAAAATCCTTCCTTCATTATTTCAAATTGCAAAACACATTCCTATTGGTTACTCATATTAACCCTCTCTAACTCTCTTCTAAAACGCCCCAAACTGGTTCTCTTATGTTGTGGATTTGACACTTCCCCACACTGCCGCATCGCCATACAGCCCCAAACCCTTACAACAATTCAGAAGCCTATTTCTAATAATACTACTGTAAATTTTAAAGAACACACTTTCCTAGACATTCTACTCATTTTGAAAAATTAACTTCAATAGCTTATAATTAATTTTGCATTTCATATTTTAATACCACAGTTATTTCTACTCCTCCCCCAATCACCTGTCCGCCAATTTCCATACCGACAGTTTCTGCAACATTCAAGGAAGGCTGCAGGTCACAAGTTCACCAACTTTCATCCCAACAGTTTCTGGAACATGCAAGCCACGTGCAGGTCATAAGTTCACCATACTTCATCCTAACCGTTTCTGGGACATTCAACAGCAGGTGCAGGTCACAAGTTCACAATTTTTTTGAGTTAAGAACAGTACCTTCCAAATGCAAGTAGCAGGTGTGATTGCACTCCGCATGTCTGATCGTATCCTATGCAATGTATGTTTCAAACATTTTTTATTAACCAATCAGAAACACACTTTTTCACGAAACTAACATGCACCCTAGTTTTTACTACACAATGTTCTTCATCACCCAATCAGTTATCGTTTTCAAAAAAAAAAAGCTTCTTTTCCACCTTTCAACATATCTCTCATTCTACCAACCGACTACATGAGCTACAGACATCTTTTGATTCCTTCCAGCCATACCTTCAAAATGCTAGTATGGATCGTTGGACACAGCTTTGTTTTCTGGTGCAAAAGGTATGCTGAACACAGACGTATTCACCGAGACCTAGGTTTACAAAATGTGGACATTAAATGGTTTGCACAGAGAGGATTAAAGTGGCACCAATTGTTGCCTTTGGTTAAAACCTCTTTGCATCTCCAACCCCCTGACCTCATGATTGTGCACTGTGGTGGCAATGACCTAGGCACATTGACTGGGGTAGGTCTGGAAAATGCTCATGAAGGATACCTTTGCACAATTGATGTTGCTTTTGCCTCAAACTGTCTTTGTATACTCCAATATATGCCAAAGACAGAAGTGGAAATGGTCAAATCAATTCTGTCCTCAGATTGAGAAAGCTAGGAAGAATGTAAATAAAGCTGTGTCTGCATAACTCAGAGATCATAGAATGGGGTCCATCTACAACAACAACATACGTTTTGATATGGATGGCATGTACAGAAGTGATGGAGTTCATTTCACAGATCAAGGAAACAGAGATTTTCTCAACAACCTCAAGCTGTGCATCAGCACTTACATAGAGCTCCAACAAACTCGCAATGAAAACAAGGGCTCTTTTTAGAGCCACCCTATAACTCAGTAACACAGGCCCCCGCAGCCCCCGCAGTGTGCTGGGGCCCCCAGTCTCCAAGGGGCCCCCTCAGCACAGCGCTCTGGCCGAAGAGCTCCTGATTGAGTCGAGAGGGGGCCCCTCCACGTACCTTGCAGGGGGGCCCCTCAAGTTTCGTTACACCACCTCAGCCAAACTATTTTAGGCCCAGGCCAGCCTCCGCCAAAATGTTTGGTAACCGGGCAAAGAGCCCCAATTCCCCGCACTCCCTGCCACCTCCCCGCCTCCTGCGGCAGCCGGCATTCCTTTTCAACAAAGCCAGCTGCTTCATGCAAGCTCCCTTTGACCAAAAGCAAATCTGCTTCGCTTCATAAAAGCGAGAGCAAATTTCCTCCTCTCGCTTCCATCAAGCAAAGCAAAAGTTTGATATGACAGAGCCGCAACTCTCCATAGATCCCGCCTTGCCATAGCAAACTACAATGTCCATGGCGTAGGCACCACGCCTCATTGTTGGAACCGGCCCTCGGAGATAACGATACCCAGAGCCATGGAAAGCTCCTCAAGGGAAATTACATGATGCGCCTCCATCCAATTTAAAGCCCGTGAACATTGTACTCCCCGGGGCCGGCAGTCCGCAAACGACCCCACATTTTAATTCATGAATGCCCAAAGAAGTAGTGCCCCCCGGACAGTGTGGGGGAAGCTTCACCTCTCCACACTTAAATTTTACGTATACCTCCAAAACACGTCCTGCTCCTCGGAGCGGAGGGGGAGGGAAGACGCCTACCCCCCCATATCATTATATTTACTCCAAGGAATTGGTGCTACCTGTGACAGAAGTAAACCCCGCATCATAACTAAACATTGCTCCCGGGAACTGGCCCACCCGGGGGCTTAATTAAACGAAGCACTCAACACCGTGCTTCGTTTTTCTTTTGCCCGCCGTGATTTCCAGTCCCTACGTGAATCTCGCCGAAAACATATAAAAATGTTTCTTTACATTCCGACTCCCTGTGACACCCCCTGAGCACCCTAGGAAGGTCACAGTGTTCCTACCCTACCCTCTTTTACTTTTTTCCCCCTTTTCCCCCTACTCGTTTCAACCGACTCACAAAATGGCTGCCAATGCTTCCTAGTTTGAAGTGCTGGCAGCCAATCACAGGCAAGCTCGTGCTCGGAACGCCTCAGCCAATCAGGTCTCACAATTCTGAAATTTTGATATCTGTAAATCTTTAAATATCTCCAAAACTACTGCATGGATTTTAACCATTTTAACATAATTGTGCTTTCTGGACCAAGAGCTATCTCTCTGCCAAATTTGGTGTAATTCCGCTCAGCAGTTCGGGCTGTAGCCATGTCTAAAGTTTCCTATGGAAATTAACGTGGAGAAAACGCGTTTTGGGACCCCCCTTTTTTCTCTGCTCCCCCTTCACGAATCACCCCCAAACTTTCAAGACGAGAGCTGACCTGAATGAACAATTAGTTTTGAAAATTTCTTGAAGATTCGTCAAACGGCGCGAAAGTTATTAGCAAAACAAAAAATGCTTTTCCTTTGGAAACTAGGTTCTAACTATAACTACCTACTGGCGACCGCCAGTAGGTATTATATGCATACTTGCATATATATATACACACATATATACATATGTATGTGCATGGATATATATATATATATTATATATACATACATATATACATATGTATATGAATGCGTATAAATTTATATATATATATATATATATATATATATATATATATATATATAAAATCTACTGGCAGTCGCCAGTTGATATTTATAGTTAGGACCTAGCTTCCATAGGAAAAATGTGTTTTGATTTGCTGATATCTTTGGTGCAGATTGATGAACTTAACAACATTTTCTAAAAACAAGTGTGCCGGTGAATGTAGTTGCAGATGGAAAGTCTGGAGAATAACCTGTTTTTATACAAAAACCAAGTATACCAACAAATACAAGGTGTGGCAATGGGGCCAGCTTCTCCCCAAGCTATGCCTGTCTCTTTATGGGATGGTGGGAGGAGCTGGTCCTCATGAAACAATATGCCCACATATTCTCGGATAACATAATTGTTTGGTTACGATTTATTGATGATCTCTTTGTTGTCTGGAAAGGGTCAATACAAAGTGCACAAGAGTTTATTGCGGATATCAACATCAATAACCTAAATTTAAAGTTCACATATAACATCAGCTGTGAAACCATTACATTTCTTGATACAGAGGTATACATTTCCCACAATGGCCTGGCAACCTCACTGTACAGAAAACCTACAGCAGGAAATTCGATATTGCATGCAACTAGCGCGCATCCGTCCCACCTTATACACAGCATCCCCTATGGGGAGATGCTGAGAATAAGGAGAATCTGTAGTGAGGATCATGACACTCAAGTCAAACAACGGGAATGTAAAAACAGATTCCTTCAGAGAGGATATAAAACTAAAGCCATTGAAGCAGCAATATCAAAATCCAAATGTAGGGCCAGGCAGGATTTGCTCCAATACAAACCCAAGCCTAAGGAGGTAATGGGTATAACTTCAATTGAACCTACCAGGTTGATACTGGGGTATTCCAGACAGGAAGGACAGATAAGGACAATTATACGCCGCAATTGGCCAACAGTACTGGGGGATCCCATCATAGGTGGAGCTATGCCCAAAAAACCTGCTATCACCTTTAGAAAAACTGCAACTATGGGTAATGCCTTAGTGAAAAATAACCCAGAGGACGCAGATTCTGGAACATGGCTCACGCCCAGAACAGGTTTTTACAAATGTGAAAATTGTAAGGCGTGTCAATTTGGTATTAATACCAAGACTTACCAAATGCCATTTAGCCCTAAGATAAATCCCATCAAGAAATATCTGTCATGTAAAACTGAATTTGCCGTGTATGCACTAATATGCAGCTGCAATTTAATGTATATAGGCAGCACTAAACTTGCGATGCATAAAAGAATTCTGCAACATACACGTGCTATTGTCAACAACGACCCCAATTATCCTGTGGCTAGGCACTTTAAGGAACACCATCAAAGTAGCCTTAAACACCTCAAATATTATGTGTTGGACACAGTGCCTGTTGACAAGAGAGGTGGAAATAGGGAAGCCAGACTCCGGCGCTTGGAAACCAGATACATTCTAGAACTGGATACCAAGCAGCCAGGGGGTTTAAATACCAGCGAGGACATGTATACCTACCTATGATAATTTTCACTGAATATTTATTTAAATATTTATTTTAGTATTTATTTAGTTATTTATGTGGTTTTTTATCATGGGAGTCTGTTCAGACTGACTACTGGTTTAGACACGGGTTCCTCTCCCCTTATATATTTATATATTTTATTTATTCTGTAGGGTTGAGATGGCCTCCAGGAACGTGTTATAAGTTTTATTTGTCAGTGACACAATGTTAATAGGGCTTCATTTTCACTTATGAGTCACTATTTTAATCTTGTGCTAGATCGGAATAAAATGTTGAATCATCTTTTTATAACATTAGGAGTTTTTAGCTAATTTATTGGGAGTTTAGGTTGAAATGATTTTACAACAATTTTTATATTGTGTATTCATTTGTGGGAATCAACCTTATGACCTTCTCAATTATTAGCCTATTGACTTGAGATCTCCTTTGCAGTATGCATTATGTCTTGTCATTTTGTTTGCAATTTTGAAATAATTTTTGCACGGTACTAGGAAACAGGCATTAGCCGGTACCAATTTGGCTGCTAGCAACTTTTTTGCACATATGGATTTATTTTGCACTCATTTAGCACTTTTTTGCACATATTAGGATTTTACGAGGGACTCGCACATCAGGATGTTGGGGGGATATATACCATGCACTTAGTCACTTTTAATCACATAGAGCAGCGAAATTGATGTTGATCCATAGCTAGGATATATACACATGCATGAATCAGGGGTTATGCATATGTATTTATACAAAAACTTATCCCTCTCTCATTATATTTTAACCATGTGTGTTTTCGATTAATGTATTTTACAGTGATTTGATATCCTAGTTGAATTCTTATACTCATATTGTACATGATTTTACGCATTACGCTGTAAAATGAATATATAGTATGTCTATTATGTCTATTGCTGCTATCAATTTGCATCTGCACTTTAAATAGAGGTAATCCCGCCCCAGGCGCTGACATGTGATCAAGGCCGTCTCTTTCGGCCGAAACGCGTCATGGCGACATGGTGATTGCTGATTAAAATCACTGCAATGAATATGGGTCTACTCTTGCCTTATTTCAAATGGATGTGAAGCGGTGGGCAAGCTTGCAACTAAATACATATATACATATGTATATGAATGTGTATAAATTTATATATATAGATATATATATATAAAATCTACTGGCAGTCGCCAGTTAATATTTATAGTTAGGACCTAGTTTCCATAGGAAAAATGTGTTTTGATTTGCTGATATCTTTGGTGCAGATTGATGAACTTAACAACATTTTCTAAAAACAAGTGTGCCGGTGAATGTAGTTGCAGATGGAAAGTTTTGGGGCCATCTGTCATGCGGGGGTGGAGAAAAAGGGGGGGAAGGGCATTTCCCATGTTCATTCCCCTAGGAATTTTGAACATGACTATAGCCCGAACCGCTAGATGGAATTACACCAAATTTGGCGGAAATCTAGGTTCTGGTCCAGAAAGAGTGCTTTTTGTTAGTTGGTGTAACTCCGTTCCATAGTTTTAGAGTTATTGAAAGAACTTCAAATTTAGATATTTAGGGACGCAAACCCTTCGCGATGCCTACGTGGAGTTTCGTTACTCCACGTGCCAGGAGGAGTGCTGTAACTGGTTGGCTGCAACCTGTGTAGGAAGTTGCGGCCACCATTACATGAACAGGGATGCAGTTCTGAGGGATGAGAACATTTTTTTTTAAAGTACAGAAGAGGTCAGTGTAGGGGAAACGTGACTCCATGGTTACATTGTAGGGTCTTTAAGGCACCCGTTATGAGTTTCGAAAAGACTGAAATCATTTTTTTTACACATAGTTTGAGTCGCAAACTGATCGTGACAATCAACGCCCTCTCAGCGCACCTTCCTGTGTAGCATCACAGTAGCGTCACAAACCCTGCAAACATTTTTTTTAAAACACATGCACTTGCACAGAAATACATGCACTCACATACCCACACTCATTTACACATCCACTCACAGGCCCACACAGAGTCTCATGCACCTACTGACAACGCACAAAGAAACTCATGCACCAACTCCAAGACACCCACTCACAGATCCACGCAGACACTCACAGATTCACTCACAGATCCATACACACACACTTATGCACCCACTCACATACCCACTCGGACACTCATGCACCCACTCACAGACCCACTCAGAGACTCATGCACTCACACACAGACCCACTCAGACACTCACACACCCACTCATAGACCCACACAGACACTCACAGTCTCACTCACAGACCCACGCAGACACTCACACACCCACTCATAGACCCACACAGACACTCACAGACTCACTCACAGACCCACACAGATACTCACACACCCACTCATAGACCCACACAGATACTCACAGACTCACTCACAGTCCCACAAAGACACTCACTTACTCACAGACCAGCTCAGACACTCACGCACCTACTCACTGACCAACTCAGAGACTCATGCACCCACACTCAGACTCACTCAGGCACTTACACACCCACTCACAGACCCACTCAGACACTCATGCACTCACTCATAGACCCACTCAGATACTTGTGCTGTATGACCCAATGTGTAAGTGGCTGTATGTGTAAGTAAGTGGCTCTGTGAGTGGCTGTATGTGTGAGTGAGTGGGTGTGTAAGTCGCTCAATCAGTGATGTCAGTGACCATGTCATGAGTGATTTAATATGTGAGTTCTTAAGCAGTGCCTTGCAGGGGCATAAGTTATAGTTGGCTCAGCTAACTATAACTGTTGAATTTCACTGGTTTAGTATGCGTGAAATCTGAGCCTAACTATAACATCCCTATAACTTTTGTTTTTGTTAATATATATATATATAAATATATATATATATGCATGTATAAATACATACACACACAAATATATATATATACACACACACATATAAATATATATATATATGTATATTTGTATATATATATATATATATATATATATATATATATATATTCACTGAAAAAACCATAGGTTTCAGGGACGTTATAGTTAGTTGGACATTTCACTAGTACAAAACCAGAGAAATTCGCCCGTTATAATTAATTGAGCTAACTATAACTCGCGCCCCCGCAATGCACTGCTGATGACATCACATATTACATCATTCATGACATGGTCAGTGACATCACTGATGACATCACTGATGACATCTCAAATGACATCACTGATGACATCATCCACGTGATAATATGATGCACCTCCTCACACCCTAATATAACCTTTGATACACCCACTCTAAAATGCAAACTACCATTTTCAAAGCCATAGACACACCAATACCAGTTACTACATACCCACTCATTACTTCCTAGGTCTACACACATGTCCACTCATTCATCCATACAGTTACTCATACATGCAGTCACTCATCAATACAGCACTATCATATGCACTCATGCACCTATACAGACACTCACACACCACCACTCACCCATAGAGTTACTCACACACCCAGTCAGTCATGCAAAGAATCAATCACACTCCCATTTACTCACCTATACAGTTATACACACACCACTTCACTTATTCATACAGATACTAACACATACTTACTCTCTTCCACAATCACTGACACAAGCACACACTCATCCATACAGCCACTCTCACAATCACTCACTCTCACATATAGTCATTTATATACTCCAACACTCACATATACTGCCTTTCACATATGTAGTTACTCACACATGTACCACTGAGACATCCATTCACTCACCAACACACCCATACACACACTCACCCACCCATACAGCCCTTCACGGATGGACTCTTGAACCCATACACCCAGTGAATCACCTACTCACACATCTATGCACAGAGTCACACACCCCCACCCACCCACAGAGACACTCAGGCACCCATACAGATACTCAGACAACCAATCAATAGCCCATACAGACACATATATAGCTACTCACCAACCCATGCAGCCGCTTACACACCAACTGACAGACTAATACAGACATTCACACAGTTTAGTCACTAACCCATGCATTCAGTAAGACACGATTAATCACTCACTTACACAGTCAGTCACGCACCTTCTAAATCATCTATTCAGACACTTATACACCCACTCATTCCTCAATACACCTTGGCATATATATATATATATATATATATATATATATATAAAACATATTTAAACTTTACAGAAACACATAGTAACTGGATGATGTCATCAGTGATGTCATTTGAGATGTCATCAGTGATGTCATCAGTGATGTCACTGACCATGTCATGAATGATGTAATACGTGACGTCATCAGCAGTGCATTGCGGGGCGCAAGTTATAGCTAGCTCAACTAACTATAATGGGCGAATTTCTCTGGTTTTGTACTAGTGAAATGTCCAACTAACTATAACGTCCCTGAAACCTATGGTTTTTTCAGTGAATTTCTACGGTTTTTCAAAGACTCATTTCTAACTATAAAGTCCCTAAAACCTATGGTTTTTTCAGTGAATTTCAAAGGTTTTTTAAATGATAATTTCTAACTATAACGTCCCTGAAACATATGTTTTTTTCAGTGAATTTCAAAGGTTTTTTAAATGCTAATTTCTAACTATAACGTCCCTGAAACCTATGGTTTTTTCAGTGAATTTCAAAGGTTTTTAAAATGCTAATTTCTAACTATAACATCCCTAAAACCTATGGTTTTTTCAGTGAATTTCTAAGGATTTTTAAATGCTAATTTCTATCTATAACGTCCCTGAAACCTGTGATTTTTCAGTGACTTTCTAAGGTTTTTTAAATGCTAATTTCTAACTATAACATCCCTGAAACCTGTGGTTTTTTCAGTGAATTTCTAAGGTTTTTTAAATGCTAATTTCTAACTACACCTAGATAGGTAAGACATGTGCAGAAAGAGAAAGAAAGGCGCAGAAAGAAGCAAGAGAAGTGCAGAAAGAAGCAAGAGAAGTACAGAAAAAGGCAAGAGAAGTGCAGAAAAAAGCAAGAGAGGAGCAAAAAGAGGAAGAAAGGTGCAGAAAGAAGCAGGAGAAGTGATGAAAGAGGCAAGAGAGGTGCAGAAAGAAGCAAGAGAAGTACGGAAAGAAGCAAGAGAGTTGCAAAAAGAAGAGAGTGAGGTGCAGAAAGAGGAAGAAAGGTGCAGAAAGAGGCAAGTGAGGTGCAGAAAGAGGCAAGAGAGGTGCAAAAAGAGACAAGAGAGGTGCAGAAAGAGGCAAGAGAGGTGCAGAAAGTGGCAAAAGAGGTCCAGAAAGAGGAAGAAAGGTGCAGAAAGAGGCAAGAAAAATGCAGAAAAAGGAAGAAAGGTGCAGAAAGAAGCAAGAGAAGTGCTGAAAGAAGCAAGAGAGGTGCAGAAAGAAGCAAGAGAGGTACAGAAAGAAGAGAGTGAGGTGCAGATAGAGGCAAGAGAGGTGAAGAAAGAGGCAAGAGAGGTGCAGAAAGAGGCAAGAGATGTGCAGAAAGAGGCAAGAGAGGTGCATAAAGAGGCAAGAGAGGTGCATAAAGAGGCAAGAGGGGTGCAGAAAGAAGAGAGTGAGCTGCAGAAAGAACCAAGAGAAGTGCAGAAAGAGGCATGAGAGGTGCAGAAAGAGGCAAGAGAGGTGCAGAAAGAGGCCAGAGAGGTGCAGAAAGAGGCAAGAGAGGTGCAGAAAGAAGAGAGTCAGCTCGACATTCTGTGATTCTGGTCAAATCACTTAATCTCCCCATGTCTACAACCAAAATGAGTTTGTCCTTGTATGATGTAACCAATGCTCATGTAAAGTACTCCAATATCTGACCAGCCTGCACTATATAAAACTGCAAAAAAACAAAGGATAAAAAGTGTTTTCCACACTTCTGTCATTGGGCTATACGTGGGCTACATCTGGGTGATATTTGTGCTACATTTGGGCTCCTTTTTCTCTGGTGAACATCTTGGGAGACTTCAATTAAATTCATTAAACTTTATTCAATCTGATTTAGAAACATAGATCATAAAAGTGTACATAAAAACAGTAAATCCTCTTTCTTAATACAATACAGTGAGAATTAATTAAAACCAGTAGGTAAAAACGGGTGTTACAAAGCCTGCTTCAGAGCAACTTCAGGTTAACAGAATAGTAAAGTTCAATGTTTCGCAAGATCAATCTCATGTACTTCGTGCAAAATACGCAATAAGGGGTCCAAGTAAGAGCAACGCTCCAATACCTGACCAGTCTGCACTATATAAAACTTCAAAAAAACAAAAAATAAAAAGTGTTTTGCACACTTCTGTCATTGGGCTATATGTGGGCTACATCTGGGTGATATTTGTGCTATATTTGGGCTCTTTTTTCTCTGGTGGCCATCTTCGGAGACTTATTTGTTATCAAGTTTCCTCATTTCCTCATTTACTGCAGTCTCCTCAGCAGGAAATGCTTTCAGTTTTTTACTTTGATTCCATCAAGAAGGCATTCAGATGTGTCACACATTTGCCATAAATTCAGAATGTTAGCACTCTAGTTGCTCATTAGATCACTGTAGTAAAGCTACTGCTCACCAGGGAGTTGACTCGAAGTCTACTGCTGGTATTGAAAGTGATTGTTTCAGTCTGCATGTCAGAATTTTCTAATGAAATAGAAGAGGATTTGAGATACCACTTAAAACATGTCCTAATTTTTCTTTCTACCACACTAACCATAATTTCTATGACAAAATGAACCCCCTCATTTTGTTCCTTTTTAAATTAAATGTTTTAAGGGTTACCAGTTTATTCCAATCAAGATGACTTCAGGTGTGCCATAATTTTGTCATAAGTAAGACTGTTAGCGCTCTAGTTGTTCTTTAGAACACTCTGGGAAGCTGCAGTAGAACACAAAGGAATCAACTGACAGGCTGCTCCTGTTGAAATATAACAGGAAGATATTTGAGATCTCACTTAAAACATGTCCTAATTTTTCTTTCTACAGCACTAACCATAATTTCTATGACAAAATGAACCCCCTCATTTTGTTCCTTTTTAAATTAAATGTTTTAAGTGTTACCAGTTTATTCCAATCAAGATGGCTTCAGGTGTGCCATACTTTTGTCATAAGTAAGGCTGTTAGTGCTCTAGTTGTTCTTTAGAACACTCTGGGAAGCTGCAGTAGAACACAAAGGAATCAACTGACAGTCTCTGCCCTTGTTGGATGTACATGTTTTACTGAGAATGTCAGACTTCATTCTCACATGACTGAGAAAGATAATGTGAATTTACAGAAAATATGCTCTCATTTTAGCTTCTGGAGCACCTTCCAAACCTCTATGGGACAAGCATGAGAAAATAGTTTTCTCTCAAACATGATTCATGATATCCCAGCAGAAGGTGTTGTGTTTATTATTACATCTTGTATTTCCGTATGTGCTCTATTGCATTGTATAGGTCTCGCGACATGCCTCGCGCTGTCCCCTGGTCGCGAGCCCTCTCCCATGGTTCTATGACGTCCCTCTGTTCTATTGTGGAACCTTGGGTGAGGGTGGCGGTTGGGTGACAGTTGGAGGAAGACTGTCATTCGGATGAGACGCCCTTTGGTGTCAGGGCTTGTACCACAATAAAGACTGCTTCACTCACCTCCGTATGTTCGTGTGGTCTTTACAAATTTGGCGACGAGTGCCCTGACACCACGACGGACCTGCGTGTGTCCCCTGCACACCTCTGTTGTATACTTCATAGGGTGTCCATAAGCGGGCTTTCTAGACTCATGTCCTTATATGTGCATAACCCAACCTGCCCTTATATAGGCGTAGAATCCCAGGCCTTATTTAGGCATAAACCATGCACACCAAATACAGGCATGGCTTCCGACATCCGTCCACCCTAACGTCTCAACGAGTCCATGAAAAAACAGACCCTCAGGCTGCGGGAGTTTCCCTTGCCCAGGACTATTGATTTCTTCAAGGACTCATACATTATGCATGAACCTCTTATTCCCTAAGGGATTCATTCATGACGTCTTTCGCTGCCCAACTCACGTCAATGCTACCATTTTCAGGTATAAATATACCTTCCCAAACACCTGTAAATCGGAGGAGACCTCGACTTCAGAGGAGCCCGATGCCCGGCCAGACGCACTGAGAAGACACTGTCATTCCTGCACGCAGAGAGTCCAGCTTCCAGTGATCTAACTTCCCTTGCGGGGTGTTGGAGTTCGAGTCCGGATAGAGATTCCTACCTCTCTCATTCTTCAGGTATGGAGCAGACTAGAACCTAGAGGGACTCTTGGCATACTAGACTCTTGACATACTAGGCGTAACTTACTCTTGGTATACTCTAGTCAGGAATACAGCACCTACTTCTACTTCTCCCTATACCTAGGATAGGTTAGGTACACTGGGATAGAACTAGGGTAGAAACGCATCGTATGAGTACTCGCATTTTTAGGTTGTGTCATTTTATGTAAATGCATACATGCTAGAAAGATAATGCTGACGCAGTATTATTTATTTTTACTGCTCACCTTGTACATTATTTATCTCGCATACTGTCTTGTGATCATAACAGCACATATAACTTACAACAGAAACAAGACTGTTCAATAAATCCTTTATTGAAACGCCCGTCTGTTATTTCTGTGTAACTCTGAGAATAACTGAAACATGCACGACTGAGCTGAGTGAAATGGTTATCTATTGTTTCTACGACTCTGGGACACATCCTGATTCTGTAAGGGAAACACAGTGGTCATGTTCTGCGGCAGCCAGAAACTAATCCCTTCTTGTCGTCAAGAAGTTTCTAGTGGCCTCTGAGCTAGCTGGCACAAGTAATTAAGTTTAATATACTCGATAGGGACATACCGACCTTAGTCCTATGTCAAACCTATAGGATATATTATTCCAATGCGCAGAGCCTATAAGGGAAATAGGAGCTACACTACATGGCGCCCAACGTTTGGTAAGGCAGTAATTCAATGTTAGATACTGAGTAACTCAGCTGTGCACTTTTATTTTTCTCTCAGAGACCCCTACCCCATATACTCCAAAAGACGTCCGGAGTGGGCAGGGTTAATATCCGCCACGGCTACATAGGGGAGGCCCCTATATATTAGCTGTTTGGTTTGGTCAACGTTGAAGGATAGACTGTTCCACAATATTGTGCATCTTATCTTTGTTTCCTTGAAACTAGTTCTACAAAATGAATGTAGACGCCGAAAATGGTGTAGCTGCGGCTGAACCAGCCCAAGCAGCGTTATTTACAACACAGGTTTAAATGAAGCCGAAGAGGGTGTCAAGGACATTCCTCCTAACTTAAGAAGAGCCATTACTCTAAAACTTATAAAACATGGCCTATCTCCAAGAGGAGGTAGAGCAGTTTTCGTGATAGAGGCACACGAATCCTTTCAGACAGAGGTATTCTATTCATGGGTAATATTTCCTGAATCTAATCCAGTAACTCACTTGTTTAACCTCTACAAAGAAGATGAACAACCGGAGGAATACATTCCTTTCGAGGATATTGAAATTCCATTAACATACCAGGAGCACCAGCTCTGGTTTAAAGGCGCCCTAAAACATCACAGAAATATAACCAGGCTCGGTCCGCTAGGCAGACCAGGAGCAACATGGCCGATTCTAGCCGGCTACACACCTCATCCAGACATCGAAATAATGTCAGACGAGGAACTACTTAATCAACTCACAGAGTTAATAAAAATCTACAGACAATTGGTTCAATATGTCATGCGGACTTTCACAGTCCAACAACCATTAACACTTCCAAATCAAACCCCTCAACAGGGGAACAATCAAAAAATTACACCACAGACTCTATACGCAGTCATGGGTAAAATGCCCACTAAGCGGGAGCAAATTCCGTTTTGGATAGCTCAAAAAATTACTCAAATCGAAGCAGTATTTCCAAATACTAGCCCGCATGAGAAACACAGAATCCTAACCATTAGTTTACCAATGGGGATCACACCACAACTGGAAGACTGCACCACTTGGGGCTCAGTCTTTGCTGCCATCTACACTAAAACACACGGCATTCCGTCAATTGCGGTAATACCAGATGTCCTAAAACAGATTCAAAACGAATATGGAGCAGAGCCTGCTTTAAATTTAGGTATGAAATTACTGAAACATTTTGAACAGGTCTCAACAATAATATTATCTAATATTAAAGGGGAGGCAGCAGCAGTGGCGATCCGACAAAAACTAAGGGAATTCGATGTTACAGAACATCAAACAGAGCTACCCAGAATTATAGAGCAGTCATATGCAGAATTAGGCAGAGATAGTTTGGGTGGGAGACCAGTTAAACCAAAACTATCTGAAAGTTCTGAGAAGGACTCAATTAAACAAACTCCTACATCTTCTAAAAAGAAGTGGGAATCTAACAAACAAAATTCAAACGAGAAAAGATCTCAATCCCGAGGTAGGTCTCCTCAAAAGGAGCCCTCTGAAAGGAGGTATAACCTCAGGAATAGGGATAATTTGAGAAAACCTGATAGGTATCAAGATAATGATACACGTTCCTCTCGTCCCTTTCAGGTCTCATCACAGACTTCGGAAAGAAGAGGACGAACAGAACATAGAGAAGAACGCGTGAAATCGAAAGACGACAAGCACGCAACAAAAATTAAAGCTAAACCTCAATTCTCCAAAAAGAAAGTAGCAGGTCTGAAGATAAGACATGCCGAGAATAATGAGATCACAACTCAAAAACGGGGAATGGGCTCAGACGATGCTGGACAGTGCAGCAGAAGTCACAATAGCTCGCCAGAACCTGATGGAACTTCTGGAGATAGTGGACTTGAATGAGTACATTACGGTAGAAACTGTAGACACCAGGGTTAGTACTCCACAAAGGTTATATGAAATAACACTCCGGATGGAGGGAGACAAACCTAGACAGGTTAAAGCACTTTTTTGGGAAAAACAATCAAAGGGTTATGACATACTTCTAGCAGAAAAAGACTGGCCACCACAATTTGTCAGGGAGTGCCCACACGGCGAGGACATGATTATGCCTGCCTTCTCCAATCACATTCCAATTCACTTAAAATATACATATGCCAGAAAATGGGCAGTAGCCCAGGCTCCAGCATTTTATAAAAATCATGTAGGATGGGATGAGGACTCCCCTCACCATAAAATACATCTGAAACATGAACCTACTGCACAGAGGCAGTATCCAATTAAGCAAGAAGCTAAAAAACAGGTCAGGGAGATTTTAAATCAACTTGAATACCAAGGGGTGATTGATACTAGCACCTCATCTATGAACAATCCTTTGCTTCCTGTCTCCAAACCAGACAATACATATCGTCTAGTTTTGGACTACAGACATTTAAACACTTGTTCTAAAACTTTTGCAGTGCAAAATGCACATAGCACAGCATTAATGAATAACATTGTGCGCAAAAAATACAAAACCACATTAGACATCTCAAATGGTTTCTTTTGTCAAAATATAGCACCTGAAAGTAGGTACTTAACGGCATTCTCCATAATGGGGACCCAGCGTCACTTTTGTCGACTCCCACAAGGGTTCAAGAACAGCCCGGGGTTATTCTCAGCAAGAGTAATGGAGTTACTACAAATTTATGACAACGAGGCATTGTCCTATGTCGATGATATTTATCTGACAGACGATGACTTAGAAAAACACTTGAACAGGGTGAGCACCATTATATTGGGATTCGCCTCTGAGGGCTATAAGTTCAACTTTAAAAAGTCCCTAATTGCCCATCTCAATGTCCTATTTTTGGGATATGAGCTTTCAAGTGAAGGCAAGAGCTTGGCAGCTAACTTTCTAGAGAAGTGTGCGCTGATCCAACCTCTTAAGACGCTAAAAAACTTACAATCAATCCTGGGTTTCCTCAATTTTGGTAGAACATACATTCTAAACTACGCAGAAAGGGTTAAACCTCTCTACGCACTAATCAAACCTGATTTTTCAATCAAAAACTGGACACAGGAACACACAGAAATTTTGCGTTCACTCCAGGCTAACATGTTAGCAACAAATCACTTACAAACACGCGTAAGTCAAAGAAATTTGGTGATTCGAATAATTTCGGGTCAATGTGGATTCACTTACTTAACCTTTAATGAGGGTGAGAAAGTACCAATCGCGTACAAATCACATTTGTACACACAAGCAGAAATGCGCTTCAGTTCAACTGAAAAAATTCTGACAGCAGTTCAAACAGCTGTAGCAAAAGAAAGAGCCTTAGCCCAAGGGAAACGCATAATTGTCGTTACCCCAGTACCGGCTTTAGAAGCGGTCACAAAAGCGAGCATTCTGAATGCTAAAGCTTTACATCCGAGATGGATACAATGGGTTAATTCTCTTGCTGCAACTGATGTTGAATATGTATTTGATCCAGATTTTAAAACACAGGCATTTCTCCAATATGAACAAGAATGTCCTCTGCCCACTGAGATTCTGCCCCTCGATCAGTATGAATTCGTAATTTACACTGACGGATCCGCACAGCCCGCAACAGGGAGTAAGCAAGCTTACAGTGCAGCGTGTGCTATCGTTAAAGGTCGCATACGAAATGGCATCTTCAGACCTATGGTCACAAAAACTCAGTCACTAGGTGATTGTACAGCTCAGCGAGCTGAACTACAGGCATTCAAACTGGCACTTGAAAGTACAGATCGAGAATTCCTCACACTGATAGTGTGCGATTCCTTTTACTGTGTTCAGTCGTATAATGACTATATACGAACCTGGCTTGAAAATGGTTTTAAGGATGCAAAAGGTGGCACAATTAAGCACAAACTGCTTTGGGAACAAGTAGTTCTGTTGAAAAACGAACTACCAAAGGCTCACGTGATTCACACACTGAGTCATCAGCGTGATGGCGTTCACGTTGCAGGGAATTCATTGGCTGACGAAGCCGCGAAGGGGGCTGTTCAGACGGCTTCCGTAGCTGCGATCACTCGTTCAAAAACAAAAATAGACGGTGAGATAATGTTAGCTGTCAATGCTTCAAGCAAAGACAGCAGTGCAGCATTACCAAAAAGTTTCCACTCAAGTACTCTTATGTAATTGATGCGAATAACGTTCCTTTTGCTCGAATCCCTGGAGTGGGGGATAGGGTAATTCCAAACATGGAACGAAGAACAGCCTTGATTTATGAAACACATTTGGGGGAGGGTCTGTCACATCAAGGGATCTCAAAAACAATTTTGAAGTTAAAAGAGATGTACTGGTGGCCTGGAATGAATACACACATTCACATATTCATCAACAATTGCTTAGACTGCAAATTACAGCGAGAGAGCCATCAGACACCATGCAGCGAATGCGGCAGCCCAGTGCAGACACCACTGTTAGACAGCATTAGGCTATCTAATCGCCAGCGTCCTACTGGACATAGGCATTCCCGCAAATACTAAATCTAGGTTCCTATGGTTATGGCCTCAGCGCTCAGCTGACGCTCGAACTGTTATAAAAGATTTGCGAGTCTTTATCGGCACATACGCAATAGGCACGTTTCATTCTGACCAGGGTCCTGCGTTTAGCTCTAGGGCTTACAAGGAGGCCATGGCCAGTCTGGGCGTTGCATTGCGGTACTCCTCTCCATTCCATCCTGAGGGAAATTCTGTTGTGGAAAGGAAAAACCGGGACATAAAGCAATCTATAACAGCTAGGGTATTAGGTTCGGGTGATGGGTGGGTCAAACACCTCATTAGCGTTCAGCGCGCTCTTAACAATCTGCCAAGAAGTACTCTAGGGGAGTCACTCCATATGAGGTCCTATTTGGGACAAGAATGTGGGTTCCAGACTTAGAACACGTAGGCACAGTGGTGGACAAAAAAGAATTTGATATCAAAGATCGTTTGGCTGTTTTACAGGAACTTAACAAGTTAAGAACGAAACAAAGCAACGTATCCTTACAGCCAACCACCACTGGGGAAAAATCGGCGGTCCCAGCAAGACCTGTCTGGATTCCAAAAGTTGGGGATCTGGTCAGAGAAAAAATCGCGGACAAGAAGAAATTTGGACCTTCTTACAGACAACCGGTACCTGTTCTAGCTGTTCGAGGAACAAGGACAGTACTTCTGCCGCCCCTTGCTGGAAGAAAGGAGAAAAGATTTGTGTCAATCGACCTGATCAAACCACAGTATGTGGCCAATACTAAGCAGTAGGCCTCGTGGACTCTGACCTAGTAGCAGACGCACTCCTCTCGCTACTATTCAAGAGATTCAGACTGAAAGACTGATCACGATCGAGAATTCAGCTGTAACGAATGAAGGACTATGCAACCAAGCTATGGAACTCATCCCTCTTGAAAACCAAATAACAGTTCGTCCAAATACACCTGTCTACACCAACGTGACTCGTGAAGAACTGGTTCCTGTGATTTCAACGAATCCTGATGCAATTCCAACAATTGACAGAACTGCTTCTGGCTATTTCATTGACTTTGATACGTTCTCAGAGGATCCAAGCGAACCTGAAACGACGCCAGCATCATCAAAATTCAAGCAGCAAGTACAAGACTTTGTTCACTTTCTGAAAAAGACTTATCTGGTTTCTCCATGGATTGAACTCTGGATTACATCTGGACTTTTTGTTTTCCTGCTCTGGCTAGCTTTGGTAACAACAGTAAGCATGCTTATAGGTGGCAGATACATCCATGTGAACATTGAAGGAAAGGACATAAACGTGCTTTTGAAACCACATAAATCTTCCCATCGTGAAGCAAGAGACTTGTCATCAGTGAACATCACAGCTGTTCCTATACAGGATGGTATAGTGTGGGACAAAACAGATTATGAAATATTCGGCCCAAGTGAACAATTGAACATTCCACATTTGTTTAAAATTTCACTAAGTGATTTGATTACGTCCAGTACCTATTCAGATGATTGGGACTTAGAGACTGTTCAAGATATAATGTTTGATCTAGAAAAATCTGCTGCATTTTCTAAAAATGAATATTTAGAGGGTACAACTGATTACGAAGAATTGTATTGTTATAACCACTATGGTCATCATTATTTGCACAAAACTGCATATCCAAGAAATATATTTATGTATAATCAATGGGAACATTGTCCTACACCACCACAAGGTAGTTCGAAAACTTTTGCTAGTAAATTTCCATATTTTTCAGGTTATAATACATCTGATCCAGAAACGTTTTACTATAAAAATGTAAACAAGACAGGACTGAAAATTATGTTAACAAATACAAAACAGATTTACTCTGAAGCATTTATTGCCCAACTGTCTACACAGGGTTTCGACTTATGGAAAGACACAATTGAGACAAAAACTGTCTGGGGTAGTAAAGATTGGCAAGTACAGGGTATGGAAGCTTTATTTAGGGCCTGCATAATCCCTGAACAAATACTGTTTTTGAATGACACCGTCCAACAGACATCTTGTCTTGGATTAGCCAAGATCAAAGAGATGAAAACACCTTCTGTGCCAACACCTGCCAGTGATAATAAAACAAAGGCAGTGGTGACAGTTGACAATATACTACAACTCAACAGAACCAATTCAAATTGGAATAAATGGTTGATCTGGCCCACAGACACAAATAACTGTCAGGAAAGGTTCTTGAACAAAACTCAGGGCTTTGCTCTTCATAGGCCAGACCCAAGATATGTCCAAAGACAACATCCGGGGGTAGTAACAACATACAGTGTAGGTAAATTATGCCTCGATTGGCTGCATAAATCTACACTACAGGATGTGAAGCAACACTTAACCTTACTTGCACATGACGCAGATCTTAGGGAATTCTTGCTTGGACCAAGAAAACCGCGTCAAAAACGTTTCATATATGCCGGCATCTACGCTGTTTATAACGAAGCATGGAAAGTGTCACAGATAGAGGCTGCAGAACGAATACGTGAACTTGATCGTATTAATTTAGAGAAAACACTCTCTGTAGTCGACAATGGGTTAACAACTTTGTCCTCCAGGATTTATTCATTGGATGGCATTGTATCCTCTGCTATCGACATTCTAGAACAAGATTTGGCTATGTTACAACAAGGTCAGTCTCAATTACGTTCTATTGTGTTATTGACATGGACGCTGCAATCTTTGCGAGCGGGCTATGTGCCTTGGCGTTTCATCAACACGTCGTCCCTGTTTGCAGAATACAATCTGACTGATAAACAGATCGAATTGGCGCAAAGAGGAGCGAGGTATACAGTGCTGAGCATTGAAAAAATTGACAAATTACCATTCACAGTGGCAGTAAAACCAGCTACAGAATGGCTTATTCATGGAAAAATAACATTACCTGTGACAACTTTTCAGTTCCAGTATTGCCTCAGACAGATGCAAGCAGGCAAATATGAAAGGTTGGGTAGGGAATACATTAAGACATCTTGGAATTTACCGTATACACATAAATGTTGGAGTGGGGATCGTGAAGTGTTTCTTAGCGGTATTAACTGTAAACCTGCACTGACCGGTTCACTCATATGTCAGGACATTATTTTGCACGGAGCTTGTAATGGTTCTGCGGCAAACTTGTCTTGCCATCAGCACGGTTCACCAGCTGCTGTGATTAAACCAACGTTTGGACAACTTTCTAATGGGAGTTACCTCATGTTGAATGATCAGAGCTGCTGTGGAATGTTGCCCGGCATCCCATATCTAGTAACGGTCAACTCCAGGGTCACTTGCTGTATGCAAGTATTGTTTCCCCGATAGACACAGTCAGGGAGTCGGCTTTATGGCCTTCACTGAGTGTCTCTTTTATAAGATTTGATACTTTAAGCAGAATGAAAGCCATGCTTTTACAGCAAACAGTGCCTTTGACCTCGGCCAAAGAAACCTATGATCTACAAATTGCAAGGACTTCGGCTGAGATACAGAATTTAATACGTACAAACTGCCCTATACATTTCGTAGAAATGTTATCACGTATCTTCAACATGTCAGATACAACAGGAATTGTACATGTATTTAAGAGCATTTGCACCGGTCTCTTAGCACCGTTCCAGGCAATACTTGGAATCATTCCGAACTTTGCACATTCGGTGTTTGGTGGCATACCATTGATTCTAGCACTTGTTGCGGGAATTCTATTCATCTGTCTGCTATTGCGCTATGGCCAGCCACTTCGCAGAAATGGAGAAAGCTCTCCTTGAAAGAAAGTGCCGTGAGCGAATAGTACAACTATTGGGCATGACTCGTCTACGGGACCTTAATACCACATGGTTCCTGTCATTCCGACCAATCTGGCATGATTGCATCTTACCTGTTCTACGCTGCCTGCTATGCGGTGAAGAATGCGTGTTGGACGCTTGTCTAACATATCCATCAGCTGCGCCAAAGGACGTCGATACTTTGCTGGTCCCGATAACGGTCCATGCTTCGTGTTGTCCCCAGAGGCTCCCAATACTGATGTCAGCATTCATTGAGATCTCACAGACGCGTCCTGCTGCTGCTGAGGTACGAGAAACAACTCCAGGCACACAGGTAACAACGGACGCGAACATTGCTGCGGCGACCTATGCTGTGGGCGGTGTTTCCCATCTTTGTGCGGTCAATCTCTTACGTGAGGTGTTCGAACTTACACCATTGACACTGGATGATGTTTTGTCTATTGAAATAGATGATCTCATGTTTACACCAGACCCGTGAACTGACTCTAATTCGGCATACTTTGTTCCAGTGCAACAGCAACAATTTGGCCTTCGTTTTTCAAAGACCTGGAACATTACCAAAATGTGAACTATTTTCATTTTTCGAGCACACAAATGGCACTTCAATCTGCTTATAGTAGAACTGGCCTTATAATACAGACTTGGCAGTACTTCCAGGGACACTTAGTCATCTTGTGTGTCTAAATCAGTTCATTTAAATTTCATGATAGGAAATGACTTTGATTTTGAACAAACTTATCGATCATTTTCGTCATATGTAAATATTGCTTTTTATTTATCATTCCGATTGCATTTATTTCACACTTTATGCAGGAAATGAAAAGCTTTGCTTATAAATGTACAGAAACCTTTGCATTTTAAATATGTCTTTTAAATACTTTTAGGATATGTTTTAATATGCGGTACTCTATTTTAATGTTTAGCATTTTGGATGTTTAGCATTTTAGTATCATTGTTTCCACGAAAGAGGAGTGGGTGTTGTATACTTCATAGGGTGTCCATAAGCGGGCTTTCTAGACTCATGTCCTTATATAGGCATAACCCAACCTGCCCTTATATAGGCGTAGAATCCCAGGCCTTATTTAGGCATAAACCATGCACACCAAATACAGGCATGGCTTCCGACATCCGTCCACCCTAACGTCTCAACGAGTCCATGAAAAAACAGACCCTCAGGCTGCGGGAGTTTCCCTTGCCCAGGACTATTGATTTCTTCAAGGACTCATACATTATGCATGAACCTCTTATTCCCTAAGGGATTCATTCATGACGTCTTTCGCTGCCCAACTCACGTCAATGCTACCATTTTCAGGTATAAATATACCTTCCCAAACCCCTGTAAATCGGAGGAGACCTCGACTTCAGAGGAGCCCGATTCCCGGCCAGACGCACTGAGAAGACACTGTCATTCCTGCACGCAGAGAGTCCAGCTTCCAGTGATCTAACTTCCCTTGCGGGGTGTTGGAGTTCGAGTCCGGATAGAGATTCCTACCTCTCTCATTCTTCAGGTATGGAGCAGACTAGAACCTAGAGGGACTCTTGGCATACTAGACTCTTGACATACTAGGCGTAACTTACTCTTGGTATACTCTAGTCAGGAATACAGCACCTACTTCTACTTCTCCCTATACCTAGGATAGGTTAGGTACACTGGGATAGAACTAGGGTAGAAACGCATCGTATGAGTACTCGCATTTTTAGGTTGTGTCATTTTATGTAAATGCATACATGCTAGAAAGATAATGCTGACGCAGTATTATTTATTTCTACTGCTCACCTTGTACATTATTTATCTCGCATACTGTCTTGTGATCATAACAGCACATATAACTTACAACAGAAACAAGACTGTTCAATAAATCCTTTATTGAAACGCCCGTCTGTTATTTCTGTGTAACTCTGAGAATAACTGAAACATGCACGACTGAGCTGAGTGAAATGGTTATCTATTGTTTCTACGACTCTGGGACACATCCTGATTCTGTAAGGGAAACACAGTGGTCATGTTCTGCGGCAGCCAGAAACTAATCCCTTCTTGTCGTCAAGAAGTTTCTAGTGGCCTCTGAGCTAGCTGGCACAAGTAATTAAGTTTAATATACTCGATAGGGACATACCGACCTTAGTCCTATGTCAAACCTATAGGATATATTATTCCAATGCGCAGAGCCTATAAGGGAAATAGGAGCTACACTACACCTCTGCCTTCTTTGAGATTTCGATCTCCGTGGTCAACATTCTGCGGGCGTCGAGAATTCCAGTTCCTGTACTGCAGAGTCTGCATCCAGTTACTCCGGATTGCGAAGCGAGCTGCTGCACAAGTGCGCAGAACCTGCCTCCAGTTCTTCAAGTGTGCACGGTGAGATCTACGCATATTGTGAGCTACTTTACCTCCTTTGCGCCATCTCTTCACCAGACCTCGGAGAGCCTTCCTTTCAGCACTGGCTTCATTTCTGGCGCATCCGGATCACCTGTGGTCCACGGTGCGATCTGTGCCGCATTGGGACTTATCCCTTCTTCCTGTGCAGTTCACAGAATTTTTAACCAGCGCGAAGAAGTGCCATCCCCTGGTCGTCACTGGAGACAATTCCTCTTTCTGGGGTACTCCTGTGTTCCGGCCAACGCGACGCAAGCGCATCTCCTCAGGCGCCTCCTAGAGGCCTTGTTGCGCATTTGTGACGTAATTGAACCGCAAGAACGTGTCAGCCATTTTCACTTGGGGTACACGTTCACCACGCAGCGGCCATTTTAAGTACATTTACAACAACGAAATATATTATTCTACAGCGATGCGCAAAATTACTTCTGGGCTAAACAGCGCGATATAGTTGTGTGTCACCGTTTTTTCAGTGATGCACACACTTACAAGTGCATCTCTTCAGCAGTAATACGCACAGTTTAATTTCCTCTAAAAAAATGCAATTCTACGTCAGTTGGTAATATAGCAAGTACTACACTTTGGATTACCACAGTGATGCACACACTGTTTTGTGCATCTGTCAGACACCGGTCATGAATTTGGGTTGGTTAATTATTCTACAGTCTATTACATAGCTTTACGTGACAATTCACTATTTACTTTAACTTGTTTCCCCCTACTCCATCTTCTTTGTTCCTTTTATAGTCTATCACTAATTTACTTCTATTTCACTCTTCCATTACTTGATATTTACTGCCTGAGAGCGTATTCAATTTAACTCAATCTATATTCTACTGGATTACTCCTTACCTCTTCTTTTCTTCTACCTTATACTTCTTTAAGCCTCTTTCTCCGCTCACTCCTTTAACTATGGTGTCAGGTAACATTTGGAACCTCTCCCCTCCTCAACCTTTCATTCCCGCGTCAGGTGACTTATCTCTTAAATGGGAAGACTGGCGCGAATACTTCGAGAACTACATCTCAACATTGGAGGAGGAGGACGAGAAGCTAACCCCTGAAAGGAAGAAGAAGATTTTACTACACTGTTTGGGCGCACAAGCAATGAAAATATATAACCGTATCAATAAAAAACCCAGATCTGTTGATGAAGGCGATGTTTACACAAATGCAATTGATGATTTATCAAATTAATTTAAACCCACAGTCTGTGTGTCAGTGCACAGATTCAAATTTTTCCATCGCAAACAAAGTTTGGAAGAGTCAGTTGAAGATTTCGTTGCTGCACTCAAGAACTTGGCTTTGTCCTGTCGATTTGGCACACTGCATGACAAGTTCATTCGCGACCAAATAGTAATGCGAGCTGCAAATCGTAACATCCAGGAAAAATTGTGGGCTAAGGGAGAATCCTCACTTCAAGAAGTCATTGACATTGTCAAGAGTGCAGAGCTGACAGGAAGATGTGCAAAAGCTGTCCTTTCAGAAGACAAGCACAAACCCGAAGAAGAGGAACAACCAATAGTGGCGAGAGTCAAGAGCTTTAAAAACACTGTCCAAAAAAACAATCCTGATTCATTCCAAAAGAAGAATTTTACACCAAGAGCAATATTAACAGGAAACAGAAAATGTTATAGATGTGGCAGCAGGTTTCATTTGGCTAATGATAAGACATGTCCCGCCCTTACACAGAAATGTACTAAATGCGGTGTTAATGGTCATTTTGTAAAAATGTGCCAAAGCAAACAAAGGAAGAACAATAATGTAAAGTATATTGTACAGGAAGACCATGACGAATTGTGTTCTTCTGATGATGAGGATATGAATCTCTTTGTTTTACTAGTCGATGATGATATGCTTAATGTAAAGGATAAAAGTAAGAAACCTATGTGTGACCTGAATATCGGTGGGGTGGACATCTCCATTGTTGCAGACTCGGGTTCACCATATACTATTGTTAATAAGAGTGTCTGGGAAGGAAAGTTTGTACCTGTGTTAGGACGACACCTGGTTAATCCTGACACTTCCCCTAAAACATTCACAGGGGAACCAATTGATGTTTTAGGTTACAGAGAACAATCGTTCAAATTCAAAGACCGACAAACTGTAAGTAAATTGTATGTTTCTGCTGTTGGTCCTTCAGTACTTGGGTGGATGGACCAAGGCAAACTTAGCATAATTCTGGACCCGTTTAGCCCAGATCCTGTGCTTTCCTTACAGACTGAGAACGAGTATAAAAATGTCATCATCAAAAGATTCCCTCGTGTATTTCCAGAGAAGATTGGGAAATTGAAAGGTTTCCACCATAAAATCGAGCTAAAAAAAGATGCTGTGCCATGTGTACACAAATCCACAAATATTCCCTTCTCCATCAGAGAGGAAGTCAAATCAGAACTCCTTAGACTACAGAAGTCTGGCATAATAGAAACTGTCGAGTCAGCAGAATGGGTCGCACCCTTAGTTTGTGCAAAAAAGTCTAACGGCAAACTCTGTTTGTGTGTGGACCTTCGCGACCTTAATAAAAACATTCTCATTGATCAGTTCCCCTTACCCAAGATCAGCGAGATGTTGTCACATACTAATGGCATCAAGTGGTTTTCAACTATCGACCTTACTGCAGCATACCATCAGGTCCCTCTACACCCTGACAGCAGGAGCCTCACCACCTTCGTAACACCATTCGGGTGTTTCAGATTTAAAAGGGTTCCCTTCAGACTAGCCTCTGCCGCGGCCATGTTCCAGAGACTGATGCATATACTCTTTAAAGAGGAGCCCAACCTACTAGTTTTTCAGGACGACATTATGATCATGGGAGCTAACAGAGAAGAACATGACACTAGTCTAGCTAGAGTTTTAGGTATCTTGGGGAAATACGGTCTCACAGCTGACATTCGCAAATGTAAATTTGCGGAGACTAGTGTCACTTACTTAGGGCACGAAATTTGTTGGGAGGGCATTAAACCAAAAAAAGAATTGTTGTCTGCTATAAGAGAGGCCCCATCACCAAAAAACAAGGACGAAGTGAAAGCCTTTCTAGGTCTATCAGAATTGTACGCAAAGTTTGTTCAGGATTTTTCATCCAAAACCTTCTTGCTGAGACAACTTATAAAACAGAGGAACAAATTTGAATGGTCTAATGATTGTGAAGAAGCATTCACCAGAATAAAAAATGACATTTGCAGTGCTCCACCCTTGCAAGGTTTTAACCCCTCATTACACAGTATAGTCACCACTGATGCCAGTGGTAGGGGTATTGGAGCTGTTTTGAGCAAGGTCGACAACATGGGTAACGGAAATACCATCGCTTTTGCATCACGCTCCATTACACCCACTGAGGAGAGATATTCCGTGATAGAGCGTGAGGCTTTAGCATGCGCATGGGGCTTAGAGCACTTTAGGCAGTTCATTTGGGGGTATCACATCACCCTCAGAAGTGATCATAAACCCCTGGTCAAGGTCCTTACCACCAAGGGTTTACAAAGTGCCTCTCCTCACCTTGCAAGGATATCAGTTAGGATGATGGACTTTAATTATGACGTACAATATGTCCCAGGTTTCAGGAATGTTGTTGCCGACTGTTTGAGCCGTTTACCTCTGCCTGACATGGGTGAACACAACTCAGATATTGAATCATTTTGTGTAGCGAACATATTAGAAGAGATACCCTGTATCTCAACATCTGAATGGTTGTCAGCCCAGGAGAATGATGCCATTTTATGTGAAGTGAGGAAGTACATTAAAGACGGGTGGCCCATAAAAAGAGATGTTCCAAACCATTTACGCACTTTCTGGGAATTAAGGCATGAATTGTCTTGTGAAGCAGGCCTTATCCTGAGAAACGGCAAAGTAACACCCCCTACTTCACTCCGATCCAGAATTCTCGACATTTGCCATGAAGGACATTTAGGCATTTACAAGACCAAGAGTAGAGTAAAAAATTCCTACTGGTGGCCTGGGTTAGACCTCAAGATCGAAAGGAAGGTGAGGAACTGCCCCGCATGTGAGAACTCTGACAAGACACAACGCACCTTCAGACCACCCCTGCGGCCACTGTCCAACCCCGGCATGCCTTGGACTAGATTAGGTTTGGACATTTGTGGTCCCATTTGGGAGAACGGTTAACAGGCATTCCTCATTGTTTGGTGGACCATTTCTCAAAATGGCCCGAGGTAGAAATTGTACGTAATGCGGATGCCAAAGCTATTGTTAATTTCTTACGAAAACTGTTCTTAAGAGAAGGTTTACCAAAATGCATTGTGACATACAATGGTCCACAATTTGTCTCTGATGTTTTAAAAAAATGTGTTTATGAAAATGGTATTTCTCACAAAACTACCTCGCTGTACCATCCAGCTGGTAATGGTGCGGTAGAAAGATTCAATCGCGTCATAAAGGGAATATTACAACTTGCTAACCATAACAACCTTTATTGGAGGGAGGAATTAATACATCATTTATGGGCTTTTCGCATTACACCTTGCGAATCAACAGGTTCTAGCCCATTTGTGTTGTTGAGAGGTAGGACACCTATCACTAAAGATAATGTTGGGTGGTTGACCCCCAAGAAAGTGAACTGGTCCATGAAAAGGGTGGAGGGTAAAATTTCACAATCCCATCAGACCAGTAAGAAATACTACGATTCAAAACATGCCTGCAAACAAGTCAACATTCACGTAGGTGACTTAGTCAGAGTAAAGAGAAGTGGTTTTATTAAAAAAGGACTTAGCCGTTATTCACAGCCCCTGGCAATCAAGAAAATATTTAGCAATTCCGCACTCTTGAGTGACGGGAAAGTGTGGCATTTTTCATTGTTATCCTTGTGCAGAGGGGATGGGACTACTGCTCTTCAGCAGTCTAGTCTGGAGCACAGCGGTACTCCTGCCTCCTCTAGTTACGATTGGCTTCTGGATTTTAGTGCCAGTAGGGATGGTAACCCTGAAGAGAGTGATGCCATACCTCCCATTAACATGGGTGTCCCTAGGGATGATGTTTCCCAGATTGACCACAGTAACAACTCCCCTAATGAGGATCCCCTTGTTAACGCTTCACGTGACCTCATCACTGATAGAGTAATTGACACACCCAATGCTGATAATTCTGACAATACACAAGGTTGTTCTCTTCACCATGGTTCTCATGTTGACGGGACTATGGCTAAGGAACCCGTGTTCAGCAGACATGGCAGAGAAGTAAAACTGCCTGGAAAGTTACATGATTTTGTATGTGATTAACCTCCTTTCTCTTCTGTACCCTGATTGTTAGCTCATGCATTTCCCGTGCTCTCTCTCTCTCCCTTTCCCCCCTTTTTCCACCTTCCCCCCCTGGTTGCCTTCTCCTCAAAATTGTTATAAATAAGGAGATGTGTTGTGTTATTATTACATCTTGTATTTCTGTATGTGCTCTATTGCATTGTACAGGTCTCGCGACCTGCCTCGCGCTGTCCCCTGGTCACGAGCCCTCGCCCATGGTTCTATGACGTCCCTCTGTTCTATTGTGGAACCTTGGGCGAGGGTGGCGGTTGGGTGACAGTTGGAGGAAGACTGTCGTTCGGATGAGACGCCCTTTGCTCTCAGGGCTTGTACCACAATAAAGACTGCTTCACTCACCTCCGTATGTCCGTGTGGTCTTTACAGAAGGTTTTTCACAGGGTAAAATCACCTTAGAACACACCACAATTCCTAAAATTAGTATGGTACCATAAACAAATGAATTCTAATGTAACTAAAGTCTGTTATCACCCTTTATAGTTCTCCTTTTGGTGACCCTCACAATCTTCTATTCACTTCAGTGCATTTCAATGGGGTGCTATCATGTATATTGGTCCCAAGATGGCTGCCAGCAATTCCAGGATGAAGTGCTGACAGCCAATCAGAGCTCACAATGAGATGTGTGGTTAGGCTCTGCCCAGATATCGATATTTTTTATTTTTGAATTTCTTAGAAACTACTGAAGGGATTGACACCATTTAAAAGAAAGGTCGCTTTCTGAACCAAGAGCTACCTTTTTGCCAAATTTGGTGTAATTCCGTTCAGCAGTTCGGGCTGTAGCCGTGTCTAAAGTTTCCTATGGAAATTAACATGGGGAAAAAGCGTTTTGGGACCCCCCTTTTTTCTCGGCCCCCGCTTGACGAATCACCCCAAAACTTTCAAGACAGGAGCTGACCGGAGCGGGCCATTAGTTTTGAAAATTTTGCGAAGACTCGCCAAACGGCGCCAAAGATATTGGCAAAAGAAAAAATGCTTTTTGAATAGAAACAAGGTCCTAACTATAACTACCTACTGGCGACCGCCAGTAGGTAATATACATATACATATATATATATATATATATATATATATATATATATTCAAACGACAAATGACGCGGCACTCCAAAGCAGGATACTTATGGATTTATTTTACCACAACACCACTCAACCAATGCGTTTCAGCCCTCACACGGCTTTCTTCACGGTGACCGTGAAGAAAGCCGTGTGAGGGCTGAAACGCGTTGGTCGAGTGGTTAAGTATCCTGCTTTGGAGTGCAGCGTCATTTGTCATTTGAAAATTGAATTGGGGCCAGGATCCGGCTCATACGCTGAGCACCCGCTGTGGAGCGCTCTGAACTGACAGGATCACATTGTGGCAAATATATATATATATATAAAACCTCCCAGGCAGCTTTGTCTTGCTTGTTGTGTGCGAAGAGTCGGTATGGTGATATATACATACACATATATATCATCAGCTCCGCGCATACAACAAGGAAGACGGCGCTGCAAGGGAAGTTTTCAAGTGTTTAATGTTGTGCGATCAAATGTGTTTCGGCTGCCCTGCAGCCTTGTTCACTGATGGTGAGGTGCCATTTTCCACCCCTTTTTAGGTTTCGCCTGCACAGCACTTGCGCTGTGCTTGAGAAATCTATTGTTTTTAATATAAACTTTAAAAGGGCATACATCCTACCTCCTCTCTTTCATGAATTCTCATTTGTTCCTGTGCATGCCACTTTCCTCCATTTCTATTGGAGGTAGCATATTTTCCTGCATTTAGCAATGCTTATTCCTCGTCTGCTTCTCATATCAGTTTCCCGTCTCTGAAATACTGCTAACATCTACGTTGGTGAAACTATTTTTTCCATAAAGTTGTGCCTCTTAAAGCTTTTTTGTATTGCAGTAGATTTATATAGTGCAACTGTATCACCAGGAATAATTAAGTGATTTGCCCAGAATAACAGGATTTTGCACTACTTAGACTTGAACCGGGATCCCCAGTTCTCAAGTCAGCAGCTCGGGCCACTGTGCCACATCCTCTCCACTCCTGTGATTCTTTTTTGGATTGCCATGGCTTTGACATGTCTATCACGTTTAATGTATCAGGCACCTCCTGTTTACTTTTGCATGTTTTTTTCCATTACTGCATCAACAGTAATACCCTATAAACAACATATGCCATTCATAGTGTTTCCATGACATTAGTTTCTCATTATTGTATCATTTAGAAGTGTAATTTCAAGACACGCAAGATTGCAATCATTGCAGTGATGGAGGTATATTAGCTGTGTGTACCACAGAAGATTTTGTCAATGTATTTAACCTGTTCGGCTATTAGCAATGTGTTAAAGAAATGTACACCATACATAATTTGTTATACACTCATTAGCTCACTACGATGCAACAAGTTTGTTTCTGTAGTATCGTAGCATACTTTACAAATCCAAACTTCTGTTTTGCAGTGTTTCTTAGTTCCTGGCACATTAATTATAACAAACGCATTTGGTTTGAGGTCATCAGTATTAATGATGTTTATTTCATGGCTTCGCTGGGAGGGGCTTTGTTATTAAAACATACTTTGCCACACTATCTTTTCCTGCTTTCAGTCTCTCTCTTTGTACTTCCTTAGCCTGTCTTCAGTTTTTATCATTGTGCACGCACAGCATGTCCTGCGCCTTAAATTATTACACCTTTTTGACTATTACTTTGTCTTCTGATCCATACTGAGGGTGCATACAAGCATGACAGTTTGATTCATGGACATTTGGGTGAGTTATTTGGTTTCTTAATCCTGTATACTGGCCGTACATGTAGCTATTTATAACTTACGTTGTTCACCTCTTTTTCAAGTTTGCTTATAAAGGGGGCACCTGATTAGTGTTCCAGATATTCACCACCACTTTTTTAACCTTGAGAGCACTTATATTTTCACCTCCAACCAGTGTCACAATGCATTACACTTTACTTGTGCTATTTTTAGGTTTCATCCAACAGCGCTTGTTAGGTTTTGCCTCCACTCTTGTACAGGAGCTCCTTCCTTTGTCCCGGGCGGTGAATGACAAAAACAACTTATTATTCATCACATACGCAAAACCGATGCATTACCAATGCTTGTTGCATTTATTTCTATGTGATGTGTTAACAAATAGTGAAAACAGACTATGTTGGATTAGATAGATACATATACATACTGTTTTGACTCAAGTCAAATCATAATGTTGCATCAAATACATCATTATAAATCATCATAAATTCTTGTAACTCATGTTATTGTGTATTTCATTAATGTATTTAAATCACACTCCTTGAACGACTTGATTGTACATTCGTCATTATTCTTGCCATTACTGGGCTAAGACTTCCATTGTGTATGGGTGTGTGTTCTTACTAACACAAGTGGACTTGTTGTCCGGGTCACATTGCCACAATTTGTCAATTGATCTATTCCCTAGTGAGCACTGGTAATCTTGTCTGCTGGCAGTATGTTCTTATGGCATAACTAAGGTCCCAGTGGACTTTGCCATATTACTCAAAAGATGTGTATTTTCACCCCCTCTGGCCCCTAATGGGCTAGGTCTACCCATGCATGTGACCATTGTGTGATTTAACTCTATAGTGCATTCCCAGTGCATTTTTGTGTAAGTAGGTATCGCTCTCCACAAAGGCGTTTTTAACGTGTGATTAGTGAATAAAATGAAACAAAATGATTAAAACTAATACATGAGCAGGAGCTCTACCTAACATTTATATTCACTGCCTACAGATGGGTGTGCAGATCTTCCTCCATATTCAGGCCTCCCGGCATGTAGTATTGAGTTCTATTATGTACTTCAACTCCAATTGTCTCAATTGTTTTCTCTGTCTCCTCCTCTGACATTAAGAGCTATTCAGTCTACAACATGATAGATTAGGCCGGACACAGCACTTCCATGCAAATCCTCAAAGTGTCCGGGTATGCCCTGTCTACATTCTTTATTGCCCATGTAGGAAGCTGGCTCTCTATATAGTGCACTAAAATGAAGTACACTGTGTAGAGAGTCCAGTGAGTCCCAGATTGGTTGACAAAGTCAAAAGTAGATAATACTAACGCTCTATTTGGGGTAGTGTGGGCGAGCAGTTTGGTTCATCAGAGGGTAGTGCTAATCATTTGTTGTAATCAGAGAGGCAATAAATGAGACACCCATTCAAAGAATGAATCAATTAGGAAAAATAACACATATCTTTATATATATTTTCAAACCAAGAACTTCGTTCACAGGTAGGTACTTAGGCCCTGATTATGATGTCAGTCCGAGTTGCCTCCGACCGACATCGCTGCGAATGGGGAACCGACCAACCTCAGATCAGCGGTACTGACACAGCAGTTAGGATGTGACCGCAAACTGAAACGCAGGTTGAAACTGCATGCAGCACAAACTCCCATTTAAAAAATGAGGTTTTGAAACATCCCTGCACCATATGACAGGCTCCTCACGGTGTAAATAGGTCTAAATTTCTTATGAATTATTAAAGTTCTGAAAATAGTTCACAGTTGTGGGCAATTACGCACAATGTGTCTCTATGGGAGGAAATAGCCACATTTTAAAGAAAATAGCACAGACGGTTCTAGGGGTTCACCTTCTGGATTCAGGGGTGTAACCCACCAAAGTTCAAGAGGCCACCAGCAGTTCGTCGGGAGAGTGCTGAATTTGTCCAGGAGCAGGGTGCTGCAGGCGCTAGTAGCTGGTGCACAATGAAGAAGGGGGGGCACCTAGAAACAGGCTGCAATGGGGAAGAGGTGTGGCGCAGCGGCCAGGGCGACTGACTCCTGAACACAGGGGCTCATGGTTCGATCCCCGGTGCCGGCGGCAGATCAGCCCAGCACCATGTGACTCTGGGCTATAGCTTGCTTAATCTTCCCGACAGCCCCCAGCACCTTGACACCTTCGGGTAATTGTTCACGCTTTACAAATACTGGACATTTACATGTGTAGGCAAGTCCAAGAGCTCCCAAACGAGGGCTCAGGTTGCAAGGGCCTCTGGAGCATGGGAGAACAGCCGGCTCCTTTCTACCCAGGACGTGCGGGCCGGGTGCAGAGCAGGTTGGTTGGCTGGGCTCTCTATGCAAAGGCGGCCTTAGCAGTCAGTGACAAGCAGCTTGGAGGGGTGTTTTCAGGACTGCTGGACAACTAACAGAGGGTACCTCGATGGGTGCTATCTACATGGACAGATGGAGTCCAGATAGGACTCGATCGGTCAGTTTTGGTTGAAGGGGGTCCGGTACCCCAGAAATTGGTACGGTCGGTCCTGGTGTCTTCTCACTCAGTGGGGAGACATAGTTGAGCTTCCAGAGTGTGAGTGCCTCTTCCTGGAAAATTGTGGCATCGGTCGGGCTGGGAGCTGCAAGTCGGTAAACCGGACTGTGAAGGTTCGATGCCTGTGATCTGTAAGTTAGTAGTTCCTCTACTCCAAGGGAGTTCTTGGCTGATTGGTGAAGGCCTGGAGGTCCTCTGGGGTTCATAGAGGGCTCACCGTTGCAGCACGAGACAGTTCACTACAATGGTCAAGTCTTGAAGCAGCAGGCAGGGTTTCGCGCCAGACGTCCACAGTAGGCACTCAGTTCTCGGGTTCAGCAACTCTTCTTTGTCCATTTATTCTTTAGGTCCATCGAATTTGAAGTTCTGGGTCAAGGGGTGCCACCTAAACACTCAATTTAGGGGTGTTAAGGGGAGTACAGGGTAGTATCCAATGGGCTACTTACCTTAGTGTGACTACACCCTCTATATGACCACTTTTCTCTGGGAAGTGAGCATAACCCTGACCCTAATAGGCTAGGGGCCAGATGTACGATGGTATTTAGTATGCACAAACGGGTTTGAGACCCGTTTGCGCATGCTAAATACCTGTGGCCAATGTACAAACACTTTTTTGTGAGTCGCAAATAAATTGCGACTCGCAAAATAGTGTTTAGCAACTCGCTATTAGGAAGGGGCGTTCCCTTCCTAATAGCGACCACAAAACCAAATAGCGACCGCAAAACCATGTACAAATGTTTTGCGACTGCAATTGCAGTCGCAAAACACTCGCAATTTACCGCCCTCTTCTAGAGGGTGGTAATGCATTCGCAAAAGGGAAGGGGTCCCAAGGGGACCCCTTCCCCTTTGCAAATGCAGGCAAAAATATTTTTTAGGGGCAGGCAGTGGTCCCAGGGACCACTATCTGCCCATAAAAAATGAAACGAAAGCGTTTCATTTTTCTTTTTGAAATGCATCCCGTTTTCCTTTAAGGAAAACGGGCTGCATTAAAAAAAGCATTCCCAGACATGGTGGTCTGCTGAGTCCAGCAGGCCACCGTATCTGGGAGGGCCTGCCATTCCCAATGGGGTCGCAAATTGCGAGTGGCTCATTAATATTCATGAGCCTCACATTTTGCAACCCCATTGGGAATCGCAATTAGCGTCTCTGTAGTTGTAAATTGCGACTCGCAATTTGCGACCCGCAATCGAGCGCAAATTGCGAGGTGCAATTTACAATGGTCGTACATCTGGCCCTCGGTCTCTCCAACACAAGATGGAGGATTTGGAAAAGTGGGGTCCACATTAGCTGCCCTACCTTAGGAATGGTGCTGGCTCAGTGTGGGCCCACCTCAGATTGTTATTTGTTTTCCTGCCTGTTCTCCCACTAAATAGGGAGCAGGAAAGGGGGGTTGGCATCCTCCATTATCTGGGGATGCCTTAGTTGCATTTCAAAGGCGGCATCACCTTTGAAGCTTCCCGCTCTGGAAGGCCATCCTGACCTGGAGGAGGTGTGAAGCACCTCTGTCCAGAGTAGGCTATGTTCCTGGCCTCTCAGAGTGTGGGCTCTCACCCTATGAGGTCAGAAACATGTCTGGTTGTGGCAGGCTGGCTAAGACTAGTCAGAGACCACACCAGTGCTTGGTACTGTTTCAGGGGACTCTCTAAAGTGTCCCCTGTGTGCATTTATGAATACTTCCAACACTGGCATCAGTGAGGATTTATTAAGAGAAGATGTTTGGTACCAAACATCTTAAGGTACAGTGAGGCCATCATAGAGCTAGGAATCTCGTGATGACAAGTATCCAGCCCATGTACTTTCAATGGCTTCCCTATGACCTTACAATATCCAAGAATGGCTTGGATATTGCAGGGTCATATCTGCTCATGCAGATATATCCACACATGGGATATAGTAATCCCTGCCTTAGGGCTCTAAGACTTGTAGTAGGGGTGGCTTTATTATACCTCATGTAGTGTATGTGGGCATGACTCACAGGGCTAAGTACATTATAGTAGAGTGGCATAGAGTGTAGCAGAGTTTTGTAGAGTGGAGTTAAATGGAATGGGGGAGAGTACACTTGAGTGGTGTAGAGTGGTGTAGCATACAAACAGAATGTCACTAAGTGGAATAGTGCAGAGTAGGGTAGCATAGCCTGGAGTGGCGTACAGTGTAATAACGTATAGTGTGGTAGCATACGGTGGAGTGGCGTACTGTGAAGTAGTATAGAATGGAGTGGCATACAGTGGAGTGGGATAGAGTGGAATGCCATACAGTAGAGGGGCAAAGACTGAAGTTGCATACAGTGTAATAACAGACAATGGAGTGATGTACAGTGGAATTTTATAGAGTGGACTAAAGTGGAGTGATGTATAGTAGAACAGCGTAGAGGGGAATAGCATGGAGTAGAATAGCATAGAGTGGATTAATGTACAGTGGAGAGGTATAGACTGAAGTGGTGTACAGTGGAGTAGGGTAAAGCGAAATAGCATATAATGGAGTGGCTTAGAGTGGAGTGGCATCCAGTGCACTAGCGTAAAATGGATTTGTGTGAAGTAGAGTGATGTACACTAGAGTGGAGTAGCTTATAGTGGAGAAGTACACAGTGGAATAGCGTAGAGTGGAGTGGTAAAGAGTAGAGTGGTGTAGAGTGGAACAGCATATAGTGAAGTAGCAAACAGTGCAGTGGCGTACAGTGAAGTGCTGTAGACTGAAGTAGCATACAGTGTCATTGGGTAGAGTGTAATAGCATACAGTGGGATGGCGTACATTGGAGTGGGGTCCAATCGAATAGCATAGAATTAAGTGGCATACAGTGAAGTGCCATACACTGAGGTGGCATAAGAGGAGTAGCGTTATGTGAGTGGTATACAGTGGAATAGCATACAGTGGAGTGGCATACAGTGGAATGGCATACAGCGGAATAGAATAGCATATACTGGAGTAGCGTATAGCAGAGTGGCATACATTTGAATGGCATGTACTGATGAGGTATAGAGTGGAGTTTCATACTGTGTAATAGCGTAGAGTGGACTGTCGTAGAATTGTTTTGTATATAGTGTAACAGCATAGAGTGGAAAGTGTTGTACAGTTTTTTTTGCAGCTTTATATACATCAAACTTGACCAGAAGGTTTCAGAGCGCTTTACATGAGCACCAGTTGCATTACAGATGGACGCATTCATTTTAGACACGGGGAGATTACGTGATTTGCCCAGAATCACAGGATGTTTGAGCCTCCCACCAGACTCGAACCTGGTTCCCCAGCTTCAAAGTGGGCCGCCCTAGCTGTTAGGCCACACCCTAGAGTGTAATAGTGCATAGTAGAGTAGCGTACAGTGGAGTGACCTATAATGGATTGGTGTAGACTGGAGTGGCGTACAGTGGTGTGGGGTAGAGTCTAGCATACAGTGGAGTGGGGTCTAATCGAATAGAAGAACAAAGTGGTGTACAGTGAAGTGCCATACACTGAAATGGTGTAGAGTAGAGTAGCATACAGTGGAATGGCATACAGTGGAATAGCGTACAGTAGAGTGTTATAAAGTGGAGTGGCATATAGTAGAATGGCATAGAGTGGAAAAGTGTATAGTGGAGTAGCATCCAGTAGAGTGGCGTACAGTACAAATACAAAACATGTTTATTTTGTTTAATTAAAACCATAAACATTTACAACACAATGTGAGGTTAAGATTTTAAAGTGATTAAAATACATGATAAAAATAAACAACATAAAAATGGTGGCAGATTGAACCAGGAGCGTTTATAGACAAAAATTAGCACAGGGGCCAGAGTGGAGTCAAAAAGAAAGCACAGGCTAGTCCTCTACTACTTAATGGTCCTATTATGCATGCAACTCTAGTGACTAATGTTATTGCTCAAGATTGTTTCCTTACAAGTGCAGGGATATTTGTGCAGACCATTCTATAAAGTGCAAAAAAGTACTCATGAAGACCTGACACCGCCAGCTGTGAGGCTGTCTTATATTCTTAGAACTTAGCAATCTTGTTAGTTAGTGTCTCACAGCATCTTATATTGACTTTTCCATGCTAAAGAGCCAATGTGTTGGTGCAAACCGTGCTGTGAAGTGCAGAAACAAAGGTATAATACTCTTGTGCAGACTATTGTAATACTCTAGTTCAGACCACACCCAAGGAAGCATGTATTCAAAGAATGTAACAGGCCCATATTGACAGCTCAAATTGTATGTTGTACTGATTGCTGAGAAGCTGTTGACCCTTCCGCTGTCAGCAATATGACTGCTTTTATGATACATTTTTTTTAAAAGTTGCACTCACTTGGGGAGTTTCGCCCTTCAGGCAGAAGATACTGCATGTTGGCACAATCTATTGCCATGCTGGTTACAAATGCTCTGCAGCCGAACCTTGCATTCAGTTAGTAGCATAGGACACATTGTTAAAATATGCGTCAAGCTTTCATCCTGTTGATGACAAAGTCTGCAATTAGAGGTAGAAGGTTTCGGATGTCATTTAGGTAGGCAGTCAATCATTGGCACAGCCCAAACCGTAGATGAAGCAGCTTGATTTTATAATTTTTTTAAAAAGGAACTGTTAAGCACGCCTGCAAACGGAACGGTTTATAGGTGTTGATAGACATCCATGCGGGGCTTCTTTTGCTAAACTTTTGTTGGTCCCTATTCCATGAGATCCACTTTATTTGTTTGTTTAACGTTGATTTGAAAGAATTATGAGGAAGATGCTGCTCTCATAGGATTTTTGCTTTTAATTCATTCAAGGCCAACTCGAAGGCCTGTCTGTGCCCAGCTGTTTGTATTTTGCAGAAGACCTGTTTGTATTTCTTTCCATATCAGGAAGCCCAAAGCTGCCTGATCTTAGAGCTTTAGTAATAACAATTATGGAGCCACTTTGTGCTAATTGTTGATCAATTAGGCAAAATTCCTACCAGATCTGAGATGGGAGTTCATTTTGAGGGTGAAGAAAGAGAAGAAGGAATACCTTCTCTTGTGCAGAGTTGAGAAAGAGTCCAAACTTTCCCTGGAAGGCTTCTACTGATTGCTGAGATAAACTTGACCTTTATGACTGTGAGAAGAGGAGACGGAGTTGGGCTTTGCAACTTATGGTGTAAGGACTAAAACCCTGCAATCAGAGAAGCGATACTTTGCTTTATTGATTTTTGATGTAGACGATAAAACAAGTGATCTTGCAGCCAGACCCAAGGTATTTATAGCTTGTACTTCTAGAGACAGGGTGTCCACCCAAAGATCAGTTTCCTTTCTTTTTGCTCCTCCTTCCAAACACCACAACCTTAGTTTTTGCAAGGTTGACAGACATTTCATTTTCAATGCAGTAGGTGTGAAGTTTTTTTAATAACCTCTGCACTCCTAGTCCAATGAGATTCATGAGAACTACATCATCTGCGTATTGCAGTAAAGAAACCTGGCAATTCCCCAAGCTCAGTGGATGCGATAGTGCTGATACAAGGTGTGATCTTAGATAAAGGTTGAAAAGGGTTGGAGAAAGGACACACCTTTGCTTCAAGCCCCTCTTTATTGATACTTTGGACGAGAGGCCTTGGTTCAGGTCGAGTTTGACCTTTGCTCAGTTATTTGAATATAATAGTTGGATGGCAATTTTGTAGAATCCAGCCGGCCAGCTATCTCCAGAAATGGTATCTGTTTAGAAAAATCGTCGAAACGGGTATAGAGCAATTGTTTTTATAGAGAACACTTCTCAATGATCATGGAAATGCAACCAAGTTGCCCATAGTGCTAGCCTTGGCTCTGAACCCCACTTGATTGAATGGGATCAAATGTTCTCTTGCATCCCAGTCTACCAATTTAGACAATAGCAAACCAGCAAAGTATTTTGAATCTGTGTCCACAAGGGCGATCCTACGATAGCTGTCAGGGAATGCATCAGGGACTTGCTTCTAATCAGGTGGAAAATGGACCCACTCCTTGATTCTTGTATGAAATCCAGAAATAGGCAGAAATTAAACAGAATGTGAAATCGGGTATATGACAGCTTGGGGCCCATTCGGGTCTGGGGCTCCATCACCTCTGCTTTTCTCAATCATCTCTTTGATTTCTCTATGAGAGAAGGACAAGAGAGTTGTGAGTTAACTTTATGCATGGGAGAGGTATTTAGAGAGGTTAGATCTTGGCTGTGATATAAAAAGCCTATGTGATCTAGACACGCTACTTGCATGACATTGTTGCCTGTCACACCCGTAGAGTTTCGATTAACAACCAGAGAGATTTATTGTAGTACCTTTGCAGGCTTGCACAATGTCTATCCAATCCTGGTCGACTTGGGCCTTTTTGCCACCCAGACTGCTTTTTATAGGCCTTTTGTAGCTTACAAACCTTTCCAAGTTGAGATGCAGGATCTGGATGGAAATTGATGGACTTCATTTCATTTTCCATTGCCCCGCATTGAAGCTTGAGTGAGCTCAAGTAGCAATTTTGTTTCCAGGCTTTTTATGTTTTTATACCGCGCGAACTTGACCCGAAAGTATCAGAGCGCTTTACATGAGCGCTAGTTGTGTTACAGACAGACACATTCATTTTGTTAGGCATGGAGAGATTAAGTGATTTGCACAGAATCACAGGATGTTGAGCATCCCTGCCAAGACTCAAACTCAGTTCCCCAGCTTCGAGGTCGACCGCTCTAGATGTTAGGCCACATCCGTTGGATATTTTGGGTCTCAGTTGGATGTTGTACTGGCCTGCTTCCACTCTGAATAATGGTTCAGCGAGCGAATATCCCACCTGACCCTTTGTCAGTGGCTGCCTAAGTCTTGTGTGCCAATGATTCTCAGTGCTTTCACCTGCTTGTTGGAATTTTTTGTGTTGATGATCTGCGGTGAGTGGTCACTCTCGCACCTTGTGACTATATTGAAAACTCACAATTTTGTGGAAAAAGAGGGAAAGATGCAAAAGTGCAGTCCAAGACAGATTCTGCTTTGCAAGATTTTCTTGTGGCAGATATTGGAGCATCTTCCTGGCTATGCCCGTTGAGGGCTCAGTGCCCAAGGACCTCTGAAGTGCGTAGGTGTTTGTGCTCTATTTTATTAAAAGAGCTACATTTGCAGATTTGACCCGGGATGTCCCAACTTACATCCACTCTTCTTAGACTGCCACTTCTTCTCAGGTGATTGGCCAAGTTAACATTAAAATCTCCAGTAAGTATTCATGGGATTCCTCCATGAGAGGCTTCTAATTCTATGAAAAGATTTTCTAACATGTATATATTACGTTGTTATTGTGAGGAGTTTGGGTTCACGTGTACATTGATGATGATAACTTGACCTGCAGAGCTCCCAAAGTTCCAGTTATGTATTATTATGCCGAGAATGTGCAGCGAATGGAAATTCAAGCGGCTTAAGTTGAAAGTCTTGCCCAGAGTCACATAGATCAAGCTTCTACTGCTGGAGTGAACATTTTCACATATCCCCCCATTGGCAGCTCTCTTCTCTTGAATACAGACCCCAACAAAGCTCCCTAGATAGATTTCAAATTCAGGATCTGAGTTGATTTTTTTATATTCTTTCTTTATTCCATGATATAATGGACATAGACTGGAGTTTCTAATGAGGCAACTTGCCATCACAACAGTTTGTGGGTTGGGTGGCCCGTTTTAGGAAAGACTGGAAAGACTGAAATATGGGCTGGATGCTATATTTTGGCGACTATGGCAGAAAATTCTCTCGGGCTGCATCAATCAACTTTATTTTGGTGATTCAGGGTGGATGGAGAATAACCAATTCAAATGAGCTATTTTAGGGTTTGGAGAGCCAGCAGCTACAACCCTGAGATTTGTTCAATAATATTGTTACAGAGTCTTTTGGTAGAGCATGATTAATTCCGCATGCACCTATCACATCTCCCAGCAGTGTGCTGGCTATTGCCTGTCTCTCCTTAGCAAGATGGATGTCTTGCTCTGAATGATTCAGATTTTATTCCTCAGCTAATGAGACTGTGGGTGTACTTCTCCTCAGCCATAAATAATATCATTATTCCTCAGCTTTGCAATTGCCGCTGAAGACCAGGTTACTATTGTCTCTTCATTGGGATTTCCTGACTTAGGCTTGACTGTTTCTATACTTGAAGAGGACAGTTGTTTCACATCTATGTGCATGGCTAAGAGTCTCAGGATGTTATGCCTATTTAAGATGTCCCTACTGCTCTGAGATTTGTATTCAGGTTGGAATGCAGTCTTAGTTTTTTTCTCTGCGCTCATTTCATCATCTGAGAGCATTTGCAGAGTATCAACAAGTGATAAAGGGTTGCCCTCCAGGTGGCTGCATAGCTGTGATCTGACTGTGGGAGCCTGGATTGAGCCATTTGAGGTGGTCACCTGTTGCACATGTTTACTGCAAGGCGTACTGGATTATCTGGCTGCTAGCAATTAACTAGCCATGGATACAGTTTGCACCTTGATCTTTAATTGGGGTAAAGGTTTAGAATGATTGAGCGTAGGCGCTAAATATTTTACACCTTTAGATGATTGCAGCTATGGAGAGAGTTGTAAGTAATGTTGTGCCCCATTGAAAGCCAAGGGAGCAGTTGTACAAGTGGCAGGCTTCTCTTGCAATTGTTGGGTATGTGACATTTCAATATGAAATTTATTGTCAGAGATGGAAATATTAAAATATTCTGTATCTGCAGATGACCTTCCTCTTTGTTTGAAATACGGAAAAAATGAGCAGGGATTTGTTTGAGCCTCAGAGCTTTCACATTTTGCTCCCTTTTTTTTTTTTGCTTTCTTACTTTTTTCCGTTTACTTCGTGAGGGACTGGTGGTCTTCATGGGCAAGTTTGAGGTTGGGCTTTTGTTTGAGGAACCCGTTGATTCAGATAACGATGGTACTTTTATGTCCGGTACTGGCTCTGTGAGGTTGAGTTGTTTACACCCTCTATTGTCTGTGTGACCCCAACTTCTGCGCACTTCTGCTGCCACGCAAACATTTGTTGAAACTTGAAGCACAATTGAGGGTAGTTGAGAAGGTTTTTGTTGTGATAGACCTGTAGGCCCCACGAGTCTCAAAATGTGTGTCAGTTGTTAAAAGGAAGAAATGAGCCTTAATAGATTTTACTACCTCGCTCAGGGAGGACACTATGGAGGGAAATTCTTGGAATTGGTTCTGGTTGTTTAGAGGTGCGGGCTTATTGGAATCGCCTAGCAGTTCTTTTATTGCGAGATGCAACTGAAAAAAGCATGTGTTGATAGCATCGGTGTATTGAGCTAGTGACTCCAGCAGAGAAATTTGCATAGCAAATTTGCTCAATTGAAATGTAAGTACTTTTGATGTAGCATCCAACATTTGAAGCAGGCAGATCCAAATGTCTTGCCCCAGGACCCTACTGTGCTTGCTAGATGTTTGTGTACCTTCTGCATGGTAACAAGAATTAAGATGACTCCAGCATTCAGTTTCACTATCTTTTTTTCATTGTTAGAGTATACAACCTTTCGGGGATGTCTTTGTGGCCAAATTGGGCCAGACGTTTGATGCACTTGGAGGCAGCGGCTTGTCGAAGAGGAAAAGAGAATGCCTATTTTCAGTTTCAGTGGCTAAGGGTGCAGGGGAGAGTATTTTTTTCAGCTTATAAGGCCAGGATCTTTTCTGCAGTCATTAAGGCCTCCTTGTTCTTGGTGGGCCAGGCACTGGTTTGTATTGGCGGAACTTTTGGCAGAGATATTAATCTGGACACCAGTGTGGTAGAGGTTTCTTCTTTGTTTGCCTTCCTGGTTCTGAGAATCATTGCTCTCCCCAAAATTGCTTCTTCCAGAGGGACATTGGAGTGAGTCTAAAGCTGGTGTCAGGCTTCAGACCAGGGCAAGGTTCTTTGAAAAAGTTACTCACGCCTATAGGCTGACTGTGGCTGTTGTAGAAGACTGGTGTGGCGACTGGTGTGGCAAGGAACTAACTTGCACGAGCTCCCCTCTAGCCTCATAACCCTCACTACCTCAACTCGCCTGAGCTCAACTCGCAGGGGTAAAGCCAAATGCAGGAGAGCGAAGGTTGGCAGAAGGCCTGAAGCAGTACACGATATAGAGACTGCTAAAAATGTATGCAGGATTGTAGAGTTATAGAGTTTTTAAAGTTGCCTTTATAAACTTGGATGACAATGCCAAGCAGTGTATACTAAGGTTGGACAGGATGCCGTAGCATGCCAAAAAAACTCCAGAGCGTGAAGCGCACAGGTGTAATTTGGTGCCCACCCACCCGATGCAGCAAGCGCTGTGACGGAAAAACAAAACTGTACCAGGCGCAGGGAGTTGAATCTTGCACCCACAATCTGCACCTGAGCCCAGGTTGAGCTGCATCCGTAATCTCTGGTCATAATTCTCGTCCTGCCAACAAGAACGAGGGGTGAGAAGCGGGAGGCAGGAGCTTACCTGGCCTCCAAGCTGCACCGAACCTAACGGGTTTGGGCCTCAACCACTATGCAGTGGGACCTAACCCACCGCTCCCCCATGCTCACCCGGATCGCCCTGCAACAGCAACACCAAGCTTACCAGACCAGATGTCAGGGGTTTGACATGGTCGACCTATTTGTCGTACTGCACTCCTGGGACTTCAGAGCTGTCCTGGCCCTATGGGGCCTCCTGGGCCTGCGGATTGAAGCGAGGCGAGCCATGTAGTATATTGCATCCTCTGAGTGCCATCACCTTGGATGTGCTCTCTCGCTTCATCTGGAAGTCAAAGCAAAGCCACTTAGATCAGGTAAGGTAAGGTATGACCTGCTGAATGGCATTCAGTGGAGTGACTTAGACTACAGTGGCGTACAGTGGCATTGCGCACAGTGTTTAGCATTGCGCACAGTGTAAAAGGGTAGGTTGGAGTGGCATAGAGTGTAATTTCAAACAGTGGAGAGGCATAGAGTAGACTGGTGTAGCGTGGAATAGTGCACAGTGGAGTGGCTACGGTGGTGTGGCATACAGAGTTATGTGAAATTTAGCAGCAATGTAGATTGTGGTGTACAGAGCAACGCAAAAACAGCAAATTGCGCTACTTTGCATTTCTCCAGATTTACCAATCAATGCAGGGCCACACATGGTGGCCTTGCGTTCCTTTGTAAATCTGACTTAAATATTATATTGCCAATGCTAGACCATCAGTGATGCAAGGGTACCGCAATCCAACAAATAAAGCTAGCTGTAGTTATATTTTGGACCATGGCATACCGTGATAACTTTGAAGTGTACAGTGGTACATGGTGATGAAAGCCAGTATATAATTGAGTAATGTCTGTTTGCAGATAATGAAAAGGCAACCATATTGTTTATACTACACTTTGGCTGTGCTCAGTGTTAGGGCCTTACATATAGGTAAGTAATAAGTCCCTACCTATTACCACTTTTTAAAGTGGTAACAGGTAGGGGAATTTCTTTATGTTTTTTTTTATATATTTCTAAATAAGTTTAGAAAGTACCACAGTGACAAATATAACTAAGGTTACATGCCTTATAACTAAAATAATACTTACCTTACTTAACTGCTTTACCCAAAAAGCATCATCTCTGCACCAGAATATATAATCTTGCCAAATTGCATGTAAATCCATTCAGCCATTTTCATGCTACGTGAAATACAATCGTCTTCGTTTTTGTGTCTAACATTATATTAAATTGTGCTCAATTTTTATACATCATTTTCAGATTTCTTTCGAGTCGTGTCAATTACTTATCGTCCATGTTGGTACTCTGAAATGCTTAACACATGTTCCTCTAGTAAAGACTGACTGCTCTGTGCCACACTACTAGGAGTGAGCTAGGAATTTATTAGTGTGAATCCAAAGTACCTATTTAGGGTAATGTGAATGTATTACATAGTGAAGTTTAACCAGCCTCACTGCACAATACCCCACTTTCCTACATTGGTGTTACAGCAATGGAATCCTGAACTTGTGTTCAACAGTACCACTTGATCATAAGTGATTTTTGAACAAGAAATACACTATTGACATTAGTCCGAAATCATTTTTGCAGATTTTTTTTCTAAAAACTTTTTCATTACAATTTTTAGAGCCATGTGTAGACCTCCATTCCAAAATAACTAAAAGTTAGAAAGTTATGAAAAAGTTTTCAAAGTTTTTGTAAAGTTTTAAAAAGGTCCCAACTTTCAAATAAAAAGTTAAGCAATGGAGGCTGACACAAACCTCAACCTGTCCATCCTCCTAGCTCTGAAGATGAGTGATCCGAGAGCTTTGTGTTAGGGGCATTGGCTATAGAGCAACAGCCAACAGGGAGGACCTTGAAAAGGCCCTCAGCTCTTTAAGAAAAAAAACCTAGAGAAGGAAGGCCATTCTTCAGAGGAAGACCCTGAAGAGGGTGAGGATGATGCCTTAGCCCAAATAGAAGATGATGGGGACCTGGCTCTTCGATCAGTAGCAGCACCACCCCCCTCTTCCCCCAGCGCCTTGAGACCCTCGCGGGTATGTAGTGCGCTTTATAAGTGACATGATTGATTGATTGATTGATTGATTGGGGAAGAAGATGACGACCACAACTCTGTACCCTTTCTCATACCCCCTTCACCAGCATGAAGAGACAGAATTCACTCTAGCAGACCCCCTACTGGTGAGGTGGTAGTAAGCTTTAAGAAAGAACATAATCTACTCTCACTAGAGAAGAAAAAGATTAAACTCGAGGAAAGCAGACAAGCCCTTAAAAAAAGAAGATTCAAAATGGGTTTAAAGCCCAAGGATAATTGTGACAGCAATTCAAATAGGGAAAAAGAGGAAAACTTTGAACCTATGATCTCCAAAGGGATTTTTCCAAAGTTTAGTGATGGTTTGCAGCCTTTGAGAGGGCCTGCAAAATGAGAAGGATAGGTCAGCAGCACTAGGGCTCTCTATTGTGGCGTTATACTGTTTCTACAAATATAGCAGGACTGTGTATTAGACCAACATGAACGTCACATTAAAGGGACTTGGTCCACATATACTATCAGTACATGTTGGTATGTTTTTGGCTAGCTCACAGTACCACATCCAACCCCTAACCTAACCAATGTCTAGTTGTTGTTGGTAACCTCCAACTTGACACTAATTCTAACCCTTTCATTTGTCACTCTTTCACACCCAATGTAAACACAAGAAAGATAGGACAATGCGTTTTCAAACATTTATTGAAATGATCGTATTCTTGCATAAAAAGCATGTGCTCCGATTATTGGAAAGATAAGACATGTTACTGTAAATAGATTGTTAGAATGGTGAATAATATAAACATTTCCACCATGTTAATTGTTTCTAAAGTCGTATTTACTCCTATCTGTATCTACACTATGCTGAAGATAGTGTGGCCATAGAATCATTCTGCTAGATCAATGAGCTAGCCTAACCCACATACTTTGGTCTTAGGTGTCAGGAAGACGGTCACAGTACACAGGTGATCTTCCTTAGCAGGATGGAGATCTGGGTCAGTAGGGCTGCAGTGGTTCTGTGATAATTTCCCAGCATGAAAATGCTCCTCTCAGAGAGGCTTAGCACGGAAGCTGTTTAAATAATAAAATGCTGTTCTTATCAACTATGACAGAGACACAGAGCAGCTCATTTTGTTTCGTCTAACTAAAGTGAAATTTCCCCTAACAAGCACAAATGGAAAGAAAACAGTGGCCTTTTGTTCTTCATGTACGAGTGGGGAACTAACTGTATAGGCTATAGGGCGTCAGTGCCTACAGCAAGTACACATATCACAATGTCACACAATAGCAGAAAAGCGTGGCAAAGTGCACCATGAGAACGGATTGTCAACTTAAGAAGTTGACTCTAAAATGGAGACTACAGGGAAGCCACGCCACACCCACCCTATGGTTGGAAAGGAGACTTGGGGCCTGAGTCAGATCTTGGTGGATCTGATCCTGCCATAACTTTTCCAACGGTTTCTCAACCCGCCTACTGGGTGGTCCGCTCACTCAATTTAGATGCTGGTGGGTCTATGGACGATAGTCTGTCTGAGTGCCCCTGTCTCTGCCAGAATCTTTTTCCCGCATCAACGGCATCATTGGCAAAAGTGTTGTCAGAGGAAGGTCAGCCAATTTTTCCACTGGGCCAATCACAATTACATGCAATTTCTTTCCTATGTTTAATGCATATGAATTTATTTTCCCACTTATAAAGTTAAAATGAACACACCTGTAGTAACAATTTTAAAACAAATCTCAATTGTAAAATCAAAAATATGTCAGAATTATTGAGATAATCCTCACATGTACTTTTTTACAATTACAAAAATAAAATTTAAGAAAATAAGGAGTTAGGGTAGGAGGAGTGTTAGATGAGTGGCTTTTGGAGGCGGAGGGAGCTGGAGTGGGTGATGTGCTTGTGTCTGTATATTTGGCGGTTGCATATGGGTCTGGTGTTTGTTGTGTATCATAGGATATGAGTTTTTGGATGGTGTTTGATAATCTGGCGAGTGTGCATTTTAGTTTTTGGTTTATGTTGTCTTGTATGTAGGAATGTTTTTGTGTAAGTGTGTTGGTTTTGATGAGTATGTTGTTGAGGTGGTTGGTGTTGTTGTGGTGGTTGGGGGTGTTGCGCTTGTAGTGCTTGTGGGTGTAGTTACAATAGTGTGGGTATGGTGTTTGTGTGTTTGTTTATGTTTATTTGTGTGTTTGTGTTTATGTGTGAGATTGTGCTGCTTGTGTCTGTTGGAGTGGGTGCCTGCAAAGAAGTGAGTGTGCTTGGGATTGGGGTGAGAGTTTGGAATTTGGTTGGGGAAGGGGACCTGAGTTGGGGCAGAAGGTTGGGCTGGTTGGGAGGCTAGGGAAGAGGCTTCTATGATATATATATATAAAAAAGGACAAAACACATTTGCAACAGCTAATTTAAAAGCAAAAACAACATGTATGTTTAGTGACACATTAAAAAGTACTACTTTCCAGTCTCCACTTTAACAGGGATTCCTGTCAGGCCTTCAGGATGTAGGATCTACAAGCCCCTCGCCTTCCAAGGATATAGTGGCAAGGGAACTGCTGGGAGAATGACCACCAGTCCTATTGGCCTCCAGGTAACGCTTGGAATATGCAGGTGAGAACAAATACATCAGGTGTGTGATGCTAGTATCTATCTAAAAGCCACAGGAATAGTGCAATGTTGAACGTGTTCCGTGAAGGACTCACTCATCACAAATGTACCTCTAGGACAACGGCAGCACAACTAAAATCTAAATAGGTTTGGCGTAAACCCGCCACCCTGCCTGCAATGGAGTACTGTTAGCCAGCAGAGTAGTCCACCGCGTTGATGGATGTGAGCTGCTTACACAACAGAAAACAGTCTGCTAGCGCAGATGGCAGATCAGCCAGCCCAGATCAATTTTTTTATTTTTTTTATTTATTTATTTTTTACAGAGTTTTATATAGCGCCAACTTGACCCGAGGGTATCGGGTATCAGAGCACTTTACAGGAGCACCAGTTGCGTTACATGAGGACACATTCATTTTTGTTAGGCACGGGGAGATGAAGTGATTTGCCCAGAATCACAGGATGTTGAGCGCACTTGCCAAGACTCGAACCCGGTTCCCCAGCTTCGAGGTCGACTGCCCTAGCCGTTACGCCAACTCCTTTCCCCAAATTCGGTGGGCAGGAAACCATCAGCTCGACGGTGAACTTGCAACCGCCATCATGGAGGGACGACGGGAGTCCCACCAAGATCTAAATCAGGCCCTTACTCACTAAATGCTAGTCACTCCAAAAGCAATAAAAAGGCATTTCATTATATAACGTAAAACCTTAATATTATAAGCACAATGCCTGGAAAGGTCCACCATGTCCAGAAAGTAATTTAGGTCCAGGAAGGAACATTCATCCGCAGATGACAGATCCATGTTAGCTTGAAGAGCAAGTTCCAAAGAACCAATTTGGTCGGTACTGATGGAGCAAGGACTCACAATGAGACTTGCTCGGAAGCAATCCTCTCACAGTATAATTAATTTGTACTAAAAACCTTGTAATGTCTTTAATTAATAATGTGCAACACAACATATTTTATCTAGAAGATGCTTGCCTATGTGTTTTCCACTAATAAGTAATCCTTGTCTAATCCAAAATGGCCACTAAAAACGCGGGAATTCTACTGCGCATGTGTCAACCATGTCACGTGGTATGACGTCTTTCTTTGCTTGGAGGGAATCTTTTGCTTCTGCGCAGTGTATGCTAAAATGGCCGCTTTAATGTTCTCACATGCTAAACCTTTCGCATTGCTGCAATTAATAATGTGGTATTCTAAAGCTACTAAATGGGATTAGTGTAGAAGTAGGAGGTATACAGTGAAAACATTTATTTTTGATTTTAATATGTTTCTTTTTTGACTTTCTATTAGTTCGTATATTGGGCCTGGGTTGGCTAAACAGCAGCTCGAGAGCCATGTGACCTGCGCATGCGCTCTGAAAACTAACAAAGCAAAGCGATGAAGTCAACTTGGAGGATGTCCAAGGACATGACCCGCTGATCACCTTCTAAGTTCAACTGAATGTCCTGTTAAATGACACATTTTGTATATATTTTGTATCAAATATTGGTGTGAAATGGGTGGGAAATAAAGCAAATGTATTAAATGAGAGGGGCGGGATTCTAAATCAATGGGCTTATGAAAAGTGAACTAAATTGACTTGGTGTGAGGATCAACCCCCTGTCCCTGTCCAATCAGAATTAGTGGGCCCATAATTTTGAAACATTAATGGGAGGTACATGGGCGTAGAAGTGTATAATAGATATAGAATTAGCTAATTAGTTAGCATTAGAAGCGCAGATGATCAGGAGAACAGAGACTGCTACAGCGGAGCTTAGCGGGAGCGCAGAGGAGAGAACCTATGCTGTTGCAGAACAGACAGAGACTGAATCGCTGTCCGAAGAGGTCGTGAGGTGGGGGCGGCGAACTGCATTAGAGGGAGACGCGGAAGAACCACGAGGAGGAACGAAGTGTCAGAGAGAGGAACGACGCAGGCGTCGTTGGTAGAGAGGTCATCTATCCTGTCCTGAATCCGGTCCGGAGGTCTTGGTCTTCATCCTTTCTTGGGGACCCTCTTTCCAACTCCTTGGCCAAGGGGTTTGGTTTTCACACCTTTTAGGTAACTATAAATGCGTAATCTTTAGTTTGTACTGCTGTTTCTATCTTCTCCTTTCTGAGGGACCGTCATTTGTAATTAATAGGTGACTATACAGTGTGCTTCCTCCTTGAGATGCGATTAAGTACCATGTGGTTTGTATTTTACTCTGCTAAATAATTTTAGATAAACATTTTAAAACTTCCTGAGTCAGTGGTTATTTCAGGTGTTTAATGAAAATATGTTTTGTATGATCTCATATCAACCCCAGTTATTAAAGGTCCATTGGTAAGTCATTACTCTTCAATCAGGAAAGGTAATTGGTAGCAGGGATTTTGATAAAGAGTACAACTGACCCCACCAGCGGTGATTGCTAGCTAGTGTGAATGAATGGGCCCAGGTGAGTATTTAGTGTGTGAATGCTTGTTGCTAGTAACCCGCTGGATCAGTTTTCTGGCTATCAGAGGATGGTTATACTTTGTTAACTGGGTAATGAGAATTTTCTTTTTATGAACTAACATCCATTTTAAAAGTTTTCTTTTATGTTGTCTAGAAATCCCCGGGGAAACTGAATAGCGGATGGTAAGTGGAAACCATACTGCAGTGAGGTTATCTGTCAGTCAGAAATAGTACTGAAAAGTTAAGCAGGGCTATCAGTACTTGTTAGGGACTCTGTGTGTGTGTGAGTGACAGGAAAGGAATACGCTGGTGAAATTTTGATGTTATATCACCTAGAAAGGGTAACATTGAAGGAGTAGCAGGTATTTCTGAAGCTTACGTGAACAGTAAACGGAAGGGTTTTGCTCGTAGTGTATGTCTAGTAAACGGAAGGGTTTTACTAAGTGTGAGAAAATCTATCCTTTAATTTAGGGAAACTGACAAGATAGCGAATGTTTTTATGTTGTTACTGAATTTTAATGAAAAGTGTTGAAGAATTAAAGTTTTGCGTACGATTTTTGTAAAGGGAGGGTCAGCTGCTGGACTAGAAGCTGACGTCACAAGCGCCGCGCTGGGATTGGTCGACACAGCGAGGGACAGAGAAGCGCAGATTGTAAAGGAGGGGTCGTCAGATAGAGTGAATAGACGACACAGAAAAAACGCGCTAGAATTGGTTCCGAGACAATTGAAAGCTGCAATTTGATTGGTTGTCAGAATAGAAGTTCAAATATTAGTGGACAGTGGAGATTGTATGTGGAAACGCGATCCGACTTTGATAGGAACACGTCCAGACAGGAGATTTTTAGGTTTTGCAGAATCTAATTCAATAAATAGATATTTACCCAAAATGTACGGAGAAAAGAGAAAATTGTCATTCTTACAAAAGATCAAAAATTATTTTAAGAAAGATAAGCCCATCAAAACTAGGGAAGGAATTCTCATTCCACCAGCAAAAACGCCCGCCTCATTCATGATGATGGAGAGGGGTTATCATACTTGTGTATGGTTAGAAAATTGGATAGAATATACAAAAGATGACGGAGTACTAGCTTTCCCAGAGAATGGTACATTCAATGGGAGAGTTCTTCAAAATTTAAGAATGAGAATGAATGAATTAGAACCCAGACCAAGATTAACGCAGTACGAAGCCCTAGAAGAATGGGAGACAGAAGCATTTGAGCGTGATAGACCCAGGAGCAATAGGGGTTATAGGGGATTTTTCCCTAGATACCAGAATGAGACAAGAGAAAGTCAGATGAAACAGTGGAGACGAGCGATGATTACTGAGGGTTTGTATCCAGTATTAATGGCTGATGAGCAGTTAGGGAGCAAATGCAAAGAGAAGACTAAACACATGACAGGGTTTGGGGAATCCGAAGATGAATTCATGGAAGAAATATTAAAGAACCCTCCACCATACCAGGAAGGGCTGGGTGGATGTACTCCAAGTGCACCTGTTTTGAGAACACAGTTAGTACCTAAAGTACTGCATAATCCACCAGTTAATAGGGTACTTCAGGATAAGGAAAGAGAGGCCTTAGACAGAAACAGAGCAGAATTAATACAGAAAATAACACAGTTGAATGTACATCCTGAATCTCTGACTATACCTGTAACAATTGGTCCCGTGGTTCCTTTATACGGAGACAAAGTAAATTGCCCGAAGCCCCTAGTTATGACTACACCTATGGATAACCCTAAAAATGAAGTTGTAATAACTGATGATCATATCAGTGACTGTGAATCTATGATTTCACTAATGGATTTGCCTATTCGAGAATCCGCAAATAGCACCCCCAGAAGAGCCACACCTGGTTGCTCAAAGGATGTAAATATAATAAGCTCTTCAGGAACTAAAAGTGCAACAGTAGTAACTCCAGACGACTTAGAAAGATGGGCACAAGGATTAGACAGACAGAGTTCACCCCCAAAGATCTTGGACATTTATAAATTAAAAGTCGAATTAGAAGAAATGATAGCAGGCAACGTAGGAGTAGATCATCTAAATCCCTACAGTGAAGAAGAACTATTGTTCGTATGTAGGAGTATAACCAGAAATGTAAAAATATTCCATGAAAAGTTAACGTAGTTGGCCTCAGAGAGGGGAATTGAAATAAGGAAGTCAAAAGTGTTGCAGAGACCATATAGAGCAGAATTTACTAACAAAGACTTAGAAAATATGAATACATCTGGTAGAAAATTACAAGTTAAAGAATTAATGACAGTTTTACAGAAATGGGGAGAATTGGATAGATGGAAAACTAGATGGACAAAGAAAAAGGAAGAAGCACGTTCAAATAGAATGACATCTGAGTATTTATTGAAGGAAACAGGAAAGGTAGAACAGATGTGTCCAATGCGAGAGGTTACAGGAGGAGGCTATGTCCATGTCCCATGGAGTAGACAAGACATATTGTCATTTACAAATGATTTTCCAAAGTTGAGAGAAAAACCAATTGAATGGTACAAGCAGGTTGAGAGGTTTGTGAAGGTTTCAAAGGTTTTGTTAAAGGACCTAGATGGTTTGTTTGACATAGTGGTACCTGCCGATTTATGGACAGATTGTAAAATTACAATTGACTGGCCTAGTGAAGAGTATCCTAGGGATCCAAAGACAGGTGCCCCATCAAATGATGTGATGAAAAAGTATCACCAGGTAATCACTTACTTGAAAGGGAAAATACCACCCAAAGAAACAAATTGGGTGAAAATAGACAGAACTACCCAAGAAGCAAATGAATCGGTACATGGATACTATGAACGTCTATTACAGGTGTTCAAACAGTATAGTGGGGTTGAAGATATTGGAGACAAAAATATGAGTCAGTTTGTCTATCGATTTGTTTATGGTCTAAAGCCAGAGATTTGTCAGATGATTAAGCAACATATGTTATGTTGGCAGGGAAAGCCTATCGATGAGATTTTGAAATATGCTAAATACTGTGGGGATGACATTGAAGATAGACACAAGAAACTACAAGAAAAAGTGATGTGGGCTCAAGTGAAAATGGCTGAGCGACAGGGAATTAATTTAGATAATCCATCTGAAAGTCAGGGAAAAGAACCTGGATCGAATGCTGACACATGAAATGGTGGAAAGATAAGAGGACGAATGAGTAGAGAAGAGGCTAAAAAGAAATTTCCTTGTCATGGATGCGGAAAGTTGGGACATTGGAAGAACAAATTTAAAAAGATTCGAAATAATAATGGCCCAAATCATAATTTAAATCCACAGACGCAGAATGACTCACAGCAGGGTGTAAGTCATCAGAGTCAGTTGCCACCTGCCCCTATACAGGGTAATGTAAGCAGAGCAAAGCACGGTACAGACGTCGGATATCAAGGAGGAAGTGGTAAGAGTGAATATGTAACTTCACAGTTTCTTTTACAGGATGATTTTAATCCATATGATTATCAATGACGGTGCCTAAGAGAGGGGGAGAAGGAGTGCGTACTTGGCGCATCCTTGCCGGTAGATCAGTCAGGTCCATAGGTTGAAGGGAAATTAAAAGGTAATGATATCACCTTTCTTTTGGACACTGGTGCTACCTGTTCTACTGTAAGAACAGCAGACATCCCAAACCTCCCTCTCTCTGGAGAAGCTATCCAAGTTGTAGGTGTAGCAAATCAAAAGATTAGAACACCCCTTACCGAACCCATGGAAGTAAGAATCGGAAATTTCCGAGAAATGCACCAATTTGTGGTGTGTGACTCTAGTCCAGTAAATTTACTGGGCAGAGACTTACTATGCAAAATGAACTGCACTATTTTCTGCACACCGGATGGTGTTGCAATACAGACCCCGGATGAAGATCATGTTTACAAATTCATGATAGCCAAGCAAGGTACGGAGGTAGATGAAATGTTCTCCTTGATAACAAAAGATGAATTACCAGAAGAGTTAAAAACTACAGTGAGTTCAAAAGTATGGGATTTTACTGGAAAAGAAGTAGGTCTGATGGCAAATATAGACCCAGTAAAGGTAACTGTAAAAGAAGGTGCAATTTTGTCAAATACCAGACAGTATAAAATGAGTGCTGAAGTGAAAGCAGGAGTTACTGAGGAAATTGGCAGAATGGTGAAACAAGGTATATTAAAAGAAGTTATGAGTAGCCCTTGTAATTTGCCAATCATGGGTTTGAAAAAGCCTAGTGGAAAATATAGAATTGTTCAAGATTTACAGAAAATAAATACAATTGTGGTATCTTGTTGTCCTATAGTACCAAATCCTGCAGTAATCTTATACCAAATACCATGGAACGCAGAATGGTTTACTGTAATTGATCTGTGCCAAGCATTTTTCTCAATTCCATTGCATCCAGATAGTCAGTATTTGTTTTCGTTCAAATTTGAAAATCACGTTTATGTGTGGAATCGGGTTCCTCAAGGGTACACAGAAAGTCCCTCCATTTTTAATCAAATACTGAAAAAGTGCCTAGAAAAATTAGTAATGCCCAGGAACTCAGTCTTGGTGCAATATATAGATGATTTGTTAATTGCATCTAGAACCCATGACGATTGTGTCACCGACTCAATTGCATTACTCAATCATTTGGCTGAGGAAGGTCACAAAGTGTCACCTGAGAAGTTACAATTTTGTACAACAGCAGTTAAGTATTTGTGACACCTAATTGAGAGAGGAAAGAGAAAAATAACCTCTGAGAGAATAAAAATAATTAAACAAATGAAAATGCCGGTAACACAAAGAGAGGTGAGAATGTTTCTTGGAATAGTGGGATATTGTCGACAATGGATTGTAGGGTTTTCTCTACTAGCAAAGCCTTTAATTCAGTTAACAAAAAAGAAGGCAAAGGACCCAGTTGAATGGGATGATGAAAGTGCCAGTGCATTTGTAAAATTAAGAAATGCTTTGTGTGAGGCACCTGCCCTGGGCATGCCTGACTATACAAAAGAATTTACATTATTCTGCTATGAGAGAGAAAGTTGTGCACTTTCAGTCTTAACACAAAGACATGGACTGGACAGACGTCCTATAGCATATTTTTCTGCTACATTAGACCCAGTGGCTGCAGCATTGCCAGGCTGCTTAAAAGCAGTAGCTGCTACCTGTATGAGCATTGAACAAAGTGAGTCAATAGTAATGGGACACCCTGTTAAAGTGTTCGTCCCACACGCAGTTGTGATTTTGTTGACAAGAACCAGAACCCAGCATCTTACTCCTAGTCGGATGACAAAATATGAGCGAATAATTCTAGGAGCTGAGAATGTGACCATAGCTAGGTGCACAGTTGTAAATCCTGCAACATTGTTACCAGATGCATATTGTGAAGAAGTCAGGGACGACACAGAACATAACTGCTTGGAAGTCACAGAGTTGTGTACCAAGCCGCGCCCTGACATACAGGAAATGCCCCTTAAGAACCCAGACAGGGAGCTGTTTGTGGATGGCTCATGCCTAAGGCATGAAGATGGCAAATTGAGTGCAGCTTATGCTGTATGTGAACTTACCGGAATAGTCGAAGCATCCTATTTACCAGGAGTCAAATCTGCACAAGTAGCTGAATTGGTTGCTTTGATTAAAGCCTCCAAAATTGGGAAAAATTTAAAAGTGACCATATTTACTTATAGTCAATATGGTTACGGGGTTGTGCATAATTTTGGCCAACTGTGGATGCAGAGGGATTTCATGACTTCTTCAGGATCCCCAATCAAAAATGGGCAGTTTGTAAAAGAATTATTGGAGGCAATACAATCACCAAAAGAATTGGCAGTGGTGAAATGTGCCGCACACCAGTCCGGAGAAGACTGGGTGGTAGCCGGTAACAGATATGCAGACCTAATCGCTCAACACTGTGCCAGAAATAGAATGGCAGTAAACAGAAAAGTCGAAACAATGGGAATCAGCTGCCAACTTATGCTATGTTCAACACCTGAAACCTGGAATGATGTGAGACGATTGCAGGATGATGCTGAAGAGAGTGAAAAGGATGTTTGGATGAAAATAGGGTGTACCCGAAGAACAGATGATGATGTGTGGGTTTATTCAGATGGCAGACCAGTCATGCCTGATTGCCTGATTTCACACATGGCCAGAATGTATCATGGAGACACACATGTAGGTAGAGATGCCATGATTAGACTTTTCAGACAAAGTTGGTACAATCCAAGGTTTAGGGCTGCAGCAGAGAGCCTTTGCCAGAGGTGCTTAACTTGTCAAATGAATAACCCAGGAAGGAAAACAGTAGTTGGTCTGGGAAAAATTGGAAAGGCAGAAGGCCCATTTGTGAGATTGCAGTTAGATTTCATTCAGTTACCACCATGTAAAGGACTGAAATATGTACTTGTCATAGTGTGTCTGTTTTCAAAGTGGGTGGAGGCTTACCCTACCAGGAGGAATGACAGCATAACAGTTGCAAAACTATTATTACGAGAACTCATTCCACGGTTTGGTTTCCCAGTAACTTTGGAATCAGATAGAGGGAGTCACTTCAATAACGATGTAATCCGAATAATCTGTGAAGCATTTAAAATTGAACAAAAATTGCACTGTGCATACCGCCCAGAGGCTTCTGGAGTGGTTGAACAAATGAATGGCACAATAAAATCAAGATTGTCAAAAATGTGTGCATCCACATCGTTAGATTGGCAAGATGCGTTGCCTCTTGTCTTAATGGGACTCAGAAGCATTCCTGATAGAAATACCGGATTGAGTCCTCATGAAATCATCATGGGAAGAGCAATGAGACAAGCCCATGTACCTGGCAATAAACTGCTGAACATAACTGATGATATGGTTCTAGATTATTGCAAAGCATTGGCTGACCTAGTGCGTTCTGTCTCTCACCAGGTTGGAGAAGACGCAGTTTCCAGGCAGCCTGAACAAGAGCATGATCTGAACCCCGGAGACAGGGTGGTAGTGAAGCATCACACCAGAGAAACATGTTTATCACCCAGGTGGGGCGAACCTTGTCAGGTTATATTGGTTACAAACACAGCAGTGAAATGTGCAGGTTTACCTAATTGGATTCATGTAAGCCATACCAAAAGGGTGCCAGCTCCTGAAGAGAGAGATCCTCAGTCAGCATCAATAGCTGAGGAAGCAGAAGGTTGTACAGCTGAAGAATCCCAAGTGATAGATTCAGGAGTAGATGAAGAAGAACAACCAAGCACATGTCAGGACTGGATACCAGTGGTTGATATACCTGAAGTCTTTATCAAAACAAGGAGCAGAGCTAGATTAAAGGAAATTAGAGAGGACCAGATAGGTGAAGAAGAACAAGCTCAGGATAGGGAGGTTGAAACTATAAGGGAACCTGAGCAGACTCAGATAGGGAATGGAAATTGGGCTCAAACTGACAATGAAACAACAGAGTTTGAGCAGGGGCAGACAGGTTCAGAAGAACGTGGTCAGGCTGCAGAAGTACAGAGTGCAATAAGCCCTGATCAGAACCAGTTAGGACAAGAAAATCACGTTCAGGGAGAAGAAAACCAAGAAAACATCGAACTTGAAAATATCAAGCAAGAAAACGTCAATCCTGAACAGGGCCAGTTAGCAGAGACTCACATTCAGGCAACTGAAGAAACAACAATAAGACCTGAACGAGAGCAGATAGAGAGGGAAACTGAATACAAAGACAAACAAATTGTGCCACACATTAATGTGAATAAAGGAGTAGTTGGAAAAGACTCAGAAGGTGAAGATACAGTGCAAAACAAGAAAGTCAGAAAGGGTGATCATTGGCCTAGTGTTATTAAAAGAGTGAAATATCACATAGTAACACGAAGTGAAGACCCAGAACAAGTAAATGAAGTAACAAGCTTATCTGGACAAACAAGTGGGTCTGAAAAACAAAAAAGCAAAAGATTGAAAATTGTAAACAATAAGTTCAGAGGTCCTGATTGGACTTATGTAATTCTCGAAGACTGCGAAAGTTCAGAGAATAGTGAAAGTGGTGATGAAAGAACAAGTGCAGAGCTGACTTATGAAAAAGAAGTGAAACCACCTTGATAACGTTAAAGTTTTGAAGGAAAAAGAAAGAAGAGAAATCTTCTTGGTCAAAAATGGCTGAGGACAGAGTTTCTGGGAGACCGAAACGGAAATGTTGTAAAAGATGCTGTGCTATATGCATATGTAGTCTGGTAGTGGTGCTGATAGTGTGGTTAGTTGTAATTGTAGCAATTCCTTACCTTATGATAATGGACAAAAAGAATAACACCGATACCAAGGGAAGGATAGATAACCTGAAAAGTGACAGAGTAGAAATAGAAGCAGAAGATGAACCAGATTTTCATCACGTTGTAACAAATAACGATACTAGCTTAAATGTCTTTACTAAATTATTGTTTCAGTACGTAGATACTATGGATGTTAGTAATTGTTATGTCTGTATGAAGTTACCTGAATCAGTAGCAGAAGGTCTAACCTATCATCATTTGCCTTTAACTTATGGTATATCATGTAGTGTACTAACTCGTTTATTTTATAAAATAGGGAAAATTCAGGATTATTATTCAAATATAGATGTGATATTTTCAGAGGTTCCTATTCGAAAGAATCTGAACCCAGTGCTTAGTAGTCAAGATGCACAATTTATGGGAGAATTTTTCTTAACGATGAAGTCGATAGACATAACACATGCACATAGAAGCAATCTAACCTGTTCATTACATGAAGAAGAAAATATATTTTTAAAATTAGTTGAAGATAGAAGACAGAATTTCCAAAAGAAAGCGTCTGAGCATAAAGCTCACCTTCCACCTTGGGCTGAGAAAGAGGGTATTTACACACCTGGCAGGGCTCAAGCTGCTATGGCTCTGGATTTTGTAAAGATAGGGAAAATGTGTCTTCATAGGTTAAAGACTGAATATAACAATGTTTTTATTGGTACCAGTGAATGTGAACATAATTTCTTAATTCTTGGAGGTTGGGGACTAAAAGGGGGAACGGATTCAGTTTTTCCTGGAATATATTATGTGTGTGGGAATAAGGCTTACTTTAGGCTTCCTGCACGGTGGTATGAAAGTTGTTATTTTGGAATAGTTTTTCCAAAAATATACCACGTTAAAAGAAACACTGGGAGCAATGAAAATAATAGTGGACTAACACGTAGTAAGAGAGCTAGTTTTTCAGAAATCGTAGGTGATATATTTGGTGCATTGATACCTTCAGTGGGAGTAATTCTGAACTCAAGGAGAATATGTAAATTGTCTACAGTGGTTGATCGTTTATCAACGGATACTGCTGGAGGATTTCTAATGATTAATGCGGAGATGGTTGCGATTAGATCTATGGTTATGCAAAATCGACTTGCTCTTGATATATTATTAGCAAAAGATGGCGGAGTCTGTAAAATGTTGAAAATGAAACATTGTTGCACGTATATTCCGGACAAAAGTACAGAAATCGGAACATACATAAAGAATATTACTAAACTTGAGAAGGAACTGAAACCACTGGAAGTTGATAGTGTATGGGAAAAATTGACAAATAGCATTACGTCAATTGGTACCTGGTTTACTAATGTAGGGAAAGGACTTATAGGTCAAATAATAGTACCCTTAGTAGGGATAGCAATAACAGTATTGTCAATAATGATATGGTGCAAATGTTGTAAAAAGAAAGAAATATATAGGGTGACAGGAAAAGGCAAGAAAAGAAAATTTGAAGAGATTGAATTAGAAGACCTGAGAAGTGAAATTTACAAGAAATTGAAGGGAAAAGATAAGAATGGAAAGAGTAAAAATGAAAATGTGACTGAAATATGCTAAAGTTGGCATCTGGTTTTGTAGGTAGTTTTGATGGCTCAGAAACGCGATCAGAGAGGGGATTGATGGAGCAAGGACTCACAATGAGACTTGCTCGGAAGCAATCCTCTCACAGTATAAATTAATATTTGTACTAAAAACCTTGTAATGTCTTTAATTAATAATGTGCAACACAACATATTTTATCTAGAAGATGCTTGCCTATGTGTTTTCCACTAATAAGTAATCCTCGTCTAATCCAAAATGGACGCTAAAAACGCGGGAATTCTACTGCGCATGTTTCAACCATGTCACGTGGTATGACGTCTTTCTTTGCTTGGAGGGAATCTTTTGCTTCTGCGCAGTGTATGCTAAAATGGCCGCTTTAATGTTCTCACATGCTAAAGCTTTCGCATTGCTGCAATTAATAATGTGGTATTCTAAAGCTACTAATGCGGGATAGACATTTATAAATAAATGGGATTAGTGTAGAAGTAGGAGGTATACAGTGAAAACATTTATTTTTGATTTTAATATGTTTCTTCTTTGACTTTCTATTAGTTCGTATATTGGGCCTGGGTTGGCTAAACAGCAGCTCGAGAGCCATGTGACCTGCGCATGCGCTCTGAAAACTAACAAAGCAAAGCGATGAAGTCAACTTGGAGGACGTCCAAGGACATGACCCGATGATCACCTTCTAAGTTCAACTGAATGTCCTGTTAAATGACACATTTTGTATATATTTTGTATCAAATATTGGTGTGAAACTGGTGGGAAATAAAGCAAATGTATTAATTGAGAGGGGCGGGATTCTAAAACAATGGGCTTAAGAAAACTGAACTAAATTGACATGGTGTGAGGATCAACCCCCTGTCCCTGTCCAATCAGAATTAGTGGGCCCATAATTTTGAAACATTAATGGGAGGTACATGGGCGTAGAAGGGTATAATAGATATAGAATTAGCTAATTAGTTAGCATTAGAAGCGCAGATGATCAGGAGAACAGAGACTGCTACAGAGGAGCTTAGCGGGAGCGCAGAGGAGAGAACCTATGCTGTTGCAGAACAGACAGAGACTGAATCGCTGTCCGAAGAGGTCGTGAGGTGGGGGCGGCGAACTGCATTAGAGGAAGACGCGGAAGAACTACGAGGAGGAACGAAGTGTCAGAGAGGGGAACGACGCAGGCGTCGTTGGTAGAGAGGTCATCTATCCTGTCCTGAATCCGGTTCGGAAGTCTTGGTCTTCATCCTTTCTTGGGGACCCTCTTTCCAACTCCTTGGCCAAGGGGTTTGGTTTTCACACCTTTTAGGTAACTATAAATGCGTAATCTTTAGTTTGTACTGCTGTTTCTATCTTCTCCTTTCTGAGGGACCGTCATTTGTAATTAATAGGTGACTATACAGTGTGCTTCCTCCTTGAGATGCGATTAAGTACCATGTGGTTTGTATTTTACTCTGCTAAATAATTTTAGATAAACATTTTAAAACTTCCTGAGTCAGTGGTTATTTCAGGTGTTTAATGAAAATATGTTTTGTATGATCTCATATCAACCCCAGTTATCAAAGGTCCATTGGTAAGTCATTACTCTTCAATCAGAAAAGGTAATTGGTAGCAGGGATTTTGATAAATAGTACAACTGACCCCACCAGCGGTGATTGCTAGCTAGTGTGAATGAATGGGCCCAGGTGAGTATTTAGTGTATGAATGCTTGTTGCTAGTAACCCGCTGGATCAGTACCAGCCTCATCAGCAAAAGCCGAGGGTGGGGGTGCCAGAAGTGTAGCCTCAGACGAGGAGCCAGATGCCCTAGATCCTGAAACGGAAGCATCCATCCACTCTGGCGCGGGCACCTCATAATAAGCCTTTTGCAGCAATGTTAGCAACATAGGACAGCACTGGAGATGCACCCTCATCGGACATGCAGGCAGATTAATGTACATAGTTTGCACCAATTGTGTAGCAAGGCATAGGTCTAGTGCAGATTCAAAAGAACACCACAGGCAGCTAAACAGAGGCTATACAATCTGCATTCACATGGGCCAAAAAGACAAAGACCAGTTGCCATTGAATTCCAAATCCAAAGTACTGCATCATACATTCATGGCACAGACAGACGTATGGCAACTCCATTAACATTTTGGCTTGATGTGGAATATCCATTGCAGAGCAACAAAAAAATAGAACCAAAACAACAAATAACAGTAATAGTACTATTGGAATGCCTCCAATAAAGCTTGAAAAGAGTGAATATATAAAGGAGGGAATGACTATAAGTACAGTCTGAAATCGGTTTTTTAAAAGCGTACAATACCATCGTTGTTTGAAGCATTAAAAATGCGGTGCACAATTTCACTAAAATGTAGCGGTAAATCAGTGTGCATTACCGATTGTACTTCTGAGGAACACCTTAAAACTTGGAGGTCAAAAGTTCTTCGGGCAGAAGTCAGTGCCACGTTCTATTGAAACAATAAGGCTTAACCTATCAAAGTTAACATTAGAAATTGGGCCTGTAGGCCACAAGACAATTTCCCCAGCCATGTACATAGGTGGATATAATACATTCATACAGCAATTCACAACCTTGGAACCTGCTACAATGTAAGAGACACCTGGGTTCTTTGCACAGTAACCTTGGTCCGTCAGAATCAAGTAACTTCCATTAGAAAGCAACAAAAAAGTTGGTTTTAACAAGTTGACGGGAGCCCTCTTCAAATAACACGCCAAAATAACCATGGACGCATTGCATGCTCCATGCAGTGTTATCTTTTTAAAAAGTAGTGACTGACTCAAGGAAACTCTGCATTTATTCCCACTAAGAAAAACCTCTCTGTCACCACTCGTACATTTATAATCGAAAGGAAGAAACCAAGGCTCATGCAGAAAGTTACTGCCCATCCGTTCATATCTGCCTACTTGAAAGTGTTTCAGGAAAGGCAAGACATAAAAGGTAGAAAGCCTCAAAGAAATGAAACCAAGGACCACCCATAAATCTGAAGATGTTTCAGCTACAGTAAAGAGCAGTTTCTCTAAATGTTCAATATTAAGCATTGTGTAAGATGCATCTTTCTTTGCCATGAACTGCTGCATGCGTGACAAGCTATAAGGCAAAACCTATCCTGTTTCATTTACATATCTACAAGGCACGCGGCTTGATTTTAAAACCTGCAATGTCCAACTCAGCTGCAGAATTAACCTTAACTGACTTTGACCATGCAAAAGAGCAGACATGTCATTTTGTACAATGTCAAATGCAGATGACATAATATTATTCAATGGATAAATACAAGTAGACAATGTGGTCATGCCATTGTCGAATGCAGCTAATTCTTTTTTTACATTTTCCCTATCAATTTGTAGGAACTTATCAGTAGCTTCTTGTTGCGAAATTTCTCACAGTTCATTATAGGTTGCATATAATAAAAATTTAAAACAGAGAGATCTGGAAACCTTTCAGAAATCCTGCAAGTCCATGTTGTCTCAAAGAAGGGATAAATGTTGCTTAAGAGCAAACAATGTGCACTGTAGGTAGTTACTACAACCGTTGGTTGTGACTGAACATATGTTCTGGTCTGCTAGCTTTAAAACCCTTAGGGAAGTTTAAAAACATGCATTGGAGCCTTTAGTGTCAAGAGGCCACACTAGTTTCAAGAGGCCACACTAACCAGCCATCTGAACCATAAAGTGAAGAGTTGTTTGACCATTCAGCACAATGTCATTTAGTTGGTCTTCTGTAATATTAGTGTCTTGTTGCCATTCATCAATACGTGCAACCTAGGGAATGCTAGGTGTGTTTACATTCTTAGCATTAGCTAGTCCAAGGCACATAGTCTGTTGTGCTGTTTTGTTTAAAAATATCATTTGTGTTGGGATTAGACAAGACCTAAATAAGGCATCAATATCCAGGACCAACCAGTGTCTTGTACCCTATGTTGAATTAATAATGTTTTCCCGATAATCATAAACTTGCACCATCAATTTGGAAATGAAAGAATCCAAATAGATTAATTTTGTATATGCAGGAGCGGCACGTGCAGGTAAGAGCAGTGAGGCAGTGGGGCGGGGTGTGGAGGGAGTCGACAGATGATGACAATAGAAAATTAAATTTAAAAAAAGAAAAACACTGACCTTGCGCTCGCCAGATCTCTGACTCGGATTTGGTGAGGGTTTGCCGGCTTGCCTTGCAACGAGCTCCCGGTCAAACTTATGGAAGTACGACCCCTGGAGCTTTCCAGCGAGATGAACCAGTGATCCAGGCCAGCTCGCAGTTGAAGGTGGGCGGCTTGATTCTTGCGATTGATCCCGGTCACCTCCTCTACTTTCGGACGTGAAAAAATTTACTGACCTTTTTCTAAATGGGTCCCTTGATGCTCTTCACCAGGCTGGATTCAGTGAGGGTTTGCCAACTTGGGTTTCGCAGAGCTCCTGATCAAACTTTGGATGTTGGACCTCCGGAGCTTTTCAGCAGGACGAACCTGGAAGGCTGGCCGGCTCGCGGTTGAGGGTCGCCGGCTTGTCTGGCCAGGTCGAGTTGGTCCACTTATTGAGCTTTTTTTCAAAGTTGCTCCAAAGTTCTCCAAACTTCTGGAACTTCTTCCTGAAGTTCCTCAGAGGGTCCAAAAGTGTCCAAAACTTACTCCAAGGGTCTGAAAGATCCAAGATGGTCCTTGAAAGTTTGGGACTTCAGTTACCACAATCCACTTGGACAAAACCCTTACAAATCCACTGGTAGTAATCCAGGCTGGGGATTCTTGGTGGTGATGGTCCAGGCGTGCTTGTTAACCTGTAGCTTGCAGCGAGTCCACTCTTTAGTCCTTTTTGAAGCAAGTTAGGTCCACAGGGCTGTAGTTCCAGATTATGCAGCAGGCGCAGGCAGTCAGAGTGCAGGGCCTGGTTGGTGCAAATCAAACTTCTCAGCACGGACCCTTCTTCTTCCTCTTGTTTCAAGCAGCAGATCTGAGACACACTGTCCCTCTCAAATACCTATTCAGTTGTCTCTGGGGTCACACAGGAAGGCACTCCTGTCCAATGAGGTGCAGGGAAACACCTCTGAGCATGACCATTTCCTCCAAAGTGTGCCACAATTGTCTCCCAGAAAGCACTGTTTCTCCAAAATTCAATATGGCTGAAGTTACAGCAGAGAGGCAAGAGCTGGCTATACCAACATCCAGGATGGCTAATCGCCATAGACTCCCTCCCACTGGCATCTGCACGTTCCTTTCTTAAGCCTTGAGCAAATCAAAAAGTAGGGGTGTGAATGAAACTGGCTTCTCCTGCCTGTCTCCTCCCTCTTTTGATCATTTTTACGACCCGCCCCCTGGATCTGGCATTCCTGTTCATCAGAACCCTATCCTCCCAGAATTTCTCTTTAACCCCAGGGGCTACTTTTCACCTCATCAAAGCAGCCTGGCTAATCCACTTAACTCTGACCAATCAGGGCAGATCACTGGAAGGCTGAATTTTGGCTTATAGACAAGAAAGTCTTATAACTTCTTTTCTGTACATTTTAGAATAAATTCAACAATACCATATTGTTGGATTTATCAATACCATTCCCCTAAGTCCTTGAAGGATATTTTCTTCGATATCCCTGACGTTAGTTATTAATTAATAATTTTTTGCCATGTTATCCTATGTGGCTGGGGATCTGCAATGGGGAAAATGAACTAGGCAATTTCACCAACACCAGGTCTTATATAACATCTTTTATATGGACCTTGCCTATATCTACAGGACCCCGCACCCCTGGAACACCTAGGGGAGACTTATGGGGTTCTGAATATGGTGGTAATATTGCAGATCCTCACTTCACAGTGCTCCTAGCACAAAGGTCGATTTTGGGAAGCACTTTACTGCAATGTGGGAAGTGAGATGTGCAGTTTCACTAAACCCAAGGCATAAAAATCCGATTTTATAAGGGTCCTTCTTATAACTACCTCACCCCCGCACCTGGGACACCTAGGGAGGCCCTGGGGGTTCATACTATGCTGAAACATTGCAGTTTATCAATTTTTAAGTGTCCCAAACACCAAATTCGAGTTTGGGCACACTTTGCATTTTAAAAGCAGTCCTGCAACACAGGGCTGCTTTTAAACTGACCTCAGTTCTCAGCAGTGCACACATGCAAGTGCAGAAAAGCTGCTGGCCTCTAAACTGCCATGCCCTATTATGTACTAGGGCCTTATAGGGGAGGTCATGCCAATCATAGGGGTACCCTAACACATAGTGTACCCTAGTGTATGTTGGTGCTTTCACTGTACTCTAAGGGGCCGATTCCGATCTCGGCCAGCAGGGCTCCGAATCGGATTCGGCTTTACCGGATCCGATTCGGAGCCCTATTTCCCGACCGAATCGTACGTACGTCCGGGCGAGCAAGTACAATGCGTGCGCTCGCGAAATCTCCGACCGACTCGTTCGCAGGACCCGACCGCTCCGACCGACTCGCACGGGGACGACTCGCACCGCGCAATGGAGACGTTCCCCGGCCGGGTAAGTACGATGCGCACGTCGACCGCTCCGACCGACTCGCGCAGTCCGGCTCCAAGGAGCTGTCGGAGCCGCACTTTGGGGGTCTGTGTCGGACCCCCTTGGAAGCGTAGGCACGCGAGTCGCACACCGGGGGGACCCATGGGTCCCCCCGACACGTGCATGTACGGCGTGACCCGCATCGAGGCGAACACGCTGTAGGGGGCGCCCTTGTTCGCGTCGTGCCCATTGAGTCAATGGGAGCCCGTGTACGCGTCGTACGACTGGCTCCCATTGACTTCAATGGGAGTCCGACCGAATCGAGTCCGATGGCATACGTGTGCATCGTACTCGTTCGGTCGGGCTGCTAGGGTCCGATTCGGTCGGGAATCTCTCCGGGTCCGGCTCGGTCGGAGAGATTTCCGGCCCGAATCGGAATCGGCCCCTAAGTGTCTTTTCAGCATATCACTGGCCCTCGGCCTGGTTAGGTACAGCCCAGGGACAGTCAGAGTCAGTTACCACCAGTACCAGTCAGCCAAAAAGTTGGGGATGCCCAGGGCACATGATGACTTTGCAACAAGGGTAAATGACATATTCTACATCAGTAGCTGTCAAGGAGGTGGCCACTGGAATCATCGTTGATGTAAGGCTTTAGCGTTTGGAATGCTTGCCTTTGTGACAGCTGATAAGCCTAGAATGGGTGAAGCCACAATTATGAGTTTCCCAAGAGCCAATGGACGCTCCTTGAGGACAGCTGCTTGGACCTCAATCAGAATTTTCTCTATTGATGCAAAATGCATTTCTGCATTAGAATATACATGTGATTTATATTTAATCAGCACTGTTTTACCCTCATTAAAGGTGATATATATATATAGCCAGTAGAACCCGTAATGTTTTACATTAGTTTTGTTTACATGAGTGTGCAAATGTTTGGATGCAAGCATGTCTGTTGGTAATGTTCTCGGAACAGTAGTATATTCTAAAGTCCAATGTTTGTCTGAAAAATTGGGACAAATTAAATCACACGTTTTAATCTGCTGTGCGTAATGTGGTATGTATGTTCTACCAAAGTTTCAAAAGCCTAAAGGTGATTGTAGCTTTTATAATGAGTTTGCTGGTTGGAGAAGAGCACCCTTCTCTAAGAAGTTTGGGGCAAGGCTTCTGCCTTCATTTGATCATTCATATCTTACAAAAATGATGCATAGTAAAGCAAGTTTAGATTTTTTTTTAATTTAGTTTGTAGCCATGTTCAGCAAATCCCAAAACTATGTGATCTGCTCTGGCCAAGTGTGTGCTTTGTTTTTTGGGGGGAGGGGGAGTGTTATCTAGCGCAAAGTCAGGAAGATTAAGTGATTTGTCCAGACAACAGCATATTGAGCGTCCATGCCGAGACTCGAACCAGGTTCCCCAGCTTTGAGGTCCACCGCTGTAGCCATTAGGCCACATCCTATCCCCCTTAAATTATAATCTGTGGGGTAAATGTCATCAAGGTATGATAATGCATTTGGGTCAATTTCTTGTAAAATTGATGTTACACAGGCAGCAAACAGACCTGAACTGTTCTTATAACCTTGTGGGAGTCAACACAATTTTCTTTGTGAACTTAAATGTCAGGATTCAGACAGATTAGCTCCTTCATAATCAAATTACAATACTACTTCCATTTGAGGGTTAACATGGAAGTGGCTGTGGTCCATTCTATTCAAGAATTAACTGTTTATGTATTATGCTTGACGTGAACTACGAGTCCCATGATGCTTGGGAAATCAGTAAAGGACTCAGAAGGATCATGGGGTATAAGGAGCGGCCAGCACGCCTTTCAGCGTGTGTGATTCGTTTCTGTGATCCTGTTGCAGGGCTCTTATCAACTGAGAGAGACATGCTCGTCTCATTGAGATACTGAGCTGTTTTGACCTTGGGATTGCTCATGCTTTCAATGCATCAGGAGATAACCGTCATTCAGAGACGGTATTCTAAACTTGAATGAGATGTACTGTCTCTCGGCTGATCTTAGCGAACCTGTGTTCACGTGAAAGCCTTCAGCAGCGTTCTTCAAACCCCCTTAAAAAGACTTATTCTGTAGTTATGAAACTGCATTCTCTGGGTCGCCGTCATTGACATTTGGGACACGTGAGTTCAATGTTATAAATCATTCCTCACAGGTGGAGTGTTTTTGCTACTTATGAAATTATTAAAGCAGACAGGAATAGATTCATTTCATGAACGCGACTAAGGTGAAAGTGACTATGGTTTTCTGCAACTCCTATTCAGTGCTTAAAGTAATGTAGCTGGATATTCCTTTCTGTGTGCGTTTTCTTCTAATTCAGTACTTTATTTTCTGGAATACTAAGAGAATGTGTATTTGATGTGGCATACTTGGGATATTAACTGTGGGTGTGCATACTATCTTGTCTTTGTATCCATACAGGGAAGAGGCTGTATAGCTCCAGGATTGTATATTGTGTTACGGTTGAGTTGGTGAAACCACTGTTCGTACAAGGTAAATACAATACACATAAAGTGATAATTCATGACAGTCGAAACTATTTCTTTACTAACTTTTTTTCCTTTTCTTTTCAGGTCTCTCTCCCTATCCCTGCTGTTCCTTACCTCATACCCTTTCCCTCGCTTGATCGCCCTAAAACTCTGTGCCTTTCTGGCAATCAGAATTGGGGATATCAAGAGGTGGACCATATTCTTCATCGCTCTGATCCTGAGAAGTTTTCTCTCCCAAACGCAAGACCATGACACTAATGCGGTGGACTCCGTCAAATCTCTGCCTTCAGGTGCTATGTTTTGACAGAAAAAGCCATTGGAAATGTCGAATGTAGTTTTGTATTTTTGTGAACTATGTTGTTCATTAAAGCAGTACTATGTAAATTTTGTAAAGCAAAGGTACGTGTATGACCATTTAGATGTCTACAGTCCAAGACAATACGATAGGAATAATCCGGTTTAGTTACAAGGAATAAAGGATCGTTAATAGGAGAGATACCAGGCTCTATTATGCCTTGATATTCTAATTGTGCTATAATTCTCCTAACAGGATGTTTAACTTCATGTTTGATAGGGCATTGTGGTTGCACTTGTGGGTTGGACCTGATTGGTATAATGCTGCTTGATTGTCATATAATGTAGGGGCTTGTACAAGAGCCCATTCTCCTCAGAAACAAGAACGGAAAAGGAAGGTAATATTACCTCATCCCCCTGTGGGACTTTTTGAACAAACTCAGGCAGTCAATCTACCTCAGCCAAGAGAATGTCATAACTGTTTGTCAAATTCAACCAGAATATTACTTTAATAGTATGCGGTATATCACCCTAAAATTGGATGTCCAAATTAGAAAGTCTGTCTGGAGGGTGTTTCAACTTGAATACATATTAATTAGTTGGTCTCATCACCAGAAACTCTTGAAGATTCTAGCGAACTACCATGACCTTTGCTGCGCTGTTCAGCAGTGTTTTTGCCCATATCTTGTTTAGGAGAAGCATCCTGAGATTTTGTGGCATATTTAGCTAATATTCCTGATACCTTATTTTTTCTGAATTGTGGTTTTTGTTGTGGAAGCTTTTCTCATTTTTTTATTATGACATCGGAAGAACGTTTTTCAGTTTCATGTACTCCTCCTGTCTATTTCGCCTCTTCCAACTCTCTGTGACTGCCTGTCTGAGGAGACCTGAAAAGAACAAGAAGGACGCATGTCTAAATACTGATATCTATCAGGCTGTTTAATTGAATTACGGTTGCGTAAATTGTAATGCTTTTCAGTGAAGTCCTGTTGTGGAGCTCCACTACCTGTTTTCTGTTTATCTTTTTGATCTTTTTTGCATTTTCTCAGCGATTTTTAGAAGACTCAGGTGTCTGCTTGGTGGTATCTGAATAAGATTTCGTTTTAGGTTGTGCTTTACCAGGCCTGGTTCCCAAGTTATCATTAGAAGAATAGGTTTCAGAAATAATTTTCGGTAGTTCGCCTTCCTGATTCACAGCAGGAATTGTCATGAGCTGTGGGCGTATCACCAAAGCTGCAGCGTCCCCTTTAGTATTACTTAAAATCATTGAGGATACTGCAGCAAAATTGCCAATTAATTTAATCCTCAAGTCGAGGTCAGAGCCCCCCCCCTATTGCTTTTGAATTTGCTTTTGCACCTCGGGCAAAACAGCAATTGATGGGGTGCTGTGTGGTAAGATTTGTATGGTATGGGAAACAGTACCCCGTGTTGTGCAATCTTCATTTGCAGGAACCATTCCAAGTGGAAGTTAGAATTCTACATTTATCTTGGGGTCTCATATGGGCAAACACTGCCAATGCTTCAAACTGGTTTGTTTTTTGTGCTATCCAAAACGAAATCTCCTACTGTTTGGTGGGTACCCTATCCATAATTGCATTAATAGTAACTGAACTAATAGCAGGCACAGCTATCTGTGGCTGCCCAGCTTGGACAGCCTTTGCTGGGGCAGTAGCTATTGAATGCATAACATACTGCATTCCACGTCAATACAATCTAACTGTGTATATAAAGTACTGACTTCATCAATATTTAAGACTGCTATATTTGGAAATGGCATATAGCCTTTTAAGGCTGGCCAGATTGCCTCATCATTACATTTTCTTATGGTCTGTATGCAGCTGCTTCGCAGTGTATGTATGAAAAGTTCATGTGTTAGCATTGACTACAGGGAAGTTTACCCAGGAATAGTAAACTTTGCATTGATAGGCTTCATGCGCCTCTATAATGAAGGTAACATCTCCACCTGTATAAACAAGCCGACGTAAAGTTAAGTGAGCATTTACTGCCTGTCTACGTTTAACAGGAATGTTTATTGCTAGCTCCTTTTTTAAAGAATGGAATTCAAAAAAGGTTTACACTACAGTGGAGTGATCCTTTTAAAGGGTTCAAGCTTGAACAACCTGCAGATAAGAATAAGTGCTTCTGAGGAGGATAAATCCTTGTCACCACAGACGTCTCCGTGTAGAGGTGAAAAGGAGCCTTGGGTATGCATGAGAAAACTACTCAGAAGACCCATTACCTGAACTAAAACGTTAGTGGCTCCATGTTATATGGTTCCTACAAATATAGCAGGACTGTGTATTAGACCGACATGAACATCATAGTATAGGGACTTGTTCCACATATACTATCAGTACGTGTTGGTATGTATTCGGTTAGCTCACTGTACCACATCCAAAACCTAACTGAATTCTGGATGTTGTTGGTAACCTCAAACATGACACTCTGATTCTCAAGAAATCGTGAAAACAGACCTAACTCTTTCATTTGTCACTCTTGCCCATTCAAGGTAAATACAAGAAAGATGCAACAATGCATTTTCCAACATTTGTTGAAATGACTGTATTCTTGCATAAAAAGCATGCACTGGGATTATTAGAAAGAAAACACGTTACTGTAATCAGCATTGTTATAATGGTGAATAATATAAAAAAGTCCACAATGTTAATTGTTTCTAGTGTTTTATCTACTCCTATCTGTATCTACGCTATACTAAAGAAAACATAGCAATAGAATCATTCTTCCAGATCAATGGGATAGTCTATCCCCATGCCTTGGTCTTAGGTGTCAGGAAGCTGGCCACGGTGCAAAACTTATCTTCCTCAGAAGGAAGGAGATCGGGGTCAGCAGGGCTGCATCTCAGTCACAGTGTGCAGCGATTCTATGATAATTTCCCAGCATGGAAATGCTCCTTTCAAAGACGTTAGCAGAGAAGCTGTTTATATAATAAAATGCTGTTTTTATCAACTATGGCAGAGGTGCAGAGCAGCTCATTTGGTTTCGTCTAGCTAAAGTGAAATGTATCCTAATGAGGAGTGGAAAAAGAAAACAGTGGCATTGTGTTCTTCATGTATGGTCCTGGAACTAACTGTACATACAGGGCAACAGTGCCTATCGCAGGTACACATACAGCACATTCACGCAATAGCAGAAAAATGTCGCAAAGCACTCAACAAGAAAGGGATGTCAACTTAAGAAGATGACTGTAAAATGGAGACTACATGCAAGCCATGCCACAGTGGGAGTTGTTCTCAGTCAAGGGCAGAGATAGACTTCTGACCCTTAATGAAGATGTGGCTGAGTCCTATCAGCCTATGAAGGAAACTTTAATAGAAGGATTTGGACCACAGAAGAGTACAGAGTGAAGTTTAGGGACACCCATAAAGGTTAAATCCAGACATGGGTGGACTTTGTAGACTCCTTAGTCACAGCACTAGAAGGCTGGATAAAAAGCAATAAGGTGGACACAAATGATGGGCTATATAATTTAGTTAAAAAAGAGCATATTTAACTAATTGTACCACAGAGAAATTGCATCAGCATCTGGTGGATTCCAAGTTGTCTTCTCCCAGAGATCTGGGGAAGGAGATGACAAGTGGGTCAGAACCAGTGTGTCAAGGAAGGACCATGGTGGGAGTGACCACAAGAAGTGTGCTCAGACTTCCCAGCAGACGTACCAGCAGGGGAAAGATGTGAGCAACAACAAAAATGAAAATAGAGAGTTCTCTAAAGACTCCCAAAGTTCTTCTCAGGAAAGTGGGCCCAAGACTCTTCCCAGCCAAAAGGAAGGGATTATAAGGGGAAGAACGGGGATCCTACAAAGCAGCTGGGGTATGCTATGACTGTCAGCAGACCTGAAATAAGAAAGGGGATTCAGCATGGCCCAAAAAGTCCCCCCCAAAGGCTGATAGTCCAAGTAATTGACCAGCATAGAAGTAGGAATGGAGGATAACTCTGGAGAACCCAGAGTTTACATAGAGGCTACTTTGTTGTCCCTGGGTCGGGTGGATATTGAAGCCCATGCAGTCTTACCTCCAAGCATGGAGAAGTACAGACAATGGCCAAAGGTCAATGGGACTGAGGCAGAGGCTCTTCGGGATGCAGATGTCAATGTCACTATGGTGGCAGCTAGACTGGGTTTCCCAGACCAAACGATACCTGTTGTTAGTAATCAAGTAACCAATGCTGACAATGAGACTAAGTTCCATCCAACGGTCTTGGTAAGCTTAGAGTGGGTAGGAGTTACTGGCCCAAAGAAGGTGGTTGTGCCCCCTGCCATCCCAGTGGAGTGTATGTTGGGAAATTATCTTAAAACGTCTGCTTGGGCAGAAGTGGAAAGGAAGGCTCATACAGAAATGCTAGGTCTCCCTGAGTGTGTGTGTGTGTGTGTGGCAACACAAGCATAGACAGCACGACAGGGAAGTCATGGGAGCCTGGAGCCTGAAATAATGTCCCAAACCTCCCAGCACAAGAGAAAGGGCAAGATGTTTGACTAGTCAGCTTCAAAGAGATTACAGGACAAGGGGGAGTTCTCCTGAGGGAGATGTCCTGGTTCCTGAGGAGGGAACTGCAACGGAAGGAGCTTGGCCTGACTTGGCAGAGCTTCTAAGTACAGGGGGGCCCTCCAGAGAGAACCTATGCCAAGGGCAAAAGTCATGCCGTACTCTTGAAGGCCTTAGGCTGCAAGCTTAATGGCAAGAAAAGGAAGATGTCAGTGGTACCAATGGGGGCTATTGGGAAGATAGGCTCACACTAGGCCAGTGAACCCAAACCCGGGGCAACCAGAAGAGCTGTGGTCCCCCAAATGTACAGAGAGTTCATTCTAATCTAAGCCCATGGCATCCCCTAGCTGGGCATCTGAGACAAACCAAAATCTAGGACAGGTTGGTTGCCCATTTTTATTGTCCCCAGATGTCTGAAAAAGTGAAAGAGTTTTGTCGCTCCTGTGTCACCTGTCAGGCCAGTGGCAAGACAGGGGGACAACCAAAGGCTCCCTTAATTCCACTTCCTGTGGTTGGGACTTCCTTTGAGATTTTAGGAATTGACATTGTTGGTCCCTTGACCCTCAAAATGCATCTAGGGACAGATGAATTCTAGTCGTAGTGGACCATGCCACCAGGTAACAAAAACATAAAACCACACCAAGACTGGGCTGATATGACCATGCTCATGGTCACTGATGGAGGTTAGGAATAGGAAAGTGGGACCCTCCCTGACCTACTGTCACATAACCCAAAAGATGGTTCAGTAGAGGGGGTTGTCTTCTCAGATTCTCTCATTACACAACAGCAGACTGATTGCAGACAAGTCCTAAACCAGTTTGCTGAGCTCTTCTTTTTGACCCTTGGTCAGACAACATGGTGTGTTGATGATGTGGACATGGGTGACAGCTTCCTTGTCAAAAACAAGATTTATAGACTGTCTGACCAAGTCAAAGGCTGCGTCAAGGATGAGGTCAGCAAAATGCTGTAGGTGATAGTCTTCTGACAGTTCATGGGTCTGCCCAGTGGTACTGATCTCCAAACCTTGCTCAAAGGGTGACAAACCAAAGATGAGGTGTTGTGTGGATTAGAGGGGTTTAAAAGCAGTCACTAAAACTGATGCACACCACATACCAAGAGCAGATTAGCTCATTGAAAAGGTGAGTGCAGCCAAATTCTTGAGTACCTTTGATTTAACGGTTCCATGTTAAAATATAGATTACAAAAATATAGTTGACACAAATATCGATGTAAAAATATCGATTACAAAAATATCGAATTGCTATACTTAAACAGGTAAGTACAATAATATCGACTCAAAAATATAGATGTAAAAAATATAGATGTAAAAAATATCGATTTTAAAAAATAACATAAATTAAAATAAATTAATTAAAAAATATTAAAATGATTAACAAAATAAATTAAATTTAATATATATTTAAACTAATTATAACAAATAAACTTAATTTATTAAATATAAACACAAAAAAATATTTACATATACATATTTACTTAAATACATTTTATTAACTATTATCTTTATTTAATTTATAAACTTTTTAATTATATAAAAATAAAATAAACGCATATATAAATAATTTAAAATAAAATATTCTATATTTAATTAACATATTAAACTATTTAAAAAAAATAATACATACATTTAATAACAAAATAAAAACATTAGTAGAAAAAGCGCTGGATAGCGAAGGGGTAAAAATTACTATTCCCACTCCAATGAGTGCAACAGTAGGGAAAGCGCTGGATAGCGGAGGGGTAAAATTTACTATTCCCACTCCAGTGAGTGCAACAGTAGGGAAAGCGCTGGATAGCGTAGGGGTAAAAATTACTATTCCCACTCCAGTGAGGGCAACAGTAGGGAAAGCGCAGGATAGCGTAGGGGTAAAAATTACTATTCCCACTCCAGTGAGTGCAACAGTAGGGAAAGCGCTGGATAGCGGAGGGGTAAAATTTACTATTCCCACTCCAGTGAGTGCAACAGTAGGGAAAGCGCTGGATAGCGGAAGGGTAAAAATTACTATTCCCACTCCAGTGAGTGCAACAGTAGGGAAAGCGCTGGATAGCGTAGGGGTAAAAATTTCTATTCCCACTCCAATGAGTGCAACAGTAGGGAAAGCGCTGGATAGCGGAGGGGTAAAAATTACTATTCCCACTCCAGTGAGTGCAACAGTAGGGAAAGCGCTGGATAGCGGAGGGGTAAAATTACTATGCCCACTCCAGTGAGTGCAACAGTAGGGAAAGCGCTGGATAGCGTAGGGGTAAAAATTACTATTCCCACTCCAATGAGTGCAACAGTAGGGAAAGCGCTGGATAGCGGAGGGGTAAAATTTACTATTCCCACTCCAGTGAGTGCAACTGTAGGGAAAGCGCTGGATCCCAAAACAATAAAAAATAAAACCATCAACATTTTTATTAAATTTAATTTCCAATATTAACATAATTAATATATAAATGTAAATATATTATTATTAACAAAGATAATAAAAAAAAAATTACCCATTATTTAACACTATTAAATCCACAACACACACCTACAATTAATTACACAATTAAATTTAATAATTACTAATTAATTAATGAAAATTAATTTATTATTTATTAATTAATCAATAAAAAAATAATTACTTACCACCTTTCACACCATTTACACATACTAACACCAAAACACACACCTAAAATTAATTTCACAATTACAATTAATAATTACTAATTAATTGATGGTAATTAACTTAAAAGTATTTAATAATTAATCAATAAAAAAATTAATTACTTACCACCCTTCACACAATTTACACATATAAACACCACAACACACACCTAAAATTAATTAAGCAATTAATCCTAATTATTTATTAATTGACTAATTGAAATTAATTAACAACTAATTATTAAACTATTATTAATTAATCAATTAACACATTAATTATTCAATAAATCTTATAAAATTAAATTACTTCCCACCCTAATGCCCTATAAACCCACAACCCGCTACGGAACTAAAAACGCAGAATTAAACTTAAAATAAATTAATAACTAGTAAAACTCTAAAACATATAATAAAATAACAAACAATTCTCATTAAAAACACTAAAATACATAAAATTATTAATAAATCGATATTTTTGTAAACTATATTTTTGTAAACGATATTTATTGCAAAGATATTTATGTAATCGATATTACTTACCTGTCAGTCGATATTCTTGTCAACTATATTTTTGTTCTCGATATTTCTTCTCCACGATATTTTTGCGGCGATATTTCTGTCCCGCGATATTTTTGCGGCGATATTTCGACTCTGCACCGATTTAACATCAGGGTACTGGCAAATTGGGCTCACCCAGGGAACAAAAGAGAGGTCAGATTTTTCTACACCTGAAGGACACTTTCCATTTAAAGTGACACCTTTTGGACGGAAAAATGCACCTGCCAGTTACCAAAGGTTGGTGGATCGAGTTCTCACAGGTCTGGACAGCTTTAGTGCAGCATATTTGAATGATATTGCTGTATTCAGTTCAATGTGGGAGGATCACCTGGTCCACCCGAAAGAAGTACTACAGGCCCTGCAGCCAGGCCTAACTAGCAGGCCAGTAAGTGCCAGATAGGACAAAGTTCAGTTGTCTACTTGGTCTCCTTGTAAGTAGAGGCCAAGAGCATCCTCTACAGCCTAAAATCCAGAGCATCCTGGATTGGGATGCTCCCAAGACCCAGACCCAAGTCAGGACTTTTCTTGGCTTGAGTGGGTATTATAGGAGTTTTGTGAAGGGGTATACGGGCCCATTGTGGCCCCTCTCACTGCGCTCACCTCCAAGAAGCAACCTAGGGAGGTAATCTGGACCACAGGATGCCAATAGGGCTTTGAGACACTGAAAAAAGGCTTTGTGCTCAGCACCTGTCCTAAAAGCACCAGACTATTGGAAAGTGTTAATTGTTTAAACAGACGCTTCTGAACATAGGATTTGGGCAGTGTTGTCATAATGATGAGGGACAGGATCAAGCAGTTTCCTATATCAGCAGGTGACTCCTCACTAGAGAGCAGCGTTGAAGTGCCATTGAGAGGGAAGCCTTTGCTGTGGTTTGGTCCCTGAAGAAGCTGAGTTCATACTTGCTTGGGACTCTTTCTAGTTTCAAACTGACCACAGGCCTCTTAGGTGACTGTTGCAGATGAGAGGAGAGAACCCCAAGTTGTTGAGGTGGTCCATTTCCCGACAGTGTATGGACTTTTCAGTGGAACACAGACCAGGGACTTACATGCTAATGCCCATGGCCTTTCCAGGTTTGACCACTCAGATGATGAGACCTACCAGGGTATATGTTAGCTGCTCATCACCTTTCATCGGGGGGTGGTTATGTAGGAAAGTGCCCTTTTTATATGGTCACTGTTGGAAATGGCCCTTTCTGCAGGCTCACCTCATACTTTTTGCATTATCCTACCCTATTTTCTGACCTTGTTTTTGTTGGATTTAGGACTCTGAGCACTTTAACACTGCTAACCAGTGCTAAAGTGCATTTGCTCCCTCCTTTAACCATGGGAACATTGGATCATATCCAATTGGCATATTTAATTTACTTATAAGTCCCTAGTAAAGTGGTACCCCTTCTACCCAGGGTTTGTAAATTAAATGCTACTGGTGGGCCTGCAGCACTGATTGTGCCACCCACTTGCGCCCCCCTGTCTCAGGCCTGCCATTGCAGAACCTGTGTGTGCAGTATACACTGCTATGTCGACCTGGCAAAACAATCCTTTTGCCAGGCTAAAACTTTTCCTTTTATTCATAAGTCACCCTTAAGGTAGGCCCTGTAGAACCCAGAGGGCAGGGTGCAATGTATTTAAAAGGCAGGACAGGTACTTTTACGTTGTACATGTCTTGGTAGTGAAAAACTCCCAAAGTCGGTTTTCATTATTGCCTATCTCTTCCATAGCATAACATTGGGATTATCTTATTACATTTTATAGGTGTAATGTCCAATTGGGAAGATATGAGACCCTCAAGTCTGGTGTCTCTGGAATCACATTTTAAAATCACAATTTACTGTGAAGTCTGATTTTAAATTGCAATTCTGAAAATGCCACTTTTAGAAAGTTGGCCTTTTCTTACTTTAGCCTTTTGGTGCCAACTGCCTGCCTCTGATCTCTGTCTGGCTTGGGTGACAGCTGAACTTTATATATTCCCTCTAGACAGCCACACAAATAAGGAGCTTAGCTGTGACTTGATGGGCCATCCTGGGAGATGGGAGGGAGGAGCTGGGCACTGCCTCACACTTACACATGAATAGGTGGTGACCTGTCCACACACAAAGGGCTGCATATCCCCCTGTAGTGAGTCTGGGGCCTGTACAGGAAGGACAGGGACTCTATGCACTTCAAAAGCATGTCTTTGAAGCCTCCCCACTTCAAAGCACAACTGGGTATAAGTACTAGACCGCTGACACCACAACTTCAGTACACCTCTGGACCTGTGGATATTCTGCCAGGAAGAAGGACTGCTAAGCTGCTGATAGGAAAGTCATTCTGCTGGACTGCCACTCCGAAGGAGCTGCTGCCTTGCTGTGCTAACCTGCTTCCTTCTGCCCTCTTGGCTGGAGAGGGAGAATTGGACCTGGAACCAATCTTGAACCCAGGACTCCTGAGGTGCTCAAAGGGCTAGTCTGCTGCCCTAATGATCTGAGCCTCAGTGACATAACAGACTCCCTACAGCTCCTGGATCCATTTTCTATGAGTTTCTGACCCCCTAGAGGTGTCACTCAGGTCCCTGGGCCCTTGGGGTGATCGGTAGCTCTTTAAATCAAGTTTTTGGGCTCTTTGCAAACGAGAACGGGCCTGTTCGCTGAGGAACTGCGCTGCTCGCACAAAGGATCAGCGCAAGTGGGTGCAAGTTTGTCTCTTCGCAGAGCATGTATTGCAGTTCATGACCATGAGGCTCTTGCGCTCCAGGGACCACCTCCAGTGGCGTTCTCCTTTCTCCCAGCGAAATTCATCCCACGATTTGGACTCTTGGCACAATTTATGAGAAGGTAAAACTTTGGCGGAACTTACCTGGAACTGTATCCAACCTGCGTTCCATCGCGGTCAGCCTGGTGTGGGGTTTATTCTTTAAAAAATCATAACTCTGGTTCTGCTTGTTGGATTTTTGTCATTTTGGTATTGCTTTGTTCATTAAATAAAGATCTCTTTTTCTAACCTGGTCTGGAGTCTTTTTGTGGTGTTTTCACTGTGTTACTATTTGAAGTGTTGCAAAAATACTTTACACATTGCCTCTAAAGTTAAGCCTGACTGCTCTGTGCCAAGCTATCACAAGGTAAGCACAGGTTAATTTAGTGTGTGTTTGTGACTTACCCTGGCTAGGACTGTGGTTGCTGCATGACTAACGTTCACTCCCCTGTCAACCAATAACCCAATTTCTAACAGTCACTGATAGTTATGACTCTGAAAATGCACCGGGGCCTGCTCTCCAGGCCCCTGTGCCAGTGATCCCTCCCTAAAATATGGTGTATGTGAATTGGTAACCCCAATTGGCAAGGACCTGAGAGCAAAAGGGGTCACCAGGTACTGCAGCACTGATTGTGCAATCCTGAGTGGCCCAAGTAAAGAGATGACAGCAGGCCTGCCATTGCAGTCCACAGTAGTAGTGCAAACTGCTCCAACTCAACTTTGCCTTTACCATAAGTGACAAGGTCAAACCACTATTTGTAATATATGTCAGTTACCACTAAGGTAGGCCTCCTCAGCCAAGGAGATGGGGTGCATTATAATAAAGGTATGGACATATACCGTTCAAGCTTATTTGTCCCGATAGTAGCCTCTTTCTATTAAGGGCTACTATAAGTGTTCAGGGGGCCGTAGGATAATATGTGCTGGCACCCATGCAACCTGAGGTTGCCAGCTCCATTACGGCCCCACTGAAAAGTGTCATGTTTGGTACCAAACAACTTGTCCCATCAAATCTGACTTTTTCCCAAAGTCAGATTTAATGTGACATGCACCCTGGTGGCTACCTTGGAGGTTTCCACATGGTTGCCCCAGCCTATCCTGTACCCTGGCTGCCAGCCTGCAGCTGTTGCCAAAAAGGCAGGAATCTGACCCCCTGCCAGGAGGTGTGAACACTCCTAGGAGTCAGAAACAAAGGCCTGCGTGGGCAGCAGGTGTCACCTCCCTCTCTAACACGATAGCTAGTGAAGTGGCACTTCAAGGCGGTGAGTTTCAAAGTTATCACCCCCTCTGATATGCAACCAGTCTGCCTACCAAAGGAGGAAATGGCCAACCCCCTGCACTCAAGCACATTTGAACCAAGGCATGTGGTAAAATTAGGTAGTCAGGAGGCGTACACCCCCAGAAGGCTAGCCAGACCCCTAGGGTGGGCCACCTTGTCTGTACAGCCGAGGATGGGTTAGCCATTTTTAAAAGTGGCAGAATAGAGGATTATGAGTAGAAAAGGTTGCACCCCCCCCCGGATGTGGTCACCTCAGGGGTGGATTAGCCGCTGGGGCTAGTAGCACATTGGCTACGTGCACTCACACCCCTAAGGCCCCTAAATCTAGGACTTAAGGGGCACCCCTGGCACCAAAACCTCAGACCTGCTTGAATTGCAACCAAGGACAAAGAAGAGACCCGCCTCTGTGACTTCAAGACCTGCACAAAGCAAATGCACGATAACCTGAACTTGAGACAACCACCCTGCAACTGCATGACTGCAACTCGTCCTGGACCAGAGACAGGTTCCAAAAGGAAGGGGAACCACTCTGCAAGCCAAAGGCAACTCCAGAACTCCCTTGGACTAGAGGTACTAGTCCCCTGCAGCCCACAGGTAAAGCACGCTCCCATAACCAAAGAATCATTGGCCATTTGTCCCGCCGAGGAAACACCCACAATTAAATGGTCTAGTGATTTGTGGGAAATGTAGTCATGACCTCCAGCAAGTTTCAGGCGGCTACTGTTTTCCCCTCGACTCCAGGACATCAAAGTAAGCAAAAGCTGAGTTTCCTACTACCAAGGCTTGTTGGTGGCCAGCCGGGCTGCCACTAACTTTGTTTGACGCTGCACCTCGAGGGAATCATGCAGCATCATTAACCCGCTGCCTCAGGAATACCATTGTCGAGATTTTGCATTCCTTTCCTCACCCGCACCATCCAAGCAGCAAAACCAGCATTCAGCACCAGGGACAGCCAGGATAACACTGCACCCAGGCCCTACAAGCCAAGTAAAATTCAACTGATTGTTGGAGCCTGATCCTGGGACCCGCATCTCCTTACCCCCCCCCACCCCCCTTAGTCGTTTCCACTGGACCCGACATGAAAGATTGCGAGGTAAAGACTGCCTACCACTTAATAGTGCTTCAAGCGCCAGCGAGTACTACGGCAATGTGTGCTTTCTTGAGATGAAAACAACATTTTTGCATTTAGCCAATGTTACATTGATGAGGGCCTGGCAGCTTCCCGAACAGTAAAGGTCTGCAAAAACAATGACAAAATAAAACCAAAAGGCTGGTGTTCAATACCTGACCTATTTGCTTTGCCAATGCTTGTTAGAATATATACTGTACTCACTTATTCGGGGCTTTCCGACATCCCTCTTCAACCATTGCCAAATAGAAAAGACTGGTAGCCAATGCAGACCTATTGGCTTTGCCAATGTTTGTTTTTAGTTGTCACGCATGGTTCCACAGCTTTACACAATTTTGTATAGTGATAATAAAAGAGCATCACAATTTAGTTTGATGTTTTGGGAATTTTTCATAGCAAGCTACACAATTTCTCATGTATATATTGTCTTTATTCCACACTCTTGTTAGTTGCCTGTAATCTGACTGGAGGTGTGCTATTTGTTCCTCCTAATTTTTGCCATCTTTGCTTTCACATTCAATAATCTCCTGCTAACAATCTGTAATTAAGAACTTGGCGTTTTATAAAGCGCTCTGTCATCACCTGGATCTAGTCCTCGCTGTTGAAAACTGCCAATAAATATGTATTTTAATACACTACGGGTGTGGTGCTTGAAAGATCTGTTGAAGGGTGTCTGTCTGGTTGAAGATCGGTGAGGTGGAGTCGCACGAGCGCGTTTAGCAAGATGGCCGCCGCCCGATATCTCCTCGTCAAGCCCGCATTTTCAATGATTTTTAAAGCCAATTCCAGGCTTTTCTTATCTTTTAAAGTGGCATAATTTCGTTTCTGTGGACAGCGGTTCCTGGGAACGTCATTTTGGTGACATTTTGTCCATTTGGAAAGTCTTGTGGTCGTGCTGTGCCTTTCCACCGAGCTGTCCTGAGGAGTGCTGCTGGAGTTTCCTGTCAGGAAGGTGGAGACATATTAAGGAAAGGGCGATGCTGTGGCCTTAACCACACCCACAGCTGGTTCTAGCTGCTGCACAGTCTCCTGCTTTGGTGACATCTTATTTCATTTTATTTTCTTTGCAATTGAAGTTAGTTTGAATTCATTATATATATTTTGCAAGGAAGTTATTAATATGAAAGGAAAAAATGTGCATATTACAACCAACATACGTAAACAAACAATTTCTTCTCCACCAGAAAAAGTAAAACATTGTGGATTCCAATGAGCCTTTTTTTGTTACTTTATTGGAAGAGTTACAAGCAGTGCGTTCTAATACAGACAACATTGTTTTAGAAATCAAAAATATTCGCAAAGACATGGCTAGTCTGTCAATGAAAGCCTCCGACAATACTATAAACATTCTGGATAATAAGGCAAAAATTGACAGTATGTTGCCTATCACTGCAAAAATTAAGCCTATGAATTCTCTATTACTTGGATTAGAAAATCTTAATAGGCAGTATAATTTGCGCATTTTTAATTTACCAGAGGGTGTTGAAGGTAACGATCGTAATCCAAACAATGATAAACCACGTCAGGTGATTTTTAAAGTCTTGCGTCACCATCATCTGGTTTTGATCCGGAAAGCAGTAAGAGCGATCCCAACTCTAATGGTTACTGGAAATAAAATGTTTATACATCAGGACTTTGCCAAGGAAACTATTAAAATTTGCAGAGAATTCACTGAACTTAGACCACGACTAAGAAACTGTGGTTTTAAATATGGCCTTTTTGATCCATCTATTATGAGACTCTGGAAGGATGGTTTCTCAAAATCTTTTCAATGCCCTGATAATATTCGTGCTTTTTAGGTCTCGCCTAGCGATGCAGCGCCATGCGCTGCTCGCGTAGGCGAGATCTATTGTTGTCGACTTTTTAGCGATGCGGGACAGGACATGTGCACGCGTATGGCAAGACAGGAGATGTGCACGCGTACGGCTCGCGGCGTTGTCACAACTCCTGCTCGCACCATACGCGTGCACATCTCACGGCGCCCGGCCAGGCCATGTGCACGCTCACGGCGTCTCTTTCAGACAGCCAATGTGCACGCTCATGGCGTGCCCTTCAGCGTGCGGCTTACATGTCTCACCGGGGCTCAGCAGGTCTACAAAATTGCCCCCATGATGGAGCGGGCCGCTGTCTAGCGGGTCTGCTAAAAGAATGGGTGCCGGCAATGCACCCAGCCAAGCCCTCACTCACCGGCTGGTTCAGGAGGGCGTCTCTCCTCGGTCTGCAGGTTCCCTAGCCGTCTCCTCGGCACGCCGCGGGGCTCTCCTCACCACTCGGGAGCCCCGTCTTGCCTCTGGTGCCATACAGTCTGCCTCGCTCTTCGTCCGGTCCCAAGCCCAGCTCTGCCGACCCGACCAAGCCCCCCGCCAAGAGGAAACATGGGCACTCGCACGCTCACGGCGTCGGACAGCCGATGTGCACGCTCGCACGCTCACGGCGTCGGACAGCCGATGTGCACGCTCGCGGCGTCGGACAGCCAATGTGCACTCTCTGGCTGTGGGCTTATGTGTCTTGGCGATTTAAGTTTGCTTGTGCTGCCACCCTTGGGTGGAGCACAGAGGCGCTCTATGACGAGGCTCATCTATATGGGTTCTCACAACACACAGACGTAGGTACTCACTACCTCCGGCTGGTTCCTCCTCCCACCTCAGCTCCTCCTTCAGCAGAAGCATGAACCAGGGGCTGGGCCGGGCTTCTCTGTACGCTGCAGCGCCGCTCCTTCTGTTAGGCTCCGTGGAGCAGACAGGCGCTCTGTGAGTGCCCGACCCGGAGCTGTGAGCACTAACTGCCAAGGAGCCCTTGCACCCCAAGAAATAAACCTGCGCATCTGGGCACCAAGGAGCCCCTGTACCCCGAAAGTTACACCTCTGCAAGAAGTCCCTGTAACATACAGACAGGCACGCCGTCGCCAAGAAGAACAGGTAAGGCTCGCCTGAGTAAGGATTTGTGCTTATTTTATGTCCGAAAAACAGTTACTTTACTGTGTCTTAAACTACAACACCTTTAGCAGGAAGGCAGCTATGTGCCTTACAGCGAGGTCATGCTTTGTGGCGCTATATAAACGCACTGATAAAGTAATTAACATCCGGATCATATCTACTTACTTTCTGTAACTGATCTCGGTATACTATCAGCATGTGGTCTCAGAGCTGGAATAGAATGGGGGTGCTGCAGGTACAGTGGGGCGTTGTATATAATGGAATGGCGGGGTGGGGCAAGTTTTGAAGGAGGTGCATTGGAAAAGCAGCGTGTTGTCTCAGAGCTGCAGGTGCACTAGGGGAGCTGTATGTGGTGGAATGGCAGGGGTGGTGAAGTTAGGAAGGAGGTGCCTCAAAAGAACAGCGTGTTGTCTCAGAGCTGCAGGTACACTGGGGGAGCTCTATCTGATTGAATGGCAGGGTGGGGTAAGTTTGGAAGAAGGTGCATTGGAGGAGCAGCGTGTGGGGTCCAATTTGCAGGTAGACTGGGGGAGCTGTATGTGATGGAATGGCGGGGCTGGTGTAAGTTAGGAAGGAGGTGCATTGGAGAAGCAGCGTGTGGTCTCAGAGCTGCAGGTAGACTGGGGGAGCTGTATTTAATCTAGGTGGAATGGAGGGGGTGGTGTAAGTTAGAAGTGAGGTGCATTGGAAGAGCAGCGTATGGGTTCACAGCTGCAGGTACACTTGGGGAGCTGTATATAATGGAACGTCAGGGGTGTACGTTTTGGAAGGAGGTGCATTAGAAGAACAGTGTGTGGTATCAGAGCTGGAATCAAATAGGGGCTGCAGTCCAGGATTGAGATGCACTGGGAGAGCTGCGTGTGGGTCTTTGTGGCATGGCAGGGATGGCGCAGATCAGGATTCAGTCACACTGGCAGAGCTGTAAATTAGCCTCACAAGTACAATAGCAAGGCTCAGGATTGAGGGGCACTGGCAGAGCACACAGTGGGTCTTCAGCACTAGGATAGTACGGTGTTCTTGTTTCATTACTGGAATTGTAGGAGTGTTGCAACAGTGGACTCAGGTGCTCGTTCCAGTACAAGAATAATAGGGTAAGATCGAGGCGCACTGGCGGAGCTCTCGTGTCTCTCTCCTGCAATGGTATTGAGCTACTGGCATTGTAAATAACAAACCTTTTATCTATGTGTTAGTTTTGAAAACAGATAAATAAAAGGCATTGCCATTTACAATGCCTTTTACAATGCCATTTACAATGGCAATAGCTTAAAACTTTGCTAATGCGAGACCTATTGCATTGCAAATGCTTGTTTAGTTCAGCATTCTCTGCTCTCCATGGAAATGAGTGACACTTCTACTTAAATGCATGCATTTGAATATTATTATTGTCTGTGAGGTCATTGTTTAGGAAGGTCAATCTTGCATATGCATGTGTGCAGTTCTGAATCATTAATTATTTTTCTATGTTGTCTTTTTAGGTCTCGCCTACGCAGCGCGCATGCGCTGCATAGGAGAGACCTTTAGCGATCGGCACAGCTTTGGGGGCAAAAACGTGCACGCGTTGCATTGCTTGCAATGGCAACGCGTGCACGTCTGGCGATTCCCTTGCGGGAGCGCGCGGCGCCATATGGTGGCGCCATATGGTCGCAATCATCGCGCCTTGCTGCACGCTCCCGCAAGGGAATCGCGCAGGCCCCCTCCCCCTGCTGCCGCGCGAGGCGCGCGCTTGTGCTGGTTCTTTTTGTTTAAGCACTCACGAGTGCATGTGGTTCTCCAGTTGTCTTCCTAGTGTGATTCTCTTCCGCTTGCTGTGATGCTCTCTCTCTCTCATGGTTCTCCCCTGACCCTCGTGTTGCGCTTGCCTTTGTGTGCTCCCTCCTCCTGCTTTGTTTACTCATCCGTGTGTTTCTGTCCCTCCTAGCTCCATGTTGCTCTCTCTCACCAGTTTGCTTTTATCCCCTGCTCTGCATGCTGTGCTCACTCTCTCCCATTTGCCCCTGGTTTCCTCTGTGTTGCTTCCACCCCACCTACATCTTCTGTGTTGCTTCTGGCCCCGTGTTGCTTCCACTCCCCACCCGCTTTGGCCCTGTGTTGCTTCCATGCTCCTCCACCCAGGTTGATTTCCCCCACATGCTTTCCAGAATGACGTGGCTGGCCGCATCTTAGCCTTTTTTTTTTTTTTTTTGGTGTCATTCTTTCGCCATGCTTCGCAGCCTCAGTGACACTGTGCAGCATGTCTGAAAACCATTTGCAAAGCCCATAGGTCCCAATGGAAGCACCTATTGTCTTTGCCAGTGCTTCTTTCTTTCTTTTTTTAGCACTCCATGGGAGTGCGTGAGTTTTCCTATCTCTGCTTGGTGTGCAGTTTTCCCTTCACATCCCCTCCCACTGTCTGTGTTGCTCTCATCCCCCAACCCAGTTCGTCCATTGTTCCCCCACCCATATTTTTATTTTTCATCCCCAAATTGCTGCGTTGCTGCGCTGCTGCACTCACTGCCTATGCTCCGAGTTGCTCCCACCACAGCTTTATCTAGCAGACTCCCCCACGCTCCTTTGTTTCACCCCCCGTGCATTAATGTAAAAAAAATTTGGGAGGCGCTCTCAGCTTCAATTTACTGCATAGGTGTCCTTTTATGTTTGATGCATTTTTGTGCGTATTTTTTAATTTACTGCTCCAAGATTAATGGCCACCATTATAGAACGGCAAATTACAAGTTTAATGCCTGTTGTGTTAATCACATTTCTCTTCCCCCTAGGGAAGCCTCCAGCTTGGGGCATTGGGTCAGCCCACCTCAGCCATTAGCTCACTTCACTGTAAGTGACCGCACTCAGCTCTTTCACAGGAGCACATCCACACCAAGTCCTTCACTTCAGTGTCAGGGATTATTACTATGTCAATTTGCACTTTTTGAGACCCCAAAAATATTTTTGCTCTGTCATTTTTTTTTTTTAATTGGCAAGGTCCAGGCACGTAACCCCGCGCCCCTACCATATTTTTACAAACAAAACAGGCATTGATAAAACCAAAAGGCTGGCAGCCAACACCGGACCTATTGGCCTTGCCACTGTGCTTGTGTTAGGGTTGTTAGTCGTATTTATTTTTAGGGCTTGCTGAAGATCTCATTATGCTAATGGTCGCTGGAGTTTACGTGCTGTGGGCCTCATTCATGAGGCCCTACCAGTACTTTTGCGCCGCCAGAACGTCAGTTTTTTGACGTTCCGGTGGCCCAATGTGCCACTGGCATATTTATAAGGCCACGTAAAGCCACAAAATACGTGGCTTTTCATAGCCTTATAACTATGTGCCCCTTTCACGTAGAAAACTGCGTGAAATGGGCGTTCCATGGGTGTTGCTGGGGCGTTTCCAGCAGCATCCATGGCTTTTTGACACTGCCCCAGATTTACGAAAAATTGTAAGTCCCTCCTGTCTTACGTGTGGCTTCTCTTGTAGTCTCTTTATGAACACATATTTATATGCTACATGATTACACTGCACTCAATGCAACATACACTCCAAATACCACTCAGTGCCACATAATTACACACCACATAATTACACTCTACTGAATGTAACATACACTCCACACAATACCACTCAGTGCCACATAATTATATGCTACATAATTACACTGCACTCAATGCAACATACACTCAGTGCCACATAATTACACGCCACATAATTACACCATAATTACAATCTACTAAATGCAACATACACTCCACACAATACCACTCAGTGCCACATAATTATATGCTACATAATTACACTGCACTCAATGCAACATACACTCCAAATAATACCACTCAGTGCCACATAATTACACGCCACATAATTACACTCTACTCAATCCAACATAAAGACACTCCTCATAATACCACTCAGTGCCATATAATTACACGCCACATACTTACACTCTACTCAATGCAACATAAATACACTCCACATACCACACAGTGCCACATAATTATATGCTACATAATTACACTGCACTCAATGCAATATACACTCCAAATACCACTCAGTGCCACATAATTACACTCTACTGAATGCAACATACACTCCACACAATACCACTCAGTGCCACATAATTATATGCTATATAATTACACTGCACTCAATGCAACATACACTCCAAATAATACCACTCAATGCCACATAAATACACACCACATAATTACACTGTACTCAATGCAACATAAATGCTCTCCACATAATACCACTCACTGTGACATAGTTACACGCCACATAATTACACTCTACTCAATGTAACAAATACACCCCACATACAACTCAGTACCACATAATTACAAGCCACATAATTACACTCTACTCAATGCAACATAAATACACTCCATTGAATACCACTCAGTGCCACATAACACTCTACTCAATGCAACATAAATACACTCCACATAAAACCACTCAGTGCCACATAATTATATGCCACATAATTACACTCTACTCAATGCAACATAAATACACTCCATTGAATACCACTCAGTGCCACATAATAACACTCTACTCAATGCAACATAAATACACTCCACATAATACCACTCAGTGCCACATAATTATACGCCACATAATTGCACTGTACTCAATGCAACAAACACACTCCACATAAATGCACTCTATACCACATACCACCAATCAACATAAATGCACTCCACACCATGACACTATTTCACTAAGCATAATTTCACTCAACACCACAGTTACAGGCCACACGATTCAACACCACACATTTCCAATACACACCGCATAATTACACACCAAACAACCTATTTCAACTCCACAATCCACAACGTACCTCCAATCCACCCCATATAGTGTTACCACCTGAGCACCAAACATCATTAACCACCACCATTTTGCATCAGCGCACCACCTAAGCATCACGTCAGTCTGCCCTTGGAATCTGGCATCTGTTGATTCTCCCCTAGTGTCCGTCCGCTGCTCGTGTTCTAATTAAATTACTGTTTTACAACCTCCACTCCCCCGTTATTTATGTCTCGCTCCCCATAACAATTTTTTTTTAAAACAAACAAGCATGAAAACAGGCAGGAAGAAGTTGCCAGCAGTGCAAGTACAAAACAAGCATTGGCATAGCCAATAGGTCTCGCCTTTGGGACCTTATAAGTATTTAGTTATGCAGCACAATATCCTTGGTGCAACAACATCAACTGTTGCATGGCTAAACACTTATAAGGTCCCAAAGGCGAGACCTATTGGCTATGCCAATGCTTGTTTATGTTTGTCCTGGTCTTTTCTTTTTCCCCTATAATCTTTGGCTGGAGCTACTCTTTAATCTCTTAAGCTATATTTTATCTTTCTCTTTCCTATGCTCTTTTTTTTGCTGATTATGGATGATATTAACCCTTTCGGGGCTCATGACGGAATGGTTCCGTCATGAGCACCAGTGTTCCTGTGCTTATGACAAAACCATTCCGTCATGCGCACAGGCGCACTAAATCCCTCTGCTGTAAACAGCAGAGGGATTTCCTTTTATTTTTGGGCCTCAGGAGGTGGGGAAGATCTTCCCCAACTTACAAAGCCTTTTTTAAATGTTATTTTCAATGTAATGACGATTGCACGCATGGTGCGCTGTTGTCATTACATTGAAAATGAAACTGAAACTTAGTTAATGTTTCAGTGCTCGTGGGGCTATCTCAGCCCCCGAGCACTGAAACACATGGGAGAGGTATCGTTAGAAAGGGAAGAACCTCCCCTTTCCAATGGGACCCTTCCCTGGTGGTTCCCTGCTTGGAGATCACCCCAGGAGGACAATCCCCAAGCTGGGATCAACCCACTAGGCACCAGTGAGGGGCAGCGGCCCCTTTGGCAAGGGCCTTTGCTCCTCCCCATTGAAATATGGCATAACCAATCTTTCTGCCTCCCCTGGGTGGCAGATGGGGCAGTAGCCCCCAATTTGCCCCCCGGGGGGCTGAAAGCCCACTAGGCACCAGGAAATATATTTTTTCAATGTTCTGGGGTGCGGGCTGCCCAGGCATGCCAATGTCCCTACCCCTCCTCAAAAAATGCCACAGACTTTCTGCCCCCCCAGGAGGTAGATGGGGGCCACCCGAAAAATTGAAGTACCATTTTTATCGAGAGACTTTGGGGAATGCTGGGTGGGTGGAAGTTTGTGGATTCACACAGATTCCAGAACTTTCCATCACAGAAGGCAAATGTATTTTTTTTTTACAAAGTTTGAGGTTTACAAGGAATTCTGGGTAACAGAACCTGGTGAGAGCCACACAAGTCACCCCATCCGGGTTTCCCCAGGATGTCTAGTTTTCAAAAATGTGTTGGTTTGCTAGGTTTCCTTAGGTGCGGGCAGAGCTAGGGTCCAAAATCCACACCTAGGCACATTGCGAAAAAGGGTCCGTTTTCACTGGAAAAATGTGATGTGCCCACGTTGTATGTTGGGCCGTTTCCTGTTGCGGGTTCTAGCCCTACCCACACAAGTGAGGTACCATTTTTATCGAAAGACTTTGGAGAACACTGGGTGGCTGGAAGTGTGTGGCTCCCCACAGATTCTAGAACTTTCCATAACAGAAATGTTAAACTAAACTGAGACAAAATCCTAACTTTACGACTTTTGGTATTCACAAAAGGCATTTAGTAGTAGTAAAGTTAGGAGTCCTAACTTTTCTACTACTAAATGCCTTCTGTGAATACCAAAAGTAGTAAGTTTAGGATTTTATCTCAGTTTAGTAGTAGTAAAGTTAGGAGTCCTAACTTTACTACTACTAAATGCCTTCTGTGAATACCAAAAGTAGTAAGTTTAGGATTTTATCTCAGATTAGTTCTGTGAATCGGCCCTTTAGATATTTTATAAACAAAAATATTTTAATTGCACCAAGATTGAAGAAAAGTACACGTTGATTAGTGTGATGGTAAATGTGAGCCTTAAATGTCAAATCATCAAGGTATTAAGGGCCAGATGTACGACCCTTTCATTTAGCGCCTCGCAATTTTCGACTCATTGCGAGTCGCAAATTGCGAGGCGCTAAATGAAATGTACAACAGTGTTATTACACTGTTTTGCGATTCCCAATGGGGTCGCAAATTGCGAGGCTCATTAATATTAATGAGCCTCTCGCAATTTGCTAGCCCATTGGGAATGACAGGCCTCCCAGGGATGGTGGCCTGCTGGGCTCAGCAGACCACCATGTCTGGGACTGCTTTTTAATAAAGCAGCTTTAATTTTTTTTAAATGCAGCCCGTTTTCCTTAAAGGAAAACGGGATGCATCTAAAAAAGAAAATTGAAACTTTTCAGTTTCATTTTTTTAAGCGCAGGCAGTGGTCTCTGGGAGCACTGCCTGCTCTTAAAAAATATTTTTCAACATACTCACAAAGGGGAAGGGGTCCCCTGGGGACCCCTTCCCCTTTGCAAGTGGTTTACCACCTACTTGAAGTTGGTGGTAAACTGCGAGTGTTTTGCGGCCGCAAATGCGGTCGCAAAACACTAGTACATAGCATGCTGACTCGCTATCAGGAAGGGATGCCCCTTCCTAATAGCGAGAGTCGCAAATGCTATTTTGCGAGTCAGGGGCTCGCAAAATAGCATTTGTACATGCTATCACCCTTTTTTGCGGCCGCAAACAGGAGGTTCTCCCGTTTGCGGCCGCAAAAAAGGGTCGTACATCTGGCCCCAAGAGTTATCAGCTTGGGAAGTTTAATCCCTGACACAGAGTTGGAGTTTAATTATGGAATATGCAGTAGTGGTCCATGAGCCTTAATGAATGGACCTCGATCCCGCTGAGCAGTCTGAGAAGGTAGCACTGTTGGGGGATACAGCAGTGGCTGATCAGACCAGTGGGAGCTATTTACACTTAACTAGAGAGCTTCAAACTCTGTGCTCGCAATCCAGCACATCACACATGCACTGAACACTGACAACCAACTCATCTAAAGGGAATACCGTTCTCCTCTCCCTCTCGTGTTTCCTTTATCTAATTTTCTTCCTGTGTGTCTCCATTACCCATTGTTTCAGTGGATTTCTCCTTCCACATTATTTCTCTCTCTTTTGCAAAGTCTTAATACTTTTCAGAAGCCTTCTCCCTTTTTTCTTTGTCTTTCACTGGCTCTCTCTTTTACTTTTTCACTCTCTTTGTGGGTTCCTGGTCTCTTCCACCCATTTTCCTAATTGGGACCATTTTACCCAACAATTATGAAGCTCTTTCTTTCTTTCTCTTTTCAACATTTTTTATCACCTCTCTCTGGGCTTGTTTCTTTCACCCTTTCTGCCTCCCTAGGGCCCATACTATTGCTCCCTGAGGCCCTACTTCATCCATCTTCGCCCCATCTCTCGATCTATTTGAAGGGATTTCTTTCACTCTCTCCTAGGTTGTCTAACATTACCTCTCTCTCTTTGCTCATCCGTCCCCCCTCCCTCTCTTTATCTATCCCCTGACATTGGTCCACGCAACACAATCTAACATCTCTGGCTTCTTTAATTTTCTCTGCACAACATATTTTGATGATGTTAAAAAAAAAGAGAACGTATTGTTTTTCAGTGAGCCTTACAAAACTAAAAATTCATATGCTCTCTCTCTCGTGGCTTAGCTGCCTTTCTCCCTCATTCTCAAGGGTGCCTCGTTTGCTCTTTCATTCTTTATGTGGCTCTCTGGGTTTCTTAGGCTCCTTTTATACTCTTTGGGGCTTTCTTTCACCTTTTGATCTTGTATTGTTTCATACGCCAAAGTGTTTTTTTCCAAAGTGCAAATTAGTACATTTTCCATAGCTCTAATCCTGTTTTTTTTCTCACATGCACACATTTGTGCTCTTTAAACATTATATATTCACATCTCAGGTTGCTTTAAGGTTTCTCAGATTTGTGGTGTTATATTTTCGCTGTTACTCTCAAACAATGTAAACCTATTTCACTCTCCTTTTGTCTGCAGAACTTTCTGATAACCCTCTTCACCTCAAGGCACCTCTTATAATAAAGTGTTTCTTTGTTCAGTATTTCTACAGTCTGAAAGGCATTACTGTACAAATTTACCAACCTCAAAAAGATGAAATTATGACTTGACCTAGTTGAGATTCAAATTCATGAACAGATCACAAATCATGTCTTCTCTTTTGATCTCACTGTATCTTCTCTCTCACTTTCTCCCTCTCTCATAGTCTTCTTCTCTTCTTAGTTCTCTCACCTTTCGTCTCTCTCTCTCTTTGCCTCACTTACTCTCATTCTTTCCCTTTATATCCATCTCATTATCTTGCTCCTCCTCTGTTTTACGTTCTGTTTTTCCTCCCTCTCTTGTTCTTCACCCCTTCTGCTCTGCTTCTTCTGTCACCTGAATATTTCTCTGGCTTCTCACATTTGTTTCCCCTCATATTGTTACACTTCTCAATCACGTTTCCCTTCTCTCATTTTCTTGCTCTGATGGACGCGCTCTCAGCTCTAATTTCATCTTCCACTCTGTCCCTTATATTTCTCCCTAAGAGTTCAGACTTCTTTATATGAAGACATCTCACTTTGCACTTGAGAATGAAACTATAAAATAAGGTTAGAATCCCATACTGGAGTAATATGTTAAATAACTGCAAGGGCTGCATCACCTCATGGATAGGCAGCATTCTAATATAACACTGCATAATTTTTAACAATGTAATGCCATCTGAAAAATACAAATTGCAGCATTTTTGCCCCTACATTCAAATATGCACTGGCCGGCGCTTTGTGTTCTTGTTTCCTCTACAGTGTTTACCATGGAGCTCAGGTCAAGGCACCATTCTCCAGCACAAGTGCTGTCCCCAAATGGACTGCTGTGAATCTAAGCACATTTATAACATTGTGTTAATGATTTCTGGCATCCCCCAAAAATGGAAAAGACTTTGCACCCCAGGAGGGACTGTATGTACAGACAACAAACTTTAGTTTAATGCCAAGTAAGCGTCTAAGTTTCTAGAACAAGAACAGAAGTACTCACCTTCGTTCACCCTGGAAAATCACTGTGTCTTCCTTAGATGTGTTTATTTCAACTTTCCACTACTGGTTCATTTTGATAAGTTCTTCTAGCTTTTAGGGGAAAATATGCATATTGCAATTGAGCTTGGGAGTGCTGAGCGGGGCTGGCTTTAGGGCAGTGCGAGTGGTGCGGCCGCACTAGGTGCTGACCTGGAGAGAGGCACTGTACTCAGGAGGGGCGCTGTGCTTAGCAGCTTCTTACGATTTTAAAACGCCTGCTGTAGAGTTCCTTGTGCATCCAGCTTTCAGGCAGCAAATAAAACTTTCAAGGTAACTCTTGTAATGAATGTTCCTGCTGGAGAAATAGATTAGAGTTGTGTCTAGTGGCAGTTTTAACTTGCCATAAAGTAGCACAGAGGGTTAATATGCCTGTTGCAAAGAACAGATCTGTATTTTATTAGGCTAGGTGAGTGGATTAGTAAAACAAGCCTTTAACAGTGCTTTAAAACAAATTAAATGTATGTGAGAGAGGGGCTATGGAGAGATGAGGGGCACTTTTGCCAGATGGTAGTGAGGGAATCCGAGGAGGAGGTCATTGGAGGAGGAGTGCCAAAAAAGACTGTAGCATCGGGCACCACCAGAGCTAAAGCCGGCCCTGGTGGTGAGTGACGAACTGAAAGCATTGCATGTGCCGAAAGTGCCTACCCTGCCTTCTCAGCACCTCCTCTAAAGTGTTTGATTAAGAACTGCTCTGTCATTGGATGGCTGATGCTGCACCACTCACTTATAAAGCATCACAACTCCTGACAAGAGGCCAGAGCGCCATCGCGATACAGCCTCTCAGAAATATTCTACAAATTAAACCACTGCTCATCTCTGATGTCTATCTGCAGCCGGTCTGGTTTTTTTCTTCCTGCCCTTCCAGTTTCTTTCTTTCCAGTGAGTGGAAACAGAGAGGTTGGTGCAGGGCAGATACGAGGAAAAACACTGATCTGAGCAGCCAACTAGTAAAATAAATGCAGTCTCCACAGGCAAGCTAGGTGGGCACCACTGCACCGGCTGCACCACTGATAGCTCTGCCCCTGATTTTTAGGTCGGGTCTGAGCCAGCGTGTAATCGCTGCTCTGGGAATGATCTGTTGTAGTTCAGTACGGGAGAGAAGCCCCGCCCACTCCCCGCCCTTATTTTTCATTGGCTTATGTCTTTGTCCTTTGTAAATGCTGGCGTCTGATTCCTTAATAGGCTTGTTAGTCCCTCCTTAGTACGGCCGTGTTGTCATTTGTAACCTCCCATTTCTACTGGCCCCTTTACTTGGTTGTTACACAGTACTGTACTATTTTCTTTATTGAGTTTCTTCTACCTTAGGCACAACGACGTGCTTTTCCTCTACGGGGATTGTATTTGTTTTTCGGGAGCGAGCAGCAGCGTGCACGCTGCTTGCGTGCCTTTATCTTTTAAGCATGCCACTTCAATTTTATTGCCACCACAGGAGTCCACCTGGGAGCTATAAAGTTGTCCGCTATCATGAAATATTGCTTTTAGCCTCCCGATTCGCTTTCAGCCCTGCCCGCACCCGGAGCACAAACGTAGAGTTTTCCTCCCCCCACCCTTTCCATGTGAATCGTGTGAGGCACCATCGGTTTCGTTATGTCAGAGGGGGAACATTTAGGCCCTTTTCCTACAGGCGATGGCCAGGACATAACGTCATCACATCGTCAGCTCTTTTTTGTCAATTTCTTGTGCGGGAGATTCGGGCAGTCCTCACAATAGTCCATCATTTATGACACTGGGGCCTCCGAGAATAAGCCCTTCACAGGAGGATATCACAAAGAGTGTGCATGGACAGGGGCATGCCAAACTTCTTTGGTGACAACAAACAATGCCCGAATAAGATTAAAAACAAAAACACCGGTGCAAAAATCCAGCAACTTCTTACTAGAAGTATTTTTTCAATTCATGTGCTAGGGAATGTGAGAAACCGGTTGTGCCAGAGCACAAAGCGGGAAAACAGACTGGGAAACTTCTAAAAAAATTATGGACGGGGCATTTTTGTTTTATCACTGATTCAACAAAATGTATAGCAAAGAAAAAACATTGCTTCATAAGTAAGGTTTTCTTTAAAAAATGAGGTACGTTCACTCTGTATTTACTGTGCGGGTTTTATAAAAAAGAAAGCAGGCTGCTTTTTGCTTCAAACTTACTGTCAACCTCTCTCTGTGTAAAGTGAATGAAAATGCACTGGGTGCATTCACTCCTTTATAAACACAGTACAAGTTAGGAGTACTTCTTTTACATAACGTGTATTTTTAAAGCACACGTTCACCCACAATGTTTATCTTGGCCTGAATAACAGACAATTATTGGTACCGAACTCAATGGTTCACACTTTATCGACCTCAGAAGGCTGAAAGGATGAGTGGGCCCACAGGGATTAGTCCACTGAGCCACCAGACCCGGCGGTTTTGGTGCAACGGTGCAGAAATTGTGGCAAAGGGTGCAGAAAAGACAGTGCTACATAGGAATGGATATGATGCATCAGGAAGTACAGATGCCATCTGCTGGGAGGCAATCGTTCCCTCAATGTTTATTCCGAAGGGCACCAGCGGGCCTCAGGTCCCAGAACACGTTGCCCCTTCAAGCTCCTCACTGCTCTCATGTGGCACAAAACAGACATGGTCCGCACATTGGAGCATGAACAGAATCCACAAGACGACATATAGCGCCCAGAAGCACTACTGGGTGCTTCTGCTGGGCCTGCTCTCACCCACTCTTGGGCATTTGTGGCTGCCCGCGGTCCACGCAGGGGACCCCATAAGAGGGCGGCCGCCTTAGTGCCACATGAGGGCACACAGTCACAGCCCAGTGTTTAGGGACCCCCTCTGGGTCCGCGCGCCCGCGTCATTTCCGGGCACTGGTGGGTGGGGAGATAGGTATAAGTACCTCTCCCGCCCACCGGGAGACCTCTTTGGCCACATTCCATCACGCCGTTCGGACGTGTCTCCCTGGAGCTGTACTTCCTTATGGTGAGTCGATTAAACCCCTCTCCCCCCCCACTTTGCTAAATAGACATGGCACCCAGCGCACGGCCATTGCCGTGGCTACGATCTGCCGGGGGGGGTTTTGGTACAGCTCCCCGGGCCCATAGTGCGGCATCCCCGTGCCTGGTCGCGGGTATCGGCCCAGGAGGCCCTCATGGCGCTCACTTGATCGGCCGTGTTCCCCGCTGGAAACGCTGTGTCAACCCCACGCCGGGGGGTCGTGTTACGCCCGCCGGGTGCCCCGATGCTTGGGAAGTTTCGAGGATCCTGGGCCTGGCTGGGGAGGCGTTAGTGCAGCTTGGCAGATGTAACTGCTGGAAGTTTGTGCATACGTTGGCGGCTAAGGGCGGTGCGAGAGCAGGTAAAACCTTGAGCATATTGCCTGTGCTCAGGATCGGTTTTCTGAGATAAAGGGGGTGGTGAATGGGTGAGCCTGCTAGGGGGCGGGTGGTAGGTCCGGGCTCGTGGTCCGCTGATGGGTGTCCACTGGGGGAGCAGCGCGGGGTACTGGGAGAGGTGGCAGGCGTTCGTCCCGTTGACTCACCTTTCACTCAGCTGCAGTTTTGGGCTCGCCGGGTGGCTGCCAAGTTGACTACAATGGGGGGGCCTGTGGGGCGGGTCTTACCTCGGCTTCTCTTGCACCTCTCCACGAGCTCGACTTCCGCGGAGTCTCCTCCCTCTCCCGGCAACTTTCATCACCACGTGGGCAGGGAGTCCGGCTCCTTTATACGTCAGCTGAAGCATGAAGTAGACCTCCAACCATAAAGCAGTAGCACCTTTGCTTGTCTTTGGTCTAGGTTGATACTGCAGTGACCAAACGCCATTCGTTTGCAAAGATTAAAAGTCAGTCTAAATCTACAGCGATTAAAACTAAAATAAACTTCTGTACGGTCATAGCAGAAGTAATCTGTGCACAACAAGGGACTTTAGATGAAACACTAATTAATTAGGGCTTCAGCTTTTCCCAAGTGTGTAGTTTCTGCGTAACAAGTACGGGGCACTAGTCAAATCTCACAGGGCAGTCTTATTACAATGTTAAAGTATTCAATCGGAGCTCAGCATAACCCACATTAATTTGGAGTAGGCTGTAATGGATTGTTTTGTTTTTTAAATTCCTTGGTTAGGGATTTTATAAATGGATGATTTGTTATCCGAATTTTGTAACACGAAATGTATTTCACACAATACTCACACCATTTGCTTCTTAATACAATTGCTATTTCAGATGTGGCTTCTAGGGGGCAAAGGGTCCTAGTTGTGGGATTTGTTAGGTTTTAAATTACAAGCGGTAGACGTGGGAGAATGAGTACGGGCACTTGTACTACTTGCTCATGGTAAACACTTGTGCATTCATTCTCTCAATGGAAAGTGAGTCCCTCGATTTCTGAACACGCAGACGTTTCTTCAAGTACAAATACTGTGTACCATGGAATCCCACGAGCCTGACACATTTGAGGTTGTTGTTGTAAAGTATTTGTAGATCCGTTCTCTGCTGTACGCAGGGATACCCTGTGCTCTCTATGGGCCGGTACTGAGTACCGGCACTTTTTATTTTGTGAGGTAAAGTACCGGCACTTCTCAAGAGAAATGCAATACTTTTAATTGGAGAGTACCAGCACTTCTCAAAAACAAGCAGGTTCAGAGTACCTGCACTGCTAATTTTCCATTTTAAGCACTGGGGATACCGTATAATACTAGTGTCAGCATGGTCGAGTGCCATTTTTTTTTTAAACAGACTTTATTGATTTTCAAAGAAAATGCCAAAAGGACAGCGGTACAATCACATGGGCAATGCAAAGGAGCAGTTCGGTAGACAAAATACATTGCAAATACAATCATCAGTATTCCTAAGATCCTCGTAGATCCAGTCGCAACCGGGTTCTCATCAAAAGGCCCTTGTGAGCTGTCAGTTGACCCCTCTCCCTCCCAGCGGTCGATATAGCCTTCAGGTTATCAATTCTCCGCGCCCAATACAGCCTAACAGCGAATTTCAAACAAGGATCCCTAAATCCCGCCCCTCCCCCCCCCAGTCCCCTAACACCCCAACGTGAACCCCCTACCCCTGCCACCCCCACCAGGCATGCCGTTGATTCGATGAGATACCCACATGGTCAGCTAAACCCTGTACAAACCATGCCAGGAAACTTGCTGCATAGACCGCATCCCAATGAGGTCCAGGGACACCAGAGGAATTCGTTGCTAAGTCAGCCCCGGACTCATCATTTCATTCAGCCTCACTCAGCCTCACTCAGCCTGTGCCCCCTCAGCCCCATCTGGCTACCAGCCCCATCTGGCACTCCCTCGTCGTCTTCGATTGGGTGCTTAACTAGTTCCACAAGCGCCACGCACGCCCGCGCCATTTCCATTGATTTCTCACTCTCTGTGCGCTTAGCCTGGCGAAGCCTGCAGTTCCCTTCACTCTCTGCCCACCTCCCAAACTCCCCGCGCCAACGCGCAAGAGAAGGCCCTCTGCACGCCTTCCAACGGGTAGTAAGCTCTATTTTTGCCAGGACCAGCCCCAAATCAATGAACTTGCTGGTGACCTTGGTCTTAGCAGTGTGTGGAAACCAATGGAGCAAACAAGCCCCTGGCGTCATGGCTATTTCCCTCTCCGTCACTGTTGTCAATGTAGTCGTCACCCCTTGTCAGTAGTCCCTCAACTGTGGGCAGTCCCAGAACATGTGTAAAAACCCCGCCCCCTCTAAGGCACACCGGGGACATGCAGTCGACGACCCAAAATAGTCGTTGATCTTGCCGGGTGTTAAGTATGCTCTATGTAGCACATAGAATTGGATCAGTTGAAAGCGCGCATTCCGAGTGCTTTTCCATGCTCTCTCAACAACCTCCCCCCATGGTTTCTCCTCAATGGGTGCCCACAGATCGGCTTCCCATTTAAGGCGTAGCGCCGTCAGCGGTTGACGCAGGTCCTGGGTAATCCTCTGATACAGACAGGTCACCGCTTTAATAGTTCCCGCTGCCATCACTATGTATTGACAAGCTAGAGAGACAGTTTAGGCTCCACCAATCCTCCCCGCCAGTGCCTTCTAATAGTCGCCGTGAGGGCCGCATGAAATAGAAAGTCCCCCCTTGGGAGATCATGATGCTCCATGAGGTCATTGAAGGGAAGGAGGTTTCCATCCTCGTAGAGATCCCCAATTGCAATGATCCCTGCCTCCTCCCAGGTTCGCAGCTTGCCCCAGTCCCCTCCATCGGGTAGCACCTCGCACATTCCCAGCGGGATCTCGGGTGCATATGGAACTCGGACGCGCGACTTCCTAGTCAGTCGCGTCCAGCACTGTCGCACCACTTGCAAATCCAGCGGCATTTCCCCATCTCTCAGCGGCGCCCGCAACAATACACTAGACAACAGACGCCAGCTCGGATCTGCCCCCCCTTCTTCCTCCGGCTGCCGTATACGGCCCGCCACCCATTTTGTGAACCATTGAAGCTGCGCCGCATGATAATAGGCCTCGAGGTCCGGCAGTGCAAGACCCCCTTCCGCCCTGGGCCGTTGCATAGTGACCAGGGCAACCCTCCTTCTCCCGTTCCCCCATAAGAACCCTGTGAACATGGTGTTGAGCTGTGTAAACAACCTACGCGGTATCCAAACAGGGAGTGTCCCAAAGTAATAGAGGAATCTTGGGAGGATGACCATCTTTACCAAGGCAACTCTGCCCGCTACAGATAAAGGAAGAGTCAACCAAAAATTGAAACAAGCCTTGGTACTGCGTATCGCTCGCCCCACGTTGCTTTCCAAAAGGTCCTCAGAGTCATGGTAGATCCGGGTTCCCAAATAAGGTAAACAGTGGGGCTCCCATGGGACTCCTTCTACACTCTGTAAATCCATCCTGTCTGACTTGGTAGTGAACAAGCACGACTTGGTCCAATTCACGCGGAGTCCCGCAATTCTCTCCAAAGTCTCCAGCAAGTCCTTCGCTCCCCGTAGTGCGTCTCCCGAGTTGGCCAGGAACAGGAGCATATCGTCTGCGTACAGCGCTATGTGCTGCATCTGCCCCTCCACCACCAAGCCCGAGTAGAATCTCCCGGTCCTTGCATGTGCAGCCAGCGGTTCCACCGCCAGGGCAAACAACAGAGGGGACAAAGGGCACCCCTGCCTCGTCCCTCGAGCCACCTCACAGGCAGCAGAGATCAAGCCCCCCGTCCTAACCCTGGCGGTGGAAGCACTATATAACAGCGCGGTCCACTTTATAAAATTGTCCCCCAAGCCAAACTCCCGTAGAACATTAAAAAGGTAAGGCCACTCCAGGCTATCAAAAGCCTTCTCAAGGTCGACCGCAAAAATACAGACCTCGTCTTTATCATAGGTGTCGGACCCCAAGATGCGCATGAGTCTACGAACATTCATTGCCATATTTCGGGATGGTATAAATCCAGCTTGATCCCTACGAACCAGCGTTGTCATATGTGGCAATAGATGACTAGCCAGTACCCGACTCAAGATCTTGTAGTCCAGGTTAAGCATCGCAAGGGGCCTATAAGAGGAGCGATCCCAAGCGGGTTTGCCCGGTTTGAGGAGGGGGACTATGATTGCTTCTCGGGTGGAAGCAGGGAGGACACCCTCCTGCCGCGCTCTGTTGTATATTGCTACTAGGGAAGGAACCAGGGCCTCCGCATAGGCCGCATAAAATTCCACTGGCAGTCCGTCTGTGCCCGGGGTCTTGTTCCTGGCCATATGTTTTATAGCACTCCACACTTCACCGCCTCAATGTCCCTACCAAGATCTTCAGCCTCATCCGCCTCAAGTTTAGGGAGACCTGCTCCCGGCAAAAAGTCCTCATCTCCGGGGAGCCCAGGGCCCAGTCTACTCTGATATTGCGTAGTATAATACTGCAAGAATTGGTCATTGATACCTCGTTGGGTATAAAAAACGTCGTCTCCCTGGCCTATCAGTTCTAATATCACTGTCCCTCTCCGTGCTGGGTTGGCCAACCATGCAAGCAGCGCACCAGACTTGTCCCGCTCCGCATGCACCCTATCCGTATAGGCCTTATAATCGAAACATCGTAATCTCTCGACTTGAACTGCCATCTCCTCCCTGGCCGCAAGCAGCTCATCATGCTTGTCCGGCTGCTCAGGGCGCTCTTGCTCTACCTCACGTAGCTTCTGCTCCGCCCTTGCTGTATCCTGTAGCAGCACTTTCCGCACTCCCACCACTTCTCCTATGCAGCGCCCTCTAATCACCGACTTAAAAGCATCCCACTCAACAAGTGGAGTGGATGCCGTGTTAGTGTTAAGCCGAAAATACTCTTCGATCGCTGTCCCTACAGTGTGATGGAACACTGAGTCTTCTAATGTTTCCGGTCTGAGTCGCCACGTGGGGATGGCAGGACGATCCCGCAGCCAGTGTAGTACCGCCAGCAGCGGATTATGATCGGATGATGTTCTAGCTAAATATTCGCTGTGCACCATTCCCCCATGTACATCCGGAGAACAAAGGATCGAGTCCAGCCTAACATGCAGGTCATGCAGCGACGAGAAGTAAGAATAATCTCTATCGGCGGGATGATGGGCCCTCCATGTATCAGTCAATCCCCACTGTTGCTGCCAGGCTCGCCGCGCCGCCGCCAATCTATGTACAGGGGCGTCTACAAGAGGAGGATGGGAGCGGTCCAATGAGACGTCAGTTATACAGTTGAAGTCGCCCCCCAATAACACAGAGCCTGTCAGCATAGGCGCCAGGTTTCCAGACAGACGTGCAAAGAACGAGGCTTGATCAATGTTAGGGGCATATATACTCCCTAGTGCAATATCTCTCCCATCCAGGCGCCCCGTCACCACAACATACCTACCCTCCGGGTCAGTCAGCTGGCCAGTGCACTGGAATGGGACCCCAGCCCTGATCCAAATCAGCACCCCCGTGCAAAAGCTGAATATGTGGTACAGAACACCTGCCCCCGCCATCTGCGCTGTAACGCCAGGCCCTCCTGTTTGTTTAAGTGCATTTCCTGCAGTAGGGCAATCTGGACCCCTCTTCGTGTAAGATATGTATGTATCTTGTGACGGCGTTGCATAGTATGCATCCCCCTGATGTTCCAGGACAAGCAATTAATACCTACGGCAGTTCCCATGGCGTATCCTCCCTTATGTTACCTTCCTCGTCCCCCCCAACGGCATGCCTGGCCCCAAAAACCCCCTCCCCCTCCTATTCCCAATTTTCCCCAACTCCCGTTTCCCAGGACAGGTCCCCTCAAACTAGTTCCCATCCAAACCGGCACTACTAAACTGTGCACCCAAAAGACAAAAATGTACTGAGGCGTGTGTTAACCCCATGGGACCCACAGCTCCTCCCGGTCCCCCCCCCCACTCTATATTAGCTCGGGGCCCTCCAGCAATTCTGTGCAGCCAGTATCACCAGCCCTCCTTCCACAGAACATAGCCCATTCACTGGTTCATTCTGAGTAGGGATGCACGTCCCTCTCACCCATCCGACGGTCTGCAGGTCACACTATTATATCCGCAGTCTGCGGAGTGACCACTGGCAATTCAGTCTCCGAGTCCCCTGCTGTGCTTCCAGGCGGAGAGTTCTCAGATCCACCCAGCTCTCGTCCAGTGGAGACAGACGCTGGGCTGGCCTCGCCCCGACTGATCTCTGCAACTGCTTGCACCGCTCTGTCCCTCTCGAGGCGACGATCAAGCAACGGGAGGGCTCTCGGCGAACCCCCATGTATAGGTGACCCCCTCCCCGTGCTGTCTGTCGCAGAATTCCACCTGGACCTCGTCTGGCGCATCTCTAGCCACTGCCAAGCCTCGTGTGGAGTGGTGAAGAAGTGTGTTTCTGTATTGTATACCACCCGCAGGCGCGCCGGGAAGAGCATGGCATAAGGTATGTGAAGTTGACGCAATTTTAGTTTTAGGGCGAGAAAGGAGGCGCGCTGCTTCTGGACCTCCCTGGTGAAGTTCGGGAACAACATCACCTTGGAGTTCTCGATTTGGAGATGGTCGAGTGCCATGGCATACCAGACTGTTCAGGTACTATTATACTACCCAAATGTGCCTATGCTCCACCTTTACCGTACTCTCGACAGATACAGTTACTGGTGCCTTTGCCTGCTTCTAGCCTTCAAGATCTGAGGTACGGCCAAGTCAGTATCCTAATTTTGGGACAGCGGGGATAATCCCGCTTTCCACTCAGAAGTTGCAGCAGTCTTTCAAGTTAGAATATTCCTCCAGTCAATCTGAAGAGCATCAACTTCTAAAACTAAGCAGGAGGAGGAGGTCGAAGCATGGGGTCAGTTGGGCACACCATCTGACAGACTACAGCCCTCAGATGAGAAACATGGGAGAACATGCATGAGAGTCTTGCTCCTGTTTAAACATTAAGGGATTACATAGGGTAAAGAAATGTTTATCTTTTAAATTACATTATTTATAGGATAGGCAACATATTACTGTATGAGGCAATATCTGAGTTTCAAGAAAGCTGGTCAATGAGCGGGATAATATGACCTGGTCTGGTGGCTCAGTGGACTAAACCCTCCACTGCAGGGACCGGTGTTCGACCTCACTGTCACAGGCCCAAATCCCAGTGGGTACACTCAGCCTTTCATCCACTTGAGGTCGATAAATTGAGTACCAGTGAGTTGGGTAACAAGAACCATCTGTTATTTAGCACTGAGATACCTACGGGTGTACTCGTGCTCTTTAGGTTATGTTATTGCTTTGGATTAGAGAGATAGGGAGACCTGGTACGGACGAATGAAACAGAGTGCAGAACAATTCTAGATCCATAAATAAGGGATCAGAATTTCCCTATGATTTCTGCTGGCTCCGGATTGAGCACGGACGGAACTAAGCACTACTCGCAGTTTTAAAGGGCATTCCTTCTCTGCCTGCTGAGGCTCTGCTGAACTCAGCTGCTTGCGGTATCTGCTGTTTTCTTTTGTGCCTGTGGGGCTGTGAGTGGTCCCGGGTTCCGCTAATACACATTTAAAGACCCATACACCTTTACTATCGTTGTTATGTTCCTAAAAGGTGCCCAAGGCAAAGCGTGCCTGCCCCCGTTTCTTGCACCTATTTCAATCACCATTATCCTTTTGGTACATCGTCCTCCCTGGTTTATGCTCGGCAGTTCTTTTGGAGACAGCGACTGTTACTCGGCCGATCGGTGATGGTTCTTTTATTTACTTAATATAAATGAAAGGTACACGGGGTCCGCGCCTATGAGCATTCTAAGGGTGAGGAACACAGGGGCGTGTGGCCTGCATGACTGGAGCTCAGTATCGGGTTTGTCTCTGGGGTCATAGGTTCGACCTGACTGGTCCGCGCAGCATTCCCAGTCGCAGTGATTCTAGAAGTACAGAGAGCAGATGGGCACAACATTCTTTTCAATTTGAACACTGACAGACTAGTAGAGTCTGGCGGAATCTGACAATCCATCGATACCGCTAGGGCAACACATGACGGACTTATGGTTGGCTGCTGTGGATGATAAGGGATAATCATTTTCGCAATAAACGTGAGGTTACCTTTGGAATGATTTGGTTTGTCATTGATAGTCAGCGTCTAGCAAGTTTGAAGGTCACAGATACTCTGGGCCTTATCTCATGTCCTTTTGCCTTCTAAATAGGTAAACATTCATTGGCAGGGCCCACTGCTGTAATCAGCATGTGAATTAGAGGCATGTTTAGTGAAAACATAAACAAACACGAGAACGGCAGAATATAGCTCAACCTCTGTACCTATTACAATAAATACCAGTGGCACACGATGACCGGGAGAAAACAAGAAGGTAGATTTCATGAATGCTTAACCCCATGATATTTAGGAGCGAATTTAGAAGGGGATGCGCCTATTGGGCTGCCCATGCTGCGCAAGGTAAAGTCTACACCAATGCAGACAGGTTTCCATCCTTAATGGGGGACTATGGATAGATGACTCCAGTAGTGGGTGGCACATAATCATTAGTTGGAAATTCGGTTTCAGAATGGTTCATTAAGGTTTATCACTAAGGGGTGCGGAAATCCTACATTAACTCGTGGGTGGCTAGGTACTCACATTTGGGTGGCCGCTACACAATGAGGCAGGATAATTTATCACCAGATGAACAGTTGGGCCTCTGTGAGGTCATGATAAGGGCACAGCTGGGCCACTATTAGGTCAACGATATTTAGGCGTGTCGCATGTCCTTTCCTGCTCGGGTATCAAATAGGTGGGCAGTTACATGGGCAGTACTCTTTGCTGCAAGCAGCGTGTGAATCCAATGCATGTTTTACGAAGGCACGGCATAGCACAAGTCTCAATTAAGCTGGCGTGAGCTCGTTCTTTATGGCAATTGGAGTGTGCACTGATCATCTGTGTCTTTATTTTACATGGTATCCATGCCTGTTCCTGGACAATGGGGAGTTGAACCGTGCTACGATGGTGGCATATTGTCGCAGGAAGATGGACCAGAGAATTCAGAGGGGAATTTGGCCGGCAGCGGCGCCAAGTATGGTGTGGGTGCTAGGAGGAAGACTGAGGTGCCAGCATACAAGGGTGAAAGGCTATCGGGTCATGCATTGCCTTTCGGTTGGTATGGGTAAGGCAACCGGAACTTGCATGTTAGCGGAAAGGTATTTAGCAAGCCCCGCACTCAAGGATACATTTCTCGCACTCATGACCCTAAAGCATGGGGGCCACACACAGCTACGGCACCTGGTGGCCTTTTAAACTGTTGGTTGTTAGGCAGCTGTATCTGGCATCCTTAGTACACGCAGTTGCTGTCGCAGGGAAGCTGCACAGACATGGCGTTGCTCAGGGGAATGGGTTCTTCCGCGGTCAGGATCCGGAAGCAAGTGGGTAGACACAGTTCAGAAGGCGACACAGAACCTACCATTGTTATCTTGGCTAGATGCCCCACCCCCTCCAAATAGCGGAGGGGGGCACAGTACCCCAGTTGTTGGCGACGCCTATGATAGATCTCAGGGGGCACCCTTTCTAGGCCCCCGATCTGTAATTTTCCATGATTGGCCGTCCACCACGTTATGGCACCATAAGCTATTATTTGGTGCAGCTACATTGGCTCTTAGCTTTCAGTCAGGCGCAAAGTGACTTCACCAACCGAAGCCATTTATGACTCCTAGGTAGTCTGTATCTCCTGCATATTCATCCCAAGGCTAAACGAAGGGATTGTGCAGAGGGTTCGGGATTCCCAATGGTAGCTGACCACCTGCCGTACCCCGGCAAACGCTGGCAGCACGCTAGTAACCAGTAATTTGATAGTGTTACCATTAATAAGTTCCAGGAACAGCGTTTTTACAGGAATTCCATCTGACTTGGAAGTGTTCTGGATGCTGTGTGAGAAGTTATCGCCCCTTTGGGGGTATGCTTCAACTATTAATTGCTTTAGGCACGGGGCAGGGCAGGAGGTATGTCAGATGTATCTGATAGATCTTCGATAGAGCGGGATATGTGTCAGGCTATATTTGGTACCAACCAGTAAAAGGAGAGACCACAGGGGGCTCCAGGGTAGAACATTGCGGGCGTGGCCAGGCTGCCGTCAGACAAGGATCAGGAGTTAGCTCTGCACATCCAGATAGCCAGGGGCTAGGACAAGGCCTCACTGGGTTTCATACAGAGCTTGCTGGGGAAGTTGGATTGCGCTGCTAGAGTGATACCAGCTGGAAGGGTGTTTGCAAGGAGGTTAGCAAGGGCTCAACCTCATGGTCACAGGATCAAACCCTGTTGGGTCTACCAACCTATCATCCAAAAAGTATGTATTTGCTGCAAGAATTTTAATATGATTAAACGAGCAGGGGACTGACTGACTTGGTGAGGCACAAAAGACAATTCCCCAAGGGTACTGGACTATGACACAACATTGGTTCAAGACAGTTGTATCAATAATTTGGGGGAGGTGCAAACTTAGTGGCCAGTTAACGTGAATGTCCCTCAACATAATCAGTGGGTACCACAGGACGCTTCACTTATGGTTATGAGACTGCCTGCCCCATAGCTGGCCCAGCCAGGTGGTGTAGGAGTGGTTGCCCTTAGAGGGGGGCAGGGTCCTCAAGGTGTGGGGTACACTTGTTGGAGGACTCTGGCTGATAAAGTGTATTAAAGCTCCTACATTTCCTCTCCTGCATCCCAGCAATCTTCCAATCTGTGTGCTGGGTAATCCACACCAGGATGGGTGCACCGGTACGGCTACACAACATCCGTCAAAGTCTGCAGTCAGACTGGGTTTGGATTCTGTTCAGATTGTCCTCCCGTTCTCACCATCCACTTGTCTGCTTACTGTATTACATTAACAGAAGTTTGGCACGGGGCTACTCACGCCAGGTTGGGGGCAGGAGCAAGGTGACTCAGCATCTATAGATCGCTTTCAGACGGTGATGGACTTGCAGGCAATCGAAAAATAAAGGGCAGGCAAGTTATGCGTATGATTTACTCCAGGGCTCCACTAGCCAAGAGCACTGGCCCTGTGTGACACACTTGTATACCTCTAGCTAACGCTGGCTTATGGGCTACATTCGTTAGATCCACCATGTCAGCCAGGGGGGTTGCGTTAGTTTGTCACGCCAAATATAGGTGCTGTTTCTGCAAGAGTGTCGAAAATATGGGTTTGGAGCACCAATGCTGACTACTACCAGAACACATTTGCAGTCATATATAGAAGGGGCTGGTAAATTTGCTCTTATGTTACTCCATCCTCAAATCCACAGCATTTACTTACCTCCCGGCACTCTGGTAACAAGGGGTAAAAGCATATAGAGGCTACAATGTATTAAGAATAATTGGCATGTCCCTTTCCAATTTTCAGGTTGTACAGGTAATGTAGGCATGCTTAAATATGTCAGGCAATGCGGGTCCTGGCAAGCGCTGGTGCAGTCACTCTGTTAGGATAGGGACAGCAACCACAGCGTTCAGGGCTGGCTTGTCAGCTGATCGCAGCTTACAGGTGGGATGATGGGAATCCCACTGTTTTAAGAGGTACATCCGACCGTAAGCCACCCAGGGGAGTGGCCGGAAGACAGGTTAAGTGTATTATGGACAGGCAAATTGTGAGTATACAGAACGCACCCCGGTGAGGCATCGGATGTTTGGTGGGGTGCAGTGTTATGGTGGTTTTATGTGCTAGCTTGGTTAGTTGTATAGAAGGTTGTGCAGTGCTCTACAAATGTGTTTAGCAACCTTGCATTGCTTTACTTTGCCAGGGTTAAAGGTCTGGGTGACTGGCCATTCGTGCCTCCTGAGAGTGGCACTATGGGCGGAAAGCAGGAAATGGAGGCATGGGTTTTCCGCCACTGAGATAATTTGTTTGGGGTTCCCAAGCATGCGCTGGAACAGCTTGTTAAGAAGCTGCGGCACAGACTAGGGGGGGTTGTCACCTCTCCCTACATTCTGGTCATACACCTGGGAGGCAATGATTTGACTTTCATGGGTAGGAGGGCACTGCTGCTAGAAATGAAATCTCCATGTGTAAGTTAAGCAACCAATTGGGGGCATGTGAGTTATGGTGGTCGGAGATAACCCCATGTTTAGTGTGGCAAGGGGCCCGGTCAGGGGAGGCCGTAGAAGCCTCTCGCAGGAGAGTTAACAGTGCCATGCGTAAATTCACCGAGCAAAGGGGATTTGGCTTTATCAGGCATGGTTTGCTGCATGCAAAGTCCACTGGGTGTTTTGAGGAAGATGGGGTTCACCTGTCTAGAGTGGGCATGGACTTGTTTTTGCTGGACCTGGGAGAGGCCCTGGAATCAGAAGGATGTAGGTAAAGAATGCCTACCTTGGTGGGGGGCCCTGGTTGTCACGGTGGCCACACCCAGAGCTGTGGCGGAGTTACAGGGCGATCCAGAGGCTGAAAGGTACATAGGGGTACCCTCTTCAGGAGCACAACAAGGGTGCAAAAGCTAAATATCCCCAGGAAGTCCTCGCGGTGGACCCTGGAGGAGCGACGGCACCCCGCTAGTCCTACGGGCAGTTGTAAACCTGAGCAACCGGGGGCTGCCTGGAACGCTCTGCCCCCCTCAGGGGGCGTGAGTAGATGGGTGGACTGGCGGTCCACAGGTGGGCGGGGGTATCCCCTCCCCCAAAATTGGTAAGCACCGATTGGCTAGTGCCACAGCGCAATTCAGGTGGGCAGGCGGCGAGGGGCTGCCTGCCCTTGGTTCGCCCGTAAGCTAACCCACCATGTTGGCATATTTTGATATGCAAATAAACCTGCAGCACTTTTCTCCACTAAAAAAGGTGTCTTGTCGGTTTATTTCATCAGGAGATTGCTGTATGTGTGAGGGGGAGTGTGTTGCTGATAGTGGCACTATGTTGCTGCCCGCGGTCCACGCAGGGGACCCCCATAAGAGGGCGGCCGCCTTAGTGCCACATGAGGGCACACAATCACAGCCCAGTGTTTAGGGACCCCCTCTGGGTCCGCGCACCCCGCGTCATTTCCGGGCACTGGTGGGTGGGGAGATAGGTATAGGTACCTCTACCGCCCACCGGGCGACCTCTTTGGCCGCATTCCATCACGCCGTTAACCCCTCCCTACCGCTTACCCGGCGTTTAGGCAAAGGGTGGGGTGGTTGAGGCTGTTAACTTGTTATTTTGTGTTGCAGCCGGAGTTACAGGGCGATCCAGAGGCAGAAAGGTACACAGGGGTACCCTCTTCAGGAGCACAACAAGGGTGCAAAAGCCAAATATCCCCAGGAAGTCCTCGTGGTGGACCCTGGAGGAGCGAAAGCGCCCCGCTAGTCCTACGGGCGGTTGTAAAACTGAGCAACCGGGGGCTGCCTGGAACACTCCGCCCCCCCTCAGGGGGCGGGAGTAGATGGGTGGACTGGCAGTCCACAGGTGGGAGGGGGTATCCCCTCCCCCAAAATTGGTAAGCACTGATTGGCTAGTGCCACAGCGCAATTTGGCTCTTCAGGTGGGCAGGCGGCGAAGGGCTGCCTGCCCTTGGATCGCCCGTAAGCTAACCCACCATGTTGGCATATTTTGATATGCAAATAAACCTGCAGCACTTTTCTCCACTAAAAAGGTGTCTTGTCTGTTTATTTCATCAGGAGATTGCTGTATGTGTGAGGGGGAGTGTGTTGCCGATAGTGGCACTATGTTGCTGCCCGTGGTCCACGCAGGGGACCCCCATAAGAGGGCGGCCGCCTTAGTGCCACATGAGGGCACACAGTCACAGCCCAGTGTTTAGGGACCCCCTCTGGGTCCGCGCGCCCCACATCATTTCCGGGCACTGGTGGGTGGGGAGATAGGTATAAGTACCTCTCCCGCCCTCCGGGCGACCTCTTTGGCCGCATTCCATCACGCCGTTCCCCCTCCCTACCGCTTACCCGGCGTTTAGGCAAAGGGTGGGGTGGTTGAGGCTGTTAACTTGTTATTTTGTGTTGCAGGCGGAGTTACAGGGCGATCCAGAGGCTGAAAGGTACACAGGGGTACCCTCTTCAGGAGCACAACAAGGGTGCTGATGCAGCGCGTACAATAAAAACTATTCTCCTCCTAGGTTACTTATAGGTCATCCAGGGGCAAACTATATTTCTCATATCCACATGACGATGGGGCCCATAAACATCGTCTAACACACACACACACTCCTGGATTTCCTTTACACCTTTGTGAAATTCTGTACTCCTAGGAGAAGCATGAGAACTAAATGGAGAACACCTTTTATGTACCGCTGGAAGAGCCAAGATATCTTGTTACCTTAATTAGTCACTTTCTTTTAGTTATTTCTTAAGATATCCCTGCTCATTGTTTGTCGATGAATCATTCATTTAAGAAATTAGTTCATAGTGATTAAGACCAGCTGAATCACAATAAACAATTTCTCATGTCACAATCATTTAGGAAAATAACCACTGAGTCATTTTGAGTTTAAAGAATCTTAAATTTTATATAATTTTAAAAGCATGGAAAGAAATTTTAATACTTTATTCAATTATTCAATCTTAAATTCACAATTTTATTAAACATAATCAATTTATTGCAGAAAGGAAATTTTTGTCATGAAGCCAAAACCCTAATTACCTGCCTAGCTTCCTAATTTAGCTTAATGATTTCTAACCTAAGTTAGGAATTAGAAATAGCCTGATTCTCATACTCAACTGTAAAATTAAGACAGCAACAGCAACTTCAGCTCGTCAGCATCAGCTACCTGCAACCCGTCTCCTCTAACAGTCTTTCAGCATCTCCCGCTCAATAAGGGATCGATCAGGACCACCCAGCACTGGAAGCCACCAACACGACTCTTCAACTCCTCTCCTGACTGTGACTGCAACCACGACTCTCGAACTGCCTGGAACTTGTGTACCCCTCCCACTAAGAGTAGGCCCTCTTATACCCTAATTCTAACTTTGCTAACTAACTGTTGCAACATTAATATCACGCTTTTCTTTCATTGGTCCATGCATGTCAGCTTATTCATTCTTTAATCAAGTTCTCTTGGATTCAAGGGTCCTTGGATCATTTCCTTTCCCATACGCTTAAACATTTCCATCCGATTCGATCAGTTCATTTGTAACTTCTTTCGACACATTCGAGAACTCCGCAGTCATTGTCCTTTCTCTTAGACTTGTTTCTCACGGGCTCTCCGCTGATCATCATGGCACACTATCAGTTCAATTAGGTCACACCAGCCTTGACCGTTTCTTGCATCCTAGCCTCTCAGAGACATCACAAGGTTCCAGATTTCTTCAATCTCATCCCGTACCACGTGTCCCCTTGCGCCTGCGCACATCTTCCCACTGGCGGCCATTTTATATCGCCACTCGGTTATACTTTAGAAGCACTAATTTGAGGCAAATAAAACATAATTAAAAATAGAGAAAAATATCCCTTTCGTTTCCCTCCCGTCTACGTACCCCAATTAGTTGTTACCTAGCAGAAAGCAACATTTAAGCTGTTCCTTACTTACCATCACTATTTGTTTTTGCAACAACACGTTTTATTTCTATGAAGCACAATAACATGCATTTATTTTTATTAGTACGCATTTATTTTTACGTTATAATTAGACACACAGACATTTATTAATAGATTATTTAGCACACACATTGGCATATTACCATTCCCACACATACAGTGTTGATTAATACATTTAAACGAACATTTTATTTAATTAATTATAAAATTTGTTAGGGGTTAAAAATTTTATTTTTCCTGCTCCATCAATCCCCCTTTGGTGATTTTTAAATCACCACATAAAACTCAAGTCATACTTCTTTTCAGGCAGCATGTCTTTCATCCTTTGCTTTCTGTTATTTATACATCTGTTTCTTCTTCATCTTGCCTTTTAGTCTCTTTATACATGCTTTCTTTCATTTTCTCCAACTCAATTTCACCCATTTCTCTCTCTCTTTCTCTCATTATTCTATTATTTCTTCTTATCTTATTCTGTCTTACTTTTCTCTTTATACATGTTATTACTATTTTCAACATCATGGCTAATAATATTACTATAGTTGCTACTATTATAACTTTCCCTATCACTAGTCTACTCATCCTAGTTAACCAATTCGCTACTGAGGAAAACCCTCTACCCAGTTTTCCCAAAACACTTTCAACCTCCAGTGGAACTAGTTCTTTGTGCAAACTTGTAATATTTGTAATATACTTCTGTATATTTTCACTGTTATCAGGAATGTAAGTACAACAATGTTGGACTTTCAACATTCCACAGACTCCACCCTCTTTTGCCAAAAGAATATCAAGGGCAAGCCGATTTTGCATCACCATAGCTCTCATGGCAACCATTTCGGTATTTACCATTAAGAACCCTCCCGCAGTATCTGTAGATAAACGATCTACTACTGTGGATAACTTCCGAATTTTAAATGCATTCAAAGATATTCCCACTGCTGGTATCAATGCTCCAAAAATATCACCTACAATTTCTGAAAAACTTTCCCTCTTTCTACGTGTAAATCTATTAATCATCTTGTATGTTCCCTTTTCTTCTCTGTCCATGTGAACATTTTTTGGAAAGACCAGGCCTACATAGCAAGTTCCATACCAATGGTCCGGTAACCTGTAATAAGCTCTATTCCCACAAATATAATAAATACCTGGAAATATTGGGTCTTTTCCACCTTTGAATCCCCAACCTCCCAGAATTTGATAATTGTCATGGCAGATACTGGAACCTACAAAGTAATTGTCATAGACTGTCTTATTTCTCTTAATGCACAACTTTCCTGTTTGCGGCCAGTCTAATGTCATTGCTGCATTTATCTTTTTCCCTTCATGATTTCCTTCCTCAAACGTCCATAAGCGTTTTCCTTCCTCTTTTATTGCTTCTTTCTGAAATTTCATTCTTCTTTCTTCAACCATATCTAAAAATACCTTTTCTTCTTTCTTTAACTCACAGGTAAGGTTGTTACTAACTATTTCTTCTAACGTTAATTTTCTATGTTCTAAAAAGAATTCTCCTAAAACTTTTGCTGGTTTTACTTTGTTAAGTTCTGGTACTACTGGAATGTTTGCAAAAATCTTATCTATATCAGTATAATAAGATTCTAATCTACCTGTTTTATAAAATAAACTTGCTATTACACTACATGTTATTCCATAAGTCAAAGGTAGGTGATGATAAGTCACACCTTCGGATACTGATGCAGGCAACTGCATACAAACATAACAATCTCTTACTTCCATTGTTTTTACGTACTCATACAACAACTTTGTAAAAACATTCTTTGAGAAATCTGTTACTGACCTATCCTTATGCAACTCTGCACTACTTCTTAAAATAACTGGTTCTTTAATATTAGTTTCTTTTTCTGGTTTAGTATCATTCTTTGCTTCTATCACAGCTACACTAATAGGAATTGTGATTGCTAAAACTATCCATATGGTCATTAATAATCCTGTGCAAAAGCAGCACATTTTGCACCATCTCTTTATAAATTCACATTTATCTCTTCTATCCCTATTATTTTCCATTTTTCTTTTTCTATTTGTTAAGTTTCAGAAAATTGTGTCACTACACCTCAGAAATGACTTAGATGCCACTCTGCTTTCAAAAAGTCTTTGCTTGGTACTTTCTTTAATTCTCTCCAGAATTCTTTCGTTGTCACATCCGGTGATTTGTCACATCCAGTAAATTTGTCACGTCCGGCAGAAGCACTATAAGTCTTCACTTCAGTTTTGTTGCATCTCACCTTTTCCCATCCGACTTCTCAGTCTCTGGTTTCCGTGAGTGTTTTCTTCTTCTTCTTTGTAATCAGTTAGTGCAATATACAGCCACTCAGGTGACTTAAATTTTGAATTCACTTTCTTTGTCCTTTTGGACTTTTGTAATCTTTTTCCACTGGGTTTTTCTTGTCCCTTTTGACTTGTTACTTCATTTACTTGTTCCGCATCTTCGTCTTCCGCTCTTATTATTCTATATCTCAATTTTCTTACATAGCTGTTGGGCCAATTATCTCCTTTTCTTGGCCTTTTGGCTTCACCTTCTCTTTCTTCTCTTTCTGATTTCCAATTTCTTTTTCTTGATTCAGTCTTTGCTTTTTCCTCTCCTCCACTTTCTTCTGTTTCTGTTTCAACTGTCTCACTATTGTCTTTTATTTTGAAACTTACAATCTCGTCATCTCCTACTGGTGGATCTGTCTTCTCCTTTTTGTTTTCCCTTTTTCTGTCCCTCCTCGGGGTTCTTCCGATTTGGTGTTTTTCTCCTTTTCTGTTTCTAAATTTCCCTGTTCTCCTGTTTCTCTATCTATTCCTATTACTCCTCGGGGTTCTTCTCGATTTTCTAACTTTTTGTGTACTTCTTTCCCTACTTCACCTATTAATATTGTTTCTGAAGGATTTCCACCATAACTTGTACTTGGTTGTTCATCTAACTCAATTTCTTGCTCAGTTTCTTCTCTAATTGGTTTATAACCCCAAGTTCTCTTTCGGAATTCTTCCCAGTTTGCAGCTGAATCATCAGATCCTGAAGTTGTGTCAGATATTTCCAGATGTCGACTTACAGGTCGATCTTCAAGTTCTGGAACTTCTGAATTTCTTTCTTCTTCTTCTTCTTGTTCCTCTTCTTCTCTAGAGGTGTTTTCCGTTGGGGTTTCCAGATGTCGACTTTCAGGTCGATCTTCAAGTTCTGGCACCCTTTCTTTTATCTTGGTTGTCCCAGCCGTTAAACTTTTATCCCACACTTCCAGACGCCGACTCACATGTCGATCTGTAGGTTCTGGAATTCTGATTGTGTGGCTGGCATGAATCCAGTTCTTCACTCCTGCACACTTGACAGCAGTCGTTGTCACTAGGATTACCTGTCTTGGCTCATCCCAACGTGGTACTAGACAGTTTCTTCTCTTGTGGACTTTTATGCGGACCCAGTCTCCTGGATTCAAGTCGTGGGCTGGTTTTCTTTCAAGAGTGGTCGCATCCGGTCCAACCTGATGAAACACAGAATGCACCACATCAGCCAGTCCCTTGCAATAATCCAGTACTAGATCATCAGTTATAGTTAATAACTTGTTGACAGGTACGTGTGCTTGTCTCATTGCTCGTCCCATGATCATCTCATGAGGACTGAGTCCCGTTTTCTTTTCTGGGATGCTTCTGATGGTCATCAGAACAAGAGGCAGTGCATCCGGCCATTTGAGTCCTGTAGCTTGACACATTTTTCCTAACCTGTTTTTAATTGTTCCATTAATCTGCTCTACTACCCCAGAAGCCTCTGGTCTGTAAGCACAATGCAATTTTTGTTTAATACTCAGAGCTTCACAAATCAATTGGATCAACTCATTTTGGAAATGTGTTCCTCTATCTGTCTCAACCGTGACTGGAAAACCATACCTTGGAATGAACTCTCGCAGCATAGTTTTGCCACTGTTGTTCCATCATTCCTTCTTGTGGGGTATGCTTCCACCCAACGAGAGAACAAACAGACGACCACTAGAACATATCTTAATCTGTTACTAGGGGGCATCTCAATAAAGTCCATCTGTATTCTTGTGAATGGACCTCCTTCTCGTCCTATTGTGCCTAGACTTACTACGGTTTTTCTTCCTGGGTTAAACTGTTGACAAATAAGACATCTTTGACAAAGACTTTCAGCAATGGCTCTGAATTTTGGGTTATACCAGGTCTGTCTAAAAAGTCTGATCATTGCATCTCTCCCAATATGAGCTTGTCCATGGTACATCCGTGCCATGTCTGCAATCATGCTATCAGGCATAACTGGTCTTTCATCTCTGTATACCCACACACCATTATTTTCCTGTCTTCTACATCCTGCTTTTATCCAGTAATCTTTTTCCTCATCTCTTGCTGTTTCTTGTAACTGCCTTACTTCATCCCATGTTTCAACAGTATTAGTGAAAAGCAAAGGACAAGAGACATGCTCCCTTTCTCTATTTTTGTTCAGGGACGCCATGTTTTCCGCACAATATCTAGCGATCTCATCAGCATAATTATTGCCGACCGCTATGTAATCTTCGTTTTTCTTATGCGCCTTGCACTTCACTACAGCTATTTGTTTAGGCAACTGTATCGCCTCAAGCAGTTTTTTAACATACTCTCCATTTCTGATAGGTGTTCCTGCAGATGTCAAAAATCCTCTTTGTGACCAAATCTGACCAAAATCATGTACGATGCCGAAACCATATTGGCTATCGGTCACAATCGTGATTCGTACATTTTTCCCCAATTTACATGCTTGAATCAAAGCAATTAGTTCCGCAACTTGGGCAGACCTAACTCCTTTCAGACAAGACGCTTCCATCACAGTTGCCACTGTGCATACTGCGTAAGCTGCGCTTAACACACTTCTTTTGTGCGTAAACATGAACCATCTACAAACATGACATAATCCGATTCCTTTAACGGTTCATCTTTTATGTCAGCTCTTGGTTTTGTGCAATATTCCAGCACATTCAGACAATCATGATCTACTTCGTCTTGTTCAATTATACTCTCTTCATCTGGCAATGATGTAGAAGGATTTACATTTATGCATCTATCTATGGTCAAATTTTCAGCACTCAAGATGACTTTTTCGTACTTAGTCAGCCGACTATGTGTCATGTACTGTGTTTTTGTTCTTGTCAAAAGAATTTCTACTGAATGGGGAACATACACTCTCAGTGGATACCCCATCACTATACCTTCACTTTGTTCCAGACTTACACAAGTAGCAGCAACTGCTTTCAGACACCCAGGCAATGCTTTTGCTATAGGATCTAAAACAGCTGAGAAGTAAGCGATAGGCCTCTTCATGGTCCCGTGTTTTTGTACCAGTACTGAAAATGCACATCCATCTCTTTCACTGCAGTATAACTCAAAATCCTTCTCATAATCAGGCATGCCTAATGCAGGGGCCTCACACAGCTTCTTTTTCAATTCTTTGAAAGATTTCATTTCTTCTTTGTTTAACTCAAAAGGGTCTTTTACATCTTTCTTTGTCAATTTTTGTAAGGGTTTTGCAATCAAAGAAAATCCACTTATCCATTGTCGACAATATCCAACCATTCCCAAAAACATTCTTACCTCTCTTTGAGTCATTGGTGCTCTCATTCCTTGAATCATTCTTACTCTTTCTGTCGCTATTTTCCGCACTCCTTTCTCAATTTTATGTCCTAAATACTGGACTTCTTTCTGACAAAACTGTAATTTTGAAGGAGACACTTTATGTCCTCTTTTCTCTAAATGGTTCAGCAAAGCAATTGTGTCACTTACACATGCTTCTTTGGTTTTCGATGCCACCAATAGGTCATCGATATACTGCACCATCACTGATTTTTCAGGCATCTTCAAATCTTCCAGAGATTTCTTTAGAATCTGATTAAAAATTGAGGGGCTTTCTGTATACCCCTGTGGAATTCGGCACCATGCCAAAATACGCTCTCCAAACCGGAATGCAAATAATGGCTGGCTATCTGGATGCAAAGGAATAGAGAAAAATGCGTGACACAAATCTATCACAGTGTACCACTCAGCTTCATGCGGAATTTGATATAGAATCACTGCAGGGTTTGGCACTATTGGACAACATGGTACAACTATTTTGTTTATCTTTCTCAAATCCTGTACTATTCTATATGTTCCATTTGGCTTTTTCAGTCCCATAATAGGTGAATTACATGGACTGCTCATGATTTCTTTCAGAATTCCTTGTTCAATCATCTTATTTATCACAGGAGTTATTCCTTCAATTATTTCTGGAGTTAATTTGTACTGTGGCGTGTTTGGATAAATTATCCCTTCTTTCACTGTCACTTTTACAGGATCAACTTCTCTCATTAACCCAATGTCTTCTCCTGTAAAATCCCACACACTTTCTTTTACAGCACTTTTTAGTTCTTCTGGAAGTTTTTCTGCATCAAATGCAGGAAACAAACCATTCGTTTCAGGTTCTTGATTCATCAAAGTTACTTTGTACAAAACATCTTCATCTGAAGTCTGAAAACCTATTCCATCTGGCGTACAATAAATTGTGCAATTCATTTTACACAAAAGGTCACGACCTAAAAGATTTACAGGACTACAATCGCACACTACAAATTTATGCATTTTGCTAAAAGAACCAATTTTTACTTCTACCAATTCAGTAAGTGGGGTTTTAATCTGCTGATTGGCTACTCCTACCACTTGGATGTATTCACCTGAGAGAGGAAGGTTCGGAATTTCCACTGACCTAACAGTAGAACGGGTAGCTCCAGTATCGACAAGGAATGTTACGTTTGCACCATTCACTTCTCCATCCACAAAGGGACCAGACTGATCTACCTCTAGAGTTGCGCCAAGCACGCACTCTTTCCCCTCTCCTGCGCACCGTCAGAAACTTTCATCCGGGTCATCCTCACTCTGACGCAACCAATACTGAGAAATGTTAGCTGCTCGCGGCAACTGAGTTACCTGCTCTCCTCCGTAGAATCCTGTTTCTGTACTGTATCTTTGCTGGTTAACAATGTTGGGAAGTGGTGGTTGTGGCACCTGACTTTGCTGAACAACTACCTCATTCTGCACCTGTGGAGTTAATGATTGATGTTCCGGATTAGGTTTAGGTGGGAACTTACACTCATTCCTCCAATGCCCTAATTTTCCGCAATTATGACATGGCCATTTCTTCTTTGCCTCTTCTAGACTCACCTGTCCTTTTCCTTTACCTATGTTTGGTCGCATCTTATTCTGTCCTGATTCGTTTCCATTATTATTGTCCAATTGGGCTTCTTGTTTCTCTGCCACTTTCACTTGTGCCCACATCGCCTTTTCTTTCAATTTACGCTGTTTACTTTCTATTTCATCACTACAATACTTAGCATACCTCAGCACCTCATCTACACTTCCATTTTGCCAGTTTATCATATGTTGCTTAATCATATCGCTTATTTCTTGTTTCAGGCCAAACACAAATCGGTATACAAAATGACTCATGTCCTTTTCACTCAATTCCTCATAACCACTATACTGCTTGAAAACCAATAACAAACGTTCATAATATGCATGTACAGACTCCTTACTTTCCTGTGTAGTTCTATCAATCTTAACCCAATCTGTCTCTTTGGGAGGAATCTTATTCTTCAAAAAGGTAATCACTTTGTCGTATTTCTTCATCACATCTGGTCCTGGAGCTCCTGTCTTAGGATCTCTTGGATATTCTGTAGTTGGCCAGTCAACTGTAATCTTACATTCTGACCACAGATCCGTTGGTACCACTATGTCAAACAATCCATCCAAATCTATCCACAACACTTTTGAGACCTTTACAAATCTTTCTACCTGTCGGTACCATTCAACTGGCTTCTCTCTTAGTTTTGGAAAGTCATTTGTAAATGACAGGATGTCCTGCCTAGTCCATGGAACATGCACGTAACTACCACCTGGAGTTTCTCTCATAGGGTATTCTTTAACAACAGGTTCTTTTTCTGTTATCATAAAAGCCAATGAACCTTTGTCTATACTTTTCTCATTCTTCTTTGTCCATCTAACCTTCCATCTGTCCACATCACCCCATTTTCTCAACAAAACAATCAACTCTTTTATCTGTGTCAGCCTTCCTGCTGTATTCAAATTTTCAATATCTTTTTCACAAAAATCCACTCTGTATGGCTTCTGCAATGTTTTTACTTTTGCAAAATCTATTCCAATCTCACTAGCCACTTCTTCTAATTTGTCATGTAAATTCTTTGCCCTCCATGTTATACTTTTACACAGAAACATTATTTCATCATCCTGATAATTTTTTATCTTTTCAGTACCAATCGTTCGTAGTATTAATTCTTCCATGTCAATTTTTAATCTGATCACATCTAATGGTTTTTCTTCCGTTTCTTTTATTTTAAAAGCTTTTATCCACTCATTTAACTCATCAGGAGTCGGACCTATGGGAGTACTATTTATTTCTGTCCAATTTCCACTCTTTTCAGGTGTTACTGTTGCAGATTCAGTTACCATAGGTATTTTCCTACCATTACACTCATTTACTGTTAAATTTTCAGGTGGACTTGGTCTGTAAGCACTAGCCAAATTACTTGTACCTGGACTTGTTTCCATTCTTTCCTTTTCTCTCTGAAATTGTGAACTCAAGGGAATCACCAAGGATCGCTCATCAATTTTCTGATTCTCAAAAACTGGTATTACTGGACCTATTGTTACAGGCACAGTAACTGCTTCCATATTTTTCGTTAATTCTCTAATTTTCTCAGTTAGTTCTTTTGTTGTTCTTGCCAATTCACTTGCATTGTCGCTTTCTATTCCCTCATTTTGAGAAGTTCTCATTTGTTCGTGTGACCTATTTACCTCATTTCTCTTTTCCGGACTTTTATTTTGCATAGTCTCTATTGGTGGCGCATTTGGTGTCACCACTGTAGAACTCTGCTGATACGGAGGTGGATTTCTATTTAAAATATCTTCCAGCAATTCGTCATCCGTTTCGCTCTCATGCATATACTTTTCTCTCTCTATATGTTTCTTTTTCTCAGTCCGTTTTTTCTTAGTCCCTTCCTCAACTGTAAAAGCTGGAAACAAACCTCCTGTCATGTTAGCACATCTCCATCGTTTTATTCTGTCCTCATGATTCATTCCCCACAATCTTCCGGGTACAAACTCATAACCTTTCATTCCTCTGAACCTTTCTCGCTCGTACATCTCATCTTCCCATTCTGTTAAAGCCTCAAACTGTGTCGGTCTAGGTCTAGGTTCCAATTTAAACATTTTCTCTCTTAGATTCCGTAAAACCGCTACATTAAAAGAACCATTTTCAGGAAAAGCCAATGCTCCATCATTCTTTGTATATTTTACCCAATTGTCCAACCATATGCACGTATGATATCCATATTTCAGCATCATATGTGAAGCTGCTGATTTCGGCGGAGGAATTACTTGTCCCTCTCTAGTCACAACCTTTTTGTCTTTCTTAAAGAAATTCTTCAATTTCGTCGTCCATGACGTTCTCTCCCTTTCATACTCGTAATACGGCATGTTTTCTATTTGTTTTCTCTTTACTCTAACGCTGTTTCTGTGTACGGAACTTCGTCCAATTACAGCGCGATTCACACTAACGTACCAATCAGACAATTTCCACCGTCCGCGAACCAACCAATCCTAGCGCAGCACTTTTCTACGTCACTCCTGCTCTGTGTTCACGTGTCTAACGCACTATCCAATCCTAGCGCGGCACTTTTCCACGTCACTTCTACTCTTTACCCCTCCTTTACAAAATTTATCGGCAATTTTTCTTTTTACTGTTTTCTTCGTTAGTTACAACAAATAAACAATTCCATAGTCTGATTCGCTAAACAAAGTGACAGCTTTGTCCTTTTACACAAGAATCCTGTTTTTCCAGTAGGCAGCGCTTACCTCTACCCTACCACAGAATTATTTACTTTCGCCGATAAAGTAGCACTTCCCTCTACCTTACCCTTCTTTCAAACAAACAATTTACTCGTTTCTCTGGGGATAAGACACATGTGGAGACTAGGCTCCTGAGAATTAAGGCCAAAGTTTCACAAGTAAACGTGATTTGCTATTTCAATTACCCACTTTTCACACAGAAATCCCTAACATAACACAACCTGCGTTATAATCAAAAAAATGAATTCAGACCATGTACCAAATTCCATGTGACTTCTCTTGTCACACGTGTTCCACTTCCTACATCCCAGAAGCGTGAAAACTTACATATAACATAACGTGACTCAACATATATTGTTAGTCATCAAAAATAATCAATAATCAATAACAAATAATCACTAAACTAATCTATAGAAAACCATAACTCTGCTACCAAGAAATCTGATGCAGCGCGTACAATAAAAACTATTCTCCTCCTAGGTTACTTATAGGTCATCCAGGGGCAAACTATATTTCTCATATCCACATGACGATGGGGCCCATAAACATCGTCTACACACACACACACTCCTGGATTTCCTTTACACCTTTGTGAAATTCTGTACTCCTAGGAGAAGCATGAGAACTAAATGGAGAACACCTTTTATGTACCGCTGGAAGAGCCAAGATATCTTGTTACCTTAATTAGTCACTTTCTTTTAGTTATTTCTTAAGATATCCCTGCTCATTGTTTGTCGATGAATCATTCATTTAAGAAATTAGTTCATAGTGATTAAGACCAGCTGAATCACAATAAACAATTTCTCATGTCACAATCATTTAGGAAAATAACCACTGAGTCATTTTGAGTTTAAAGAATCTTAAATTTTATATAATTTTAAAAGCATGGAAAGAAATTTTAATACTTTATTCAATTATTCAATCTTAAATTCACAATTTTATTAAACATAATCAATTTATTGCAGAAAGGAAATTTTTGTCATGAAGCCAAAACCCTAATTACCTGCCTAGCTTCCTAATTTAGCCTAATGATTTCTAACCTAAGTTAGGAATTAGAAATAGCCTGATTCTCATACTCAACTGTAAAATTAAGACAGCAACAGCAACTTCAGCTCGTCAGCATCAGCTACCTGCAACCCGTCTCCTCTAACAGTCTTTCAGCATCTCCCGCTCAATAAGGGATCGATCAGGACCACCCAGCACTGGAAGCCACCAACACGACTCTTCAACTCCTCTCCTGACTGTGACTGCAACCACGACTCTCGAACTGCCTGGAACTTGTGTACCCCTCCCACTAAGAGTAGGCCCTCTTATACCCTAATTCTAACTTTGCTAACTAACTGTTGCAACATTAATATCACGCTTTTCTTTCATTGGTCCATGCATGTCAGCTTATTCATTCTTTAATCAAGTTCTCTTGGATTCAAGGGTCCTTGGATCATTTCCTTTCCCATACGCTTAAACATTTCCATCCGATTCGATCAGTTCATTTGTAACTTCTTTCGACACATTCGAGAACTCCGCAGTCATTGTCCTTTCTCTTAGACTTGTTTCTCACGGGCTCTCCGCTGATCATCATGGCACACTATCAGTTCAATTAGGTCACACCAGCCTTGACCGTTTCTTGCATCCTAGCCTCTCAGAGACATCACGAGGTTCCAGATTTCTTCAATCTCATCCCGTACCACGTGTCCCCTTGCGCCTGCGCACATCTTCCCACTGGCGGCCATTTTATATCGCCACTCGGTTATACTTTAGAAGCACTAATTTGAGGCAAATAAAACATAATTAAAAATAGAGAAAAATATCCCTTTCGTTTCCCTCCCGTCTACGTACCCCAATTAGTTGTTACCTAGCAGAAAGCAACATTTAAGCTGTTCCTTACTTACCATCACTATTTGTTTTTGCAACAACACGTTTTATTTCTATGAAGCACAATAACATGCATTTATTTTTATTAGTACGCATTTATTTTTACGTTATAATTAGACACACAGACATTTATTAATAGATTATTTAGCACACACATTGGCATATTACCATTCCCACACATACAGTGTTGATTAATACATTTAAACGAACATTTTATTTAATTAATTATAAAATTTGTTAGGGGTTAAAATTTTTATTTTTCCTGCTCCATCAGTGCAAAAGCCAAATATCCCCAGGAAGTCCTCGTGGTGGACCCTGGAGGAGCGACAGCGCCCCGCTAGTCCTATGTGCGGTTGTAAACCTGAGCAACCGGGGGCTGCCTGGAACGCTCCGCCCCCCTTCAGGGGGCGGGAGTAGATGGGTGGACTGGCGGTCCACAGGTGGGAGGGGGTATCCCCTCCCCCAAAATTGGTAAGCACTGATTGGCTAGTGCCACGGCGCAATTTGGCTCTTTAGGTGGGCAGGCGGCGAGGGGCTGCCTGCCCTTGGATCGCCCGTAAGCTAACCCACCATGTTGGCATATTTTGATATGCAAATAAACCTGCAGCAATTTTCTCCACTAAAAAAGGTGTCTTGTCTGTTTATTTCATCAGGAGATTGCTGTATGTGTGAGGGGGAGTGTGTTGCCGATATTGGCACTATGGGTGTTGCACAACAGACCCCTCTTCGCCTTGCACGCCCCCAGCCAGTGTCACAAGAGGGGCTGTGGGCACGGGTTCCACTGCAGCTTCTGTTGAAAGGGTGAGCAATGGGCCTTAACCGTCCAGTGGTCAAACGATGCTTGCACGCCCATGAAACACCAGTGCACGTGAGTTTGTAATCTCAAGGAGGCTTCCAGGGTTGGGGTGTGGGGGCAGCTGGAAAGGAAACGCTGCAGGTATGACTGAAAGGAAGGCAGAAGCATAGATCTCCACCCAGCGCCCTTCTTGTTAGCTTTACTATGTGCCATCTGATCAGAGAGGCCCCAAGGGGGCACTCAAAGCAGCGACAGCCAAAGGTCTCCCAAACACACACTTGAGACTCCGCTGTGAATTCTGTTTATTGTTACGAAATATACCCTCTCTTGTGCTGCCCCACAGCATATGACGATGATTCAACATGAGGTGCAATGATCAAACTGATTTTGTAAATGTGCTGTTACGGCCAATACCTCCAAATACAGTATACAATAGCTCTTTAATTTCTTGAAACCTCAAAGCTTGAAAGAATACTGTAGTCTTCTTTAAAAATATATGTACGAATAACTACTTCCCAGCCTTCTCAAAGCAACACTTTAAAATGCGAAGGCTTCAATATTGTGCTGCAAGGCATGCTGGATGAAACCTCTTCCAGTACAACTGTCATCTTTAGAAATATCACAACAGCATCCTTACTGCCTCCGCTGATGCCCCATGTGACCTTGGGCAGGATGTAGGAAGATTTCAATAACACAACAGTTTCACAAAGTTTCCCACAATGGGCTTTTCTCCAAGCACTTTTTTGTTCATGTGCTCGACTTTTCTCCAGAATTTTTTCCCAGCACATTCCCTCTGTGCAGCTTCCAATTATTCTTCCAGCACTTTGTGAATGTGCTGCTTTACCAAGAGGCTACTGATGACGAGGACATAGGTGGGGCATCCAAATCTTTACTCATCTTTTAACTTCTTTCACATGCATCAATTCTTTAATCTCCTCGCCAGTGTAATGAGGTCCCACGAAGCCAGTAACCAAAGTGGACTCCAAAGTACAAATATGTAGCTTCTTTATTCACAGAACAGGGTAAATTTAAGAAACATCAGGACCAGTTGCAGGTTAATGCATTTATGTACAGGATACCCCACCAGGAGCATATGACTTCACTGTTAGCCTCTGGTCTCAAGAGGGGTAACTGTCAGGCAAACACTCCAAGTGACATAACAACATTCTATGCAGCATCATTGTCATAGTGGTGAAGAGACATAGAGAACGCCATGAAAGCAAGGCACAACACAGTCCACACATAAACAAGCATTTGCAATGCAATAGGTCTCGCTTTTGCGAGAGTTTGAGCTATTAGCATTGTAAATGACAATGCCTTTTATTTATGTGTTTTGAAAGCCTGCAAGCGGTGCGTAACCACACACTTTGTACTTATAGTCCTTGCTTATGAGAAGCAAGGCTGGCAGTAAAAGAGGCGCAGTTACTTCCAGCCTTGCTTCTCGTAAGCAACGACTATAAGTACAAAGTGTGTGATAACACTCCGCTTGCAGGTTTTCAAAACACATAAATAAAAGGCATTGTCATTTACAATGCCAATAGCTCAAACTCTCGCAAAAGCAAGACCTATTGCATTGCAAATGCTTGTTTACCTTCCATTGCGTCTCAGCAGATCCTGTTCCTGGAGCTGCAAACAGTCTCCTGGCCCTGTCAGCTCTGTGCTGCCTCCTCCCTTCTCAGAGGAGCAGTGCCCTATGGAGAATGCTCTCTCTGAAAGCCCCCACCCACATCCTTGTTCCGGGCCTGGCTCTGACTGAAGAGAAACAATGTAAGTTGTTACTTTGTTTTTCTTCAGTCCTGGGTCAACGCGAGAAGCTCAGAGCAGGCTGCACACTGCAGCTGCTTTAGAGCAAGACACACAGTCACACACAGCTCTCTACAGATGAGCTGAGGGGGCCCCCCTTCATGTACTGAAGACTGGGGGCCCCCCGCACCGCCGGGGCTGCGGGGGTTTGTTACGCCCCTGGATGTGTCGACGTTGCATGTTGGCCATTTCCTGTCGCAGGCACTAGGCCTACCCACACAAGTGAGGTAGCATTTTTATCGGGAGTCGATGGGAAACACATAATAGTAGAACAAGTGTTATTACCTATTGACTTTCTTTACATTTCTGCCTTCCAAATGTAAGACAATTTGTAAAAAAGAAGTCATTTTGAAAAATGACCTCAAATTCACGTGCTTGTATGGGTACCCACAATTTTGGAGATGTGCAAAAATACCACTGCTTCTAAACTCTATATTTTGTTCCCATTTTGGAAATGTATAGGTTTCCTTGGTACCTATTTTACACTCTTTACATTTTACTGACTGAATTGCTATATACCTGGTACACAATGAAGAACCATTGCAAGACGCAGCTCAGTTAATGGCTCTGGGTTACTCGGGTTCTTGGTGAACCTACAAGTCCTAAATATCCCAGCAATTAGAAGGGCCCAGCAGATGTAACGGTATATTGCTTTAAAAAAATCTGTCATATTTAGAAGAAATTACAGGTGAAAACGTTGGCACAAATGGCTGTTTTTTTCAACTCAATTTTAATATTTTTTATTTTCAACTGTTAGTTTCTATTAAAAAAACCTTGAAGGATCTACACAAATGACCCCTTGCTGAATTCAGAATTGTGTCTAGTTTTCAGAAATGTATAGCTTTCGGGATCCATTATTGCTTTTATACCCATTTCTACCACTAACTGAAAGGAGCTTGAAAGCACAAAAAATAGGCTGTCCCAGTAAAATGCCAAAACCCTTTGTTGATACCATTTGCAGGGAAAAAAACAGAAGCTTCCTTCTGCAGAACTATTTTCCCATTTAAAAAAAATAAAACTTTTGTTGTATTTTGGCTAATTTCTGGGTCCCCTCCAAGGGAATCCACAAAGCCTGTGTACCTTTAGAATCCTCAAGATGTTGTAGAAAAAAAGGATGCAAATTTGGCCTGGATACCTTATGTGGAGAAAAAGTTACAGGGGCGTAAGCGCGAACTACCCCAAATAGCCAAAAAAGGATTAGCTCAGGGGCGAGGCCTAGCAGCGAAGGGGTTAATAGAATTAAAGTTGTTTCATTTAATGTTAAAGGTTTAAGACACCCTGTTAAAAGAACTAAAGTTTTAGATTATCTAGCCAGACATAAGGCAGACATTTTCATAGTGATGATACAGTTTTATCATGTATGAGTAAATGATGGGTTGGTAATATTATTTCTTTTCTTGCAGTTAACCTCTTAAGTGCTCCCATCGGCCAACGGCCATCGCGAGCCCTACCTCCGTAGTGCTGCGCACGTCCGTTGGCCGACGCGGCTCCGCCCACTGATTAAAACCGCCGCACCGCGGCGGAATTCGCGCCGCGGTTAAGCGGTTAATAAAAAGAATGGTGTTGCTAAACTTTTTACAAAAAAGTTAAATATTCAAATAGTATCCAAATATACCGATACAGAAGGTTGTTATATCATAGCAAAAATGAAAATTGATACTACCATTTTTTATATAATTAATGTTTATGATCCAACAAATGATGATCCTAATTTTTGATCTAACCTTACTTCTGAAGTAATTAAACAGAGAATGTTCCCCTTATTATTGGTGGTGATTTTAACTTAATATGTGACCCCCTATTTAATAGACATTCTCAAACTAAAGTTCGTCCCCCTAAAGCTTTTTTCATTTTAAAATCTTTTTTTAAATCGACCAAATTGGTAGATATTTGGCATCTACATCACCCAAAAGAGAAACAGTTTACATTTTTCTCTAACCCTCATAATTCTTACTCTCTAATTGACTATTTGTTATTTTCTCGTTCATTAATTTAATAATTTTCTGATCCTACAATTCTGAATATTGATATTTCTGACCATGCACTTATTTCAGGTGTTTTACAACTTAGCGCCATCCAACAAGCCAATCTCACTGGCGTATAAATACGAATATTGTTCTTAATGAAAATAATAAATCCAAACTTTTGCCAGCATTACAGGATTATTTTTCTTTAAATCCAGAAGGATCTACTTTACTTGTAGATCGTTGGGATGCATTTAAGGCATATGTCAGAGGGGCAACAATATCAATTACGGCACATGATACCAAAGCTTTAAACACTAAACTTAAAGAATTATATAAACAAATAGCAAAATATGAACAGCTCTTTATTTCGTCTAATGATGCAGTTACTGAAATTTAGATATGAGTTAAACTCATTGTTAAGTAGAAGAGCTGGTATACAAATTTCAAATAATAAGGCTAATTTTAATTTCAAAACTAATAGATCTGTAAGACTTTTGGCAAATTATTTACGTATCAAAAAAGATAAACTCCAAGTTAATGCAATCCATGGCTCTAATGGTAAATTGCATTATCTCATAATGAAATTGTTAATTAATTTTTATTTACTATTCAAATTTATACAGTAATCCCCCAGCTTCAGATATGTTCAGCATTGATTATTTTTTGCAATTCTGTGGCTTGCCTAAAATTACTCAGTCCGTGAGAGAAAAATTGGATATACCGATTTCATTAGAAGAAATTAATTCAGCTATTAAATCTCTTAAACAGGTAAATCACCTGGAGCAGATGGTATATCAGCTAAATTTTATCGAGAATTTTCTCCTTACCTACTACCTCACTTTTTAAAATTATTTACTCGCTTTAGTATTTCAGGATCTACTTCAGGATCCTTTACTGAAGCTTTGATTATAGTTCTTCCAAAACCTGATAAAGATCCCTCTATTGTTTCAAATTACTGCCCCATTTCTTTAATTAACCAAGATTGTAAACATTATGCAAAAATTCTTGCAACCAGATTGGCTTCTGTGCTTGATGCTATTGTTCACATTGATCAAACTGGTTTCATAAAATATACACATTCTGTAAATAACACTAGATTATTGTTTCATGTTATTGAAGCTGTGTCATCCTGGCATCTTCCCACTGGTGTCCTTGCATTAGATGCTGAAAAAGCGTTTGACAAAGTACATTGGCAGTATCTTTTTTGTACCCTATCTGCATTTAATTTTGGACACTTCTTTATTCATATGATTTCAGCACTCCATTCTGGTCCATCTACTAGACATTTCATTAATGATCAACTCTCTAATAAATTTTTCCTTTTCATAGGCACTCGTCAAGGTTGTCCCTTGCCACTTTTTATTTTTTATATAGCGCAAACTAGACCCGAGACATCGGGTATCGGAGCGCTTTACATGAGCACCAGTTTCGTTACAGATGAACACATTCATACTTTTGTTAGGCACGGGGAGATTAAGTGATTTGCCGAGAATCACAGGATGTTGATTGTGAGGTCGAACGCTCTAGCCGTAAGGCTACATCCTCTCTCCAATCCTCTACCCAATCCTCTACCTTTACTTTTTCTCCTTGCCATTGAACCTTTACTTATCACCATCAGACACTGCATAGATATAAAAGGTATTACTATCAATGATATTGCTGTAAAAACCTCAGCAATACGCTGATGATGTATTTTTATATATTAGCAATCCTGATTCTTCCATTGCTCCCCTTTTAAATCTAGTTCAAACATATTCCCAGATTTCGGGTTATACTCTAAATACCAATAAGACAGAATTTTTTCCCTTAAATGTGCTTTGTACCCCTGATATGCTCCCCAATAACGAAATAATATGGCAAAAGGACAAACTTAAATATCTTGGTATCCTATTCTCTCATGCCATTAAACAATCGATTACATTGAATTGTGAATATATTCTTAATCATATTAATGACAAAGTTCATAAGTGGTCTGCTTTAGACTTATTTTGGTGGGGGAAAATTGACTCTGTTAACATGGTTATTGCTCCAAACATATTTTATCTGTTATCTATGATACCTACTCAACTTCCTCTTAAGTTCTATAAATCTTTAGACACTCTAATATCAACATTTATTTGGAATATTAAAACACTGTGCATAAGCTATAAAAAATTGAAAATTGCAAAACGAAGCTTCCTTCTGCAGAACTATTTTCCCATTTAAAAAAAATAAAACTTTTGTTGTATTTTGGCTAATTTGACCAAACCTGGTGCTGAATCTGCCACATACATAGGGTTGCTGAAGCTCCATAAACTTGGTGGAACTGGAGAATACATACATCGAACACATCTGACATGAAAGGACATTTAACATGACTGTGGATAGAGTATCTGATATTTGATGGAAGATTTTGTAGTTTTGCCAGCCTCTAAATTAGGCCATAAGCCAATACCAAGCCACACCAAGTAAATTTAACACCGAAAGCAGCTAAAATGATTATCCCTTATTCAAACACCACAAGAATGGACCAACAATACAAGCTAAATAAAGGAGAGTGGAAAGAAGCAACCACAGGACAAAAAGGAGGAATGTTGAAGGGAATGACTAAGATTGGTCAATGGAGCAAGTAGCTCAATCAGACAATTCATTGAAAGATTGCCAAATTTGCTCATACCTTTAGAGTTGATGTTGATTGTGTGTGCATTGCTCTTTTTAGAGAAGCCAGCATGCCCAGTTACTCAAATGACACATCTGATCCTGACTTAAGAAAGAATCTCCAATCGTTCAATGTCATTTCTAATATTTGTGTGAGACTATGCATTGAAAATAATCAAAGACTACATGGAACCCTAATTCACTGTCGAGAATAAATCCAGTGAGGGACTCAGTTTTACTCAATTTAAGGGTTTCTTATGGTCAATACATGAAACACAAGCTTGTAAAACATATTGGTCTTGGGATCAAGCAACTTTTCCGGCAAATTGCCAAAAATAAGGAGTAATTAAGGACTATGTATTAGTTGTAAACATCTTTTAAAAGTAGCACAACTATCAGCCCATGGTTCCGAGCAAAGATCAACCATTCCTTGACGCTACACCAAATGCTCGTGGACCACATATCAGGTCATGTACTTCAAGCATGTACAGAGACTATAAAGTTTGCATCAGTCACTCACTACCATTTCAAACAGCTGATATTTCACACACTTTGCAGCTGCCTAGCTGTCTGTTCCACTTTGCATAGCCTTGCTTTTTTCGTATGCTCCATAGAACATGTTATTGTTTATTCCATATGTTCTATGGGACATACTATTGTTTTTTTCCATACCTTGATAATGTTAGTTTGACCATCAGTGCCCCAGAAGGACTCAACCTCCTTGGTATCAGAGACGCATAGGTGTGTAGTTCTTTTCACAGGCTACTACAGGATCTACAGGTCTATGCAGGACTGTAGTCAGTTCAGCTGTAGTTCTACACTCAAGTGTTAGTGCCTGTGGTAGAGATTGTCCTGCACTGGTTTTTTAACTGTTATCCTTGCCGAAGGAGAAGAGCAGGCAGAACAGCATCAAGTCTCTTTTACCGCCATCCTTGGTTTTCGCCATTAAAAAGCACAAATATCTTATCCAGTTTACTTGCTTCTGACACATTCTTACTCCAGTCCATTCCAGTGAGAACATGAAACATTTTGGCATCTGTAAATGTCAGTTTATACCAGACTTCTAAACAAAAGCCACTAAAGCTTTTTATTCTCATGTCTATGAGGTACATACTTTGTGCAGATGGGGCTCTTTTCTGTTGCACTTCTATGTGTATGTGCGTATATATGTGTGTTTGTATGCAAGCATGCATATATGCATGCATGTATTGATATTGATGTGGCACAAGGCTTGCCAGGAAGCAAAGAACACTCCAGATAACATCAGGGAATGTTCTGGGATTAGATACATACTGTCAAAAAATACAAAAGATAGAATTGCAGGTTTAAAAAGGGATTCCTATAGTCTGAACTTAGCTACAAAGGAAAGCAGTCCTGCAGTGTGGGAGGGGGGGCAGGAACACAAAAGGAGGGTAGAGGGATAAAAAGTGAGCGAGGTGGTGGTGGTGGTGCAGTATATCCAGATGACCTTTGAGGAGCTAAGCTGAAGAATCTGCCAAAAAGAGGCCTTATCAGTGTTTGCTTTCTTGCAGCATCCGTGTTTGTTCAAAGACAGAGTATCAAGGATCAGCCAGCTTTCTATGATAAAGGGCTTATAATTCTCCTAACATGGAGATCTGTGTTTACCTTTAATTACCTAGGCATGCTGTTGCCAGGGCGCAAGAGAGTGTTTCAGAACCAATGGTTGCCCATGCGTAGTGCTGAACTTACTACAAAAGTGTAAATTACTACAAAATTATGTTACTACAAAACTGCAGTTTGTGAATACCAAAACAGTAGTAAACTTACTCAAAAGTCTAAACTTACTCAAAAGTGTAAGTCGCCTTTGTGATTCAATCCCTGCGTTTGGGTCTTGCAGGTCAAAAACACGCGTGTTTACTTCAGAGTTTTAAATGGATCTTATTTTCATTTAAAATCAATATTAGAAAGCATATATTAATCACTGCATGTGTGCCACTTGTCTCATATTGACAGTAAGACAAACAGTGTTCCCACTACCCCACAATTCTGCTCCATATATTACTACACCATCAGTTGGTCCGCAGTCGGCTCCTGGTCATTCAGTCTCAGCTTTGGAGAGTTTAACTTCTTTATTATAAATAGGGTATCAGGAATATAGTGCTTACCGACATTCAGAGATCACTAATAGGTGCTTTAAAAAATCAAACACATTAGCAAATTAGAGTATATTTACAAAACAAATTTGTAATCATATTCTTCAAAACATAGCAAAATCACACAGCAATTATTAGGTCACCAAAAGTTCCAAGTTTGATTATATAAGGGAAAGGTACTCCCTGCCGTACATGATAAGTGTATTGAAAGTCACCGAGGAGTTCCTCCTTACCTAAGTACACATATTGGACATCTGTCTAAAGACATACCAGCTTTGGTCACTCTGCAGAAAAAGTGAACTATTATAGGAAAGTGGTACCAACATTTCTCACTCAAAACCTCAAAAACATGCTCAGGAATTACTCCTGCTCTGAGGACGGCATACACCCAAAGGCCCCTCTCCTACTCAACATGACATATTCTAGAATATCCCCTGCCACAATTAAGTACCAAGGGATATCTTCAATACTTAAGCACACTCTCAATTTACTGTACCATTCAAGACCAGGGAGTCTGAGACCCAGCGACTACCCAACATGACATAGTCTGGATTATTCTCTGCCACGATAATGGACCTAAGGATATCCCCTAAACTCAAGCACACTATGGATTATATCTTGCACTGAGGACCACTTACACCTAGAGGCCCACCTCCTATCTCACATGGCGCATTGTGGATTACTCCGTCACAATAATGTACCGGGCGATATCACCTAAACTCAAGCACATGATGGATTAAATCCTGGACTGAGGACCACTTACAACTAGAAGCCTATCTTCTATCCAAGATTGCACATTCCAGATTATTGCCTGACACAATTATGTATCCAACAATATATCCCAAATTTAAGTACACTCAATATTTATTCCTGCACTGAGGACCATGTACTCCCAGAGGCCCATCCCCTACCCAACATGGCACATTCTGGATTATTGCTTGGCACAATGATAAAACCAGTAATATTTTCCAAACCCAAGCACAATCTGCTTTTATTTCTGCACATACTTTCAGAGACCCATCTACTACCCAACATGGGACATTCTGAATTATTTCCCACCACCAGCTTGCACCCAGGGATATCTCCCAAACTTAAACACACTGTGGAATAACTCCTTCACTGAGGAGCACATACACCAAGAGGCCTATCTGCTGCCCAAAATGACACCTTCTGGATTATTGCCTGCCTTAATTATGCACTAAGAAATGTTTCCCAAACTGAAAGATACTCTGTATAATCTCTTACCCAGTGATTAAACGGTTAGATTCAATTGCCTTGCACATGTGGTGTGAGCATTCTAGGTAAATGTCTGCACTGAATAGCATTAGTTCCACTTAGAGAAAATACACCTGCTCCTAATTGACTGATAAAATGAGAGAGTCTCCACTATTCTGTCCTGCCTCTTATTGTATATTGGTCCTTCTCTTTTCCTTTGTTGTCCACAGTGATCACTCTACCTTTCTCTTGAATGACCTTTCACATTTGTTGTTTGTGCTTCCTAGTATCTCTCCTTTTACTGTTTCCCGCATGTATTCAGAGTGTTGTAATTTGGTTTCTCTTCTCTGCTCTTTATCAATTTCCCTTAATGCAGTCCATCCTCAGTGCTCCCTTTCTTGTAATCGGCAGCTATGCTACCTCACTTGTCTTCAGTGCTATTTCTCACCATCTCTTTAGGCTAGTCTCTCTGTTTCTCCGGAGTGTGTTCTCTCTAGTTTGCAGTGTGATCCCTCATTTTCTTTCAGGATGCTCAGTTGTTCTTTGTCTTTACTAAGTTCTTCTCTTGCCTGTCGGTTTTCTCAGTGTGTCCTGTCATTGTTATCTCTCTTATTTCCCATCCTCTATTTGCTCAATCCTGTCTCTCTGCCTTTTCTTCAGTTGTGTTGGTCTGTTTTTCATGATGTCTCTCAGTTGCCTGGACGTTCCTCTTATTCCTCAACAGTGTTCTGTATATCTTCTCTTTTCTTTACAGTGAACCTCTTTTTTTCCAACCCCCCATTCTTATCTCTGTTCTTTCACTCTTCTTGTATTTTTTTCCAGGTGCTCTCTTATCTGTATCTTGCTTTTCTCTTTCTTTCACATCATCCTCACCATTGTTGTCAACCACACATTTTCTCCTTCTCTCAGTATTCCTTTCATACCTAGATCCATTTCACCTTGACAGCTCTCTCTCTGCCTGTCTTTGCGGAATGGGTGCAGCCTTGTTTAATCCCTCAGAATTTTCCACTGTTTGCATTACCTGATTTATGGACTTCTCCCATGAGTAAGTCTTAGTACCCAAGTCTAAGTCACTGTATGCCATGTTGAACTACCATTTAACTCAGCCCGAACACTGTATGGATTGGTGGTGACTATTGCATGCCCTATATTATGAGTGGGCATTTATAGTATGAATATATGCATCTTCAGTGCTTTCCAGAGGTATGTAGAATGGTTCACTTTATTGTATAGTACGGACAAAATCTGTAGCAAATTTTAGTTTTAATGTAGTCAGGCCTAGAGTCTAGCATGTAACACCAATCCTTGGGCAAATCAGGATTCAGATTTTATGGTCTACATTGGAATGGACCATAGATCAAGGAAATCAGAGATGCATCTTGCAGAAAGACACCTAAACTGAAATCACTGCTACATCGCTGCAGCTTGTGAGGAACAGCTATCAATGAAAAGATAACAAAGGATTTTTTTACCTACAAAGAAACCTTGAATTTCACTGAGCTGGAAGACTATCGCTACACCCAAAACCCTCAATATGTCCCTCTTGCAAGAGTTTGTAGTCTAATATAATGGTAACATATCTAGATTGAAACAATATTTACCCTCAGCACATACACCCATCACACAGATACAAGATTCAGTAGAGAGACCTACTGAGAACACATGTCATGTACGGAACTTCTCTTACCGACTCTGGTGCGCAGCAATGTTTCCTGGTTCCCGTTCTTGAAAGTTTTGGTCTGTCCGAGGTAGGGGCGACCCTTTACAGTAGCCAGGGTGCTGCTGCAAATGTAACGCCAGGGCAGACAGTGCCTTCCAGAGGGAGTCCCTAAGACGACAAAACCCCAAAGGGAAAAACCTCTGGCTGAAGTGGAGACTCCAGGAATTGAAAGAAGAAGAAAGCAGAAGAAAAGCAGGGAGCGGAACCAGGCAAGGAAGCATCAGACCAGGAAACAGAAGTAGTCCAACAAGAAGATAGGTCCAAAAGGAAATTCAAATGGGAACAGGAAGTAACAACAGTAATGAATATATACCAACAGGAGCGAAGATACACCAACAGGAGCGTGGACACACCAGCAGGAGCAGGAACTGTTGCAGCACAAGAAAATGAAAGATTCAGCCCCTTATATACCCATAGACAGGAAGTATTATGACAGGAAATGAACAGTCACCATCTTGGATAGGGAAGAAGTAATGATAATGATATGAAAGGTTGACATCTTACAATGGTGCACAAAACCCTTCCCTAGGCATTCTGGGAACAAGGCTTTGGAACTATGGGAAGAAGACCTGCAGAAAAATACCCCCAGACATGAGAATGGCTGCTAGAATGTTTGTAATATTTTCCCCACAGGTGTGTGAGGACCCCAGAAGGGAGCTGCAGCTCCACACCTGGAACTGCGGTGTACCTGAGATGCCAGAGAAACAACAACAGGCCACCGCATGGATCTGTGGTGTGACCAATATGAGGAGAGAGGAGCTGCGGGCTGAACTGTGGCCCATGGCCGAACAAATGCAGGCAACGCGAAACGCACCCGCATTGCCAAGAGAGCAACGATATGTGCCAGAGAGGAAGGGGGAGGCACCGCGGGCAGTGAAGATGGAGGCCGGCCTACGGCGTAACAGTAGGTCCCCCTATCGAGGCCCTGGGTTTGGCAGGAAAAAGCTAAAAAAAAATCAGCTGACAAGGACGGGAGCATGAACTGAGGCAGCATCCTCCCAAGACCTGTCACTGGGAGGACAGCCCTTCCAATGGATCAAAAACTGTAAATGGTTTCTAAAAAAACGGGAGTCACAGGTTTCTTGGACATCGTACTCAGGAACATCATTGACCAGAACTGGAGGAGGTTGGGAAAATACCCTTTTATAGAGGTCAGTGACGTAAGGTTTCAGTTGTGAGGTAAGGAACACGATTTTGAGGAGTCCATAAAAGTGTGGCCTAAATTTGTTAAAGAGTAGGCAATGGAGTAAGTATTTCGAGGAGAGCCAAACCTTATCATTAACCTGATAAGATGGGGACTGATGTCGAAGGGCATCAGCGGAATGTTTCATTCTCTTTTTAGCTTCCTGCAGGTTGGAATGTATATTTTGCCTTACTGCTCGGAGACATCGGGTAAAAGAGGCTGCTGCTGGAACAGAAGCAGAATCTTGTAAAGCAGAGGGAAAGGCTCTTTGATGGTATCTATATAGATAGAAAAAGGGGGTAACCTTAGATGCACTGTCAACAGCATTATCATAGGAAAATTCTGCTAGCGGCAAGTAGATACTCCAATTGCTTCGAGTAGAATAGCAGAAACAACAGAGATACTGTTCCAGCCCTTGGTTAAGGCGTTTGGTTTCACTGTTGAAAACAGGGCCACCTCGATTTGAAGGGATTTGCAGAAGTATTTTCAGAACTGGGATATATACTGGGGACCCTGATCAAATATGATGACCTGTGGAAGGCAATGCAGACAAAAGATCTCTTGTGTGAAGATCTTTCCTAACTCCCTTGCACTAAGCAATTTCTTCAAAGTGTAAAATGTGCCATCTTGGAAAATGAGTCCACTGTCACCATAATGACTTGATTTCCTGCAGACAGGGTCAAGAAAGAGATAAAATCAGTGGACACTGTATGCCATGGTGCTGGAGGAACAGGCTGAGGTTGAAGCAATCCCACAGGTCTGGTGTGAGTGTTGAGCACAGATCGGACAATAGGATACATATACTTTGGTATCTTCTTGTACTGATGGCCACCAAAAGGAACGAAGCACTAATTCAAGAGTATTCCTGAAACCATAGTGGCCAGCAACTGGCAATTTGTAAGTCCTCTAATTGCACCTTTTAAGTAGGGAGGAATAATGCCTTCTCATTGTAGTAATGTTTATCACATTCTTCCAATCTTCTTTGGTTAAGGATGCATAGCCTGAATGGACCCTTTCATTAAACGATTGAACAGTGCCTATGATACGTTGTGGTTCTATGATGTTTTGTTGCGGAAGAGTAGGACTTTCAGGATATCAACGTGATAGAGTATCTCCAAATTTTTTTGACAACCTGGTGTATAGGTAATGGTGAAGTCATATTGGGTGAAAAAATAGGCCCAGTTAGCTTTGCGGCTATTCTGGCACTGAATACTGTGAAGACATTGTAGATTTCTATGGTCTGTCCTGATTTCAAATGGTTCTTTTCTACCCTGTAGGGACTGTCTCCATTCATGACAGGCTAATTTCATTGCTAATAGTTCTCGTTCAAGAACAGAGTAATTCCTCTCGGAATCTGACAGGACATGTGACAAATAAAAAAACTTTCTGGTAGCCTTGGTGCTGCTGACAATGTAATGCCAGGGCAGACAGTGCCTTCCAGAAGGTGTCCCCAAGAGGAATAACCCCCAAAGTGAAAACCTCTGGCTGAAGTGGAGACTCCAGGAATGGAGAGAAGACAACAGAAGAAAACCAGGGAGCAGAACCAGGCAAGGAAGAATCAGACCAGCAAACAGAAGTAGTCCAACAAGAAGAAAGGTCCAAAAGGAAATCCAAATGGGAACAGGTAGTACTAACAGTAACGACGATACACCAACAGGAGTGAAGATACACCAACAGGAGCAAGGACACACCAGAGGAGTGAGGAGTGTTGCAGCGCAAGAAAATGAAAGATTCAGCCCCTTATATACCCATAGATAGGAAGTGTTATAACAGGAAATGAACAGTCACCATCTTGGATAGGGAAGAATTAACGAAAAAGATACAAAAGGTTGACATCTTAGAATGGTGCAAGAAAACACTTCCCAAGGCATTCTGGGAACAAGGCTTTGAAACTATGGGAAGACCTGCAGAAAAATGGCCTCCAAACATGAGAATGGCTGCTAAAATGTTTGTAATGTTTGCCCCCAGGAGCAAGGTAAGTGTGTTAGGACCCCAGCAGTGAGCTGCAGCTCCAAAACTGGAAATGCGGTGTACCCGAGATGCACAGAAACAACAACGGGCCAGCGAATGGATCTGCGGCATGCCCAATATGTGGAGAGAGGAGCCGCAGGCTGAACTTCAGCCCACAGCTGAACAAATGCAGGTGTCGCGGACACACCCACGATGCCAAGACAGCAACAGTGGGCCACCACGTTGAACCGCGGTGTGCCCAAGAGGAAGTGGGAGGCACTGCGGGCTGCACTGCAGCCCATGGCACTGAAGATTGAGGCGCCGCATGCCAGACCACGGCCCGTGGCATAACAACATAATGAAATAAATTATATACATATTTTCTTGAAAGACTTGAAATCACCACAGCTGGACGCATTTAACAAATAGTATGAGCAGAGAAGTTATCAACTTTTGCTCAGAACCAACAGGGTTTTTTACAAATGGTCCAAAATTACAAATATGGGATAGCGAGGGTTTTACAGTTCCATGAGTTTCATCGGTCCTAAAATATAAATATGTAAACATTCGCTTAATCCCTGACAAGGAGACAACATTGCCCCATCTTGAGGTTCTGTTAAGATGGTCATTTACTTCCTATGTGCTTCAGCATGGGACCAAGGAATCACTCTTAGTGTTTATTAAAAGTCAAGGGTGTTTGAGCTAAAATGTGTGGCATCTTGGGTTATGCTATCATCCAATACACCATAACATCATCATCATTGGGTTCTCAAACTCACGTTCAGAAATGTTGATGACTTACTCATGTTGGCAGGCAGGGCCAACTTTAGGGCTGAGTTGAACCAGCTGTGACAATCTCTGTTGTCATCCCCCATTACCATCCTCTTCATGTTTCCCTCACTCTCACCCTCTAATGTTAGCCTTCATCACTCCATAGTCCCTCTCTCACACGTATTTTGTTTGTTTTATAGCGCTACACATACCAGAGTAGGGTATCAGAGCACTTTGCTTCACACACACATCATACAAAAACAATGAACCATACGTGTGGAAATCAGTCTACAGGAAATTTTACAAAGACAAAGAAGACTACAAAGTGTGGGAGTCACATGACATCCATACTGGTAAGCAGTATATTTTAGAGTGCTTGTCTGGAGAAGCACAAACTTTACATCGTAACACTGTGGTTGGCTTTACTAATAGGAATTAATTTCTAACCAAATGAACCCTTTTTAGCAACATTGGAATAATTAAAGACTGGGGAACAAACATCACATTCTAACCTATTCCTTGCAGGTGGCATGCAGCTCTTTGAGAACAGTTTACACCTCACTGTGCTATATTACGATTGTAACTTATGAACTGAAATTAACTAAAGGACCTCTGTGACTAAAGCAATAACCCACTGAGCAATCCTCATAAAATATAATTTTATGATCTGATAGTACACATTCTTTGCAGCAGGCATATTAACCCTCTGTGCTACTTTATGATGAGTCAAAGTTGCCACTAGACAAAACGCAATCTCTCTCCAGCAGGTACATTAATCACCAGAGTTATCTTAACATATGTATTATTGCCTGGAAATTGCTAGACACACAAGGAACTCTACAGCAAGTGCATTTAAAACCATAAAATATTTCAAAAGACCGCACCCCCTGAGTAGGGGTGGGTGAAACTCGTGTTATTCAGTGATAGACTAGATGAACATGTTGGTGTCTGCACCGGAGAGTTGATCTTGTGGTCGCAGACGTTGATCAGGTTCTCAACTTCCTAGCTAGTCTAGCAACAGAGAGCTTGGCCAATCGTTCTATCAACACTTTTTATTCCACCATACCAGCAGGCCACTTCCCTGTGGAGGGCTCCCCGGTGGGAGAACACCCCTTTGTGTGTCATCTTCTTAGAAGAATTCATCTGTCTCTTCCACCAGCACCGCGATATTCGGTGCTCTGGGACGTCAACCAAGTGCTGAACTTATTTATGTCTTGGCAACCGAACAGGTTTCCATCATGTAAGGAACTTCCAGTGAAATTGGCAATGCTGTTAAGCCTGGTATTCTGTAGGTGGATTTCTGATGTTCAAGCCCTAGATATAACGGGCAGGATTTTTCCCCTTCAGGCGGACAAAGTCAAGTACCAGGACTATTTCATAGCCGGCCTTCCAAGACTTCCCTAAATTGTGTGTGCTACAATGTCTTAAGGTGTATGAGGAAATGACCGAGGAGTTCAGACGAGCTTATTGCACTGCAAAAGCCACATAGGGTGGTGTGTTCCCCCACTATTGCCCGATGGGTGCGCTGGGTGATGCAGGAAGCCGGCATCGATCTAGCGGTTTTCAGAGCCCACTCTGATAGAGTGGCTATGGCTCCTAAGGATTTTACCGTCGGGGCACGCCTAGAAGATATTGTAAATGTGGTAGAATGGTCCTCGGATTCTACCTTTAAGAGTTTTATTTCAAGCTGGTGCTCGATATGGCTCATTTGGTGGTGAGCAAGCTTTGAACCAGCATATCCTTGCCTCTGGTCCTGACTTAGAATGAAAATTGTTCCTAACTAATGTGTAGAAACGTTTCATTATAGGCAGTTTTCTCTCTGAGGAACCTACCCTATAGAGTAAATACTATTTTTTCTTGATTTTAGATGTGAATAATGTCACAAAGTTTTGAGATGCACTGGTCATGGTATGCTTTGATGTGGTATTCTTGTGATACAGCTTTCTCTAATGGAGAGACATATACTGATAACTCTCTTTGTTAATAGGACCGGAGGGTACGAAAGAGGATTCGTGAGGACAGTACAGAGGCTTGACTAGCATGACGAAAGAGGAGGTCAGGACAGAAAGTAAGTACTATACGCAGCATGGACAAGCCTGATTGGATATTGTTTGGGACCTTAAGTGTTATTTGATTGGTTGCTGTGTTTGAACCATTCCTAGGGTCCTAGGGACTGGTAGGTTTTTTCCCCGTATTTTTAATGTGGAAATGTTAAAAATGGCTGATGTAATTTAAAGCGAAGGAAGTAAACCATAATCTGTGCCTTCGGTCCTGACATGGAATTTATATTTACAGACTACATAGGAAGTGAATACCATTCAGAATTTGTGTCTGTATTTGCAAATTGTGAATGCCACTCTGGCAGCAGATTAACACATCATATACAGGAAGTGTTACAGCACATGGTCTGAGAAGCAAAGGAGAGAGCATTGAGAGGAGCTGGTCGAAACTTTAATCACTTGCCATTGTAGCCAGCCAGGATCCACCCAAAGAGGAAAGTGGAAGAAAAAGAAAGCACAAGTTCTTGGAAATAGAATGGAAGAACTCAGCGAGTCTACACTCCAGCCAGAATCAGCATCAGGAGTAAGTAGCATTGACACTTTAGCACCACCATTTACTGCAGCAGGTAAGTATGAAAGGTATAGATTAAAATATTGTGTTGTCTAAACATTATTCTAAATTTGTTAGTATAGTGTTGATAAGTTACAAATGAAAAAAAAAATTGGGAGGGGTACTTCATAAATCTAACTTTTAGCACTTTTGCAGTGCATTATGGGAGTTTAATTTATGGAGTAGACATTTTTTTTAAATTGTAAAAATGAACAATATAAATGAGTCATATAAATGTGCTCATGAAACAGATATCTGTTTCTTTAGGTGCCATTTAAAGTTTTACAAGATCATTGATAAGGATAGTTGTAGTCACAATATGCATTTATATTTTCATTAAACATAGAAACACAGCATGAAGTTAAAACTGAAGGGATGCAAGAGGAGATAGAGAAACAGAAGATGAAAGTTGACATAGACATAACCCCTAGCACTGTTCTTGCAACACAGGAAATCCCTGCTCATAAAAGGCATTCAAGGTGAAGATGAGAATCCACACAGAGGGCCGATGCCACTGCACCGGGTGCTGACTTTTGGGGTGCACCATGTCTGCAAGTTTGTTATGGTATTAAAGCACCTGCTCCTGCGTTCCTTTTCTCTAGCAATTTCCAGGCAACCAAAACATTTCAAGATAACTCCTGTGATTAATGTTCTTCCTGGAGAGAGATCGGAGTTTTGCCTAGGTGAGGTTTTGACTCACTATAAGGTGGCCTAGAGGGTTAATATGCCTGTTGCAAAGAACGTGTACCATGCAGAATACAATGTGCATACACTGTAAATAGGGCAGTGGGTTCCTGCTCTTAAAAGAGACATCCTTTTGTTACTTGCAATTTATAAGTTTAAATCCTAATATAGAATGGTGAGCTATTAACTCTTATCAAAGAACTTCATGCACACTGCAAAGTATAGATTAGAGCATAGATTAATGTTGCAAAAAGTGTTCATTTGGGTAGAAATCGATTCTTATTATTAAAGAGAACCCCTAACTATGGTGTTCCTTTTTTAATTCTGAGTTTGTGCTTCTCTAGACCAAGAACATTTAAACTATAATGCTTACCAGTATGGATGATGTCACTCCTATACCTTGTAAGCCTCGTTCTTATGTAACATTTCCTATACACTGATTTGCAAAGGTATGATTGATTGACTCTGTGTAATGTATGTGTGATGCAAAGTGCTCTGACAACCTACACTGGTTTGAGTGGCACTATATAACTAATTAAATGCATCTGAGAGAGAGTGGTTATGGAGACTGGGGCACTGTTAAAGGGTGGTGGTGAGGGAATCCATGGTGGAGGTGGTCACTGGCGGGGTGCCAGCAAACATTGTCACACCGGGCACCACCAGCGCTGAACCCAGCCCTATCCTCACGGCCTGTTTTACAGTCACCTCCATGCCTACAGTGCCAGTGAGTTGCTAGGGCCAGGCCTTTTAAGTAGTGTCATATTAAGAAGACGTTGACCTGCTGTAAGGCAAAGAGCTACTACAGAAATTGAAGGAGAAGGGGTAGTGTCCAATTTTTCATAATTCCCTAATTTTGAAGGCGCATTGTTAAATGTTCAGCAACAAAAATTAAAAGCTATAATATTAATGCGTAGGAAAGAGGCTGTTTGTCAGACGATAAATTATAGTTTCACTACATTGAATACAAACGTCAGATTTTGTCACTGCTCTTTTGGCACCATAACTCATGAAAGCAGTGAAAAAAAAGGCTCAGACAATGGCAGATTTTGAAGAGAATGAATGGATTTTGTAGATCTGTTATTTGGCTAGCTAATTCAGTAATATTGCTTGCTAAATAGACTGATAATTTATAGGTGAAATGGGCTATTTTAGTGGGGTTGCTCTAGGGATTTGGTCCAAATATGTAATACTTCAGAGGAATTACAAACTGCACGCATTGCAATTGGGGAACTTGTGATGCCTGATCAAAGTGAGGCACAAACACGGGGAACAATACGTGCTGAAAGTGCTATTGGAAAGAAAGAAAAAACATTAAACAATATATCTTTACTTTTACTATATATATTCAAAGTTTACATTTATACTGTTGTAAAAATTTGTTGTTTAGTATAATTTGTAGGAAAGTGGATTATTATTTGGGGTGGACAAGCATCAACCTTAAAAGATAAGGCCACCACCTGCTGCATGACACACAAATTAAATTAAATAAACATGTGCCCAATCCCTGGAAATTGACACAAATCAGTCCGGCTTAAATTAAAGGCAATATGTGAAGTATTTAAGCAAAGCATCCACAGTTGAAAACGTCATACAAGACACATCAAAACCCCACAAACAATATTAAAATAAAGAGAAAACAAATAAGAGTAAAATAGCACCAAACAGACAAAAGCAAATAAGGGGAACTGGAGCTATGATTTTTTAAAGTTTTTAAGTTGAAATAGTACCAAAAGTCTCAAAGCACCAGTGATAGTCTATGGAAGAGGTAGACCTGACTGAGATAGAGCCCTGGTCGGATACACAGACGTTGCCAGTATTTTGAAGAAAGGTGTTGAAATAAGGTCTAGGTCCAAACACAGAAAGGGAATTTGTCACTTTTTGAAGGGAAAAAGCCTCCCTGAGTGGGCTACCGTTGAAATTGTAGCTGCCACTGTGGAATCGAGAGCCAGATACATACAGTAGGTTGGTCCCTCCGGAGCTTTGAAGACTTCTCACTGAACATTTTTCAAGTCCCAACACAGAATGGGACTTAGTTGTTTTATCAGAGGTGCTCGGAGTCTTGAGTGGGAGTAAGCTGAAATTCAATCTGATGCCATGGAACTGCCAGTTGGACATTTTTCGCGGTAGTCCTCCTGAAACTCTTGAGCAAAAGTTTTCAAAAGTTTCCAAATTTTTTTTGGTGCCCCAACAACAGCAGGAGTACACTTCAAAAGCCCAAAATCCCTTAGGGAAAGGCACTTTGACACTCTCAGGCTGTCAGGCAGAGGCAATAGCAAAGTACAGTTTAAGTGCTATTGCTGTGGTCAGCTGGGCACTTTAGGGGCAAAGCCTTTCTAAAACTTGCTGTGCCCCTGTAGCCACACAGGAGGTCAGCCAACTGACCCTTGAGTGCCCATATTTGCCCTGTCTAAAAAGGGGGCAGGTGCAGTCATGCTGGGCTCCTTTTGGGTCACAGGTAGCAGGTCCAGTCCTTTCCTGCTCTTCTACAGGTTCAAAAAGTGCTCTGAAGCCGGTTCTTAAGGATACCACATCTATGCGTGACACTAGCTAGCAGGCGGGGTGATGTCTGTGCACTCCCTATTCAATGAGGTAAAAGTTCCTCAAGACAACCCAGGTGTCACATGACATTTACTTGTGACAGGGCATGCCCATCTGAAGTTAATTAAGTTCCTTGGCCCACCCTAACTGCTTCTCCTGCCAAGGGAATAAAAACACTTCCCTACTACAACATTATTATCCCAACTATGGGAGCAGTTTTCACACCTCTTTCAATTCTCTTTCAGACCTAGTAGATGTTGGGAAGTGACTGGAGAAAATACATATTGGCATCTAGTGACTTCAAGCAGGGCAAAGGTAATTGTTTTAAAAATAAGATTTCCAATGTATTTAATAAAAATCCAACTCCACCATTAGATTGGATTTTTATTAAATATATAAATACTTATTTGAATGAAGTTTGTAGCTGGCACAGGTCAAAAATTATATATTAAAGTGTATAATTTATACTTTGGCCTTCCTATGGACCTTCTAAAGCCTGACTAGTGACAATGTTGTTTTGGGCCTAGTCACTGGGGGAACGCCATTTTTAATGTCACATATGTTGTCAGTGATGTCTGTACATTGTGCTCTTCCCTCAGCAGTGCAAACTGTGTCTACACTTAAATTTGTTGTGGAGGTGCAGGAGGATTTTCATCATCGTCAGATTCATAACCATTAGTACAGATGTGAAACCTTTTCTAATAGCTATATTATGTAAAACTTCACATCAGTCTATTGTTTTCGATGAAGTCCCTGGTGTATAGAGAAGTGCACCCCACTTTTGTGAAGACATCTGAATCTTACTTTGAACTCTCCAAAGGTTATCCCATTAACTCAACAAGTTTGTTTCTGGGCACTGTTATATCTTCTTTGACTTGCAGTGACAGTGTTAAGGTATGGTATTAGCACGCAGAGCCGGACAGCATGGTCACTATCTCCTGAAATCATACAGAGAATATGTGAAGTTTTAGACATACATAGAAATGCTAGAAATATCTGCATCCTATGCACCTGCTTGTTAATAAATTCTAAATATATCTTATGAATATGATAATCAAGCTGACACATTTGTCAGCATGACTGTTTGACTTATTGCTGATTCAGGGCCAGATGTACGATACGACCCTTACATTTTGCGAGTAGCAAATTGCGTCGGTTTGCGACTCGCGATTTGTGACTCGCAAAATGCAATTTACAACAGTGTCTCCGACCCCTAATGCGGTCGCAAATTGCCTGCCTCATTAATATTCATGAGGCAGGTGCTATTTGCGACCCCATTAGGAATGGCTAGCACTCCCAGGGATGGTGGCCTCCTGGGGTCAGCAGACCACCATGTCTCTGACTGCTTTTTTAATAAAGCAGTTTTAAAAAAAAAAAATGCAGCCCATTTTCCTTAAAGGAAAACGGGCTGCATTTAAAAAAGAAAAATGAAACTTTTCAGTTTCATTGTTTAAGGGCAGGCAGTGGTCCCTGAGACCACTGCCTGCTCTTAAAAATATTTTTGCACCCATTCACAAAGGGAAAGGGGTCCCTTTGGGACCCCTTCCTGTTTGCGAGTGGCTTACCACCTACTTGAATTAGGTGGTAAACTGCGAGTGTTTTGCGACCGCAAATGCAGTCGCAAAACTATGGTACATACCATTTGGACTCAGTCTTAGAAAGGGACGCCCTTGGCACGCCCCTTCCTATTAGCAAGTCGCAAACTCTATTTTGCTAGTCGGTAATTGGTTACCGACTCGCAAAATAGGGTTTGTACATGGGCCAGACCAATTTTGCTGTTGCAAACGGGCTGATTTCCCGTTTACGACCACAAAAAACGGTCGTACATCTGGCCTCCAGTGTCTCCTAGACCCAGCAGTGTTTTCAAAATATATCGCAAGCTCGATAATCAGATCCTATAAAAACCCACGTATTGAATTATAGGTTATAGAGGTACTTCACTCCAGCATTAACCATAGATGGAGTTGACAGCGAAACAAAGTAACCTTCATGCCAGTCACTGTTTATGTTTCAGCCCCACACTAGCTGCAATAGGAAAGAATCAACTTGTTATTCTATAATGAAAACACAGTTAGGTTTGGCCAACTATCTATGAAACTTGAGAATAGGTTTGCTATTTATTGCATTAGCTACAGTTAGCATAGCACTTAGAATAGCACAATGGTGGCTCATGGTTGAGCTGCCGTGTAAACTCCTTAACCCAATAGGTTGAATTATGCATAGTTTAAGCTTGTCACTTTCTTGTTAACCCTACTGAAGGAAGATGTTGCAATATCAATGATGCTGCAAGTACAAACTCTCCTGAGTGTTATTTCATTTATAACACCTCAGATTAGCTGCCATAAGCTACATGAGTGCAGAGACCATTGTGGATGTTTACCTATGATTAGCATGGCTGTTGCTCGATGATTGCTGGGCAATCTTCATCCTGGGATTGCCTTGGCTTTCTAGTTGCTCGTTTCCACCTCCAGAGAAGAAGGCATTCCCTGGGAGACTTCACAACAGCACATACCTAAATGGCAAAAAAGCATGGATGGGCGTTCCTCACTCTGGGTTGCATCCACAGCCCTCAGGATGCTCTCGCCGAGTGGAGAGGCTGAAGGAAAGGAGGTGGAGGACTTGGTATTTTATGGTGAGGTGCAGAGCCATTAGGAATGGTGACACCACAACAGCTTAGACAGCCATTTCAATCATCATTGAAGCCTAACTTCCTGATCCTAGGGATACATATTCAACATCCACATACCAAATTATGGCTACAGCTGATTGTGGCAGAGACAATCCTGGCTCCACAGTGGAGGTTCCTGAGGACACCGTCAGTGAGATTCAGGATATCTTCAGCCAGTGCTTAATTTGTAAAATATTAAGTGCCAGAGCTCTGACCAGGAGGCCACTGCAGCTTGCACCACCTATCGCCCTTGTCATCGCTGCCAAAACAAGTACTAACCATCTCTCTCGCATGTAAATGTGACAGTTCAGATTATTCCAGGTCCCCAAAGCTAAAGGAATGGCTGGGGAGGCAGGTATTAGCACTATTTTAATGTATATTGTATTCCTAAACAACCATTGTTCGGCTCATCGCTAAATTAGAAGAGATGCGCCACAATGTGGTAGACTGTTCTAAGTATGGTGTTGACAATTAGGTGCCGGTACCAAGCACCGAAAACCAATTAAGTGCCGGTGCTGAGACCGAAAAGTACCGGCTCAAATTAAGCACTGTCTTCAGCACTGTAGAGTTGCAGCACCCTCAGGATTCCAGGCAGGCTTCAGCTGTGGATTTTCAAGCAAGTAACCAACCAGGTGCCTGCTCACAAAGTTGGCTAGATGCTGAGGGGAATTTTGCCCTGGGGGTCCTTGAAGCCCTTGAAGGCTACCACTTTGGGTGAAATTGGGCTTGTTGTCTCATCTGATGGGGGTGCGAGCTGTTTTGATGTTTCAGCACCTTCCTCAGTTACCACATTTACCTCTCCGGTGCTCTCAGCTTCACCTTCCTCCTGGCTTAATCCACAGGGCCATGACAGTACTTAGGCCATCTCCGAGAGTTCTTCAACCTTTTATGTGCACCAGTTCATTGCTGACCCACAATCTCAAATGCTCTTGAAACCTCTGCTGGTTTCGACCCTGGTTTTCTCTGTGCTGTTCCTCCTGGTGTCCCTCATAGTGACACAGGTATTCCCTCCACCCGATCCAGTAGGGAAAATGTGGGGAGGTCCAAGATAGTAAACAGTGGCATGCCAACTGGATTCAGGAAAGAGTCTATGCAAGCAAGCCTCACAGAGAATATTCAGCTTGAAGAAATTCACTCCACCAAATATATTTACCTCTTTCAATACTGGCACAGCACTGAGAGATACCTCTGTCTTAATGTCAGTTCTTATCTCTGCCTCTACTTCTCCCTGTGCAAATTCAAACAACCTAAGGGCACACTTGTATAGAGTAGTACATTCTAAAACAGGATCAAAGAATCCATGCACAAAGAAGAGACGTGGGGGACCTGATACCTGCTGTCTGAGAAGTGGCAGACAAGTGAAGCAGGGGAATTATCCTAATTCAAAGGCCACCACTAAAGATCTAGGGACCTTCTGCTATCAGTATGTGGTAGTCTGGATAGTGGGTTGAACAGTGCATTGAATGCTCAGACAGAGAGCCTGACTCAGCAATTTCCACCATTTACAATCACTTCCGTTCTCACAGATTAAGCTATCAAAAGTGTATGGCCTCCCCTTATTTCCGCTCAGGATTCAGGGGAGCCTTCTTTGAAGGATAGTTTTCAGCTAATCCAAACCCTTAAAAAGGAATCACAATATGTAAAGATCAGGACTGATAATGCCAAGACACAGCAGACCATGACGCTAATCACTCAGGATGTTGTTCAATAGTGGGCTGCATTAAGGATCTTGAACAGAGAACAGCCATGAATGAAGAAGCAGTGACTTGCATCCAAGAGTCTCTGGAGGTTCAAGATTCTGGCATACTGGCAAAGGGAGAAAACTTGAAGATTCTTAAAATAGATAGTGTCCTAACACCCTGCGGATACAGGGGGGTCAAAGAGGTCTCTCAAGGAAATTATATTTTTCAATTTGTTGTCACTCTGCTCCAGAGAGCCTTCCCTGATCTCTCAGACTGGGACTGGGATTTTCAAATACAGCGAGCTCATTGATTTCCACCCCGACACAGCAATTCATCACAACCTGGGCCTAAGTATCTATGACCCATCTTTGTACATATAGGCAATTTAAGTTTTCTATGAGGTCTGACTACTGCCTTTCCACAGTAGAGCAAAGATGGTGGCTTAGGAAATCTATTACCCCAATACAAGAATTGGGAGCTCAACTAATTCTGCAGGAACCCACTCGGATGAAAGCGATCAGATATGGGCAAACTTACTTGTGCAAGGAGTGGTCATTTGTCAAAGACCTGCTTCCATATGGTTTTGACAGACTTAGGGCCTGATTTAGACCTTGGAAGACAGGTTACTCCATCACAACGGTGAGGATTTTCCCGTCTGCTGAAATATAAATTCCATTATATCCAATGGGATTTATATTTCGGCGGACTGGATATCCGTCACCATTGTGACGAAGTAACCTGACCGCCAAGACAGACAGTAAAATTAGGATAGACAATGAGAAAAAAGAGAGAGAGATGAAAAAAAGGCCTCCTCCAGATACAACCACGGACCACCACAGTCCATCCATAGAAATCTGAACCTCTTCTCAAAGTAAAAAGTCTAAATCAGATGCTAAGACTAATATAGGGACACATTCCCTGTCTTCTGACAATCACAGAAGCCCGGCTTTAATTTCTTTAAATGCTACATCCCTTAACTCTCACAAAGTCTCTTAGTCTTTCTATGGTGGATTAGGGAGTTTTTACTTTGAGAAGAGGTTCAGATTTCTATGGATGGACTGTGGTGGCCCGTGGTTGTATCTGGAGGAGGCCTTTTTTCATCTCTCTCTCTCTCTCTTTTTTCTCATTGTCTATCCTAATTTTACTGTCTGTAGGAGGGGCTAAAGCCGGTGCCAAAGCTGGGCATACTGTCTCTCAATAGGGGTGCGATTAGTCTCCCTAATCACCCTGCATTTATCATATTGTGGTGCTATCGATCAGAGTGTGGGTACACATTTCCTTCTGTGCATTGTCTGTTTTTCGACACTGGGGCTCTATTATTTAATTCTTTTTTTCCATCCGGTCTTACCCCTATCTTGTGAGGGGCAGCCGACTTCTGTTCTTTCTCAACAGCAATAGGTAGGGTGTTTTCCTCTGCGAGGCCTCTTCCGAGAGGAACAGATTGGGGTAGGGCAGTATGGGAGATGGGGGAGATTGAGGTTAAAAGTGAGTGGAAAATTTAAGAGAGGGTTATCACAACTTAGATGGGTCTCTGTATGAACTTTGAAAGAGGGATATAAAATGTAACTACACTATTCATGGTAAAATTATCGATTTGTTCAAGGGGAGCAGCATGATTATTTTTACCTGATACCTAATGGCAAATAAAATTATGTGCTGGAACATCAGAGAACTTAATAGCTCTGTTAAAAGGCAACCAGTCACGGAAATGATGAAACTATATAAACCTCTAATTCTGTGCCTTACCGAGATGCACATTGCTTATAAGCATGTTTCACTTTTTAGACAACTCGAATATAAACTTGTGGTAGTTATGCCATAACAAGTCTCTATTAGAGAGGTGGCCATTCTTGTCACTAAATCAATGTCTCTTAAAGTTAGCAGGACTTTAGAGGATAAACATAGAAGATGGGTAATCACGCAGGGCAAGATTGATCAAATTAACTATAATATTTGTATAATTGGGCCAAATCACGATGATTTTCAGGTTTTTGAAGCAATTTCAATAGAATATAGAATATTTGGCATGGCCAGGGCTGTTAGTAGTTGTCAGCGATCTTCATTGTGTTTTGGATTATGAAAAGTATATGATTAATCACCGTGCTACTCCTCTTATGCTCAAGGTATACAAGTCTATTAATGCCTATTGTCTATTAATTAGTCATGGATTGCTTGATGTTTGGCGGGCTCTTAAACCAAAGGAACCTGGTTTTACTTACTATTTGCATGTCCATAACCATTACTCGAGAATTGATTTAACTTTAGTTTTGCATGGCTTGCTCTACATCTGACATTGAATTATGCCTTAAAGTGGTATCGGATTATAATCCTTTTATTCTGTCAATCAAGCAGTGCCTTTCCTGCTCAAAGATCCCTCCGTGGACTTTTGAGCAGCGACTCCTCATAGATGAAAACTATAAAAATAGGATGCTTAGATTGTTGAAGGAGTTTCTGGGGGTTAATCTGGGATCAGCTTCTATTTCTGTTGTGTGTGACACCCTAAAAGCTTATATTAGTGGTCGCATGCTTCAATATGCAGTTGATCACAATAACAAACTTCATAACCAGAAAACTCAACTTCACTCTGATCTATCTAAATTATAGTATGCACTCGCAAGTGCAATTTTATCAAAAGATTGATATGAAAAGGATTGCTTTTTGAGAACAAATCAGTGTACAGCAGAATCTGTTGGGCATTGAGGGAGAAAGCATCAGCTTCATATGGTAGAGAAGAAGTGTGATTATCAGTATGGAGAGTATTTTGGAAATATCTTGGCATATAAAATCAAAGAGAAACAGAACAGATCTAGCATGGAGTATATTAAAGATGAAAAAGGTTAAGTTCTCTCTCAGCCTAAAGAGTTCTTGCAGCAGTTTAGCATATTATGTCAGTCTCTTTATAGTACCAAAAATCATGCAGATCCAGATGCCATTGGTCATTATCCGGAAATCACAGAGATCCCGGTGTTGAGCAAATACTAAGTCGACATGCTGGAGGCAAATATAACTATTGAGAAAGTCAATGCGGCCATCTTATCATTCCCTTCTGTTAAAGCCACAGGTCAGGATGGAATTCCTATTGAATTTTATATATTTAATATAGGCGTACTTGCCCCTGTTTTAATCCAGATTATTAAGAGCATTGTCAAAAGCAGGCTGTTTCTGCTTCTTGGGACTCTGTGAATATTGCAATCTTTTTTTTAAAAAAAGGTAAGCCTTTTGAGAAAGAGTGTCATACCGACCGGTTTCCGTTAATAATACAGATGATAAAATGTGTGCTAAAATTCTAGTGTCCGGGCTCATTGATATAGTTGCTGACCCATGCCAACAGCTTTATCCCAGGCCGAGACACCACTATTCACAGCAACACTGCCATAGCCCTTTTCAATGCAGCAAATTATTTCCAGATGTCAGACAGTATGATCTTTCTCGATGCTTAGAAGGTCATTGACGGAGTTTCATAGACCTATCTCTGGGCTACTATGGTTAAGATGTTCATTATAAAGGTTGAGCGATTTCTTTCTTGGCTTTTTAACTTTACTTTTGTATTCACCTGTCAATATGAATGGTACTAGAATTCATCTAACCATATGTGCGGACGATATTATTATATATTCTCAGATATACCGCATATCGTACAAGAGGCCATAGATTTTGGAAACTTTTCTTGCTATAAAGTAAACATAAACAAAACTCAGATTATATTAACCCGTTCGATGCGTCGGACGGCCCCCGGCCATCCGACATCACGGTGGGCGTGTGCGGAGGACGGCCAGGGGCCGTCCCAGACACGCCCACTCATTATTTCACCCGCACCGCGTTGGAATTCGCGCCGCGGTCAAAAGGTTAAATCATTCAACTCCAATACCCAACTAAAGGAGTACTACCCATGCTATATATTTTGGGTTTGCCATATATCGAGCAATATATGTATGAAATTTACAAGCTCTATTATGGGACCCCTCTCTCTTAATGTATCTTGCAGATGCGACTTTGGCGCAGATTACCATTTTTGCTAATCAGATGCAATATCATCTCAAGCATTTGCAATGCAATCGGTCTTGCATTTGCGAAAGTTAGAGCTATTGGTGTTGTTAATATTATTGTATTTTTACCTATGTTTATTGTTTGTAGTCAAGTTGATGTATGTTGCTTGTAGTGGAATTATGTGGTTTGATTTGGTTTTGTTAGTTGTGGAATTGTGCAGGGTGGAATTGTGTAGTGTATTTGTATTTTTGAATTATGCGGAATGGTGAATACATGAGGGCGGGTGTTGGTATGTGGCATGGAGTAGATTTATGTGGAGTGTAATTATGTGGTCTGGAGTGGAGTGTAAATATGTTGTGTGGTATGTAATTTTGTGGTATTGAATTGTGTGGTGTGGCATTGTGTGGCATGGTGTGGAATTGTGTGGAGTGTATATATGGGGCATGATGTTGAGTTGAATTTTGATAAGTAATTTTGTGTTTTGGAGTTGAGTGGATATATGTCGAGTGGATATCTGTGGAGTGGATATACGTGGTGTGAAGTGTAATTATGTAGGCTGGAGTGTAATTATGTGAAGTGGGATTATTTGGAGTTGAATTGTGTTGCGTGGAGTGACATGGGATTATGTGGCATGGAGTGGTATGTGAAGTGAAATTATGTGGCATGGAGCGAAGTAGAATTGAGGAGTTGAATTTGATGGATTGGCATTATGTGGTATGTAGTGGAATAATGTGCAGTTGATTTGTGTGGTGTGGAATTATTAGATGGTAAAATGTGTTGTGTAGTGTAACTATGCGGTTTGCATGTGTGTGGACAGGTTTTCACTAATGTTTAGTAGGCCAAAATAGCCTGCAAGGCATGTGCCAGGGTTGTATACAATGTGATAGACATACATCATAAAAGCAGCCTTTTTCAAACAGCATACAGTGTCTTTCTTGGTTTGCACAAAACTTATTGTGAGTCCTGTATTTTCAAAAGCTATGTAGAAGCGAGAAGGGAGTTTCACAACAGCAAATAACCCTATATGTGCAAAACCAACCCTCTATGTAGGAGCGAGAAGGGAGTTCCACAGAAGCAAATAACCCTATACGTGCAAACACAACCAGGGTGCTACACCGCACACGCAAAAGATACTATATTAGGTGATGGGGGTGGTAAGCATCTTTGCTTCTACATGAAGACCTTGCAACTATTTTCAAAATACAAAATTACAGGAACCTCTCTCCAAAGTTTGAGGGAGATTTGTAGCAACACTTATTATATATCTCAAGTTGCGTTTTAAATTGTAAAACAAAAACAAAAAAACACAACTATTATTTTAACCCAAGTTAACTCCAGTCTGATACTGGCTCAACCTCACTTCCCAGGTGTGGAGGGAGCCCATTGTAAAGATATACAAAGATGAGTGTGAATGAAGAATAATATAGCCTTTGGAGTCATTGGGGGGGGTCTTTGATCCTTGCCAAATGGAAATGAAAGAGGCCCACAGAAAGGAAATGCAGACAACTGAATTGAGGCGGATGGACGGTACACAGGGATGGAACTGAGGCAGAAAACAAAGAGATGCAGGAACCGTGCCCGAAAAGAAAGAGACCACAGAGGCGGAAGCGAGGGGGAGGGCAAGCAGAAGTGGAGCCAGTGCATGACAAGGTGCTGCAAACAGATGAATGATGGAAGACAAAAGGGAAGGGGCGCCTACAACAAATATGAGTGCATTTTGCGACACATGGGGACACCTCAGGTGCAAAACGAAAAATACACTGCCCAGGACCCTGCCGACCCCCCCACAAATCAAAGCATTGCAAATTAAAAAATGCAAAACTACTTCAGACACAAGAAGGGGCATCCACTGCTGAGGATGGAGCAGAGATGTCCACAGAAAATGCCACCCAGAGATCATCCCACCCCGCAAGTTGGTCAACATCTTGTAACACGAAAGCCAATAAAATAGATCCACACCCCGTGGCAACCCCAAGCGTCAGCCACCACCTCCAGGGTTCACAGCACGGAGCCCCCCACCACGGTGCCACATCTGCTAAGTTCTGAGCTCCACCACATGCGACATCTCCATGCCCTTGGTGTGCACATGTGACACTCCATTGCATGAAACTTCCTGAGAGACACCCCAACGTGAGCAGACGAAAGCAGCCATGTCCAGCAATGAGACAAACAAAAGCCCCCTTTGTGAACCGCAGAAGACACCCAGCCCTGCCCCTCCCCATTCAAGAAATGGGCTTCCCAGCTCCAACACACAAGTGGCGACGACACATAATGCAGAATGCTCTTGTCCCTTCAGCACAAAAAAAAAAAGATTTGTCTTGCATAGCTGACTTCCACCACAGCTCCTTCACAGGGCAAATTCAATTGTCCTTTTCGCAGACACATGCAAGCAACAAAAAAATGAAGCACCTAGTCGCGTCCGAAATGTAGCAATGCCAGCACCGCCATTTGTGAAACATTTGCATAGGCAACAAACACACCAATACAGTTTTGCAGGCCTCGGGTACGCAAAACGTCCCATGCAGCTTCTGATAATGTATACAAAAAAAAACACCCACCCCCGCATCCCATACCACCCATGGACAACCGACATGGAGGCACGCCTAACCTCGATGAAGTGCAGCCCACTGCACTCATCAAAGTGCACTGTGAGGAACAATCGAAGACTATCCCATTCCATACTGCCCACTTACAATCCACCACACTGAACAACACATCCTCCGTGGTGAACTGTCCCGCATGCATGCCACCGGCAAACAAAGCAAGACATGCAGGACAACCCAGCACCAGCCAAGTGAGCAGCATGTTCAGGTCGCCCATTTCACCACGAAGCAGTCACGCCCCTCCCCTGCAGCGCCCGCGAGGTAAGGAGACAATAAAAAGTGCACCTGCCAAAACAAAAACCACGCGGTGTCTAAAAGCATACAAACACATTCTGTACAATTAAAAGAGCAACACACGCCTCTTCCCTTTTCCTTACCAAAAGTAATTTTAAAATGGCTGGCAAACACAAGAGCTGTAACCAATCAATAAGTGCTCGCACACTTGAAGAGCAGCTGCCAAAAAAAATGTGCTAGGAAGGGAAACACACAATCGCGCGTGAACACAAGCCCAAAGCGGACCCAAACAACAAAATAGTGCACAGGATGGAGCATAAATTAAAAAATATTTGCAATGAAATAGGTCTTGCATTATTTAAATGCAAGACCTATTGCATTGCAAACAATCGGCCGCCATTGTCCCGGCTGCTTAGATAGTAAAAGCGCAATGTAAGCAAAGCACGTCGTTGTACCTGAAGTAGGAGAAACTCAATAAAGAAAATAGGGGCATATCAACAAGAGTCAGCGTTAATTACCGCTGACCGCGCTTAGCGCGGTTTTTGTTAACGCCGGCTATCGCTGGAATTTATTGCCATGCTTGCGCTGTATTAACAACGCATAGCGCAAATGCGATATAAATTCCAGCGATAGCGGGGAAATCGCTGTTTTGCAGGGAACATCGCTGGTTTTTCAGCGATGTTCCCTGCAAAACGGCGATATGCTTGATGATACGACCCTGTGGTCGTGACACAATAATCCACCTCCCATGTTACACATACATTAGTCAGGATTTTAGCAGACGTTGGTTTTGGCGAAAACCGCGGTTTTCGCCAAAACTAACGTCTGCTAAAATGCGTGGGCCGCCTTGTAAATATCGCGATGTGCACTTAGCGATATTTTACAAGTCCCCTGTGTGAGGTACGCCCAGTGACGCCCACTTTGCATCTCATTAGAGATGCAGAGCGAGGCGTCGGGAAATGGCTGCTAACATGCGCTAATGCATGTTAGCATCCCCTTGTAGATAGGGCGATAATATTATCTCCGCTTTTTGGCTTTTAAAGCCAAAAAGTGGAGATAAGGCCCTTGTTAATATGCCCCGTAGTGCTTACAAGACTAAATAAGACGTACCGTGTAATAACCTAAGTAACGGGGCCAATAGCCATGGGAGGTTACAAATGAAGACAAGGCGGCAATAAGGAGGGACTAACAAGCCTATTAAGGAATCAGAAGCCAGCATTTAGGAAGGACAAAGACACAAGCCAATGAAAAATACGGGCAGAGAGTGGGCGGGGCTTCTCTTCCATACTCCACTACAGCAGATCGCCAGAGCAGCGCATGCGCGCTGGCTCAGGCTCGACCTAAAATAAGTGTGCTCCCGAAGTTTATGTATTTGTTCTGTGCTATTCTGCTCTTGGTTCCCAATTCCTCTTTTTGACACTTTTTTTTGGGGCCATTAACATTTTTCTCTGGGGCTGTCAGCATGCGAGGTGAGCAATTGAACTCTTAAAACTGGATGGGCATTACCAGACTTTAGGCAGCACTTTTCGGCAGGTTTGGGGAACGTTTTCGGTGTCTTGTGACAGAGAATTCTGATAAGAGAATGCTATATGTGTATGAAATTGCCTTGGGCAGACAAAACTCTGCCTTCTTCTCATGGACTGATTCCAATTATTTTAAGGCTGTGAGATTTAAGGTGATTCGTGATGAATTGTGTATGTGGCGCGAATTGTGTAGAAAATATAAAATCATGGGTATTCATGCTCATACATATGTACACAATAAGTCCATTTCTCCCTCCATCTTTCACAATGGTACATATAATATGTGACATAGCAGGAGGCTTAAAACTATCAGTAATTCTTTTTTTTTTGCCGTGATCCGTACCTTCTCAGACCTACAAGGGAAATGTGCACTCCTGTCCAAGACCTTTATTAATACTTACAAATACAGGATTATTTAATTCGTAATCTGTCCCTTATTTTTGAGCATAATGATCTATTGGACATTTTATTTGTGGGGAGGGTTAGGATTCATATTAGACAGCCTTTGTTTTTTTTTTTTTATGCTGAGGCTAAACGATATGATTAACCTGGTCTATAAACGGACTAGGAAGCAAGGCATGATGGTTGATACTCAAATGAATGCGCAGGCACTAACTAACACTTCTGTATTTTTAATTTTGGCCAGGTTGAAGTTGTAGCAGAGTAAAACTATCAGCATCCTCAATTATACCCCAGAGCAGTTTACCAAATGGCCAAAGAAAATAGAGGAATTATACAGTGTCCACGTTGCAGCCATCAAGCTGCAGGCATAGAAATATCATCAGGGTGTTAGGATTCTAGAACTCAATAACGATGTTAGAGTTTTTCTTGTTGTTTTCATTGGCAATAGCATACTTCATTGCCTTGCTTTTCATATTCTGTGTGGTTACCATTATTATTTTATGCACTAGGTTAGGAATGTAAAATAAACATTTTAAAATACAAGTCCTGTTTTTTAGTGCTACATTTGTGTGTGTTATTCATGAATGAAAGAGGATTTGGGGTTCCATTATGTCCCTGAACTCACCCTTTGGGACTGATCATTACTCGTAACACTTCCAATGTAGTATGGGAAACAGCAATTACAAAGCGGGCTTAACCATGCATTGCCATCATCAATTACCACAAAAATGCCTTTACCAAGCACGTCTTTACCACACATTTTTTTCCCACTAATATACGTTTACCATGCATGCCATTACAATGAAAATATAAGTATTACACAGTGTTAACTATAACAATTGCAGATGGATTATGGTTACTGAAGTCAGTGCCCCACCCATCACCCATAGCCACGGTCTCAGCATAGTCCTGCGCCAATGACACCCAGCTTATACTCTCCCTCACCGAAGACACTGAAGACACTGACCCTACCAGATCGAGGTTCCAGAATGCCATGACCGATGTCGCCCGCTGGATGAGAGCAAACTGCCTCCAACTTAATACCAACAAAACAGAAGTTCTCCGCTTAGGAAGACCCCTCTCACTGTGGCATGACTCCTGGTGACCCTCTGCCCTCTAACCCACCCCCACCACCCACACACGCGTCCTCGGAATCATCATTGACAGCGAACTCTCCATGAGATGCCAGGTCAACTCAACTGCCTCCACCTGTTTCAACACCCATGAGAAAGCTCCGGAAAGTCTTCAGATGGATCCCTACCAACATCAGGAGACCCGTCACCCATGCCCTCATCACCAGTTGACTCGACTACAGGAACGCCTTCTATGCCGGGACCTCCTCAGTCACCTCCAAACCAAGCGGAATGCAGCTTCAAGCATCATCCTGGACCTGCCCAAATGGACCCACATCACCCCCCACCTTCGTAGCCTGCACTGGCTCACCATCAAGAAGAGATGCCACTTCAAGTTGTTCACGGACGCCTACAGAGCTCTCCACAACACCGGACCTCAATACCGGAACATCCGCCTGACCTTCCACCGGCCCACCAGACACCTGCGGTCTACCGCCCTAGCCCTGGCCACCGTCCCACGCATCCATCGCACCCGAACCAGAGGTCGCTCCTTCTCCAACATCGCAACCAAAGCCTTGATTGACCTCCCCATCCACCTCCGAACATCCCTCGCCGAGTTCAGAAGTGGACTCAAGACCTGGCTGTTCCAATAGACTCACATCACGCTAGTGTCTGGCTGCTCCTCGGGGTGATTAGCGTGCTATACAAAACTCTGAATGATTTATTGATTGATATAATGTGTGGGACTCAGTCTGTGACTGTGGTAACCTGGATAATGCCAATAGGCCCTCTTGATTAAAAGTGACACTCTCCTAAATGGTTATGTAGTACTTTATATGAGTGGGGTACTGTGATTTTTGGATTCATAACCCTTGTAATATCATGATAGGTATTTTCACCAGCCTGATGTACATTTGTAAATTACTGCATAGTATTAAGTAGGGTGTGTGTGTGTGTAATAAATGTCCTTTTCATTTTCTAAAGAAAAAGAACAGACTGGACAATCATTTATTGAGTGTTAATATTGTGTGCCTGTGAATGGTAATTACTAGCCCACAGCACCTCCCCTGAGTAGGCATTGGACTGCTCTCCTTCCCTAACCTGAGAGAGTCAAGTGCTAAAATGGGGTGCTTGGTTCCCGGTGTGGACCTATTGCTTGCACTGCCCTCACAATCTGTACAACTAATAGCCCGGTTTCCTACAGTCCCCAGGTCACGACATCATTTTGGTGCCGACTCGACTGACATGGGGGTGCGGTGCTTGAAAGATCTGGTGACGGGTGTCTGTTTGGTAAATGTGGGTGACGGTGACAGGGCTGTCAAGGTTTGGAATATGTGTCGAGATGATTAGCTTTTTTCTGCTTTATTAAACATATCTAAAAGCTTCAAGGCTCACCAGCAATCTGAAAACTTTAGTATTCCAAGTATCCCAGGCCACAGAAAACACGTCAGAAGCTTGTTTTGTGCTTGGTGATAGAGAGGAGCAGTATTCCAAAGATGGAGAGCTTAAACATCAAAGGTCCAGCCTCTTGTATAGAATTGAAACAAAGGAGCACTCTTACTTGCTTCATAAAAATATGTGGGGACATAAGATTGCATTTCTGCAAGAGAGTTCTTTTGTAAGGATGTGCGAAATTCATGTATTGTGCTTTTGCACAATTCCACAAAAATGTAACCAAACTAAGAAAAATGCAGAACCTGCAATTATCACTATATTTTTATGCAAAATGTGTCCTTGAGTCCATTTTGAATGTGAGAGAGGCATTTTGCACTAACAAAAATAGTCCAAAAACCCAACTGCAGAGAACAACAGCCACTCACGTTCTGGTCTCTTGTGTTGTTCCGATTCTAATGCCTCAAATTGTGCCTCAAACACAATGTAATTGCTACACATGGTGTAATGGTGACATTTCTGGAAGTTTGCATGGCAAATTTAATGTGAGATTCACTAAATTATATGAGATTACTCGACCGTAACAGAAATTTCACCCCACCTAGTCCCTGGGAGACACATGCTCGCATATTTTACACTTTGGATTGGGACCTCAGAAGAACCATTAAGTCCACCAACATGTTCCTCAAACGCATCTTATGCAAAGGTTTGTACGAGAACATAATTTTAAAGAAAATATCCCTTTAGAGTTCTTTCTTTGTGGCACTGGGCAAAGTTATTCCAATACTTTTGTTGTTTTGTGCACAAAATAGATGTTCTCAGGGATTACTGAGATAGGCTTTTCCACTTTTGATAATATCGATATGAATTTTTTTAAATTACACTGGAGAAGTACATTTAGGGCCAGATTTATGAGATTGTTTCGCAGTGCACCACTGCACAGCACAGCGCACCAAGTCACCTTGCTGCGCTGCACTGCGTGACATGGAAAGGGCAGAAATGTGGTGTATTTATTATAATACAGTGCACTCCTGTCTTTTCCACTGCACTGGCTCCATTTTGGCTGCCTAGCGCCAATGCAGGCACAGTTGCATCATAGTACAAGGGTGCCTGCATTGTAAGGTGGATTCCCCAGAAGCATTTTCCTCTTTCGTTTGAGTTGCGTTACTCTTGCAGCATGTTGCGTGGTGCAAGAGCGATGGAACGGGGGTCGTAAATATGCGCCTTAGTTTTCTAAATGAACAACCATACTGTACAGTGTGGTAAACAGATCATTGGTTTTCCTTAAAGGACATTTTTTCTAATGCGTTCACGGTGCCTTGTGTGAGTTTTTGTGCAAGAGAGCAGGGCACAGAATCCCCACACTAAAGGCACTTTGGAGTATGAAATCTATACAAAGCAGGGGTGATAATGTGCTGGGGATTCAAGATGTGGCTGAGCTTGGAGCGACTGAAGAGCGGATGCTTTAACTGCCAGTCTCCCATCCATGAACAGCACAAGGTAGTGAGTGGCTCAGTGCCTTTGTAGGTCTTAGTAGGTACTGTAAGGTAGATGCAACCCGTACCTTGCACTTGTTATTTATTTAGTCTAAAAAATGGAGAATACAACTTAAAAAATGTTAGCATGTATCAAGAATAAGAAAAACAAGAGATTTGTCCTGATACAGAGATTTGCTAGAGCAGTACCTGCCTGATGGTGTGCCATATTTAGGCCCTCCTCCTTCTCACTGGCAGTAGAAAGTCTGCCACATTTTGATGCTAATAAGTCAGTGGATGTGTCTTCCTCAAAGAGCTGCATCCACTATTGGAGGATCCACCTTGGGCATGGGAGGAAAATCTTTGAAGAAATTCATAGAAACACCCATGTAGGATGTCTGAATTTCCCCCACCTACACATTACCCTGGAAATATTCAGCCTCAGCCCAATTTCAACAGGATGTTTTTGAATGCTTTATTGTTTTTTGCAGTAAGCTTGCTTTTGTAATGTGTTTTACACTATATCGCAGAAAGCAAAATAACTCAGTAATTACAGTAATTACAGTGCACGTGCTTCATAGTAGATCAATGTCCAGAGGAACACCCTATTTAGTGAGAGCAACAAATGAGCACCAATGACCACCATTGTATTTCTTTCATTTCTTTTTGCTCTGTTTTTATGCCTGGGCCATTTAACAATTTCTGTCAGTGTAGTGCTTGTTATAGTGTTATATTGTTTTATTATTTTTTCACCTTTGTAGGTTTCGTGTTAGCCAAGACCTTTTGTTTTTTCAAAAGAATCCTTAAACAATACATTTTTTTTTTTTAATTAGAAAAGGAAAACAAACAAACGAGAGCAAGCAGACATAATACATGGCATCACAGAATAAATAACAAGAGGCGCAAGTAACAGTTATCCAATTGATAATAGCACTAAATTCCATGGAGATACATTGATAGATCTGAATTAATAGCAACTATACAAATACTCACTAAAAATATAATATAGAGAATATATAACATATTTCTCAGTAACCTGTATTAAACTATGAGTCGATGCTCGAGCTTACTCCCAGTGATTCCCCACAATACATATGTCCGTTCCTGATTGTTACTGTATAATCGACAACTACGCTCTAGAATAGCTACATCAAACTGGCGTACAATCTATTTAAAGTGCATATAAGACTAGCAGCAACATTTTTTAATTGAATACTACGATCAGCTAACAGGTATGAAATGACTACCACAGCCTCGGATATACATCAGAACCTATAGAAAGTGCAGTGTGCGGGTATCCTAGCAAACAAAGAAGAACATTAACTATCCAAAGTGCATTGTGCTGGTAGCAGCGGTTATTTTTAAATAAAGTGCTAAGTTTAACTAATATCTAAACGATACCTTTATCACATTCAATATCGAGAACTATTGAAAGTGCAAATATGGCTAACAGCAGCTATTAATTAAATAAAATGCAGAAATTGGCTCCTATAAAACACCCAACTCTTATAATCTCCTTTCCTCCGCAACACAATAGGTAGAGAAATTCTGCCAGATAGCTCTGAATCTTACAGTCGCTCCTACACGTTTTGCATAGGCCTCCTCAAATCTGAAAGTCCTGCGCATTTTATTAAGCCAGTGATCAATCCTAGGTTGCTTATCGGTTCTCCAATTTTGCAGGACAAGTGACCTAGTGACCGCTATGAAGATTAGTATAAAATACTGCTGGTATTTTGTTAACTATTTCACCTCCCCCGAGGAACCAAATAAATCCAACATAGATGATGGATCGATTGTCAAAGACATAAATAGAGAAATCTTGGTAAAAACATCTTCCCAGAATTGATGTAAGTTGTTACATTCGTAAAATATGTGCACCCATCCTCCATCACCCTGTTTGTTACATCTAAAGCATTAGTTCGGGTTCGTTTGATACATTTTATGCAATCTCTGGGGAGTGTAATATGCTAACCATCTAGATAAGAAATTCATTCTCTTAAAATTAGCGCCTCTGAGTGCTTTATTCGCTAGCTCACTAAGCTGTTGCCATTCTTTCACATTAAACTTGCAACCCGTCTCCACGTGAATTTTCTGGAGCTCTTTTGTCAAAATCTCTTCGGTATGGGCCTTTTGATGTAATAGCCGATACCAGCATCCTACCCCCACCATTTTATTTGCCATCTGCCTGGTGATTTGACGTGCCGCCTCACCCATCATTGAATAATGATTTTTGAGAAAATTAACTAGCTGAAAAAAACTCAAAAGGAGGGCGGTAGTCAATGTGCCAGATTGCAATCGCACCGTTTCCCAAGTAATTAATGTCTCATGGTTATAAAAATCCCCAAGCTGACCGAAACCTAGTTCTTGCCATGCTTGGTAAAGCCCTCTAGGCAATATAAGACCTCCTACTGCACAGTCTTGAATAGGGGTATAAGCATGAAATGCTGGAATATCTCGTGATTTAAAAAAAAGCTGGGTTCTTTCAGCTAATGCCAGTATCACCTTATATCTGGTCTTTTTAGGAAGTTTCGCCAGTCGTAGAAAAATGGGAAGTCTTATAGCACTTTCCTTCAGCATATGTACTAACAAGAAATTGTCAAAAACTGAATTTTCCTCACCTAATTGTGAAAGTAAATTAGTCAAGGAAGCCTGATAGTAAGTTAAAAAATGTGAAAGTGCTAATCCTCCCGATGCTACATCCAATTGTAAGGTAGCTAACTTAACCCGGGGATGTTTATTATTCCACACAAACTTCCGAATCGTTTGATCTAGCTCTTTAAAATAGGAGCTCGGAATTTTCAAGGGAAGGTTACTAAAAAGAAACAGGAACAAAGGGAGCACCGACATTTTAACCATAGAAATCCGTCCTATTAATGATAAGTGAAGCAGAGACCATTTATCTAATAATTTTTTCACTTTCGTGAGCATGCTATTATAATTCAAGGAGAATAATTGCCCAAAATCATTTGTAACATGTATCCCCAAGTATCTAACTGGATGCAGTGGCTTTAACTGAATGGAAGCCGGAATATCGGAAGGCACCGAGTTAAATGTAAAAATTTCAGTTTTCGCTTGATTCACCTTATATCCCCCAACCTGTGTAAATTTCTGGATTTTGTCGAGTGCATTCTGTACATTAGACCCCCCTGCCTTGAGATATAAAATAATATCATCCGCGTTTAGCTTGGTTTTTGCCATCCCCTCCATAGGGGGCAGAATCATTAAACTATTCCGAATTTTAACAGCTAGGGGTTCAATAAACAAAGAAAACAAAAGGGGGGATAACGGACAGCCTTGCCGTGTGCCACGCTTAATATTTACTTTACCGGCTTCTGATCCATTGATGATAATTTTGGCTTCCACATAACTATATAATTCTTTTAGCATCTGTAAAAACTCTATCACGAAAACCAAATTTATCCAGAATAAAAAATAAAGCACTCCAATCTACTACATCAAAAGCCTTCTCGGCATCCATCATCATAATCACTGCATTAATCTTGTTAGTGGAGAAATAATCAATGGCTTGTATTAGAAAATACGTGTTAGATGCCATCAACCGTCCTGGAATAAAACCATTTTGGTCGGTATGAACCACCTGTTGTGCACATGGGGCTATCCTTCTTGCCCAGATTTTCATAAACAATTTATAGTCCGTGTTTAACAAACTAATAGGGCGATAGGAGTTGGGGTCACAGGGATCTTTATCCTTTTTAAGGAAGACTACTAGCACTGATTCTTTAAAGCTTTTGGGGATGTCTATCCCGTCCTTTACTTGATTGAACAGTTTTGCTAGAAAAGGAAGTAGTTCTTCTTGAAATACCTTATAAACTTCCGCCGGGATCCCATCCACTCCACTAGCCTTAGCATTGGGCATACTTTTTAATACTGATAAAGTTTCTAAGATTCCTATTGGACCACTCAGTGTTTCAGAGAGCTGCTGTGATACCTGTGGTAGCTCCAGTGATTCAAAATAATCTGTCAATTCTGCCTCATCTACCGCCTATGTTTCTGCGTATATTTGATTAAAATGTGCAAGAAACACCTCAGAAATTGCCTGATTGTCATCTTCTAACAGGCCAGTAGATGGGTTTTTAACTTGACTGATTAATTGAGCCGCTTTCTGACTTTTCGTGGACCAAGCCAGAAATCTGCCAATCTGCTGGCTTTCCTCATAAAGCTTTTGTTGGTAGGCCTTACTTTCTGTAATTTCCTCTACCAAAAGAAATCCTTCAATTGCTCCTTGGCTTTAGCTAATTCTTGCTGTTGTGCTCTTATGATGGGCTCTGCTGTGTTTGTTAGAGTTGCATTTTGTCTAGCCTTCTCCACGGCAGTCTGTAGTTCCAGAATCTTTTGTTTACGTAAATTACTTATTCTCGCCTTATATGATATCGTCTGGCCTCTAAAAGTAGCTTTAAATGCCTCCCAAACCATAAACATTGGGGCAGTATTTACATTAAGCTGAAAAATTCTTTGATAAACATCCTGGTTTCTGACACCCAGGTAGTATCTTGTAATAGAGATTTGTCAAACTGCCATCTTGACCTCTTTTTGGAGTGATTCCTAACCTCAATGTAAATGAAACTAGAGAGTGATCCAAAAATGAGTTGGCCAGTATTTCTGCTGGACTGTTGGCAAACAACTTATCCACTAAAAAAATCCAATCGGGATGCCGATCTATATCTTGCAGAGTAGCAGGTGAATTGCAAGAAGCCAGGATGCCCTAGTCTCCAAGGGTCTATTAAGGAGAAATCTTTTAACAAACTGCTTATTAATTTTGCGGTTTTAGGCTTTAGCTGTCGTTTTGCCTTATTTGATGTATCTAGTGCCAGATTCTGAATAAAATGAAAATCACCACCCAAAATTAGTATACCTTCCATCCATACTACCAATTGATAAATTTGCTCGAGTGCTGTAATATCGTCCTCTATAGAGCCGTAATAATTAACCAAATTCAGCACTGTTTCCTCGAGCCTTACTTTTACCCAAAGCCATCTACCTTTTCCATCTCGCCGGACCTCCTTAACCTGCCAATCCAGTGTGTTAGATAGTAAAATCCCTACCCCTCTAACCGCTAAATTAGCGGATGAAAAATACGCCTGGGCATATTTCTTGGGAAGAGATATCTTAGGGGTGTCGGACCTGAAATGTGATTCTTGCAAGGATATAATTTCGGGAGAGAGGGAAGTTAGCCAATTTAAAAAAGCATAGCTTTTACGTGGGTTCAGTAATCCGTTAACATTACACGTAACCATTTTTATATTCTGCATCTTTGATTCCATCTTGGTTGGCCTCCCTCAGCTTTATCCACTCCCACATTTTTTTCTACTATTTTAAGCCTACATTTCCCATCTTCACCCCTCAAAACCGGTCCCTGCGATTTCCTGCTCCCCTGAGAACATATCCTGTGAACTTTGCTCTTTTCCTGTTCATTTTCTTCTTTACTTACCCCTTCCACCACCCCACCTCCCACTACCTTGCCATACTCCTCGTAAACCCCGGCAGATGGGAAATAGCCCACCATACACCCTGCCCTCTCCCATTGACTACCCCCCGAACTGGGTGCCATGTTATTGCACCCTTAGTGACCCTGCCCCCCCTTAGTCTTAATGAAAAAAAAATGAAAAATACTTTCTCCTTTCCCCTTTCCTTCCCCCCTTTCCTCCTCCCTCCTCCCCAGAAAAAAACCGATAACAGCCAGACTTAATTCTCTATTTTCCCACAGTAATTTTCTGAAGGAGCTCCTGTGCCTCTTCAAGGTTCGCAAACATATGGAATTTCCCTTGTACAAGAACACATAGCTTAGATTGCTGGGCTATGGAAGCCTGAGCCCCCTGCGCCTTGAACAGGTAGTGAAGTTTAACAAATTCTTTCCAACGACGGGCCGCTGCTGCGGACATATCGGAAAAGATGTGACAGCTAGGTACTTCTCGAGTTGAAATCTGCTTCTTTTGGATAGCCTGAGTCAATATCCGTTCTTTAATCCGAAAGTCTGCAAAGTTAACAAGGATTGTTCTGGGTAACTTTGAGTTCGGAAATGGCTGAGCTGGGACCCTAAGTGCTCTCATGATGGTAAGATCTCCGGTAAACCCAGGCAGCACATTATCTTTAATAAATGACTCAACCCACTGGCACATTTGTGACCCCTCACAACCTTCTGGGACCCCGACCAACCGCAGATTGGAACGTCGGGAATGATTTTCTAGTTCTTCGAGCTTACTTTCCAAAAAATGTTTTTGTTTTTTATCCAAGGTTGCATGATGTTGCATCACAGTCATCTGATCCTCAAGATGAGATATACTGGACTCAGCCTCCTGTAATCTTACCGGATAGCTGGCGACTGCTTCATCAATTTTTGACAAGCGGAGATGTAAGGCTGCGATCTAATTCGCTTGTGTCACTTTCATCTCACGTATCTCATCCAAGATGAGATTCAACATAGATTTAATGTCACATTGAAAGCTGGCCCCGGTGTCTGAATGCTGGATCCCCGCAGGCTCTTCCGGAGCTAGCTGACTCTGATCTTGACTTTCTACTACGGTCGTTGTATCTACCAGGGAGATCGAAGGCTGACCATCCCTCAAATCCCCCTTTAAGTGATCCAGGGGTCTTGGAGGTAAAATCGATGGAGAACAGGTAGATGTTTGAATATCCAGTGGCCCATCCGCTTGCGTTTTTCCCCAGAGGTTCTTGTTCTGTACCTGGAGGCTGCGCAGGTGGTAGGGGTGTTTTGGGCTTCAAAAATAAAGGATACTCCTTGGTTTTGGTTTGGTGCATGCCAATGGAACCTTCCTTTGTGGACTCTTGATCTGGGCACGTTTCTAAATTCGCAGGATTTCCTACTTCCTGGCTATCTTCCTGGATGATGCCCCCCCCCCGGAAGCTGAGCCAAATTGAGCCAGAAGTAGTACCTCAGCTATAAGATCTTCATTTGTCTTTTCTAGAGAAAGAGTCTCAGAGATTTCCAGGGTCTGATCATCACTAGTACCCTTCCAAGGATTCACCAGATCGTCTTCTGAGCTTAGTGGGCTTGATATTATAGCCGAGCCTTGACAAGCTTTCTGCAAGCGTTCAGCTCTTACAGTTGCTGAGGCTGTCTTCACTTGGGTCGACCAAGTCTTTGATTTAAGCCCCCCACTTTTATCAGCATGGCGATTTTTAAATGCTTCCCCATCTTGACAAAAAAACAAGCGTCCAAAAATACACTATTATTTCGACCTAATGCGAGGAGAACAAGCTGCCCTTAATATAGTGTGAGGCGGGTGCTCTGATTTACTGCTTCCAGCTTCGAACCCACTGCAGTGAGACTGAGCTGCAGGGGAGAGGGTTCAATAAATGTAGCAATTTCTGAGCCACTAGGGGCTGATTTGCCAGAGTATATAGTCTGTGCATAAAATAAGCCTTCAATTTTGCGTCATGCCGCTGTATATCTCCCCCGACAGCGCCTAAGGGGCACCTCGACACCTTGACACCTTAACTGAGTTTCAGGAAGCTCCGTAATACCCTGCCGTCTCAAGGGAGTACCTAAAAAAACACCAATATCAGTCAGGGCAGCACTGTTCCTGTTCTTTCCGCAGTTCAGTCTATTTATTATTAGAAAAGCACCGGCTGATTTTTCCTCCTAGTATTAATACTTAAAACACTGCAATATGCCTCTCTATAGCAGTTATATCCATGGGTACTTATTAGTCTCTCATTAGTCTCTCATTAATGTTGGGCAGCAGTTCCAGAAAAGTTCCAGTTAATAAGAGGGGAGAGAGGAGAAAAAAAAAAACGAAGGGGAAGAGAAAAAAAAACTGAAGACTTTACTCCACCGATGCTCAGCATACCTTTGTACCCCCACACGGCATCCTTCCAGATACAAGTCTTTTCGTGGCCGCTAAAGCTCCAGGCAGGCCGGCAGGAGACCAACAGTAATGCTCCACAGCAGGGTCTCACCCCCAGCGTGGAGCATGCACCAGTGAGCTCAGAACGGCCTCGAGAACAGCTGGCCGGGCGCCCCCGCTACTCGCGGTACTGCTGTGGCTCTTCTTCCCCAGCCAGGAGGGGGTCAGCACTCCACAGGAATCACAGCCGCGGTCCGCTACACATCACTGCGGGAACCGCAATCATCAATCCTCCGTCAAACGTCCAGCGGCCGCCTTCGTACCGAACAGCAATTAGGTACATGCCTCAGCCGGCTCCATTACAGAGGGGAGGGGCAGAGGGTCACCTGTGGCTACACGCTGGCGGGATTCGCTGTAGCCATCAAACAATACATACATATACAAACATACAGGGGCTTTCAGCCAGCTCTCTTCATCCATTCATCTGTTGTATTGTCATTCAAACTTTTCTTCCACCCATCACAGCATAGAGTATTGAACAACAGGTCAGCCCACTTCAGCCAGTAACTCCCATCACTTGGAGTGACAGCATGTTGCTGTTACACATGTGCACATCCACCACAAAAGTAGGCCATGTCATTGCCAGGACTGGTGGGCCGGTCTCTTCTTTCAGTTACCTTGAAGCGGCAGGCATTAACAGGCAAAGATGTTTGTAAAAGCTTCACATTTTTCAGTACTTGCTGTCACGCTCTAGACTCCAGCTCTGCCCTTTCAGCCCCCTTTATGGTAGGCAGAATGTGTGATACTGAGCACAGAATGTGACTGAGAAGTTTTGTGGGGACGTAAGACACTGCAGCTCGTATGTCTGTCACTGTAGGCTGTTTCTGAGGGTTCTATAACGGGCTTCAAAATGCAAAAAGCCATGCAGCCCTTTTGTCCCGATGTTCACTTATTACATCTTATTGGGTGGAGAGGGCTCAGGGATGTCCTTCTCCGAACTTTTTCCTCTGAAGACGCTTTGAAGAAAGAGCTGGCAGTGACACGGTTTCTTGATGTAATTAAATTATACACAGGGAACTACCTGGTGGTTATTTGTGCAGTTTTATTGTAGCACAAACTCGGCCAAAGGGCGTGGAAGCACTTTACACTTGCACCAGATTACATAGTTCGAGGTCAGATTCATTTTTAGGTCGAGCCTGAGTCAGCGCGCATGAGCTGCTCTGGCGAGCTGCTGTAGTGGAGTACGGAGGAGAAGCCCCGCCCACTCTCCGCCCATATTTGTCATTGGCTTCTGTCTTTGTCCTTCATCATTGCAGGCTTCTGATTCAGTAATCGTTTTTTATTCCCTCCTTAGTATTGCCGTTTCTTCTTTTGTAACCTCCCATGGCTACTGGCCCCTTTACTTCTGTTGTTACAGGGTACGTGTTTATTATTAGTTTGTAAGCACTATTTTCTTTTTTTTACTGTACGCAGGACGACATGTGCAGCAGGGACACGGGCGGCCGCTTGTTTTTTAATGCGCTTTATACATATCCACACATTGACATAAAGCTATCTCAAAGTGCTTCTCAGGTTTTCTGAATAATTGTCATTCATTTCTGTTTCATTTGCTGCTTCTCCCTATATGCTGCTTTCTTTGGTAGCTCTCAATAGGGCGCCCAGACGTCCCTGATTTTCGCGGACCGGCACAGTTTTAAAAGACTGTCCCAGCGCCTTCTAAGCACTCACTCATCAGAGTAGCGCGCGCCTGCTGACGCTTCCACCGTCCCACCACATCATCGATAACAATTACCTTTTTTAACTAGTCGCCTCCTTCATGCAGCACAGCAGATGTTAGCAGGAGTTTGTGCCCGGGGCCCATAAGCCAGGGTTAAACCTGCATCTGGGACTTATTGTTAGTGCAATTGCATTTATATAGCCCTTATACACATCAGCTTGGAGAAGGGGCAATGAATGTTCCCCTTTTGATTCCCATTGATGTGGAATGGCCTCTCTCAGCCACCTTACATCCCCGCCCCCATACCGCCATGTAGAAACACAAACCGCAGCTTATCCAGCCTTCTGTTTTTCATTTGCTTTCTGGTGCTGGTTATTATGCTTGAGCTTCATAAATACATGACTACGAGTCCCAGAATGGAAAGGAAATGGACTGGATGAGTGAGACACATTGAGGTCTCCATTCTTTCCTTGACTAGCTAAAATATTGTGAACTGGAGCACAGTTCGCAACCCCGGAAATGCGGATCTGTGTTTGTTTCACTATTTGTGGTCCTGTTACAGGTTTATTGGATGTGGCAGTATTCAGGGTTCAGTGGGCCCCAGCGCCCCTGAACCTGCTGCACCAATGGAAGAAAAGCCCCTGCGTCTAACTCTCCCTCTTTCTTAGTGTCTCTCTCTCGCACCTTCGCCTCTCCCGCTCTCTGGCGTTCCCGTTTGTCTCGCTTGGTGCTTGGGATTTGCAAAGAGTCAACCTAGCTGTCTGGCTGGCTGCGCAGCGCCTGAAGGAAGTGGCCCTCTAGGGCCACCCGGGTTACTTACAACCACCTGCTATGCCTTCCCAATAATGAAGAGTCGGTCAGACAGTAGAGAATGCAAACATACATTTATTAGCAAAGCTCTGCAGAGGAGTCCAATCTGACCTGCACCCTAAGATGTCTGTCGAGGGACTGACCCCACAACGGTCTACAGTGAGTAATCATTCTTCCCAAGAAGCCTCCAACCCTGCCCACCATGGAAAATTACCGGCCTGGGCCGAACATGAACAAAGAGGCGCAGGGAGATGGGCTACCACCTGCCAGATGGGTACATGTTATCTGTAAGTCGAGTCTCAGCGTCTCCTAACGTGTGAGCAGAACTACACACTCAGATAGGTATGCGAGGGCAGAATGGCCTATTCATTAGTAAGTCAGAAAACAGCCTTGAACATAGAGAGAAAATAATAACCAAATACAGTGTTCTGCTGAGGGAAGCAATACTAAATAATGAGGCCTAGTACGGGCACAGCCTAAGCAGTCTAATAAGGATTACGAAATACAAAATGGAGTCACACTTGCTAACTGAAACCTGCACATCATTAGTGATAACTCAGTGGGTTGCATAACGTGAATACAAAATGGCATCTATTTAGCCACACACTGCTAACCTAATATAGCATAAAACGAGTGCATTGCGGGAATGGGATTTTCAAATCTAAACAGCCCCTCCTTTTAGCAGGGGTGGCTAAATGCTTTATTAGGCTATCCGGTAGGGTCTTTACAATTCTAAGTGGGGAGAAGGAAATTGCATAGTCGCTCAAGTTACAAGGGAGAACAAAGCAACACTTAAGCATCGAAATCACCTAATACTCAAAGATGCCCTCATCAATGAGCATTATGTCCTGAATTTCCTGCATCATCATAGTAGAGATCCTATTATCTTGTCTTGACAATGTAGGGGTAAGGGTGAATTTACTTGCGCAATAGGTGCAACAGGCTGGAAGGCAATTAATACATAAACAACATGTAAAGATGACTCCTGCGATGGCTATTAGGACAAGTAATATCTTCCAACCCCATGATGTCAGCAGACCCCAGAGCCACCCTGTGAGGGACCATGAACCATTATCCTGATGGATATCTGAAGCAAGTCTGTGTAATTTCTGTATTGTGGAATACACAGTAGGGGCACTATCAGGAATGTACACACAGCAACTGCTGCCGATGGCGCGGCAAGCTCCACCCCTATCAGCCAGAATAACGTCTAAAGCCATCCTATTTTGAAGAGAAACAAGCCTCGTAGCCTGAAGCTCGACTGTAATATTAGTCAGTATACCGGCAGTAGTATTAATAACTCCCTCAACTACTCTAGCAAGGCGACGAATATTGCGACTATTGAACATGGGACCCCAGAACGGCAGGATGCCCTTCATTATGTCAGTAAATTGCTGTAGGGAGGTATCTGTCTGATCAATATCGTCTGTATTGACAACTCTCCTAACTCGATGCACATGGAGATCCCTACGCTGTAGCTTATGATCCTTGTGGTAATTGGACGGTGCAATGTAAACAGGAGGCAAGAGGAAAGAAACATAACATCGGCCAGACCATCCCCTGGGAAGCCATGTATAAGCCTGTTCCCCACAAATAAAATATACATTTGGAGGTGTGAGCAAAGGTGGGCTACTAGTAGTGTTCAATCGGTATGTGTAGTTACAATGGCTCTGTCCTACTGAAATGTTCCCTGACCCTTCAACACAGAAACTAGCTGTTGCATTGATCACAGGGACAAGCATGGCTTTGTCTTCAGTGATATTGCGTTCCTGGAAACATTTAAAGTATTCAGTGACATTGAATCCTTGGAAATCTAGCATTTCATTTCGTAACCAAGTGACATTTTTGTTGGCCTCGAACATGTTCATGAAAGCATCTGGGTGCAGGGTACCCTCCGTGCCATCCGCCCAGGTGTATATCCTTGGTGTACCACTATATACTCCAACACTGCTTCGTAATCAGCCTGTACCATTTTCATGGCATCAGCATAATAGTGCATGTATACCATAGAGAGCAGTTGAAACCAGGCTTCACAGCTACCCAGATAGGATAGGGGCAATGACACTAGCAAATCATTTTTGTGCATAACTGAGGGAAGTAGCCCACACACCCAGCAATTCGTGGCATTAGTAGCACTGTGTACTTGATGCAGCATCCGAACAAAAGCGTTTTGGGCATAAGTCTGTCTATGTCTCTCTTTATGCGGGGCCAGTGTAACAAACGAATGCTCAGCTGGAGCCGGGGTAGTCCCTATCAAGGTGTGCACGGGATGTTGTTCCTATAAGTACCAGACCACCCCAAATAGTGTTATCATTACCAGAAGAAGGAACACTACCACCACTACCCTACTCCCAATGGACCAACTAGACAACCCAGGACCACTAAGGGCTGCTCCTCCCTCATAATTGCACGACCAAACGGGTACATAGGGAAAAACCCTTAGGAATTAGAGCCACAAAAATACAACCGACCAGAGGGGTACAAATCACCCAGCGTCCGTTTAGAGCCTCGCCGGTAGGCTCCTATTGTTCATCAACAACGGTGCTATGAAGCACTCCCACGGAGGAGCTGCGCGATCGCAGCCCTTGCTGGAAAACAAATCCTCTTCTTTCAGGATAGGGCACCCTCCCTCCTGGGCAAATACCCTCAACGATCCTGTCCAGTGTCCAGGGCATTGCACCAGTGTAACTCACTCTAAACTAAAGCAGGCACCGTAGACACAGCACCTACGCCCTAAGCTCAAGTCCTTCCCTAACTCCTAGACTGTCCTACTGGCGCACTGTCCTTCCGTCGGGGCCGCAGATTGTACCTGGCCACCCGAGGCACTTCTTCATTCACAAAAAGGGGGAGAAATTCAGGCTCAGTAGGGCATTGAGACTCAGGTGTCTGTGCACCAGACGCGGGAGCATCCGGGGTGGCTCTTATCTCTGGGGGAACCGCCGCAAGCAAATCCGAGTCACTTTCTTTGTCTGTCAGCGCCCACCTCAATCGGGCGTCAGAGAAGGGAACAAAATGGGGGACTCGCTCCCCTTCCTAGTCAGCAATGCCTTTGATGACCCACTGGTCATACGGACATGGTAGAGGTACTTTCTTTACATGCGATGCATGCACCCAGTTCTTCCGGCCTTCTAGCTTAACAGCAGTGTGGGTAGCAAGCAAGCAACACAAGGAGGGGCCCTTTCCACCTCGGCTCCAGGCAGTTCTTCCGTTGAAAATTCTTGAACATTACAAAGTTCCCGGGTTGTAGCTGATGACCGGGCCCCTCTGGTACTGGTTGCAGCATTGCATGAATCTGTTGGTAAATAGAACGGAGATCTTTAGTCAACTCATACAAATAGTCCACAAGTAAGGGGTACTCTATCTCGGAGAAGCGCTTGGGTCTTGGAACGCCCCAGACGTTGGCAGGGCGCCCAAAGACCACCTCGTACAACCCTGTTCTAGAATGCGCCGTCGCTCTGGTAGACAACAGAGCCAAAGGTAGGGCATCGGGCCATCGCAATCCTGTACTTTCTTGTATTTTTGCTAACTTCAGTTTGAGAGTACCATAGTACTTCTCAACCAGGCCTGCTGACTGGGGGTGGTTCGCTGCATGAAACTTCTGCTTAATATGCAAGCCCTTGCACACCAAATCAATGACTTTTGAGTTGAAGTGGCTTCCGTTGTCACTCCAGATCACACGTGGCAATCCATAGCGCGGGAAAAACTCTTTTAAGAGTGCCTTCGCCGTCGCCATGGCTGTATTCTCTTTAGTGGGGTAAGCCTCAATCCATTTACTGAATGCACAAAGCACCACTAGCACATACTTCAGGTTATTAACTCATTCCATTTCGATGAAATACATCTGGAGAACCTCGAAAGGGAAGGAAGATGGTGTAAAGTTCCCTGCGGGTGTAGGGGTGCCTTTCCCAGGATTATGTTTCAGACAGATAATACAATGCTTCACTAGGTGTGTGGCTGCCTTAGAGATATTATCATTCTGCCATACTGGGTCCAGCAGCTTACATATTCCTTTGGCACTAATGTGTGCTGGGCCGTGGGCCATAGTAACAACAGGGAGAACATAGGCGTTGGACAACAACCACCTCTGTTTCCCCGACAAGTCAGTCCAACACCCATCCTCGTCCAGACGCCCTGTCCTCTCTTCCCATATTGCCAGTTCGTCTACAGTCGCCTCCCTCTGTATTTCCCTGACATTCTCTAATGTGTTCTCGAACATTCCATTTTCTGTAACCCATCTAGCGGGGCCTGCCACAAACATCTTGTTCATCTCCAATCTGGCTGTCTCCTTAGCTGTCTGATCCGCAAACGCATTGCCCCTCCCCACATCGTCTGTCACTGCTTTGTGAGCGCTGCATTTTATTATTGCCAGCTTATCAGGAAGTGTCAATGCTGACAACAGTCTATGTATCAATGGGCCGTGTTGTATGTGCAACCCATGCGAGGTCAGAAACCCTCTCTCCGCCCAGAGGCACCCAAAATTATGGGCCACCCCAAAGGCATACTGGCTGTCGGTGTAGACAACATTAAAAGCCAGTCCTTCACTCAGCTCACAAGCCCTAAGGAGAGCAACCAACTCTGCAGCTTGGGCCGATTGGTATGGGATACGGGATGTCTCAACTACAGTGTGTAACGTTGTGATTGCATAAGCTGCGGTGGTAGTGCCATCTGGTAGTTTGAAACAAGAGCCATCGACATATAGTTCCCCTTGGGGGTCAGATAAGGGAACATCAGTCAGGTCTACCCGTCCCTTCGTTTCTTCCTCAGTCCGAAATAAACAATCATGGACATCATTGTCCCTTTCTTCCGAAGGGAGGGGTAGTAACGTGGCTGGGTTCAGAGTAGCACATCTTTTGATGGTAATGTGCGGAGCAAACAGGGTTAACTCATATCCAGTGAGACGCGCACTAGTAAGGTGCTGCGTCTTTGTCTTGTTCAAAAGCGTGTCCAGAGCATGGGGGACCATTACTGTGAGATCAGTATCAAGGACGAGCCCTGCCAATTGTCTGATAGAAACTGCAGCCGCCGCAGCAGCTCTCAGGCAGCTCGGAAGAGCTCTGGCAACGTTGTCAAGAATGGCAGAGAAATAAGCGCAGGGTCTCTGCTTACCACCGAAACCCTGTGTTAGAACAGAAAGCGCGCAACCGTCCGCCTCATGTACGTAGAGCACAAAAGGCTTCTGGTAATCAGGAGTACCAAGCACAGGGGCAGAGCAAAGCGCAAGCTTTAATTGCTCAAAAGCTTGCTGGCATGCAGGTGTCCAAGGCAAGGGTTCATGCACATCCTTGGTGGTCAGGTAAAGAAGGGGTTTTGTTAGTAAGGAGTAATTAGGGATCCAATGCCGACAATACGAAGTTATACCAGTGAACGCGCGTACCTCGCGTTGGGTCTTAGGAACAGGCATATTAGTAATAGCAGCTATCCGTTCAGGTGTTAGTCTGTGACCCTCCTTCGACAGTAGGTGACCAAAATAGGTGACCTCGTGTCGACAATACTGAAATTTGGAAAGTGACACCTTGTGTCCATGGTGTGCCAAATGCAACAGTAATTTAACCTTGGCCTCTTTACAACCATCTTCAGTGTCCGAAGCCACAAGGTCATCAACGTACTGCAACAGGACATTACCGGGGGGAAGTGTTAAAGAGTCCAATTGAGCTTTCAAAGCTTGGCTATAGATACTAGGACTTTCAGTATAGCCTTGTGGAGCACGGCAGAATCTAAAGCTTCTGCCGGCTATTGAGAATCCAAACAGGTGTCTACTATCTGTATGGATCGGAATGCTGAAGAAAGCATTCTTCAAATCTATTACCGAAAAGAATCATTGTCAAGATCGTGGTAATGTTTGGAACCACAGGATACTGGGGAACCAGAATTTTGTTGACCTCTCTAAGGTCAATGACAAACCGGTAAACATCAGGATGGGCATCAGAAGAATCCATGGGTGTCTTTTTAAGTATAGGAAGGATAGGGCTATTACACAAATTTGCTACTGTCTCTTCAACCACACCAGACTTAATCAAATTCTGTATTATTTGCAACAAGGCCTTTTCTCCTGCCTGAGATATCTTGTACTGGGGAATACGTGGCAATTTAGCATTGTCTTTAATCTGTATAGAGACTGGTGGGATCCGGAGTAACCCCACATCCTTGTCTCCTGTAGCCCATAACGTGCGTGGCACATCTTTGAACTCAGCGGGAAGGGGGGCATCCTTTGCAAAGCATTGTTTGGCACCGGCCACCTGCGGTCCAACAGTCATGTAAACACCATCTGGAGAACAAAAAATTGTTGCATGCAACCTTTTTAACAAATCCAGTCCTAACAAATTTCCCCCACAATTTGACGTCAGTAAAAATGGTGAATCAACCGTAAAGGGGCCAATAGTCAAAGCAAGAGGTTTCAAAATGGGGCTAACAACCGGCACTCCTGAGAAACCCACCAAAACATTGTTTTGGCCAGACAGAGCTGCCCCCAGGACCAGTGAACGGGAAACAGAGCTATACATAGCCCCTGTATCAACTACAAATAATTCGGCCGTACCCTGTAAATCAGCAGTGACGTAAGGTCAGCGCTGATCTATAGGCACCGAAACTGGTCCCTTGCCCTGTCCCTGGCTGTCCTAGCTGTGAGACAACCCTGTCACTTTGTCCATGTCATAGGCGTCATGATAGTACTGTCTCCCTCGGGTGTCGTCAAAATAGTTCCCGCTCTGCCTATTGTGTGATATATCCTCTGACTGCGTCCCCCCTCGTCCGCGTCCTCGAAAACCTCGGCCTCTCGGGCCTCACCTTTCTGCAACAACTCCGGACACTCATTCCGCCAATGTCCCTTCTGCTTACAGTACGCACATTGATTGAGCCCAAGGGGCGCACTTGAAGCACCACCCCTGTTAGACCGGGGTAGCCGTTGGGCCGAACCCGACCCTCTTCCTCTTCCCCTCGCAATTTGCTGCATCAATACCCTCGTCTTCAAATCCTTTGACTTTTTCTCTACCCTTTCCTTGTCCTCATTCTCTCTGTGTTCGTAATACTGTGCCATACTCAATTTCCCTGACGGGGACAATGTCGTCCAAGTGCTTTCCGGAGCCTGCAACCATGTCGCAATCTCGGGAAGCAAGTTAGTGACAAATCTGTTAACAAACAAACGAACACCACCCTCCTGTGAAAGGTCCTGACCACTAAAATCTAAAAACACCCCTTCAAATCTGGTAAAGAAATCCGACACACTTTCATCGATCTTCTGACGACACACAGTCAATTTATCCCAGTCCACTCGCTTCGGTGGGATAAGGGAGTGCATGTATGTTATGATACGCTCTGGCAAAGCTAGGAGCTCCGCTTACGGCTTGTCGCCGGGCTTACGCTCCTTATCCCAAGCCCTGATCTCATCCCATGTGCCCCCCAGCTCTAATGCATGATCCTGCATATGAACCTGCCTCCATATATCCACCGGTACCAACAGGCCAAAGAACAACTCTATATCAGCTAGCGTCATCACTGTGGAGGAGGCCGCCTCCGTCAATTCTTTATAATATGCAGTAGGGTTTTTCTGGGGTCCGGCAGCTGGCTCTTTAGGGATAGGACCTCACTCCTCTTCCAAGGAGAATAGATCCACTGTTCCTGAAACCGAGCATTGACTCGTGGTCTGATTACAGTGTCTGTGGAGTCGCGCAGTTCCGGGATCTCAGGGTGATAAATGGGATGGACTTCCCTCGTGGGATGCTGTGTCCCTATCATCAGAACCTTCTGGAGCAATCTGCCTCGGTAACCAACTAGTGTTGTTACATTGTTAAAAACCTCATTGGGAGCCATACCTGTAGCATATACCCTGTCCCGTATGTCATAGATGATTTGCGGTGCAACACCTTGAAAACATTGTTCCCACAACCCTATCAGCGTGGCCGACATGTGCTTAAGGGCGTGCTGCTGTATAAATGGCTCGTAATCTTTCATCACACTCCACACATCCTCCACACTATAGATCGGGTTCCGAGCCCACTGAGCTGCCTGATTCGGCACCATTTGCTTTTCCTCATCACCCACAGCAGAACGCACCAACACTTTCTCCATTCGGTCTCATGCTGCTGCCCAATTCGCTTCAAGTATCCCACGCGCAGGAGTTTCGACATTCAACAGTGTTTGGGGTGTCACACTCACGGGGTAAAGAGCAGACACAGAGACAGGTACCATCATGTAAGGAGACAGGGTTGTAGGGGTGAAAGGGGGAGTAGCAGTCGATACAGAACCAATATACAGGGTGGGGGAGCTAACAGCACCCGCCCCGGTGACTGGTGTGAGTAGAGGGGAAGCGAGTGGGGCCGGAGCTGAGGCGGTAGCGCTAGATACAGAAACACTAGAGGGGGCGGCACTAGAGGCTGAGGACTGAGACGTCGGGACTGTCGGGTATATCCGTTCAGGGGCATAAGGAGGAGGAGGGCGAAAATCCAATAGCTCGTCAACAAAATCATCACCTTCCTCTCTAGCAACATAACATTTATCTGTCTGTAACTGAAACTTTCTATCTGCGCGTTCTATGCCTTTCTCTATCTTCTCCCTTTCGTAAGCTACCGCTTTCTGCGTTATAGTTTGCGTCTGTCTCTTCCGGGCCTCTTTCTCTGCTCTCATACGCCGTTGCTTCGCATCCTTTTGCCATACTCTTAAAGAATCAAACATCGACTGTCTGCTCCTTTTGGTGAACAATTTGTCCTGCAAGAAATTCAATTTTTGTTCATCAAACGAGCCAGTAAGTGGCCATTGTAACTCAGGATTGTCCCTCCTATATATTTATTCCACAATGTGCTAAACATAATAGGGCCAATACCATGCTTGACGTATACGTCAAAATTTGGGGTACCCTCCGGAGGCGCAGGCTGACTCTCTTCCAATCGGGCATCAGTGGAACAACATCGACATCCAAAACATCCTAACTTACTTAAACAAGGCATCTTAATGTAAGACACATGCGCTGTCCCTAACGGACAAATATAACACCAGCAACAATAATAAAAGGAAAGATAAAATAATAAAAATTATTCAAGAACCAAACCAAGCGGTCCAGAAACCACTCCCTACAGATCGGGGACTGTACCAAGTTCAAGAAGACAGGCTCCAGCCCCAGACCTTTTCAAGCCTTAGCCAAATTACCAGTTTGTCTGGCAGATTGTTCGCAAACACTCTGTGCCTTTTCAGGGGTCCGCAAACCCCCCAAGTTCAAGACAAGACAGTCCGGAAACCGTACCAAGTCACAGCCCGTAGGCTTGTGCCGTCCAATAATGGCACAATTTTTCCAAAACCCAAATCACCCACCTGGTGCACACAGGTCAAGTCAAGTTATTCTCCACTGCCGACTCTTCGGACCAAACGGTCAACTCCAAGGTTTCACCTTCTCAGGACCCCAGCCAGTGACCACTAGACGAGGAGGCGCCCGATCAGCCGGGGGGGGCAACTGCGAGAACCAAGCTCGGTCTTGTGTGGGGTACCCAGATCCGCCCGACCAACCAAACGCACCCCCCGACCCTGCAACCCCATTACGGGCGAGTCGGATCACCTTGCGGGTTCCCTGTTCGGGCGCCAACTGAAGGAAGTGGCCCTCTAGGGCCACCCGGTTACTTACAACCACCTGCTATGCCTTCCCAAGAATGAAGAGTCGGTCAGACAGTAGAGAATGCAAACATACATTTATTAGCAAAGCTCTGCAGAGGAGTCCAATCTGACCTGCAACCTAAGATGTCTGTCGAGGGACTGACCCCTCAACGGTCTACAGTGAATAACCATTCTTCCAAAGAAGCCTCCAACCCCACCCACCATGGAAAATTACCGGCCTGGGCCGAACATGAACAAAGAGGCGCAGGGAGATGGGCTACCACCTGCCAGATGGGTACATGTTATCTGTAAGTCGAGGTCACTGCGCTGCGTCTCAGCGTCTCCTAACGTGGGAGCAGAACTACACACTCGGATAGGTATGCGAGGGCAGAATGGCCTATTCATTAGTAAGTCGGAAAACAGCCTTGAACATAGAGAGAAAACAATAACAAAATACAGTGTTCTGCTGAGGCAAGCAATACTAAATAATGAGGCCTAGTACGGGCACAGCCTAAGCAGTCTAATAAGGATTACGAGATACAAAATGGAGTCACACTTGCTAACTGAAGCCTGCACATCATTAGGGATAACTCAGTGGGTTGAATAACGTGAATACAAAATGGCATCTATTTAGCCACACACTGCTAACCTAATATAGCATAAAACAAGTGCATTGCGGGAATGGGATTTTCAAATCTAACACGCCCACATACTGTTTCTGGATCTTTTCCTTTCAGTCTGTTTGTCGTGTCTTTCTCTCTATTTCACGTTACCTACATACATCCTCCCTTTCACCCCACCTCTCTTTTTCCCCTTTAAGTGTTTTTGGGGGTTTATTCACTGCGCATCCCTGGCCTCAGAAGACTGTGACGCAGTTTACGTACAATGTGGGGCCATGTGCCATTCTCCTGCTGGTTAAGCGACGAAGTGCGTGCATTTACGAAAGTGAGCACATACAAAAATCAGACTTTAGTCATGAGCAGGGGAGTCAAACATTTGTAAAAGGATTCGAAAATACTTCAGTGGACACCAGGGTCACAGGTTGACGACCCAATCTTTCATCCTCCTGAAGTCGATACAATAACTACAAATCGGGTAACTGAAGGTTAAACAGGGGCAGACAGAAGGTGTCTTCCACTGAATGCATGCTGCACATCTTCTAGATCTCCTTGTAGCGTTACCTCAACTTGACGGAACCCGCATCAGCAACCTGCTTTATGCCGACGACCTGGTGCTGTTAAGCCACACAAAAGTGGGCCTACAGAGGCTCCTAGATTAATTGCTTCCCTATACTATCAGAAACTCTTTAGAACTGAATCTGCTAAAAACTAAAACAATATCTTTCGGGAAGCAAAAGAGGCCATGCGGAGGGTGGTACTTCAATAAAGCAAAGCTCGAATCAACACCCTACTATAAATATCTGGGAATTTTTCTCGACACCAGATGTTCATTCGTCAAGCAGAAAGAAACATTAAGGACCAAAGCCTTGTCATTAGAGGCCGCCGCCGCGAAACTGTCAAAACAGTTACTTGGCCCAAGGCTAACCCCTATGCTGAAAGTGATGAAGGCGAAGACAACTAACTCTCTGTCGTATGGGCACGAGATCACGAAGGGCACAGCAAGTATTTTACTAAACAAACTAACAATCAAAATTTTTAAACGTGCTTTTCGGCTGCCAAAATCAGCTTCGCCAGCCCAAGTTCGACTCGAACTGGGCCTACTAGATCATCATGGCGTAGAGGCTGGCGCGTTTATAAAGTTTTGAAACAGACTGCGCCATGCCCGGGAGGGTTCCCTGGAGGCCAAACTTTGGCAGGAAATATCGAAAAACCAGACCAGTCAGAAGTATCGGCAACACCTGGATCACAGATTACAATTACTTGGAGTCAAAGAACTCTGGGGAACAAACCCCTCTCAGCCGGTGCTAAAGGCTGCCATCAAGAAGAGCGTCAGACTGTGGTCTTTTCATTCAGACAGGACAACACTGTCAAAAAGGAAACACGCATGGACAGTAATTTCCAGTTTTAAACCAGGCGTCGAGTCGCCCTATTTATCAAGCACATTTTCACTTTATTGGAAACAAAAGTTTTTAGCTCTGAGGATGGGTGACTGGCCATTTTTAAAGAACCTTCCTGAATGGCGCCGCTCAGGCAATAGCATCAAATGCAGGATGTGCGGCTATCACTCCGAAGCAATGGAACACATAGTTTGTGTATGCGCCGCAATGCTTACAGTCAGACGGTCATTATTGCTGCACTGTAACCGCGCCGGTGTAGGATCGGAGAGGCTGCGCGCTGAGACCCGGGCGCTGCCGCTGTGGACCGGCTGGGGTGGAGTGGTGCCCCTGGGCGCCCCTGTGATTCCATCGCATCTCCTGCCCACATCCTACTACTCACGCGGTCGTGAGACCGGTCGTGTTCTGGTGCGGACCCTGTCGACTCCCTGGAGCTGGCGGCCATTTTGTGGGCGGACCGAGTGCTTTGGAGCCCGCAGCCCGCAGTTGGTGACACAGCATTGTGGGGCCCGGCAGACACCAGCTCTGAGTCCTCCTAACTTGAGCACCATCGTGCCCTGGCAGCTCCTGTGTAAGGTGCCAGACGACTTTTAGCTCCGGATCGCCGTGGGCGTGGCCCGGGCGGCGGTGGCTGCCGATGCTGGGATCCAGTAAGGGAGATGTAGGAGACCCCCCCGGGCCTCCTCCTATGACCGGACGCTGGAGCGGTGAGTGAAGCACCCCCCCATAATTATCCGGCGTGAATGGGGTGCTGTGGAGGCCCACTTGACACTGTGACTGCGCTGTGGGGGCTTTCGCCCCTTACAACCTCCCTTGGGCCTTCTGCTGTCCCGTGTGCCCCCGCCTTCTCACAATAGACAGCCATCGCCAAGTGTGCAGTGGGGGGATGTAGCGGAGTGGTTGACCCGTAGCCCTAGTGGAGCCCGTTCTATTGCCCCCCTCCCCCCACCACGAAAACAGGGATTGAGAAGGGGAAGTGCCGGGAGTAGGGTCGGCTCGAATCAGAGATACTGTGTCCAAATGTGGATTGGATAAGCAAGGAAGGAACTGTCCAAAGGGTGATAGGGGACTGGGACTGAATCTCATGCTTGGCTTCCTAGAGCCCCCCCCCCTTTTCAATGTGGCTACCCCCGGACTTTGTGATGCAGTAATCTTAATCCCGAGCCAGGGCTACTCGGTGATCCCAGATCCCTACGTCCGGCAAGCCGGGAGTGGGATGGAGGACGAGGCAGTTGACGCCTTCCAATTACACCGGGACTGATGCCTCTCTATGGAACTACGACGATGCCCCATGGCCTGTAACTATATTTATTCATGTGTACTTACCGCAGAGACTGAGTACCCTTGGCCGCTGCCCGGTGGAGCTGTCCTATGCAGCTAAAGCAGAGTCTGGCTCTGGTTCACCCCATTGGCCGCCACCTACCCAGCCAGACATCGGACATTGATTTTCACGGCTCTTCACGGCTCTATCTGTCTCTTCTCTTCAATCTACTTCTACTGCCTGCTTTCCCTGAGTACCTTCCCCCTTCTTATCTACTTGACCCTGTCCGCTTGCCTCTCTCCTGCTTTCCTTTTCCCCTCTACCCTCCACCACTCCTATGACGTGTGTCCTGGTTATGCTATGCGCGAATATCTTTTTATCCTGTTAAGCGTTTTCCTCCCTAGCATTTACTGTTAACTGTAACTATGTAAAAATGTTCTTATGCAATGTCCTATCTCCCTCTCTCATTCTTTGTCTACTCCCTCTGCTCCTATCCCTTCTCCCCTGAATCTCTCCCTTGCCTGCGACGCCGCCTTGCCCCCTGTCCCTTGTGCCCTTTGACTAAGCACTCCTTCTCCCCTTGTTGGGGAAAGATCCAATAAGTATACTCTGGAGTCTCAGTGATCCCTCTGAGAGAGTCCACAGCGCCAAGGGAGCCACTCACAGTTGAGGTATGGTATGGCACCCCTTGCCAAAGCACTCCCTCTCCCCTTTTGGGGAAGGATCCAGTATGTAGGCCTTGGAGTCTCAGAGACCCTCTGAGAGAGTCCACTGCGTAAAAGGAACCTCTCGCAACAGAGATGGGGAAATGATACCACTTCCCCTGGGATCACAGCTTACTGGACTTTGGACGCAGCTTTGACTCGTCTACCGGTTTGTGTCCCCATCACCCTCCCCTCCTCCTTCCAGGCTGTGTCTCTCACCCTCCCCTCCTCCTTCCCTCCTTCATTCTCTTTCTACTTCCCTACTCCTACCCCCTCCCCTGAATCTCTCTCCTTACCTGCTTTTTTCCCTTACATATACGTCCTTATTGTTTGTCTCGACCTTACATGTAACTATGTTGCCATGCTCTACTAACTGTGTAACCTTTATAACGATGTAACCTGCAACTATGGTCTGATACTCATGTAAAGTGCTCTGATACCTCCGGGTCTAGCCAGCGCTATATAAAACCTTTAAAATAAAATAAATAAAATAAAATTGCGGGAAGAATGGATCAGGCTAGGTGTTTGATCATGCCGCCAGGCCATAATCGCTGCCTTAAATCCAGTCAACACCAAGCTGAACATTGGGCTTACCAAACTTGTCAACAAGGCGTTAAAACTGTTGGGAGACACTAGTGCAGCCAAATCTCCCTTACCTCAGCAGGGCGGCATTCAGTCTGCTGGCTTAACAACAGAACCCTAGACTGCCAATAATTGCCGATTAGATCTTGTCTTCCTAGCTGAACATTTTCTGCCTACAATGCTTTTGAGGGATTTAAGCAATTTACAAGTTCTGAATTTTTTATTCAGTGGTCTTTTTTTATGAATGAATTGATTGTGTTTCCTAGCTGAACATTATCTGCCTATAATGCTTCTGTGGGTTTTAAGCAATTTACAAGTTCTGTATTTTTTTTAGTGGTCTCTTCTATGAATGAATCAAATGTGTTTTTTAAATTGTAATGGTTTTTAATCAAACAATAAAGTCTTTATATAACTTATATAACTGTTACCTGAGGAGCAAACTCTGTGGGGTCTCTATCAAACCTTTTTTAAATTGCGTCATTGAGGTTTTGCACCTCTCATAAAATCATTCTGTTTTTTAGGCCAGAGAGTAGAGCAGTGGCGCTGGTGACCATTGAAAGTGGTAGCGCGTGATCCAGCGCCACTAATATAAATTCTTCTCTTTTGGACATAACCTCCAGGTAAAGATCACTCACAACAACTATACCATATGACGGTGGGGCCCATAACACCACATAACCATACACTCCCTCAATTGTTCCCTGGGTCACATCCACTTTTATCAAAGAGAAGAACGAAATTGCTGGAGGAACGGGATACCTTATTAAAATTTAACAGAATATTTTCTTAAACATCATACATAATCAGTTTTAATCCTGTCGGTTCTAAAACATCAAGGTATTCCGCTCTTTGGTCGATGGACCAACTAGTAGAATAAGTTGATGGTGATTAAGACCAGCTCAATCACATTCAAAACCTATTAAAACATTACACTTATTATTGAGCTAAAGAACCACAGACTAGTAGTTTTAATTATAATAAAGTTTATCTATTTTCTTAAATGCATGGGTAAGATTCAAGTTTATTAATCGTTTTAATACATTTCAATATCATATAAGAAAATAAGTTTTAGAAAGAATTTTTATGCATACCCCTCTAAGATGGGGAATGAAAAGTTCACCAAAGCAGAGAAATTGTAGATCACAGCATGGAATTCCCAAAACTGACTGTCTGTCCCGCTAAACAGGCCTCCTCGACGGACCTCCTATACAGGTTTCCCGCATCGGTCTCGTTCCTTTCCCCAGTCAAGTTTTAAAGTTCAAAATGAATATTTCTATCAAGAAAATGGCCTATAGAAAATAGCAGCAGCTTCTTCAGCATCAACGTTCAGTGCTCAAAATTATGCAGGAATAGCGCTCCTCCTACTTAAGAGTAGGTCCTCTTATACCCTACTACTAGCTTACTAAACATAAAGTTGCAATCTTTGGGGGCGAGAATCACTCTAATTGGTCCATTGGAGGGGTGGCAAGAATCACCTCATTGCCCTCCTTGTTCAAACCGGCTCTAAAATTGTTTATGATTCATACTTTCACACGACCTTTGGGTAATAGCAGTCCGATTGACAGTTCATTTAATGTTTCTCTTTTTGTTGCTCATTTTTAAACAGTCCATTGTTAATTCACTGGGGCCCATCCCCTGTTCTCACGGATGCACGCTGAGTCTTTCTTGGCATTCTCCTCGTGTCAGGTTAGCCTGACCTTGACACTTCTCACTCCAGGCTCGACTCGCACTCCACGTGGTATGGTTCTGCGGCTTTCTTCCGCTTAGAGGCCATCTTTGCGTCTGCGCATTGACCTCATCTGCCTCGGCAGCCATTTTTACAGCACGGCCTAACGGGCCCGAACGAACTATCATGAAAACAAACACAATGGTAATTAAAATAAAGAAAATAAGCCTTTCTGTTTTCCACCCGTCATTCTAAGTACCCCAATTAGGTGTTACCTAGCAAAAGCGACATTTAAAGCCATGTTTACTTACCATCTGCATTCTTTTGCCACAATACAATTTTACTACATAGCACAAATCATGCAATTTTACTCTAATTAGTACGCAAATCACTATATTAGTATTACTTCACCTTTACAATTGTAAATAAGTTAACTTTGCACATAAATTGCGATTACCGTTTATATAAGTGTTTACCAAAAGGTGTAAAGTGTTGGTTAGTCCATCAAACAATTAGTAACATTAATTTATTAGTATGGATATTAGGGGTTCCAAATTTTTTTCATTTACCTCGCTCCATCAACTCCCCTTTGGTGATTTTTAATATCACCACAAAAACCCATGTTACACAATTTTTCAGATAGAATGTTTCTTGTCCTCTTGCTTTTGTTAGTTCACACATTAGTGTCCCTTTCATCTTGTCTTTTTGTTCTTTCATACATGTTTTCTTTTAGTTCTTCAAGTTCTATTTCTCCCAATTCTCGTTCTCTTTCTTTCTTTATCTTATTTTCTCTTTTTATTTTGTCTTTTTCTCCTTTTAACACATATAATAACTAATTTCACTAATAACACCACTAATATTACTACTGTTGCTGATATTAAAACTTTCCCTACAATAGAACCACCTATTTCAGTGAACCATTTTGGTATTGAGGAAAAACTCTTACCAAGTTTCTCCCAGGCACCTTCAACCTCCAGTGGAGCAAGCTCTTTGTGCAAATTAGTAATATTCTTTATATACTTCTGTATATTTTCACTTTTATCTGGAATGTAAGTGCAACAATGTTGGACTTTCAGCATTCCACAGACTCCACCCTCTTTGCCAAAAGAATGTCAAGGGCAAGTCGATTTTGCATCACCATAGCTCTCATGGCAACCATCTCGGTATTTACCATCAAGAACCCTCCAGCAGTATTCGTTGATAAACGATCTACTACTGTGGACAATTTCCGAATTTTAAATGCATTCAAAGATATACCCACTGCTGGTATCAATGCTCCAAAAATGTCACCAACTATTTCTGAAAAACTTTCCCTTTTTCTACGTGTGAATGTTTCACCCATTTCGTGTGTTCCTTTCTCTCCTCTCTCCACATGAAAAATCTTTGGAAAGACCAGGCCTAAATAGCACGACCCATACCAATGATCCGGCAACCTGTAATAAGCTCTATTTCCACAAATATAGTAGATCCCTGGAAATATTGGATCTTTTCCTCCTTTGAATCCCCATCCTCCTAAAATTTTGTAATTGTCTTGGCATTCACTGGAACCCACGAAATAGTTATCATACCTAGTCCTATTTCTACTAATGCACAACTTTCCCTGTTGGGGCCAATCTAGAGTCATAGCTGCCTTTGTCTCTCTCTTATCATTACTTTCTCCTTCAAACGTCCAAAGGGGTGTTTTTGTCTCCTCTTCTATTACTTTTCTTTGAAACTTAACTCTTCTGTTTTCTACCATCTCTAAAAATACCTTCTCTTCTTTCTTTAATTCACAGGTAAGATTGTGCCTAGCTATATACTCTAATGTTAAATCTTTATTTTCTAGGAAAAATTCACCAAACATCCTTGCTTCTTTCACCTTATTCAATTCAGGGATTATAGGAACCTTCGCAAAAACTTTATTTATGTCAGTATAATAATATTCTAATCTACCTGTTTTATAAAATAGACTAGCTAAAACGCTACATGTTATCCCATACGTCAAAGGAAGGTGATGATAGGTCACACCTTCTGTGACAGACGCAGGAAATTGCATACAAACATAACAATCCCTCACATCCATTGTTTCTACATATTCATATAACAATTTTGTGAAAAAGTTTTTTGAAAAATCAGTTATAGATCTATCCTTATGTAACTCAGCACTATCTATTAATGTTGCTGTGTTCTGTGTGTTAGCTTCTTTATCTTTTTTCGTGTTGTTTCCTAATATGGACGTTTCTTCTACAGCTAATCTAAGTGGAATGGTGATTGCTAAAATAAGCCAGACAAACATTAATAAACCTGTACAAAAGAAACACATTCTACACCATCTACGTAAAAACTCACATCTAGATTTTCTATTCTCCGTGTCACCGTTTTGTTCTATTACCTAACTATATATATATGTACAGAAAATGTGTCACCACACCTCAGAATGACGCATCAGCCACTCTACCCTCTCACTTTGTCTCGTTTGGTACTTTCTTTAGTTCTTTTCAGAACTCTTCCTTGTCTCGTTCAGGTTTTTGTGTCCAGTCCGTGTTTTCTCTTTAATCTTCTCAGACTTGTTGCACTTCACTTTCACCCATTTGCTTGCAGCTTTCTTCTGGGCTCTCGTGAGTGTTATCTTCTTCTTTGATGTCAGTCAATGCGATGTATAGCCACTCAGGTGACTTATATTTCAAATTCGGTTTCTTTGCTCTCTTCGTTTTCTGCAATTGTTTTCCAATTTGTTTTCCTTGTTCCCTTTGACTTGTTACATCATTTACCTGTTCTGCATTATCTCTATTTAAGTTTATTATTTTGTATTTCAATCTTTTGACTTCGTGGGGCCAATTGTCTCCTTTTCTTTGCCTTTTTGGTTCACTTTCCTTTTCCTCTCTTTCTTCTCTCCAAGTCCTATTTCTTGGTCCTAGTCTCTGTTTTCTCTCTTCTTCACTTTCTTCTGATTCTGTTTCAGACCTTATTTCACTTCCTCTTATTCTGAACTTTATGATTTCACCTTCATTATCTAAAACTGAACCTTCCTGTGTCTTTTCTGTTTGAACACTTGTTTCTATCCCTTCTCGAGTTTCTTCCTGATTCTCGTTGGTCTCTCTGTCTGTTTCTAAATTTCCCTGTTGTTCTTTTATTTGTTGTTCTGTCCCTATTGCTCCTCGGGGTTCTTCCGATTCTTCTTCTATCTCTCTATCTGAATCTATCCCTCCCTCGTCTAATTCGACAATCTTTGAAGGAAATCTACCATAGCTTGTGCTTGGTTGATCATTGTCACTGTCTCTTGGTTCAGTTTCTTCATTTATAATGTCAGTTTTCCATTTATTCTTTGGCTTTTCACCACAATCTGATTGGTCTGTTTCAGATGCTGAACTAGTATCTGATATTTCCAGATGTCGACTTACAGGTCGATCTTCAAGTTCTGGAACCTTCGTTATTTCAAGTTCTTCTTCTGTTGCCAAATTTGTACCTCGGTCTTCCATATGTCGACTTACAGGTCGATCTTCAAGTTCTGGAACCCTGTTTGTTTCAACTTCTGCATCGGATGCTGAACTGGTATCTGATATCTCCAGATGTCGACTTACAGGTCGAGCTTCGGGATCTGGAACTCTGATAGTATGGCTGGCATGCACCCAGTTTTTCACTCCAGCACATTTGACAGCAGTTGTTGTCACCAGGATCACTTGACGTGGTTTATCCCAGCAAGGAACCAAACAGTTTCTTCTTCTGTGGACTTTTATGCGGACCCAGTCTCCTGGACTCAAATCATGAGCTGGTTTTCTTTCGAGACTGGTCGCATCCAGTCCAACCTGATGAAACACAGAATGTACCACATCAGCCAATCCTTTGCAATAATCCAACACGAGATCATCAGTTATAGTCAGCAGTTTGTTGACAGGTACATGTGCTTGTCTCATTGCTCGTCCCATGATTATTTCGTGGGGACTTAGACCTGTTTTTCTGTCAGGTACGCTTCTGATAGTCATCAGCACCAATGGTAGGGCATCAGGCCATTTGAGTCCTGTGGCTTGACACATTTTCCCTAACCTATTCTTTATTGTTCCATTCACTTGTTCTACTACTCCAGAAGCCTCTGGTCTGTATGCACAGTACAATTTCTGTTGAATGTCAAGAGCTTCACCTATCAGTTGAATTAGCTCATTTTGAAAATGTGTTCCTCTATCTGTTTCAATCGTTACTGGAAAGCTGTATCTTGGAATGAATTCTCTCAGCAGGAGCTTGGCTACAGTAACTCCATCATTCCTTCTTGTCGGATAGGCATCCACCCAACGAGAAAACAAACAAACGACCACAAGAACGTACTTTAGTCTATTGCTTGGGGGCATTTCGATAAAGTCTAGTTGCATTCTAGTAAAAGGACCTCCTTCCCGCCCTATTGTTCCTAGACTCACTACTGTTTTCCTTCCTGGATTTATCTGTTGGCAAATAAGACATCTTTGACAAAGACTTTCAGCTATAGCTCTGAATTTTGGGTTATACCAGGTTTGTCTGAAAAGTCGGATCATGGCATCCCTTCCAATATGAGCTTGTCCCTGGTACAGCCGTGCCATGTTAGAAATCATGCTATCAGGCATAACTGGTCTTTCATCTTTATAAACCCAAACGTCATCTTCCTCCCTCTTTCTGCATCCTGCTTTTATCCAACCATCTTTTTCCTCATCGTTTGCTTCTTCCTGTAATTGTCTTACCTCATCCCATGTTTCAACAATGTTAGTAAACAGCAAGGGACATGGAACATGCTCTCTTTCTCTTCTTCGGTTCAACGAAACCAAATTTTTAGCACAATATTGGGCTATCTCATCGGCATACCTATTACCCACGGTAATGTAATCCGCCTCATTTTTGTGTGCAGCACACTTCACCACTGCGATCTGTTTAGGCAGCTGTATTGCCTCAAGCAATTTCTTCACAAACTCACCATTTCTAATTGGAGTTCCTGCAGACGTCAAGAAACCTCTCTGAGACCAGATCTGTCCAAAGTCGTGGACCACTCCGAAGCCATACTGGCTATCTGTGATCACCGTAATTCGGACATTCTTTCCCAGTTTGCTTGCTTGAATCAGAGCAATCAGCTCAGCCACCTGGGCTGAACGTATCCCTCTCAAACAAGATGCTTCCATTATTGCAGCTACTGTACACACAGCATACGCCGCACTCAAAACTCCTTCACTTGTCCTCAGACATGAACCATCCACAAACATCACATAATCTGATTCTTTTAAGGGCTCATCTTTTATATCCGGCCTTGGTTTCGTACAAAATTCAAGCACGTCCAAGCAATTATGATTGACTTCATCTTTGTCTTCTACACTCCCTTCATCTGGCAATGCTGTCGAAGGATTCACACTTGTGCATCTGTCAATGGTTACATTGTCTGCACTCAAAATCACCTTTTCATACCTAGTCAGCCGACTATGGGGCCGATTCCGATTCGGGCCGGAAATCTCTCCGACCGAGCCGGACCCGGAGAGATTTCCGACCGAATCGGACCCTAGCAGTCCGACCGAACGAGTACGATGCGCACGTATGCCATCGGACTCGATTCGGTCGGACTCCCATTGAAGTCAATGGGAGCCTGTCGTACAACGCGTACGCGGGCTCCCATTGACTCAATGGGTGCGAGGCGAACAAGGGCGCCCCTACAGCGTGTACGCAGCAAAGCGACTCGCGCCGTACACGCACAGGTAGGGGGACCCATGGGTCCCCCTGTGTGCGACTCGCGCGGCTACGCGTGACAGGGGTCCGACACGGACCCCCAAAGTACGGCTCCGACTGCTCCTTCGAGCCGGACGGCGCGAGTCGGTCGGACTGCTCGCGGCGCGCATCGTACTTGCCCGGCCGGGGAACGTCTCCATTGCGCGGTGCGAGGCGTGTCCGAGCAAGTCGGTCGGTGCGGTCGGCTTTCGCGTACGAGTTGGTCGGTGCGGTTGGGTCTCGTGAACGAGTCGGTCGGAGTTTTCGCATCGTACTCACTCGCCCGGACGCACGTACGAATCGGTTGGGAAACAGGGCTCCGAATCGGATCCGGTAAAGCCGAATCCGATTCGGAGCCCTACCGGCCGAGATCGGAATCGGCCCCTATGTGTCATGAATTGAGTTTTGGTTCTTGTCAAAAGAATTTCAACAGAATGTGGAACATATACTCTCAATGGATATCCCATCACTATGCCTTCACTTTGTTCCAGACTCACACAAGTAGCAGCTACTGCTTTCAGGCAACCAGGCAACGCTTTTGCCACTGGGTCTAAAACAGCTGAAAAATATGCAATAGGTCTTTTCATTTTTCCATGTCTTTGCACTAAAACTGAAAGTGCACATCCATCTCTCTCACTACAATACAGTTCAAATTCTTTTTCATAGTCAGGCATTCCCAGTGCCGGTGCTTCACACAGTCTTGTTTTTAGTTCTTAGAAGGCTTTCATTTCTTCGTCATTCAATTCAAACGGATCTTTAACATCCTTTTTCGTCATTCGCTGTAAAGGTTTTGCAATCAATAAAAATCCACTTATCCACTGTCGACAATACCCAACCATTCCAAGGAACATTCTCACCTCTCTTTGTGTCATTGGAGCTCTCATTCCTCGGATAATCTTTATTCTCTCTGTTGTTACCTTCCGCACTCCCTTTTCAATCTTGTGACCTAGGTATTGAACTTCCTGTTGACAAAACTGTAATTTAGACAGAGACACTTTATGTCCTCCTTCGGCTAAGTGGTTCAGTAAAGCAATTGTGTCGGTAACACATGCTTCTTTGGTCTTTGATGCCACTAATAGGTCATCAATGTACTGAACCATTACAGATTTTTCAGGCATTTTTAAATCTTCCAACGATTTCTTTAGGATCTGATTAAAGATTGATGGAATTTCTGTATACCCTTGAGGAATTCGGCACCATGCCAAAATACGCTCTCCAAACCGGAACGCAAATAATGGCTGGCTATCTGGATGTAATGGAATAGAGAAAAATGCATGGCACAAATCAATGACTGTGTACCATTCTGCATCACGTGGAATCTGATACAGTATTACAGTGGGGTTTGGCACAATTGGACAACAAGGAATAATGATTTTATTGACTTTTCGTAAATCTTGCACTATCCTATATGTCCCATTTGGCTTTTTCAGTCCCATTAAAGGTGAATTACATGGACTGCTCATTATTTCTTTCAAGATTCCCTGTTCAATCATTTTATTTATTACAGGTGTTATTCCTTCGATAATTTCTGCCGTCAATTTATATTGTGGAGTATTTGGGTAATTTGTTCCTTCTCTTACAGTAATTTTTACAGGGTCTACTCCTCTCATTAACCCAATGTCTTCGCCTGTAAAATCCCATACTTCAGATCTGACTGTTTCTTTTAACTCACTTGGGATTTTCTCTACATCAAACACAGGAAACATGTCATTCACTCCTGGCTCTAGTTCTGCCATTGTCATTTTATATAGTACATCTTCATCTGGTGTCTGAAATGCAATCCCATCCGGGGTACAATAAATGGTTCAATTCATTTTACAAAGTAGATCGCATCCTAATAAGTTTACAGGACTGCAATCACACACCACAAATCGGTGCATTTCTCTGAATGGTCCAACTTTCACCTCTACTAGTTTGGTAAGAGGCGCCTTAATCTGCTGGTTTGAAACACCTACGACTTGGATATATTCACCTGAGAGAGGAAGGTTTGGAATTTCCACTGATCTAACAGTAGAACGGGTAGCTCCAGTGTCCACAAGGAATGTAACATTTGCACCATTCACTTCTCCATCCACAAATGGACCTGTCTGGTCTACTCTCTAAAGTTGCGCCAAGTACGCACTCTTCCTCTTCTCCTAGGCACCGTCATAAACTTTCATCCGATTCATTCCCATCCTGTCGTAACCAATACTGCGATATTGCAGCTGCGCGCGGCAATTGTGTTACCTGCTCTCCTCCGTAGAATCCTGTCTCTGTACTGTATCTCTGTGGGTTTACACTGTTGGGAAGAGGTGGTTGTGGCACCTGACTCTGTTGAGTAACTACCTGCGGTTGCTGCAGCTGTTGGTAACTCACCTCACTCTGCACCTGTGGATTTAATGATTGATTTTCCGTATTAACTTTTGGAGGAAATTTACACTCGTTTTTCCAATGCCCTAATTTTCCGCAGTTGTGGCATGGCCACTTCTATACTCATTTGACCTTTGCCTTTACCTATATTTGGTTTAGATTTAGTCTGTCCTGTCTCATTAATTTGATTATTCAGTTGAGCTTCTTGTTTTTCTGCAACCTTCACTTGTGCCCACATTGCCTTTTCTTTTAATTTACGCTGTCTACATTCAATGTCATCGCTACAATATTTAGCATACCTCAACACTTCATCCACAGTACTGTTCTGCCAACATAACATATGCTGCTTAATCATTTCACTTATTTCTGGTTTCAATCCATAAACAAATCTATATACAAAATGACTCATGTCCTTTTCACTCAGAGTTTCATAACCGCTGTACTGTTTGAAAACCAAGAGCAGCCTTTCATAGTAGGCGTGTACAGACTCCTTACTCTCTTGCGTAGTTCTGTCAATCTTTACCCAATCAGTTTCTTTGGGTGGAATTTTGTTTTTCAAAAATGTAATAACCTGTTCGTACTTCCTCATTACTTCTGGACCTGGCGCTCCAGTTTTTGCATCTCTAGGATATTCTACTGTCGGCCAATTAATGGTAATTTTACATTCTGTCCATAAATCTGATGGTACTACAATGTCAAATAATCCATCCAAGTCTACCCACAACACTTTTGAAACTTTAACAAACCTTTCCACTTGTCTGTACCATTCTACAGGCTTTTCCCTCAATTTCGGAAAATCATTTGTAAATGACAGTATATCTTGTCTGGACCATGGAACATGTACATAACTACCTCCTGGAGTTTCTCTCATTGGATACTCCCGTACAACTGACTCCCTGTCATTCACCGCAAAAGCCAAAGACGCTTTGTCGGTTGTTCCCTCTTTTCTTTTGGTCCACCTGCTTCTCCATCGGTCCACATCACCCCATTTTCTCAATAAAACAATCAGTTCTTTTATCTGGGTTAATCGTCCTGATGTGTTCAAATTTTCTATATCTTTCTCACAAAAATCTACCCTGTTTGGTTTTTGCAAACTCCTGACCTTTACAAATTCTACTCCTAGTTCATTCGCTGTCTCTTCCAATTTTTCATGTAAATTTCTAGCTCTCCAAGTAATACTCTCACACAAGAACATGACCTCTTCGTCCTGATATGTTTTCAATTTTTCTGTACCAATAGTCCCTAAAATCAGCTCTTCCATGTCTATCTTTAGCCTGATTACATCCAATGGTTGCGGTTCAGTATCTTTCTTTTGCAAATTTCTCATCCATTCATTTAATTCTTCTGGAGTTGGACCTACAGGTGTACTATTTAGTTCTATCCAATTTTTATTCCTCTCTGGTGTTTCAGATGCAGACTCGGTTCCCATAGGAATCCTTTTTATCTCACTCTCATTTACTGTCAGGTTAGTAGGCGGACTCGGTCTATATGAGCTGACCAAATCTATTGTCTCTCTAGTTTCTGTAATTATCCCTTCTCTCATTCTTTGCATATTTGAGTTCATTGGGATGGTTGAGGAATGCTCATCTATTCTCTGGTTCTCAAAAACTGGTATTACTGGTCCTATTGTCACTGGCACAGTCACAGCTTCCATGTTCATTGTTAACTCTCTTATTTTCTCAGTCAATTCTCTTGTGGTTTTTGCTAACTCAGCTGCATTGCCACTGTCAGACTTTTCACTTTGTGGAGTTTCTAACTGTTCATTTGACCTATTTATATCATATCTTCGTTCTGGACTTTTATTCCTCCCAGTTTCCATTGGCGGTGCATTGGGTGTCACCACCGCAGAATTCTGTTGATATGGAGGTGGTTTTCTGTTTAAAATATCTTCCAGCAATTCATCCTCTGTTTCGCTACCTCCATACCCATACCTTGCTGTAGCTGTATGTTTCTTTTTCTCTGTACACTTCCTTCCTGCACCCTCTTCAACTGTTATGGCTGGAAACAAACCATCTGTCATGTTAGCATATCTCCAACGCCTCATCCTGTCCTCATGATTCACTCCCCATACTCTTCCATGAACCAAACTATAATTCTTTGCACCTCTGTGTCTTTCTCGTTCATACATCTCGTCTTCCCATTCACCTAACGCTTCAAACTGTGTCAGTCTAGGTCTTGGCTCAAGTTTCATCATTTTCTCTCTCAAATTTCGAAGTACGGCTGTGCTAAATGAACCATTCTCTGGAAAAGCCAATACTCCATCATTCTGAGTATATTTGGTCCAATTTTCTAACCAAATGTAAGTATGATAACCATATTTCAGCATCATATGAGAAGCTGGCGTTTTCGGCGGAGGAATTACCTGTCCCTTTCTAGTCACTACCTTTTTGTCCTTCTTGAAGAAGTTCTTAATTTTCGCCATCCATGACGGTTTCTCTCTACAATACTCATAATAAGCCATATTTCACGATTCTCTCCCTTCGGCAAACTCACAACTTTGCTCTGTTCTCTATGTGCTATTCGGACCTATCCCAGCGCGTCTCACACTAACGCACCAATCCGAAGCCTCTACGTCACCGCTCTTCAGACCTATCCCAGCACGTCTCACACTAACGCACCAATCAGGGCGTTTTTCGTGTTTCCAAACACTGGCCAATCCCAGCGCGGTCTTTTGTCAACGTCAGTTCTACTCCTGACCCCTCCTTTACAAAAATTATCGGCAGCTTTTTCTTGACTATATTTTATTAGTTACGACATAAAACACATTTCCATTGTCTGTTTTCGCTAAACAAAAGAGATAGTTTTACTCTATCTTGCAAGAATACAGTTTTGTTCGATAAGTGTAGCACTTCCCTCTACCTTACCCTTCTTTCAAGCAAGGGGTAAACCCGTTTCTCTGGGGATAAAACACATGTGGAGACTACACTGCTCATGAGAATTAAGGCCAGAGTTTCACAAGAAAACCGGTTGCTATTTCACTCATACACGTTTTATACAAAGAATGTCCCTATCATAACACAACCTGTGTTATCACCAATTTGAAAAATCAGACAATGCACTATTCCATGTGACTTCTCTTGCCACACGTGTCCACTTCCTACTTCCCGGAAGCTTCAAAATTTCCGACTTACATGTAACATAATACAATTCGACATGAAGTGTTAGACATGAAATAATCAATAATCAATAATCAATAATCACAAAACTAATCTATAGTAACCATAACTCTGCTACCAAGAAATCTGATCCAGCGCAACTAATATAAATTCTTCTCTTTTGGACATAACCTCCAGGTAAAGATCACTCACAACAACTATACCATATGACGGTGGGGCCCATAACACCGCATAACCATACACTCCTCAATTGTTCCCTGGGTCACATCCACTTTTATCAAAGAGAAGAACGAAATTGCTGGAGGAACGGGATACCTTATTAAAATTTAACAGGATATTTTCTTAAACATCATACATAATCAGTTTTAATCCTGTCGGTTCTAAAACATCAGGGTATTCCGCTCTTTGGTCGATGGACCAACTAGTAGAATAAGTTGATGGTGATTGTTGGACTTGGCCCTTTTTTTGCAGGGTCATCCCTAAACTTTTTGCCTTCCTCCTATATTTTTTCTGACCTGTTGTTGGCTGTTTTATGACTCTGGGCACTTTACCACTGCTGATCAGTGCTAAAGTGCATATGCTCTCCCTATTGTAAATTGTGTTATGGATTAGTGACTCCATGATTGGATGATTGGTTTACTTGTCAGTCCCTAGTACAGTGCACTGAGTGTGCCCAGGGCTTGTAAATCCAATGCCGCTGGTGGGCTTGCAGCACTGGTTGTGCCACCCACAGAAGCGGCTTGTAAAATGTGTCTCAGGCCTGCCATCTCAGAGCCTGTGTGCAGCCTAGGGCTGCCATGTCGACTTGGTGAGTACACCCACTTACCAGTCCCTAAACCTTCCCTTTACTGCATGTTGGTCACCCCTAAAGTAGGCCCTAGGGCAGGGTGCATTGTAGGTACAAGGTAGGACATGCCCTGGTGTGTGTGGCATGTCCTAATAGTGAATTACAGCCATTTTCGTTTTTCACTATTGCAAGGCTACCTGCTCCCCATAGGCCAGAATGGGCAGACTGACTATTACACCTTATAGTCAGAACTGACCCAGGGAACATGGTAGAAAAACGAATTTAGTATGCCTGAACTCAGAATGATAAAATACATCTTTTAGTGAAGTTGGTTTTAACATTCTGTGTTTGAAAATACCACTTTTAGAAAGTGGGTATTTTCTTGCCTAAACTTCCAAGCCTGCCTCTGCTAGGTTGTGTATTCCTTGTCTGGAGATTGAGTGACAGGGGCTGGGGGTGGCTACAGGAGACAGGGTGAGTCAGCACAGGGCTGAATAGAAAGATCTGCATCCAGAGTGGAGGGAGGAGTTGCACCTGGGTCTGAATAGGGCTGTGCCTGCCTTCCACAATGCTGGCTCCACCTCCTGCCGGGCGGCTGAGCACCCTGCCCCACATTCTGAAAGGAAAGAAGGAGACAGAAAAACAAAGTGCTCCAGGACTGACCAGAACTGGTTTTGGGCTGGGCAGAGGCCTCTCTGCCTTCAGAGAACAAAGGAAAACTGTGTATAAAAAGGGGACCCAGACCCCTAGGAAATTAGATCACTTTGGGAAAACAAGAAGAAACCTTTGCTGAGGAGCGGAACCAAGAAGGAACTGAGGAGAAGACTATCCCTAAGCTAGAGGGATCTGCCTGCAGTGGTTGCCTGACTGCCAAAGGAAGGAGAAAGGACTTTGTGTGCACTTTTATTCAACTTGTAAAGTATCTCCAAGGGCTTGAGAAAAGAGCTTGCCTCCTGCTGAAGTCTCAGGGACAACAGACTTCAACCACCAGCTCCCCAAGAATCCTTTGGAAGTGCCTGCTGCTGTTTTGGGCCTTCTGAAGGGACTGCGTGTCGCAAGGAGCTGAAAGCGCGACTCAAGAGGAAGAAGCGTGTCGCCGTCGCTGCTGCTGCCGCCGCAACTCCGAAGGAGGGTGTCGCCGCTGTAGCTGTCGTATTGCACCGCATCGAGAGAAGCGTCCCGCAACGAAGAGGAAGCGTGTCGCCGTCGCTGCTGCTGCCGTCGCAACTCCGAAGGAGGGTGTCGCCGCTGTAGCTGTCGCATTGCACCGCATCAAGAGAAGAGTCTCGCATCGAGGAAGAAGCGTGTCGCCGCCGCAGCCGCTGCCGCCGCAACTCCGAAGGAGGGTGTCGCCGCTGTAGCTGTCGCATTGCACCGCATCAAGAGAAGCGCCCGCATCCACGGAGAAGCGTGCCGCCGTCGGAGCTGCTGCCGTCGCATCACGAAACAAGGGTGTCGCCGCTGCAGTTGTCGCATCGAGCGGAAGCGTCTCGCCACGTCGGAGAAGAGGGTCGCCGCCAAAGCCGCTGTCGCCGCATCGCTGAACAAGGGTGTCGCCGCTGTAGCTGACGCATCGAGTCGAGACTTCTCGCAACCTCGGAGAAGCGTGCCGCATCAGGAAGAACTTGACGTCTTTATTTCTTTGCACCAGAACTTTGTCGCATTTCCATCGCTGCAACATTGCTTGTTGTGGAAGCGTCCCGCATCGTAAGGTACATTGACTTAAAGTGTCGCATCGTAAGAACTGAACTGAACTAAGCTAAAACTACCATTTTTAAGTACAGTATTGTGGATTTTTGTCGTTATGGTCTTGTGTTAAAACTATATAAAGAATACTTATTTTTGATATAAACCTTGTGTGGTGTCCATCTGTAGTGTGTCCCTAGATTACTGTATGTGTTCACAAATGCTTTACACACTGCCTCTGAGATAAGCCTGTCTGCTCGTGCCAAGCTACCAAGGGGGTGAGCAGGGGTTATTTTAGGAGTGTACCCCTTTACCCTGACTAGAGGCGAGGGTCCCTATTTGTCACAAGTACCTACCTGTGCCAACTAGAGACCCCCAATTCTAACATTGGTGGTCAGCGGTGAGGATTCTGGACTTGCATTTGTGACTCATGTACAGTGATTGGTGAACACTACTAGTGAGTGCAGACCAAACGCGACCACATACTGTTTTTCTGTTTTATGGTGTCCTCCTGGAGGTATTTTTGATACCATGACTCTGGTTAGTTGTTGCAAAATGGAACTCAACTTCTGGCACATGTTTATCTACACAATGAAGGAGCTACGTGTGTTTTGCAAGGAAAGAGGGCTGCCTGTGAAGAGAAGGTCCAGGGAGGATCTAGAGGCATCCCTATTTCAGTATGAGTTACCCCGCTGGAAGGCAACACTACCAGTTGAGTCTGAGGAGGAGGAATTCTCTAAAAGTGAGGGAGAAACAGAAAAGATAGCTGGCTTCTGGCTCATGAGCAGAAGCTGAAAGAGATTGATGAAGAACTGAGAGAGATTGATGAGGCTCAGAGGGCCTTAGCCCAAGAAGAAGAAATTTGGGCAGCTCAGGAAGTGAGCTTTGCTGAGTTGGAGGTGGAGTCCAGCTCAGATGGTGGCAGCAAAATTAAGTTATTCAGTGCTGAGAGAGTAGTGCACACACCCAGAGATGTGGCGCCTGACTTGGAGGGGGTTAACATACACCAGGAGGTTCAAGGACATGAGGTAGCTCCAGTAGTGCGCAGTGTCCCTGAGAGGAATAGGGAAACTGACACAGGGATTCATGGTCCTAGTGGTGGGAGGGACACTCTACTGACTCTAGATGAGAGGGGCAGGGAGAGGGGTTCCCCCATGGTTGAAGTCCTGGTATGTGAGTGTGAAGACCGCCCAGAAGAGTGTGGGTTGAGTGACAGAGACAGTCAGATACTGTCTTGCCAGTCTCAGGAGAGTGGTGTGGAGTACGTGTGTGAGGCACTGGATGGTGAGGTGAAGGATAGTTTGGTTAACCCCTGTGGGGGACTGTGTGATCCAATTTGGGGAGAGCATATTGTAAGTCCCTGTTTTCCAGAGCTATGCCAACACCTGTTGGAGTGTGAGTTCTCTGACCTCAGGGAGCTCACATTGGAGGCAGACCTTTTGGTGGATTCCAGAGGGTCTGAAGAGGCATTGGGGAGTGACCCTAAGAGGAGTGGCTCAGGTGTCTTCCAACCCAGAGTGGTGGGAGAGGTTCAGTGTAGCCCAGCTAGGTCCCGTGGTAATGGGAGGGGTGTAGGGACTCACGTCCTGTCTCAGTGGAGAAGGAGTGAGTGTGGGGCTGCGTGTCCCAAGGTGCCCGAAACCCAGTCTCAGAGCCTGGATGGTTCTTCAAGGGAACACCAGGTAGGGAGCCTAGGCTGTCCTGATGGGCCGCCTGTTGAGGAGGATCTCCTAGTGTCTAGAGAACCTGGAGCGTCTGTAAATGGAGCTCCAGTGTTTCTGGTGTCTGGCAGTGCCGCTCCAGTTGGGAGGGTGCAGAAGTCCAGAGTGAGGGGTGAGAGGGGGAGAGAGTCCCCAGTGGAAGAACCAGTGGGTCAGGGACCAGCCAGAAGGGCTGAGTCACCAGTGAATGACCATGGTAACACCACTTCTGTCCTGGGGGATCTTCCCGCGCTGTCAGATGGACAGGGGTCGGGAGATCTGCGCCAGGCGGACTGTCACACAACACATGAGAGATGTGTTACCCTCTGGGGGCATGCGTGCTCCCCAGGAAGTCCTGGTGCGCCAGGCAGATTATTACACAACTCTAGAGGAGTGTGTTTCCCTTGGGGGGTTGGTGTACCCTCCCGGAAGTCCTGGGTTGCCAGGCACAGGTCCAGCCTAAGGGTTCAGACCCTGGGTTGGAGGGCCAGGTTCAGGGTGTCCCCCTGACCTGGAGGAAGGGGCAGCTGCTAACAGTGCCCCTACCAGTTTGTCTTCTGGGGGCACCACTCCAGGTGGGAGGGTGCAGGGCCCCACTGAGGGAGGCAGGGAGAGGACAGCCTCACCCCTGACCTCTGCCCAGTCTAAGGGTACAGACCCTAAGCTGGGTTCCCAGTTGCAGGATAGAACCCCTGAACTGGTGGGCGAACTGTGCAGGACCCCTACCACAGGTGCCCTGACAATTCTAGAAGGGGGTACCGCTCCAGGTGGGAGGGTACAGAGCCCCAAGGAGGAGGACCGGGTGTGGGAGAGCCCATCCCAGTCTCCTGTCCAGCCGCCGGTTACAGGCCCGGGGCTGGTGGGTCAGTGTCAGGATGTCATACCTGACCTGACGGTTGGGAGAGTGGACAAAGGGTGCCAGGCACCTGGGGCTACTGCTCCCCGCTCTCTGACACCACAGAGGTTGGAGAGCCATGAAAGGCCTGGGGCCTGGCTCTCATCACTGACGGCTGTCAGTGGCCACTGTGGCTTGCTGTCCTGGTGGACAGAGTTGCCCCTGGGAGGGGGACAGAAGTCACACCCCGGGGTGGACTAGGCCACACCTCTGTGTTGGCCATGTGGGTACTGTCTGTTCTGTTGGGACACACCTGTGAGCAAGCTAAGGTTAGGTGCTGCACAGGTGGTGTCCACAGTTGAGGAGAAGGGTTCCCCATGGGTTAGCTTGGTGGGCCCTGAGAGTATGGACAGAGTGATTCCAATAGGTTCAGATTGGCGTAGAACTGGAATATGCCCCTGCTGTTGTGGGCCAGGGTCCAGGTTCTATCGCCCAAAGCAGGGAAGCCCATCAGGGTAGTGATTGGTCTCCCTGCGTTTTTGGCTGGAAGGGGGTTGTGTTGGACTTGGCCCTTTTTTTGCAGGGTCATCCCTAAACTTTTTGCCTTCCTCCTATATTTTTTCTGACCTGTTGTTGGCTGTTTTATGACTCTGGGCACTTTACCACTGCTGATCAGTGCTAAAGTGCATATGCTCTCCCTATTGTAAATTGTGTTATGGATTAGTGACTCCATGATTGGATGATTGGTTTACTTGTCAGTCCCTAGTACAGTGCACTGAGTGTGCCCAGGGCTTGTAAATCCAATGCCGCTGGTGGGCTTGCAGCACTGGTTGTGCCACCCACAGAAGCGGCTTGTAAAATGTGTCTCAGGCCTGCCATCTCAGAGCCTGTGTGCAGCCTAGGGCTGCCATGTCGACTTGGTGAGTACACCCACTTACCAGTCCCTAAACCTTCCCTTTACTGCATGTTGGTCACCCCTAAAGTAGGCCCTAGGGCAGGGTGCATTGTAGGTACAAGGTAGGACATGCCCTGGTGTGTGTGGCATGTCCTAATAGTGAATTACAGCCATTTTCGTTTTTCACTATTGCAAGGCTACCTGCTCCCCATAGGCCAGAATGGGCAGACTGACTATTACACCTTATAGTCAGAACTGACCCAGGGAACATGGTAGAAAAACGAATTTAGTATGCCTGAACTCAGAATGATAAAATACATCTTTTAGTGAAGTTGGTTTTAACATTCTGTGTTTGAAAATACCACTTTTAGAAAGTGGGTATTTTCTTGCCTAAACTTCCAAGCCTGCCTCTGCTAGGTTGTGTATTCCTTGTCTGGAGATTGAGTGACAGGGGCTGGGGGTGGCTACAGGAGACAGGGTGAGTCAGCACAGGGCTGAATAGAAAGATCTGCATCCAGAGTGGAGGGAGGAGTTGCACCTGGGTCTGAATAGGGCTGTGCCTGCCTTCCACAATGCTGGCTCCACCTCCTGCCGGGCGGCTGAGCACCCTGCCCCACATTCTGAAAGGAAAGAAGGAGACAGAAAAACAAAGTGCTCCAGGACTGACCAGAACTGGTTTTGGGCTGGGCAGAGGCCTCTCTGCCTTCAGAGAACAAAGGAAAACTGTGTATAAAAAGGGGACCCAGACCCCTAGGAAATTAGATCACTTTGGGAAAACAAGAAGAAACCTTTGCTGAGGAGCGGAACCAAGAAGGAACTGAGGAGAAGACTATCCCTAAGCTAGAGGGATCTGCCTGCAGTGGTTGCCTGACTGCCAAAGGAAGGAGAAAGGACTTTGTGTGCACTTTTATTCAACTTGTAAAGTATCTCCAAGGGCTTGAGAAAAGAGCTTGCCTCCTGCTGAAGTCTCAGGGACAACAGACTTCAACCACCAGCTCCCCAAGAATCCTTTGGAAGTGCCTGCTGCTGTTTTGGGCCTTCTGAAGGGACTGCGTGTCGCAAGGAGCTGAAAGCGCGACTCAAGAGGAAGAAGCGTGTCGCCGTCGCTGCTGCTGCCGTCGCAACTCCGAAGGAGGGTGTCGCCGCTGTAGCTGTCGTATTGCACCGCATCGAGAGAAGCGTCCCGCAACGAAGAGGAAGCGTGTCGCCGTCGCTGCTGCTGCCGTCGCAACTCCGAAGGAGGGTGTCGCCGCTGTAGCTGTCGCATTGCACCGCATCAAGAGAAGAGTCTCGCATCGAGGAAGAAGCGTGTCGCCGCCGCAGCCGCTGCCGTCGCAACTCCGAAGGAGGGTGTCGCCGCTGTAGCTGTCGCATTGCACCGCATCAAGAGAAGCGCCTCGCATCCACGGAGAAGCGTGCCGCCGTCGGAGCTGCTGCCGTCGCATCACGAAACAAGGGTGTCGCCGCTGCAGTTGTCGCATCGAGCGGAAGCGTCTCGCCACGTCGGAGAAGAGGGTCGCCGCCAAAGCCGCTGTCGTCGCATCGCTGAACAAGGGTGTCGCCGCTGTAGCTGACGCATCGAGTCGAGACTTCGCAACCTCGGAGAAGCGTGCCGCATCAGGAAGAACTTGACGTCTTTATTTCTTTGCACCAGAACTTTGTCGCATTTCCATCGCTGCAACATTGCTTGTTGTGGAAGCGTCCCGCATCGTAAGGTACATTGACTTAAAGTGTCGCATCGTAAGAACTGAACTGAACTAAGCTAAAACTACCATTTTTAAGTACAGTATTGTGGATTTTTGTCGTTATGGTCTTGTGTTAAAACTATATAAAGAATACTTATTTTTGATATAAACCTTGTGTGGTGTCCATCTGTAGTGTGTCCCTAGATTACTGTATGTGTTCACAAATGCTTTACACACTGCCTCTGAGATAAGCCTGTCTGCTCGTGCCAAGCTACCAAGGGGGTGAGCAGGGGTTATTTTAGGAGTGTACCCCTTTACCCTGACTAGAGGCGAGGGTCCCTATTTGTCACAAGTACCTACCTGTGCCAACTAGAGACCCCAATTCTAACAGTGATTAAGACCAGCTCAATCACATTCAAAACCTATTAAAACATTACACTTATTATTGAGCTAAAGAACCACAGACTAGTAGTTTTAATTATAATAAAGTTTATCTATTTTCTTAAATGCATGGGTAAGATTCAAGTTTATTAATCGTTTTAATACATTTCAATATCATATAAGAAAATAAGTTTTAGAAATAATTTTTATGCATACCCCTCTCAGATGGAGAATGAAAAGTTCACCAAAGCAGATAAATTGTAGATCACAGCATGGAATTCCCAAAACTGACTGTCTGTCCCGCTAAACAGGCCTCCTCGACGGACCTCCTATACAGGTTCCCTGCATCGGTCTCGTTCCTTTCCCCAGTCAAGTTTTAAAGTTCAAAATGAATATTTCTATCAAGAAAATGGCCTATAGAAAATAGCAGCAGCTTCTTCAGCATCAACGTTCAGTGCTCAAAATTATGCAGGAATAGCGCTCCTCCTTCTTAAGAGTAGGTCCTCTTATACCCTACTACTAGCTTACTAAACATAAAGTTGCAATCTTTGGGGGCGAGAATCACGCTAATTGGTCCATTGGAGGGGTGGCAAGAATCACCTCATTGCCCTCCTTGTTCAAACCGGCTCTAAAATTGTTTATGGTTCATACTTTCACACGACCTTTAGGTAATAGCAGTCCGATTGACAGTTCATTTAATGTTTCTCTTTTTGTTGCTCATTTTTAAACAGTCCATTGTTAATTCACTGGGGCCCATCCCCTGTTCTCACGGATGCACGCTGAGTCTTTCTTGGCATTCTCCTCGTGTCAGGTCAGCCTGACCTTGACACTTCTCACTCCGGGCTCGACTCGTACCCAGGTGGTATGGTTCTGCGGCTTTCTTCCGCTTAGAGGCCATCTTTGCGTCTGCGCATTGACCTCATCTGCCTCGGCAGCCATTTTTACAGCACGGCCTAACAGGCCCGAACGAACTATCATGAAAACAAACACAATCGTAATTAAAATAAAGAAAATAAGCCTTTCTGTTTCCCACCCGTCATTCTAAGTACCCCAATTAGGTGTTACCTAGCAAAAGCGACATTTAAAGCCATGTGCACTTACCATCTGCATTCTTTTGCCACAATACAATTTTACTACATAGCACAAATCATGCAATTTTACTCTAATTAGTACGCAAATCACTATATTAGTATTACTTCACCTTTACAATTGTAAATAAGTTAACTTTGCACATAAATTGCGATTACCATTTATATAAGTGTTTACCAAAAGGTGTAAAGTGTTGGTTAGTCCATCAAACAATTAGTAACATTAATTTATTAGTATGGATATTAGGGGGTTCCAACATTTTTGTTCATTTACCTCGCTCCATCACGCGTAATACTAGCAAGCAGTTCACCCTACTTTTACCCATGCTCACAAACTATAAACACCCTTGCTCACTGTTACTCACCCACAATTGTACTCATTCTCACTGCTACTCACAAATACACATATACTCACTCTTTCACTCTCACTGCCTCTGGGATCTGGTGCAGGTGCACCTGCTACACCTGACTCATTTCTCCAATCACTCTCTCTTCTAACACGCTTACATTCCTTCACTCACTTCCTCTCACTCACTTTGACTTATTCATATCTTCTCTAAAACTCAGATTCTTACTTTCACTCTTGTTGAAACTCTCAAATACACTCTCACACACACTCTCACTCAATCTCATTCTCTTAGTCACTCACAAACACACATACACAGAGAAACAACATTGTTTTTACTTAGACTGATTCAGTTGTTGGCAATTCTTGGGCTCCATGGCACCAGCAGGGCAGGAATCCGGTGCTGGACAATGGAGCCAGCAAGCCCAGATTTCCAACGTGGAGCAGGACAAGGTTTGAAAAGGGGAAGGCCCACCTCAAACCCTCTCTCAGCTTCTTAACAGAACTCAAAACACAGCCCTATAAAATAGCGGTAAGCTCGGACTGCACTGGGGATCCTGCGCATGCTACTTTGTTCGCTTTCATTGGCCTCAGGGATGCACTGATGTGAGCCCTGACAGCCAGATTTTGATAGATGAACTTTGTGACTCAGGCTGGCAGAGTATCACTGCTAAATACAATGGATTGTGACTGTGTGAGGAGGGGATCATAGTTGATTTATGCACTTCAGACATGCACAATCCAGACATCCACCTACTGAGTGCCATGTTTTTAAGCAGTGCTCTGTAGCTGGATTGTGTCTAAGCCTTCGTAATGCCCCTCCTCCTGTCATCAGGAGCTTGAAGTCAAGGCTGAGAGGAGTGACTTGCATGCTGTGTTTTTATGAACACTGTTCTTTTAAATAATTAGCAGTTGTGGCAAGGGGCAGTAAGTGATCACTCACGGAGGCAGGGCTGCGCCTGAAGCCCCTGTGAAGGAGCAAATGCTTGCGGATAGTAAGGGAAGTGATAGTTACTATTTTATGTTAATGTTACTTCTGACTTGGCTGTCTTAGGGAACAACCATTTGCAAATACAAAAGGTCACTTCTATGCAAGCTCTGTTGGTTTTGTAAGTAATGAAGTAAGAGTTTTATAAAGCGCTCGATTGCCGAGGCGTCTTGGCGCTGGGGTAGCTGAGATATTAGATGAAACCACGAAAGGTCAGGTCGTTACTGAGTGGGAAAGAGCCAGGTTTTCAATAAGCCCCGAAATTGTGTGCAAACAGGTTGGGATCTAATGTTCAGAGGCAACTTGTTCCAGAGCTTGGAAGCTAGATGGGAGAGGCATCTGCCTCCCCACTTTGCCTTCTTGATTATCGGAACGTTAACCAGTGCTTGATTTGCTGATCTCAGTGAGCGCCCAGGAGTGTACCATTGGAATAGTTTGAGATATTCTGTTGGTCCACCTCCATACAGGGTTTTATGAACCAGACATAATGCCTTGAATTCAATCCGCTCCTTGACTGGGAGCCAGTGGAGATTCCTGATGGCCCCAGATATATGATTATATTTAGGGATATTTAGTAGGGTTCGGGCTGCGGCATTCTGCAAGGATTGCAATTTGGTTAATTGCCGTTTGTCAACCCCTAGGTAAAGGGCATTGCAGTAGTCAATCCAAGATAAAATGAGTGCTACCACAACAGTTTTCCTCAACTCCATCGTGAAGTAGCAGGTCGAGGTAACCTGGTTGATCTGTCCCGCAAAACTGAGCTGAGTGTCACACACAACGCCCAGGTTTCTCATTTCGGTCACTGGTAACGGACAGACTCCTGCCCCTGCTAGCCACCAAGCAGAGTTCCAAATGGGAGGACCAGTGCCAAACTCCATAACCTCCGTCTTCTGAGTGTTTAATATCAGATAGTTAAGGTGCATCCATTGTATGACGTGGTCAAGACAGCTGTGGAACCTAGCCGACGTGCGTCTTCCGTGGAGGATATGGAAATTACAATTTGTGTATCATCGGCGTACGACACAAGCGAGAAGCCGTGGTCTTTGACTAGTTTGGCCAATGGAGTCACATATACGTTGAATAATGTGGGCGAAAGCGCCGACCCCTGTGGGACTCTGCAAGGAGGCAAAATTTGGCAGACTTAAGGTTATCCCAGCAGACCTTGTGTTCTCTGCCTGTCAGGAAAGAGGTGAGCAGGGCAAGCGCGGTGTCTCAAATCCCAATTGCCTTCAGCCATTGCGTAAGAACTGAGTGATTAACTGTGTCGAACGCGGCAGATAGGTCAAGTAGGATCAGGACAGCCCTGCCACCCCTGTCAATTTGCCATCGGACTTCCTCCGTGGCCACGACTAATGCAGACTCAGTGGAATGGCCAGAGCGGAAACCATTTTGAGTACTGTCAAATAGATTATTGGAATCCAGGTAATGGTTTAGTTCAGAGTTTATGGCTTTTTCCAGAACCTTTGCCGCCAGAGGCAGGCATGAGATAGGTCGGTAGCTTGTAACATCACTTGGGTCCAGGGAGGGCTTCTTTAGAATAGGTTTACTGCACGCTTTCTTCCATTCTAACGGGAAGTCCCCTGACCTCATAGTAATGTTTAAGAGGGGGGCGAGTAGCAAGCTGATTTGGTTCGAGACACCATGGATGATGTCCAGCGGGCACGGATCATCCGTAGAACCTGACTTGATGGTCAGTAGGAGATCGCTCACAGGGTCCGCCGTCATTGGTGAAAAGCTGGTCAGGTGATTAGTAGTTGCTAGCCCCTCCTCCATTGCATGCAACAGTGGATTTTGGGGGACGGAGCCTGACCCTTCCAGTTCCCTGTAAATTATTTGGACTTTAGATTGGAAGCAAGAGGCCATTTTGTTACATAAGGTTTGATCAGGGGTAAACAGATTTCCCCGTTGGAGCTTGGATAGCACAGAGACAGTCTTAAAATGCTCTCTGGTAGAGTTCTTTGCCCCCTCTATCTTACTGGTGTAGAATTCCTTTTTAGCCCTAATGATAGCAGCTTTGTATTCTGTTGGTATCTGGTTATAGCTGTTTTTACCCACTACGCTATAGTCCACCCTCCATTCATGTTCTGAGCATCTGCATTTGGATTTTAAGGTTTTTAGCTCTGCAGAGTACCATGGAGCGGTAGTTTTGTGCCTACGTTGGTTGACCGATCTTATAGGAGCCAGTTGGTCTATGGCTGATCTGATCCAGTTATCATAGCTATCCGCATCCGTATTGGAATCAGATGCTAGCGTCGGCACATTATTGACCAGCAGGTTGGTTAGGGCGCCAGGGCTAATATTCCGCCAGGACCGTGCGTAGGTTGGGGGTAGGCGCACTGCTGTATTGTGAATGAGGAGGTGTCCATTCAGGACTCCATGAAGGAGAGTAGGCCCTGTATAAATGGTGCCTTAGGCCCCAGTTGTCTGTAAAGGAGCAAACCTGGGAAAGAAACCTTATTACTAATTTTGATATTAAATGTCTGAGCTTCGGCTCCAGGTAGGGGTACTGGCTCAAGTTTGAGCTTATATTCTGCTCTATAGATGATTGTTATCCCTCCTCCCATTTGTCCCATTCTAGGCACCGCGGTGAGTGAGTAGCCTGGTGGCAGCGCCGCCACCCAGTCCGGTTCGGAGGTGGGAGTAGCCCAGGTTTCCGTAAGGAAAATTAGGTTGAGATCAGTTAGCTGCAACAGGCATTCAAGCTCCAGCTTGTGTTTAATAACTGATCTGGCATTAAGCAAGATAGCCTTAAGTGCGCCTATTTTTGTTAATGGAAGGTTATTGTTGGGTGTGAAAGTGGAGGATGGTGAACCTTCCAGTGTAAGGTAGTTATTCCTTAACCTAGAGGTGTTCGATAAGTGGGTAACCTTATCAGGAGAGCTTGTGGCTTGGGTTGGGGGTGGTAGGTTGTTACTAGCCAGGGAGTAGTTACACTGGGAACAGATATTGGGGGAAGTGTGCATGTCACTAATGACCAGTGTGTCAATCAATCAATCAGGGGAATTATAAGCGCACTACTCACCCGTGAGGGTCTCAAGGTGCTGGGCGGGTCAGCAGATCTGTATCAATCGAGAGCCAGGTCTTCAGAGCCTTCCTGAAGGTGTTCAGGGAGGGGGCGCATCTGATGTCGGTGGGGAGCTCGTTCCAGGTCTTGGCTGCGATGTAGGAGAAGGATCTTCCCCCTGAGTTGGCTCTGCGGATGCGCGGGGTTTCGGCGAGGAGGAGGTTGGTGGAGCGGAGGTTTCGTTTGGGTACGTGGAGGTTGATTCTGTCGTTGAGGTATTGGGGTCCAGTGTTGTGTAGGCATTTGAAGGCGTATGTGAGTATCTTGAAGGTGACTCTTTTCTCTACGGGGAGCCAGTGGAGCTTGCGTAGGTGTTGGCTGATGGGTTTGTGTCGGGGGACCCCAAGGACGAGTCTGGTGGTGGTGTTCTGTGTTGTCTGGAGTTTGTGGAGTAGAGACTTGTTGATACCGGCGTAGAGGGTGTTACCGTAGTCCAGCCTGCTAGTGATGAGTGTGTGGGTGACTGTTTTCCTTGCCATGGGGGCGATCCATTTGAAGGTCTTACGGAGGATGTGGAGGGTGTTGAAACAGCTGGAGGTGACGGCGTTGACTTGTCAGTTCACGGAGATGGAGGAGTCGAGTACGATGCCGAGGTTCTTGGCGTGGTCCGTAGGGGTAGGCGGGCTGCTGAGGGCGGTGAGCCACCAGGAGTTGTTCCATGCCGCAGTGTTGGTCCCGAGGACGAGGACTTCTGTCTTGTTCGAGTTGAGTTTTAGGCAGCTGTTGCTCATCCAGGCTGCGACGTCCTGCATCCCCTCTTGGAAGTTGAGTCTGGTGGTGGCGGGGTCCTTGGTGAGCGAAAGGATGAGCAGGGTATCGTCAGCGTAGGAGACTTTGCTGAGGCCGTGCTGTCAGACGATGGCGGCGAGGGGGGCCATGTAGATGTTGAAGAGGGTCGGGCTGAGTGACGATCCCTGTGGGACTCCGCAGTTGATTTCCGTGGGTTCGGAGAGGATGGGTGGCAGTCTGATCCGTAGGCTCCTGTCGGTGAGGAACGATCTGATCCAGTCGAGGGCGGGGCCTTGTATGCCGGCGTTGTGTAGTCTAGTTGCGAGTGTGCGGTGGGAGACGGTGTCGAAAGCAGCAGATAGGTCAAGTAGAATCAGGGCACCGGTGTGGCCTTGGTCGAGGAGGGAGCGGATGTCGTCGGTGGCGGCGAGTAGGGCGGTCTCGGTGCTGTGGTTGCTTAGGAATCTGGATTGTGAAGGGTCGAGGATGGCATTGTCATCGATGAATCTTGTCAGTTGTACGTTGACTGTCTTTTCGGCGAATTTAGCTGTGAACGGGAGAAGCGAGATGGGCCGGTAGTTTTTGAGGTCAGTCGGGTCGGCGGAGGGCTTCTTGAGCAGGGGCCTGACTTCTGCTCGTTTCCAGTCGTCGGGGAAGGTGCTGGTCTCGAAGGTGGTGTTGATGGTGTGTTTCAGTATGGGTGCGATGGAGGTGGCGGCTCTGTGGTATATATGGGGGGCAGGGGTCAGTGTGGGCCCCGGAGTGGATGCTTTTCATAGTCGCGGTGGCCTCCTCTGTTGTGATAGGTGTCCAGGCGGAGATGGTGGGCTGGCTGGCTTTCCTGCCGGGCGAGTTGGCTGCAGGGTTGGGCGTGTGATTGTTGAAATTGTCGTAGAGGTTCTTTATCTTTCAGTGGAAGTAGGATCCGAGTTTGTCGCAGAGGTTCTGGAAGGGGGTGATGTCCGTGGTTTCACTGCGGGGTTTGGTGAATTCCTGGATGACGCTGAAGAGTTCCTTGGAGTTGCTGGAGTTGGCGAGGATTCTGTTGCGGATGAAGGTCCGTTTGGTGGTTCTGATGCGTTGATGGTATTCCGTCATGGTGCCTTTGAAGGCGGTATAGTTTTTGGGTGTCTTGCTGTTTCTCCAGTTCTTCTCCAGGCGTCTGCAGGTGTGTCTGGTTTCTTGGAGATTGGTGGTGAACCAGGCGATTTTCCTGGGGCGCTGCTTGTCGGGGTTGCGCAGCGGGGCGAGTTTGTCAGCGCAGTTGGCGATCCAGGTGTGGAGTTTCTTGGCCGTGAGGTTTGTGTCGGCTGCACACCGGGGGGTGTTGCTGTTGAGGGCAGAGTTGAGTTGTTCCTCGGTGACTCTGCTCCAGTTCCTACGTGGGGGCGCGGGGAGGGTTGGAGTGGCTTGGCTTTGTTGACGAGGAAGTGTATGCAGTGGTGTTCGGTCCAGGGGGGCTGAGTGGTGTGGCTGAAGTGGACGCTGTTGCCTCCAGCGAAGATGGGGTCGAGAGTGTGTCCTGCCTTGTGGGTGGGGGTGGTGACCAATTGTGTCAGTCCGATGTTGGCGAGGGTGTCGCGGAGGGCAGCGGTGTTGGGGTCATTGGGATTGTCGAGGTGGAAGTTCAGGTCTTCGATGAGTATGTAGTCCATGGTGGTGATGCCGTGGGGAGCGATGAGGTCAGAGATGGTGTCAGCGAAAAGTGCTCGGGCCGGGGGGTCTGTAGGCAAGGGTGCCGCGGAATGTGGAGTTGGGGCTGGTCTGGACCTGGAAGTGCAGGTGCTCGACGGCAGGAAAGTTTTCGCTGGAGGTGGTGAGGTGAAGGGAGTTTTTGTGTGCGATGGCAATGCCTCCTCCCGGTTGGTTGGGGCGGTCCTTCCTCTGGATCTTGTACCCATCTGGGATGGCGATGGCGGGGGCCGAAGAGGCGCTGGTCCAGGTTTCTGTGAAGAAGGTGACGTCGGGAGAGAGCATGTCCAGGAGATCCCAGATTTCCATGGCGTGTCTGTGCAAGGAGCGCACGTTGAGGAGGATGCATCTTAGGGCGTCGGGGGTATGTGCATCCAGAGAGGTGGTGAAGGTCTGGCGGCAGTGGTGGCAGGAGAACGGGCCATGGGTTGTGTTAGGTGTGGCTTTCTGGCAGTTGTTGTTTATTCCGGGATTGAGTGCGAGGAGGGTTGCTGCGTCGTAGCGGTGTATGGTCGGAGATCCAGGGCTCCTGGCACTGGCCGCGGTCGGGTCGTTGACAGGCGCAGACGGCTTGCCTTTGGCGCGCAGCGGCCACCATTAAGTAGGGGAGGGGGGAGGGACGAGCAGTTGGGAGGTGGGAAACGGGCGAGGACAGGGGGGCGAGGCCTCAGGGGCAGCAGCAGCAGGAAAGGGAAGTGGGAAAAACGGAGCGGGCACAAAAAACAAGAAGTGAACAGATATTAAAACTATACACAAGAAGTAAACATATATCAAAAACTATACACTATGACAAAACAGTACCAGGAATTTACACTGAGGAATCTTGCAGACAGCGGCCTTGAACACCTCCCAGGAGGAGGCTGGAGGGCTCAGCGGCGGCGCAGGTAGAGTGGAGCTGTTGGGGAGAGAGTAGGCCTGAGACCGAGGGTCAGAGGTCTTACTCACGCTCCTCCGCAGCGGCCGCCATTAAGTAGGGGAGGGGGGAGGGACGAGCAGCTGGGAGGCGGGAAATGGGCGAGGACAGGGGGGCGGGCCGCAGGGGCAGCAGCGGCCTGAAAGGGAAGCGGGGAAAATGGAGCTGGCACAAAAAACAAGAAGTGAACATATATTAAACTATACAGAAGAAGTAAACAGATATCAAAAACTATACACTATGACAAAACAGTACCAGGAATTTACACGGATGAATCTTGCAGACAGCGTCCTTGAACACCTCCCAGGAGGAGGCTGGAGGGCTCAGCGGCGGCGCAGGTGGAGCGGAGCTGCTGGGGAGAGAGCAGGCCTGAGATCGAGGATCAGAGGTCTTACTCGCGCTCCCCCGCAGCAGCCGCCATTAAGTAGGGGAGGGGGGAGGGACGAGCAGCTGGGAGGCGGGAAACAGGCAAGGACAGGGGGGCGGGGCCGCAGGGGCAGCAGCGGCGGGAAATGGAAGCGGGGAAAACGGAGCAGGTACAAAAAACAACAAGTGAACAGATATTAAAACTATACACAAGAAGTAAACAGATATCAAAAACTATACACTATGACAAAACAGTACCAGGAATTTACACGGAGGAGTCTTGCAGACAGCGGCCTTGAACACCTTCCAGGAGGAGGCTGGAGGGCTCAGCGCGGCGCAGGTGGAGCGGAGCTGCTGGAGAGAGAGTAGCCCTGAGACCGAGGGTCAGAGGTCTTACTCGTGCTCCCCTACAGCGGCCGCCATTAAGAAGGGGAGGGGGGAGGGACGAGCAGCTGGGAGGCGGGAAACGGGCGAGGACTGGGGGTGGGGCCGCAGGGGCAGCAGCGGCGGGAAAGGGAAGCGGGGAAAACGGAGCGGGCACAAAAAACAAGAAGTGACAGATATATAAACTATACAAAAGAAGTAAACAGATATCAAAAACTATACACTCTGACAAAACAGTACCAGGAATTTACACGGAGCAATCTTGCAGACAGCGGCCTTGAACACCTCCAAGGAGGAGGCTGGAGGGCTCAGCAGCGGCGCAGGTGGAGCGGAGCTGCTGGGGAGAGAGTAGGCCTGAGACCGAGGATCAGAGGTCTTACTCGCGCTCCCCCGCAGCGGCCGCTATTAAGTAGGGGAGGGGGAGGGACGATCAGCTGGGAGGCGGGAAATGGGCGAGGACAGGGGGTGTGGCAGCAGGGGCAGCAGTGGCGGGAAGGGGCAGCAGCAGCGGGAAAGGGAAGCGGGGAAAACGTGTGTGATTCCCACACTTACCCTTGTTTAGAGCCACTAGTTGGTTCCTGGAGTAAATGGTGGTAGAAAAACGGGCAGGGGTCCTGGCGCACGGCGCACTCCAGGCGCTGACGGGCGCAAACGGGCATGCCTTTGGCGTGCCTTTGGCACGTCCGCTGTGCTCGTCCGCTGCACGGTCGCGTCAGCATTCCATTTTATTCCCCCCTGTGCGTCGCAACCACTAGCACGCTGACCTGGTTTGAGGCCGGCCCGCTCAGGTGAGCGGCTTGGCAGACTACCCCAAAATGGCAACCTGAATTAAAGTGCAGAGTGCAGGTAATCTTTTTAAAATCAATGTTAAAACAGGCAAAGTGTAAAAAGGCAAACGTGCCCTGAGCAGGCTTGCGCAGCGCGGCAGCGCTTCTGTAGCAAGCAGTTCTGGAAGTCAACTCAATCTATGATGCGTGGTTGTGTCAGCATTCCGTTTAATCCCCCCCTGTGTATCGCAGCCACTAGCACGCTGACGTGGTTTGAGGCGGGCCCACTCTTACATACGGGCACCGCAGGTCAGGTGAGCGGCTTGGCAGACTACCCCAAAATTGCAACCTGAATCAAAGTGCAGAGTGCAGGCAATCTTTTAAAATCAATGTTAAAACAGGCAACGTTTAAAAAGGCAAACGGGCCCTGAGCAGGCTTGCGAAGCGTGGGATCGCTTCTGTAGTGAGCAGTTTCTGGAACTCAACTCAATCTATGCTGCGCGGTCGCATCAGCATTCCGTTTTATCCCCCCTGTGCGTTGCAGCCACTAGCATGCTGACCTGGTTTGAGGCGGGCCCGCTCTTACATACGGGCACCGCAGGTCAGGTGAGCGGCTTGGCAGACTACCCGAAAAGGGCGACCTAAATCAAACTGCAGAGTGCAGGTAATCTTTTTAAAATCAATGTTAAACAGGCAAAGTTTGAAAAGGCAAATGCGCCCTGAGCAGGCTTGCGCAGAGTGGCAGCGCTTCTGTAGCGAGCAGTTTCTGGAACTCAACTCAATCTATGCTGCGTGGTCGCATCAGCATTCCGTTTTATCCCCCCCTGTGTATCGCAGCCACTAGCACGCTGACGTGGTTTGAGGCGGGCCCACTCTTACATACGGGCACCGCAGGTCAGGTGAGCAGCTTGGCAGACTACCCCAACATGGCAACCTGAATCAAAGTGCAGAGTGTAGGTAATCTTTTAAAATCAATGTTAAAACAGGCAAAGTTTAAAAAGGCAAACGGGCCCTGAGTAGGCTTGTGCAGCGTGGGAGCGCTTCTGTAGCGAGCAGTTTCTGGAACTCAACTCAATCTATGCTGCGCGGTCGCATCAGCATTCCGTTTTATCCCCCCCTGTGCGTCGCAGCCACTAGCACGCTGACGTGGTTTGAGGCGGGCCCACTCTTACATACGGGCACCACAGGTCAGGTGAGCGGCTTGGCAGACTACCCCAAAATGGCGACCTAAATCAAAGTGCAGAGTGCAGGTAATCTTTTTAAAATCAATGTTAAACAGGCAAAGTTTAAAAAGGCAAACGCGCCCTGAGCAGGCTTGTGCAGCGCGGCAGCGCTTCTGTAGCGAGCAGTTTCTGGAAGTCAACTCAATCTATGCCAGTAGATTTGTCAATGTTTTTTGCCTTATTGTGCTGTAGCACACCTGCTGTGAACCTTGGCTGAAAGTGAAAGAAAGTGCTATGGCGAAACTAGTATTGACCACGTCATAGCGCTTTTTTTAATGTATTTTTTTTACATTCAGCCATGCTGCATAGGATCCGTCCCATGAGGACTGGCCCTTTTACTTCTGTTGTTACACGGTATGTCTTATTTAGTCTATCAGCACTGTTTTCTTCAATGCGTTTCTCCTACTGCCGGCACGACATGCTTTCCTGCAACATTCAGCGTGCTACGCGTGCTTTCACTTTTCAAGCATCACGGGACAATGGCGGCTGAGGTCTCGCATTTACAAGAGTTTAAGCTATTGACATTGTAAATGACAATGCCTTTTAGTTATGTTAATTATCAAAACACATAAATAAAAGGCATTATCATTTACAATGCCAATAGCTTAAACTCTCGCAAATACGAGACCTATTGCATTGTAAATGCTTGTTATTTTAGGCACAGGTGGGAAGATTAATTGATTTGCTCAGAATAACTTGATATTTCGCCCACGTTGGGACTCGAACCTGGTTCCCCAGGTTTACAGTCAGTAGCTCTGGTCGTTAGGACACATCCCCTAATGGAAAGATATCCACATTTTGTACCAAAGTGCTTGTCTTGGTTTTAAAAACACTTTCCTTCTTTCAGCCTTATTTGCTTAAAACCCCATTTTTATTTGTCAGGGATAGAGCGTCCTCCCCTCTTTGTCCTAGTGTGAAAGTTCCCATCTCAAAGGGGTCTGAAGCTGTTTTACCACTAAATTGTCAATCACACTGCTAGTTTGTACAGTACACGTGGCCGTGCTCATTACCTGGTACGACCTTTATAAAATTCATTTCTATACCTCTCTGTGCGATTACACTGTTAAGTTTGACCTTGTGGTGTGTGTATTAAGGCCACCTTACTTGATATAGTTAAAGGTATATTTTTCCAATAAGACATTTACTATGTACAGCTTCTATGCACACCTTATGAATTCTTCTTAAATAAAAGAAAGATAGCAATGCACACACTGTATTTACACAATTAGTGTGTCTGGGTAGAGCACGGGTACTCATAGTACGGCCCGCGGGCCGGCGGCGGCCCGGCAAGCCTTCCTTGGCGGCCCGCGGACCTTGCAGATACCTACCTGTGTTTTTTCTTCTTTTTTTTTTTTTAAGTGCCAGCAAACACCGCCGGTTGCAGCAGCGCTCTATGGGGGCCGGGCGATTCATTAAAAACCATTCACTTGTTAATGAGGCTTTGTTGTATTTCACCTCTTTTAGCGCCCCTGCATCTCCATGCAGGGGCGCTAAGAAGAGGTGAAATATAACAAAGCCTCATTAACAAGTGAATGGTCTTTTAAAGACCTGAGGCTGTGAAGTACTCGGGTGCGGCTGTGTGTGCGCCGGGAAGCTGTCTCAGCCCGGGCTGACACACACGCGGGGTGACGTGACAGAGCGAGGGAGACAGACAGACAGAGGAAGGGAGACAGAGAGAGGGAGACAGACAGAGGGAGGGAGACAGAGAGAGGGAGACAGAGGGAGACAGAGGGAGACAGAGAGAGAGGGAGACAGATAGGGGGAGACAGAGGGAGGGAGACAGAGAGGGAGACAGAGGGAGAGAGAGAGGGAGACAGAGGGAGGGAGACAGAGAGGGAAACAGAGGGAGACAGAGGGAGACAGACAGAGGGAGGGAGACAGAGGGAGGGAGACAGACAGAGGGAGACAGACAGAGGGAGACAGAGAGAGAGGGAGACAGAGGGAGGGAGTCAGGGGGAGGGGGAGGGAGACAGACAGAGGGAGACAGACAGAGGGAGACAGACAGAGGGAGACAGACAGAGGGAGATAGAGGGAGGGAGACAGATGGAGGGAGATAGAGGGAGATAGACAGAGGGAGATAGAGGGAGTGAGACAGACAGAGGGAGGGAGAGAGAGAGGGAGACAGAGAGAGAGGGAGACAGAGAGAGAGGGAGAGAGGGAGACAGAGGGAGGGAGTCAGGGGAGGGGGAGGGAGACAGACAGAGGGAGACAGACGGAGGGAGATAGAGGGAGGGAGACAGAGGGAGACAGACAGAGGGAGACAGACAGAGGGAGACAGAGAGAGGGAGGGAGAGAGAGGGAGGGAGAGAGAGAGAGGGAGAGAGAGAGAGGGAGAGAGAGAGAGAGAGAGAGAGAGAGAGAGAGAGAGGGAGGGAGACGGAGAGAGAGGGAGGGAGACGGAGAGAGAGAGAGGGAGGGAGAGAGAGGGAAGGAGACAGAGCGAGAGAGAGAGAGATAGATAGATAGAGAGAGAGAGAGGTGTGTATGCCGGGTCTGGTGGGTCAGTGGACGAAGGCGTCCGCTGCAGGGGCCTGTGTTCAACCTCATGGTCATAGTTATTTTTTTTTGCTCTAGCCCCGCCCCCTCCCCCACTGACCCCGCCCCCACCGGTGCGGCCCTCGGCCACAAACCACACTGTAAATTTGGCCCCCGGGAGAAAGTTTGTGAGTACCCATGGGGTAGAGTATTGTATCTGTAGAAACTGTTTTTACTGGACATTTGTCCATGCTTGATTGCCAGGGACACATACTGCTCATCTGTGCCTTTATACAGGTGTGTTTGAGACAAGCGCTTGTGGGGTTGATGGATGAGTGCAGGGTGTATAGATAACATAATGTATATTTGGTCCCGATAGTGTTTACTGAGGACCCTCTACAGCAACAACAGAGTTTCTGAGCTTTTCCTTCAGAAAGGTACTCTTTCTGCAAAGAACAGGCTGTCATGACACCTCGCTTAAGTGAACCAGGCTCATGAAACATCACACAATCAGACCCTTCTTGCTCTGTTCTTAATAATAAAGTGTGTCTTGGTAAACTTTGGTCTTGTGTCTACACCCTCTGGCCTACAGAAATAAATTGTCAATTTTATTTTCAGTTGGCAATGCCAATTGAGCTATAGGTATTATTCAGAAGGACAAGTCACTTGCCTTAGCTAATGTTTTTTAGGTCCAGCTAGACAGCGACGCTGTCTCTTCAAGACCTGCTGTAATCGGTCTGTGGACATAAAGTCCATCCCCTTTCTTGACATTGCTTTTCATTTGTCTATGTCAGTGTCCTTCAAAAATCCATGCTTGCGGTCAGTCCTGCCTCTTTGTCCCTCCTTTCTCTCTCCTGTTCCTCCCACAGAGCAGTGACTTAGTACTGTCTCATTCCACTATGGTTCTTTATCTCTTCTTGAGGGACTATTTTTTTGCTTGGACTCCTGCTCTGTTACTGTTTGTGTTCAACTTCAGCTCCCTGCCTGCATTTAAATATAACAGTGTTAGTCCTATCGTCTCTTAATGCCACAAGTTACATTACTACTGCCTCCCCCTCTGTTGCTTTATTTCATTTAGGTTTATTTAATTTTTGGCTCCTTTAGATGTTCGCCGTCAGTTGGACTTTTTTTGGTAGGATAGTTTGGTTTGGGCTTCCTTCTAAGGTGGCATTGTGCTAGTTTTTTTATTTTTTTGCCTGCGCTCACTTGCCTCTCCACTTTATTATTCCTGTGCTCTCCACCCCTCCCACAATAGTGCTTGTGTGGGCCCCCACAACCCCTCCCACCCCTATCAAACAATGCTTTTTATTATTTTCTTTTTTGTGCATTTTAGGGCAAAGAACATTTCCAGGGTCATTCACAGGATTTTGAACCGACTGCGGAGGCTCGAACACGGATTCCTCAGCTCCGAAGTCTGCAGCTCTGACTACTGAGCCACGTCCTCTCTCTCTGAGGATCACTGCTGGAGTCGCTCTTTGTTCGCCTCAAGCCACGAATTAGCAGCAGCTCGCTCTCGGGCTTTTGTGTTTCATTCCGTAGTGCTTTCCAAAAGCACCAGCTACATTTCAGTTTCATATTTTTTGGTAGACACACGGAGATTCATTGGCAGCTCAGGACATTACTTAAATGTCTTTAACAGAGCTGCCAATTAATCTCCCCATGTCTACAAAAAATATGAATATGTCATTGGGAAATGTTACTGGTGCTTGTGGAAAACGCTACGAAAGTGAAGGCTTTTCTTCTGAATGACTGCTTACAAGAAATGCTCTGATTCCTGTCCAGGCTCTGTTTTTATCAGAGGGTGAGGCAGCAGCACAATCAACAACAGAGATAAGATGACTGTTAAAATGTGTTAAAGATCAAACTGGAGCCGTAGTTTAAAGATCTTCAAAAGGACTGGGGTGGTTGTTTCAACATGTAGGGGGTGATGGGGTAGGGGACAAGGGAAAGTGGAAAAGACTATTGGATATATAACCCATCAGGGTTATTGGCGAAGCTTATCAGTATTCTATTTTTTGTTACATTTACTATTGCGGATCTGTTAAGGAGCGCCAATCACAAAGACCCATCACTCTATCAATTAGAATCCAAATACAGTGATTGCGTTTAAAAATAAATAAATATTAAAAGAAGATTTACTGTCCCACTTTCCAATAAAATAAATGTTCTCTGCTACCGCTTTATTTTCTTTTTCTTATGTGCGTTTGTTCGAGGGGAGGGTGAGTGTAGTTTCTCTTGCCTGTCAGCAGGAACATTCCAAAAACGTGCTCCCTCTGATTTGCATCCACCAGCTGCGTGAATTCAGAGGAAGACATATGCTGCCACTGCTGCCTGGACCTGGCCTGTAAAGATGGAATTCGTAGACGAAATTAATCTCTGTGGTGCTTCCTTTTTGGTTTATAGCTATAATGGAGTATAATTAACTACCTATGTCTGGAATCACAAGGGTTCATCTCTGCAATTATTTTTCTGCTTATATTCTCTGTGCTATTTCTTGGCGAGAGGCAACAACTGTCTCGTTTTTTATTAACCTAATTGTAGCAGAGAGGGGAAACAACAGTCTTGCAAATAAATAGGAGCTACTATGGAAACAAGCCTCATTCTTGAAGATCTGCATATTTATTTATTTGCGTGTATAGACCACCTGGCACATCTGCAATTGCGCCTGTTTACATTAATAACTGACAAGGTTAAAGTCTGTTTGCTTTACCTCAAGATCTAAAACTTCCCCTCTGAGTCAATCAGCTGTTATTAAGAGGAATTCCTACCTGTCTTTTTTATTTTTTATACACAACATGTGATTCAAGCATTCTGTGAAATGCTTTTGTTAATATGAGGCGTTCATGTATTTGGGTGCTGTACACGATTGTACCATGTAGAAGGCAGAACTACTCATTGTGGTAAAGGAATTTGCAACAGAATATAACAGAACACATTTGCTGACATATTTAGAAATGTGTGAATATTTTCTGAATAATATAATATATAAAGTACCCCCTGCTTTACGCTATAGGGATACTGCAAGATAAAGTCATGGACCTCCCAGTGACTTGCAATATACTGTTTACATATGGTAGGGATATTTTTTATATGTTATAGTTCTTGGTCATACACTCCATCGTCTTTCCCTACGTGCTCTTTTAAAATTTTGTGACAACTTTTTTATAAAAAAGAGTAAAATCTTTAGTATTAACAATCAGTTGTTTTTCACTTGTAGCAAAAATGTTATGTAGCTTAATGTATGACAGTATCAAAACTGTGTATATGATGTTTGGTAACACCTAGATATATTCATGTTGTTCTATAGCAACTAAAGCAGTGCAGTAAGTAAGCATGTTGTAATAAGTGCATCCTTATCAGCCATTGAAGAAGAATTTCCAGGGGGAAAAGATCTGAAGAAAGAGAGAGGGATATGTTAAATCTCACTTCATTTATTTAAGTGGCAGCGACATTTCTGCCCGGTGACCTGCCTTTCATATTCTCTACAGTATGTTGCTGGGGGCACTGTGGCGTCTCAGCTGGAATCTAATACATTATTACAGTAGAGTAGATGTGTTGTTTTCTTATTGCAGTTGGCCACAATTAGACAGTAATAACATATTACAGTTGAGTTGTGGCATCATGATGCCTGCTGCCAGAGCCAACAGCCAAGGTGAAAGGCAGGTCAAAGAGACCATTGAAGGTGCAGTTTAAACAAAGAAAAGTAGAACTGCCTTTTTAGGTCGAGGTTGGGCAGCGCATGCGCTGCTCTGCGTGGTGATGGAGCAGGGGAAACGAAATAATTTTGTACCCCTTGAAAATTAATGACCTCATAACGATTAATGATACTAACTGTTTGAAACGCATGAACTAATCAACAAATGCACCTTTTTAGTAGACATTACACGTGGGCAACTTGCTAAATGTTGCAAAATCTAATTTATTTACAAATGTGAAGCTAATTAAACGTGAGTATTGTGATTTGCGTAGTAAATAGAATAAATTGCATGATTTGTGTTGCGTAGTAAAATTGCACCATGGCAAAGAATGCAGGTGGTAAGTAAAATGGCTTTAAATGTTGCTTCTGCTAGGTAATACCTAACACGGGTCTTTAGAATGGTGGGTGGTAAACAGAAAGGCTTATTTTCCATGTTTTAATTTCTGTTGTGTTTGTTCTCATATTAGTTTCGTTTGGGCCTGCTAGGCCATGCTTCGAAAATGGCCGCTGGGAAGGACGAGATGGTGTGCGCTGAATAAAATAGCCCCCGCGCATGAACAGTATGGACGCACCAGTCACGTGTGTGCGGCCTGTGCCCGGAGTGAGAGATGTCAAGGCCAATCTGACCTGCGACGAGGATTGTGCCAAGAGTTCAGCATATATGCCTGGGAACGGATGGGAAAATCGAGCGATAGGGGATGAACTAATATGTGACCATCAAAGATTGTTACAAAATGGATTAACAAATTGGACTACTTTTGGACACCGTGATCATGAGACTTATTGTGTGCTTTATTATCCCCTAATCGGTTCGAACAAGGAGGGCGATGAGGTGACCATCACCACCCCTCCAATGGACCAATTAGCGTGATTCTTGCCCCTAAAGATTGCAACTTTTAAGTGTAGAGAGCCAGAAAGTAGGGTATAAGAGAGTCTGCTCTTACGTTGTGAAAAAACTTCTTCATTTATTCTATCCTGATGCTGCGAGAGACTGTCATTTTTGGACTAACGAACTTTGACTGGGGAAGGAACGAGACCGTTGCGGGAGTTGCCCGGGAGGAGATTACGTCCGAGGAGGTTAGCGGGACAGTCAGTCAGTTTGGGAGTCCATCCTGTGATCTGCGGTTCATCTTTCTTTCCTAATGAACCATTCTTGTCATCGCCCTATGGCCAAGGGTAATGAGTCTTCCCCATTTTTCTTAATCTTTTACTTAAATGCTTACTGATATAATAAATGTATTTGCTTAAAATAAACTTTACCTTCTGCGTAAAGAATTTCGATAAAATCATATGCTAACTCTAAATGAGTCTGTGGTTCTTTAAATAAAATTGTGGATTATAAATGTTAAAGGTTTTAATTGTGATTGAGCTGGTCTTAATCACCATCAACTAATTCTACTAGTTGGTCCATCGACCGAATAGCGGAGTACCTTGATGTTTAGAACCAACAGGATCCGAAGATAATGTATATAATGTATAGGTTATAATTCTGTCACTTTAATAAGGTATCCCACTTGTCCAGCAACTCATTTTTCCTTAGGTGCTTGATCCAGAGAATTGAATTAATGTATGTATACGGTGTTATGGGCCCCACCAACATAAGTGTCAAGTGATCAAGGTTGTGTAGGTGTTTTTCTGGATTAGTGTCATAAGGAAGAATTTATATTAGCCGCGCTGGATCATATTTCTTGGTAGCAGAGTTATGGTTACTATAGATTAGTTTGGTGATTATTGATTAATGATTTTTCGTGTCTAACACTCTATGTTGAGTTTGTATTACGTTATGTGTAAGTCAGAATTTTGAAGCTTCCAGGAAGTAGGAAGTGGACAGGTGTGGCAAGAGAAGTCACACGGAATTGTGCATTGTCTGATTTCAAATTTGGTGATAACACAGGACTGTGTTATGTTAGGGAAATTTCACGTATGAATCGCATTTGAGTGAAATAGCAACAGGTTTTTTTGTGAAACTCTGGCCTTAATTCTCAGGAGCAGTGTAGTCTCCACATGTGTTTTATCCCCAGAGAAACAGGTTTACCTCTTGCTTGAGAGAAGGGTAAGGTAGAGAGAAGTGCTACACTTATCGAACGAAACAGTATTCTTGTAAGTGGGAATAAACTATCTCTTTTGTTTAGAGGAACAGACAATGGTAATGTGTTTTACGTTGTAACTAATCGATTTTAGTTGAAAAGAAAAGCTAAGAAAACTGCCGATAATTTTTGTAAAGGAGGGGTCAGTAGAAGCAGGAGTAGAACTGACGTCAACAAGAACCGCGCTGGGATTGGCTAGTTGTGGAAGAACAAAGAGTTTCCTGATTGGTGCGTTGGTGTGAGACGCGCTGGGATAGGTTAGTGTGAAAGTGATGTAAAAGCTTTCTGATTGGTGCGTTGGAGTGAGACGCGCTGGGATAGGTCCGAATAGCCGAGCAGTAGAAAGAACCGATTGGCGAAGGATTGTGTAAATTGCTTCTGCAAAACAACTGTGAAAATGCCTTATTATAATGAATATGATAGAGAGAAACCGTCATGGTTTGCGAAGCTTAAAAACTTTTTCAAGAAAGATAAGAAGGTTGTGACTAGGAAAGGAGAAGTACTTCCTCTAAACGCCAGCATCTCATATGATGTTGAAATATGGCTATCATACTTGCATTTGGTTGGAAAATTGGGCGAAGTATACCAAAGACGATGGAGTATTGGCATTTCCAGAAAATGGATCGTTTAGCACAGCAGTACTTCGAAATTTGAGAGAAAAGATGATGAAACTTGAACCGAGACCTAGACCGACACAGTTCGAAGCCTTAGGTGAATGGGATGATGAGATGTATTAAAGGGAAAGACACAGAGGTGCAAAGAATTATAGTTTAATTCATGGAAGAGTATGGGGTTTGAATCATGAAGACAGGATGAGACGATGGCGGTATGCTAACATGACGGATGGCATGTTTCCTGTCAGAACAGTTGAAGACTTTACAGGGAAGAAGTGTATGGAGAAAAAGAAGCATGCAGTAACTGAGAGATATGGGTATGGAGGTAGCGACACTGAGGATGAGTTGCTGGAGGACATTTTAAATAAAAGACCCCCTCCGTATCAACAGGATTCTGTGGTGGTGACACCAAATGCACCGCCAATGAGAACTGTAATAAATCAAAGTCCAGAACAAATGTCTGAAATAAATAGTCCATTTAATAAACTAGAAACACCACAGACTGTGAAACATGATAATGGTAATACAGCTAAATTAGCCAGAACCACAAGAGAGTTGACTGAAAAGATAAGAGAACTGACAAAGAATATGGAAGCCGTGACTGTGCCAGTAACTATAGGGCCAGTAATTCCAGTATTTGAAAATGAAAAGATAGAGGAACATTCTTTAATAATTCCATTAAATTCCAGTATGCAAAAGGTAAGAGAAGGGATAATTCCAGAAAATAGAGAGAAAGAAGATTCTGTTGGTCCGTTTAGGTCAAGGCCACCTGTAAATTTGACAATTAATGAGAGTCAGATAAATAAGATTCCTATGGGAGCCGAGTCAGCAACTGAACCTCCGGAGAGAAGTGTAAATTGGGCAGAAGTAAATAAAACCCCTGTGGGTCCGACTGCAGAGGAATTAAATGATTGGGTGAGGAGCTTGCAGAAAAAAGATGCCGAACCACAACTTTTGGATGTGGTCAGATTAAAGATAGATATGGAAGAATTAATTCTAGGAACTATTGGTACAGATCGATTGAAGTCCTATCAAGATGATGAATTAATGTTTATGTGTAAAAGCGTCACTTGGAAATCTAGGAACTTGCATGAAAAATTGGAAGAAACAGCGAACGAACTAGGAGTAGATTTTGGAAAAATTAGAGGATTGCAGAAACCGTACAGGGTAGATTTTAGTGAAAAGGACATAGAAAATCTGAACACTTCAGGACGACTAACACAAATAAAAGAAGTGATTGTTCTATTGAGAAAATGGGGACATGTAGACAAGTGGAGAAGTAGGTGGATAAGAAGAAAGGAGGGAACAACGGATAAAGCATCATTGGCTTTTCCAGTAAAAGAGAAAGAACTAATGGTAATAGAATGTCCAATGAGAGAAACTCCAGGAGGAAGTTATGTACATGTCCCATGGTCCAGACAAGATATATTGTCATTTACAAATGATTTTCCAAGATTGAGAGAAAACCTGTAGAATGGTATAGACAGGTAGAAAGGTTTGTAAAAGTTTCAAAAGTGTTGTGGGAAGATCTGGATGGATTGTTTGAGATTGTTGTTCCTGCAGATTTATGGACAGAGTGTAAAATTACAATTGACTGGCCGAAGGAAGAATATCCTAGAGATGCAAAAACAGGAGCCCCAGGTTCAGAAGTAATGAGAAAATATGAACAGGCAATCACGTTTCTGAAAAATAAAATCCCACCAAAAGAAACAGACTGGGTAAAGATTGATAGAACAACTCAGGAGAGTAAGGAATCTGTACATGCCTATTACGAGAGATTGCTTTTGGTCTTTAAACAGTATAGTGGATGCGAGAATTTGAGTGAAAAAGACATGAGTAATTTTGTGTATAGATTTGTATATGGTCTGAGACCTGAGATAAGTGAAATGATTAAGCAGCATATGTTGTGTTGGCAGAATAGCACAGTAGATGAGGTATTACGGTATGCAAAATATTGCAGTGACGATATTGAGTGTAGACAGCGTAAACTCAAGGAAAGGGCAATGTGGGCACAAGTAAAGGTTGCAGAAAAGCAAGAAGCTCAGATGAATAATCAGTCTAGTGATGCAGCACAGACCAAGTCCAAACCGAATATTGGTAAGGGAAAGGGTCAGATGAGTAGAGAAGATGCTAAAAAGAAATGGCCATGTCATAATTGCGTAAACTTAGGGCACTGGAGAAACAAGTGTAAATTTCCTCTGAAAGTTAATACCGAAAATCAATCATTGAATCCACAGGTGCAGAATGAGGTGAGTTACCAACAGCTGCAACAGCCACAGGTAGTTACTCAACAGTGTCAGGTGCTGCAACCACCTCTTCCAAAGAGTGTAAATCCTCAAAGATACAGTACAGAGGCAGGATTCTACGGATGAGAGCAGGTAACAAAATTGCTGCGCGCAGCTGCAGTTTCGCAGTACTGGTTACGGCAGGATGGAGATGAATCGGATGAAAGCTTATGACGGTGCCTAGGAGAGGAAGAAGAGTCCATTTGTGGATGGAAAAGTGAATGGTGTAAATGTTACTTTCCTTGTAGACACTGGTGCTACCGGTCTACTGTCAGGTCAGTGGAAATTCCAAACCTTCCTCTCTCAGGAGAATCCATCCAAGTTGTAAGTGTTTCAAACAGGCAAATTAAAACCCCTCTTACAAAACCAATAGAAGTGGAAATCAGTCCATTCAAAGACATGCACCGTTTTGTGGTGTGTGATTGTAGTCCTGTGAATTTATTAGGACGCGATGTGCTTTGTAAAATGAATTGTACCATTTACTGTACTCCAGATGGTATTGCTTTCCAAACACCAGATGATGATGTTCTGTACAAATTGACAATGACAGAACTAGAACCAGGAATGTATGATACGATGCAGAGAAAATCCATGCTGAATTGAAGGAAACAGTCAGGTCTGATGTATGGGATTTCACAGGTGAAGATATTGGACTAATGAGAGAAGTTGATCCTGTAAAAATTACTGTAAAAGAAGGAACGAATTACCCAAACACCCCACAGTACAAATTGACGCCAGAAATTATAAAAGGAATAACACCTGTAATTAATAAGATGATTGAACAAGGGATTTTGAGAGAAATAATGAGCAGCCCATGTAATTCTCCTATAATGGGATTGAAAAAGCCAAATGGAACATATAGAATAGTACAAGATTTGAGAAAAGTAAACAAAATTGTTATTCCTTGCTGCCCAATTATGCCAAACCCTGCTGTAATACTGTATCAAATCCCACATGATGCAGAATGGTACACAGTTATTGATTTGTGCCATGCATTCTTTTCTATTCCATTGTACCCTGACAGCCAGCCATTATTTGCGTTCCGGTTCGGAGAGCGTATTTTGGCATGGTGCCGAATTCCTCAAGGGTATCCTGAAAGCCCTTCTATTTTTAATCAGATTCTGAAGAAATCATTAGAAAGTTTAATAATGCCTGAAAAGTCTGTGATGGTCCAATAAATTGATGACCTATTGGTGGCATCAAAGACCAGAGAAGCATGTGTTACGGACACCATTGCTTTACTGAATCATTTGGCAGAAGGAGGACACAAGGTGTCCCCATCAAAACTGCAATTTTGTCAACAGGAAGTACAGTACCCAGGTCATAAGATTGAGAAAGGGATGCGAAAAGAGACAACAGAAAGAATAAGGATTATTAAAGGAATGAGAGCCCCAATGACACAAAGAGAGGTGAGAATGTTCCTTGGAATGGTTGGTTATTGCAGACAGGGGATAAGTGGATTTTCATTGATTGCAAAACCTTTACAGCGATTGACAAAGAGGGATGTCAATGATCCGATTGCACTGGATGAGGAGGAAATTAAGGCTTTCGAGGAACTGAGACCAAGTTTGTGTGAGGCACCAGCATTGAGAATGCCTGATTATGAGAAAGAATTTGAGCTGTATTGTAGTGAGAGAGACAGATGTGCACTCTCAGTATTGATACAGAGGCATTGAAGAATGAAACGACCAATAGCTTATTTTTCAGCTGTTTTAGACCCGGTAGCAAAGGCGTTGCCTGGATGTCTGAAAGCAGTAGCTGCTACTTGTGTGAGTCTGGAACAGAGTGAAGGCATTGTGATGGGATATCCTTTGAGAGTATATGTCCCACATTCAGTTGAAATCCTTCTGACCCGAACAAAAACCCAATTCATGACACATAGTCGGCTGACTAGGTATGAAAAAGTGATCCTGGGTGCAGACAATGTAACCATTGTACGATGCACAAGTGTGAATCCTTCCACCTCACTGCCAGATGAAGTAAATCCAGAGGTCAAAGATGACGTTGATCATAACTGTTTGGATGTGCTTGAGTTTTGCCCCGCCCTGATATCAGGGATGAACCTTTAAAAGAGTCAGATTATGTAATGTTTGTGGACGGGTCATGCCTGAGGACAAATGAAGGTGTTTTAAGTGCTGCGTATGCTGTATGTGCGGTGGCAACCATAATGGAAGCATCCTGTTTGAGAGGAATACGTTCAGCCCAAGTTGCTGAGCTAATTGCTCTGAATCGAGCGTGCAAACTGGGAAAGAATTTCCAAATCACTGTGATCACGGATAGCCAGTATGGCTTCGGAGTGGTCCATGATTTTGGACAGATCTGGTCCCAGAGGGGATTCCTGACTTCCTCAGGGTCTCCTATTAGGAATGGTGAGTTTGTGAAGAAGTTGCTTGAGGCGATACAGCTGCCTAAACAGATTACGGTGGTAAAATGCACTGCTCACAAAAATGGAACTGATTACATTGCAGTAGGTAACACATTTGCTGACGAATTAGCTCAATATTGTACCAGAAATATGACCTCAATGAATCGGAGAAGGGAAAAAGAGAATGTTTCATGTCCCTTGCTGTTTACTAACTCAGTTGAAATATGGGATGAGGTAAAACAATTGCAGGAAGAGGCAAGTGATGAGGAAAAAGACGTTTGGATAAAATCAGGTTGCAGACGGAGAGAAGAAGATGAAGTTTGGGTTTACAGGGATGAAAGACCAGTTATGCCTGATAGCATGATCTCTAACATGGCACGGATGTACCATGGACAGGCACACATAGGTAGAGATGCCATGATCAGACTTTTCAAACAGACCTGGTACAACCCAAAATTTAGGGCTATAGCTGAAAGCCTTTGCCAAAGATGCCTTATATGGCAACAGATAAATCCTGGAAGGAAGACAGTAGTGAGTTTGGGAGTAATAGGACCTGAAGGAGGTCCTTTTACCAGAATGCAATTAGATTGCCCCCGAGTAATAGATTGAGGTATGTCCTGGTGGTCATCTGTTTGTTTTCTCGTTGGGTGGAAGCCTATCCGACAAGAAGGAATGATGGAGTTACTGTAGCTAAGCTCCTGCTGAGAGTATTCATTCCTAGATATGGCTTTCCAGTAACAATAGAAACAGATAGAGGAACGCATTTCCAGAACAAAATTATCCAACTGATATGTGAAGCACTTGACATTCAACAAAAGCTGCACTGTGCCTACAGACCAGAGGCTTCTGGAGTGGTAGAAAAAGTAAATGGCACCATAAAGAATAGGTTGGGAAAAATGTGTCAAGCCACAGGGCTCAAGTGGCCCGATGCCTTACCATTGGTGCTGATGAGCATAAGAAGCATACCTGACAGAAAAACAGGTCTGAGTGCTCATGAAATAATCATGGGACGAGCAATGAGACAAGCATATGTACCTGTCAACAAATTGCTGACTATAACTGATGATCTCATACTGAACTATTGCAAAGGATTGGCTGATGTGGTACATTCTGTGTTTCATCAGGTTGGACCGGATGCGACCACTCTTGAAAGAAAACCAGCTCATGATCTGAGTCCAGGAGACTGGGTCCGCATAAAAGTCCACAGAAGAAGAAATTGCTTGGTTCCACGCTGGGACAAGCCACATCAAGTGATTCTGGTACAACGACTGCAGTAAAGTGTGCAGGTGTGAAAAATTGGATTCATGCCAGCCATACTATCAGAGTTCCAGATCCTGAAGCTCGACCTGTAAGTCGACATCTGGAAATATCAGATACCAGCTCGGCATCTGAAGCAGAGACTGAAACAATCAGAGTTCCAGATACTGAAGCTCGACCTGTAAGTCGACATCTGGAAGAATCAGGTACCAGTTCGGCATCTGAAGCAGAAACTGAAACGATCAGAGTTCCAGATCCTGAAGATCGACATGTAAGTCGACATCTGGACATATCAGATACCAGTTCGGCATCTGAAGCAGACCAACCTGAATGCAGTAAAAGATGAACAAAAGAATCCGAAAACAAAAGAACTGATATTGAAACAGGAGAAACTGAACCAATAGACAGTGACGGTGAACAGCCAAGTACAAGCTTTGGGGAAATTCCTCCGGAAATTGTAGAGGTAGCTCAAGAAAATTCAGATTCAGATAGAGAGATTGAAGAAAATGCGGAAGAAACACGAGGAGGATTAGACTCAAAATTACAAGCGGAAGAAACACGAGGAGGATTAGACTCAGAACTACAAGCGGAAGAAACACGAGGAGGTTCAGATTCAGACAAAGAGACTGAGATCATAAAGTCCAAAGTTAGAGAAAGTGAAGTGAGATCTGAGACAGAATCTGAAGAAAGTGAAGGAGAAAGAAGGCAAAGAATAGGACCAAGAAAAAGAACTTGGAGACTGGAACGAGGAGAAAAGGAAAGTGAACTGAAAAGGCTGAGAAAAGGAGACAATTGGCCCAACGAAATTAGAAGACTGAGATATAAGCTCATAAATTTGAACAAAGACAATGCAGAACAAGTAAATGAAATAACAAGTCAGGAAAGACAAAGAAAACCAGATAAAAGACAATTGCAGAGACCCAAAAGAGTGAAAAGACCTAACTTGAAATACAATTCACCTGAATGGGTATACATAGCACTGCCTGACATAAAAGAAGTGGATAGCAGTCACGAGGCCCCAGACAAAGACTGTGAACAAGTGGGTGAAAGTGAACTGCGCCAACTGATAAAGTCAAAGAAAGAAAATCGGACTAGACATAAAAACTGAATAAGACAAAGAAAATTTCTGAGAGACGGAAAGGTGCGCCAAAAGCAGTTGATCTCAGTCAACACTAAGGGGTCGATTCCGATTCGGGCCGGAAAAAGCACCGACCGACTCGGAGCCGGAAAAATTACCGACCGACACGTACCAGTGGCGCCCGACACGCCAAGTACGATGCAAGCCGCGATAAATCCGACCGACACGTCAGGAAACCAAGCCGACCGACCGAGCCGCTCGGAAAATAGCAATCCGGCCGGAAAAACACGCGAATTCAACCGACCGACACGCACCCGGAACAAATCCGACCGAATCGTACCCGCCAACTCCAACCCGCAAAGTACGATGCAAGGCGCGAAAACACGACCGAGTCGGACGGAGGACAAGCCATACGACCGACACGCATACAAAACCGAGCCGAAGCAACACAATACACCGCGACCGACGCGTACGCAGCATACAAAACTGCACAAACACAGCGTGAACGAAACGGAAAACACCGTACGAGACCAATGCAGGGTCCGACTCGGTCACAAGAACGTTTCCAACATACACAAACAGCACAAAGGAAAAATCAACCAAAAAAAGGCCAAACAAGCAATTACCAAGCCAATAAATACTGGGGGGTGGGGACAGAGAACAAAGACACACCCACAACTCCACCTATATAAAGGACACAAATCACTACCATGAGCCTTTGCAAATGCCATTCCACTGCCAGCACCCAAGAGAAAGCAACCACACACCCACAGCTCATCCCTCACACAAGCCACACACCAGCAGCACACCAACAAATACCTACCTCACATACACCCAGCACAACACACACCCACACACCCTCACCTGCACACCAACACACACATCACCCACCATCACCACCCATCACCATGCCCCCAAGAAGAATCACAAGTTCCTAGATTGTGAATTGGAAGTCCTGGTAGACGAGATCCTCAGGGTAGAGCCACAGCTGTTTGGCACATTGGTCCAACAGACCCCCATGTCGCAGAAAACCAAGATGTGGGAGAGGATCATCAACAGGGTGAACGCCCAATCACCATGTCGGCGCACAAAGACCGACATCCAGAACAGGTGGTATGACGTGCGCAGGAGGGTACGGAAACTGCTGAAGCAAGACTACATCAACAGCCAACACACCGGCAGTGGCCCTCCTGCCAAGCCAATATACCTCAGGCCCTGGGAGGAGAAGGTGCGGGCCATCCTACCGCCAGTGAGCATATATGGACTAGAGGACATCCCAGAGCCTGGTGAGTACACAACAAATGTACACAATATACTGCCACAAAACACACACACATCACTGTCAAGGGGAAAGTCAAACCATGCACTCATAGCAATCACACAGCAACCAGAACAGAATCATCCCAAAATGTGTATGTCAGTCAGAGAAACACAACACATGCCATCAAAAAAGTCACATCCAACTGTGCCAACACATGTACAAACACAACCACAACTACAGCTAGGCAGTGGCACAAATAGAACTAACACACACATCCACACATGTAGCCACCACAACAACACCAACACACAGTGAAGACCACTCAAAGGAAGGAATTCAGCGTATGCTGGCCAAGTCAGTGTAGCCAATAGCATCATGGGAGTCGCAGTCACACATATTGCCCCCCCACAACTGTCCCATCAACACCACCATGAACCATGCGCACATCACAGGGAGTGGAGAAGGACTCACAAGATGGCTGACACTGGCTACTGCTGTGAGGAGCACAAGGCCCTGCTGCCAACTGTGCACCAACAAACAGCAGGACACCACTGACTGACATCCTGAGAGACAACTTACACTCCCTGCAATGCAAGCACGTTCCATGGTGGGATATCTGGCTGGCTGGGTGGGTGGGAAGGGGGATTTGCAGCACTGACCATAGTCACCAGCACCTCCCCTCACCCCCCCCCCCCCAACACAAACTCCACAGTACCCACCTGGTAGAATGCAATGCCCTCCATCCTAACACAAGATCCCACAAAGCACCACCACCCTGGGTTATGTTGTGTGAAGCACAGGGACACTCTTGGGACTCTTAGCCAAACAACTGCCAGGACAACACTCCCAGCCATCCTGTCAGCACAGCCAGCCCACCCCACAGGGAAGCAGAGTCAAAAGGAAGGAAGCATGGGCATGCTGGGAAGGGGGTGGAGGCAATAGCATGATGGGAGTCGTAGTCAGACATTGCTCAGCCTCACAACTGGCCCATCAACACCACCCTGAACCATGCTCACATCACAGGGAGTGGAGAAGGACTCACAAGATGGCTGACACTGGCTACTGCTGTGGGGAGCACAAGGCCCTGCTGCCAACTGTGCACCAACAAACAGCAGGACACCACTGACTGACATCCTGAGAGACAACTTACACTCCCTGCAATGCAAGCACGTTCCATGGTGGGATATCTGGCTGGCTGGGTGGGTGGGAAGGGGGACTTGCAGCACTGACCATAGTCACCAGCACCTCCCCTCACCCCCCCCAACACAAACTCCACAGTACCCACCTGGTAGAATGCAATGCCCTCCATCCTAACACAAGATCCCACAAAGCACCACCACCCTGGGTTATGTTGTGTGAAGCACAGGGACACTCTTGGGACTCTTAGCCAAACAACTGCCAGGACAACACTCCCAGCCATCCTGTCAGCACAGCCAGCCCACCCCACAGGGAAGCAGAGTCAAAAGGAAGGAAGCATGGGCATGCTGGGAAGGGGGTGGAGGCAATAGCATGATGGGAGTCGTAGTCAGACATTGCTCAGCCTCACAACTGGCCCATCAACACCACCCTGAACCATGCTCACATCACAGGGAGTGGAGAAGGACTCACAAGATGGCTGACACTGGCTACTGCTGTGGGGAGCACAAGGCCCTGCTGCCAACTGTGCACCAACAAACAGCAGGACACCACTGACTGACATCCTGAGAGACAACTTACACTCCCTGCAATGCAAGCACGTTCCATGGTGGGATATCTGGCTGGCTGGGTGGGTGGGAAGGGGGACTTGCAGCACTGACCATAGTCACCAGCACCTCCCTCACCCCCCCCAACACAAACTCCACAGTACCCACCTGGTAGAATGCAATGCCCTCCATCCTAACACAAGATCCCACAAAGCACCACCACCCTGGGTTATGTTGTGTGAAGCACAGGGACACTCTTGGGACTCTTAGCCAAACAACTGCCAGGACAACACTCCCAGCCATCCTGTCAGCACAGCCAGCCCACCCCACAGGGAAGCAGAGTCAAAAGGAAGGAAGCATGGGCATGCTGGGAAGGGGGTGGAGGCAATAGCATGATGGGAGTCGTAGTCACAGACATTGCTCAGCCTCACAACTGGCCCATCAACACCACCCTGAACCATGCTCACATCACAGGGAGTGGAGAAGGACTCACAAGATGGCTGACACTGGCTACTGCTGTGGGGAGCACAAGGCCCTGCTGCCAACTGTGCACCAACAAACAGCAGGACACCACTGACTGACATCCTGAGAGACAACTTACACTCCCTGCAATGCAAGCACGTTCCATGGTGGGATATCTGGCTGGCTGGGTGGGTGGGAAGGAGGTCTGGCTGTCAACCAAACACAATCAATGCAGACCATGTTCACACCCCAGAGAATACATAGAAATGCCCAAATAATGCAGGACAATGTGCCACACCAATATCAACCCCTGACTGTGACGACTTAGGACAATACAATGTACAGGCCCGCACCCCGAGGCACAGTCACAACTGTCAGGTGTGTCAACCACTGATGCCTGCAGAAACATGACATACATTGTTTGTGTCTCCCAAAAACAGGTGATGATAGGGACACAGCAGCAGACGCTGAGGAGTCCCAGTCCCAGGCTCAAGAGGATGCCGAGCTCACTGGCGTCGTACAGCCTCTGTCCTCCTCGGACGATGAAGAACAACCTGGCACATCCGGTGCAAGTCAACATGCTGCACCAGCAGGACCACCAGCTGCAGCACCAGCAGGTCCACCAGCTGCACCCCCTGCACCCACCCCTCCAACGACTGTCACCACGAATACCATCCCTGCCGACATGGACAGAATAAGGAACAACACCAGCGCAGTGACCCTGGACCAACCTGGGGCCATGGACACCACCACCACCACCAACCCCCAAGGTGGACCAGGGTTATCTGTGCGTGCAACTGCACACACTGCACATGTCAGCAGGGGTGGTGGGAGGGGTGGGAGACAGAGGTCGCTGCTTGCAGACGTTGCTGGTGTGCATGAAGACCCACAACTGGTACGCATAGCTGATGCGTACCAGTCCAGCACCGGAGAGCTCAGCCAGGTAGTGGGGCTCCTCAGAGACATCAAACAGCAGCAGGCTGCCCATCATGCCCGCTTGGACTCCCACATGTCCCACGTGGAGTCACACATGTCACGTGTGGACTCCCACATGTCACGTGTGGACTCCCACATGACCCGCGTGGAGTCCAAGTGGGATGTACTACATGAGATGACGGCGGTGCACAGGGACATTTTACAATGCCTCCGCCAGATGAACAGCAACCAGTCCACACCTCCCTGTGTGCCAACAACATCTGGCACCGAACAAACTGCAACTGCCACAGGGAGGGAGGAGGACTCTGGCGGAGAGTCCCCTGCACCGCAGCAGCCTGCACTTGAGGGCCCCCCCAAGAAGAGGGGTCGTCCGAGGAGGGGAAAGTGAGAGGCTGATGGCCAAGCGCAACTCCCAGGAAGCCTGAACCTGTTCTGGATTTTCGCCTTTGTGCACAGACTGTTCACCCTGTTGATGGCAACACTACTCCCACACATTGCATGGGGAGTACAAGTTGGAACAATGTGTCAGACAACTGTGGCCCCGATACTGGGGATCCTGTCTACCTGGACTTTCTATTCATCTAGGAACTTGGGATTGCAAGATTCATGTACAGCACAATCCATCCTATGCACTATTATCACAGATGTATCACAATAAACACAATAATACACCATACTTGCCTCTGTCGTGATTCCAACGTGGGTGTTGTTATGGGGTTGATGAACAGCAAAATTACACTGTGTATGCGAACTGCAACAGCAAGGACAACACAGGCATGTGAGTACAGGCAACGTGACACATATGAGGGAGACACACCACCAGGGCTACACAACACATACACACCTAGGCCATCTGACTCATTGCCTACACTGATGTTGCCAGGGAAGACGGTGCAATGCACAGACACCACACCCATTCCCAGTTGTAGTCAAGTAGCCCACAGGTGCAGTAAGCAAATGGCAGTCAAATGTGTGACCACAGACAACGCACATCACTAAGTGAAGCACAGGTTTATTACACAGTAGCAACATGCCGTAACCACTACAGATGCAAGGTAACCCCACCTGGTAGCGGGCACACAGTCAACAACTGTAGACAGAAGGAAGTCCATGAGTGTGGCGCACATCACCTGTAGGGACACAACAGCTACCAGCCTGGATGTGCAATCACGTCGTCGGTGGACACAGTTGACCAAACGAATCTGAAAGTACCCTGTGAAGGACAGAAATGACACACAGTCAAAAGCAATGCAGTACAGGACAGAACAGCAAAACTCATGCACAATACATGTTACAAGATACCCACCCAGAACCAAGTTAGCATGTCAACACTGTTGGGGAGTACAGCCCACCTGTCACCACACATCGCAACACACATCCTGTCAAGTAGCCCATGGACACACTCCAACAGCACCAGAGCACCACCCACACATCATGCCAACTCACATCATTCACATGACACCTCAGGATACTCACATTCAGCTAAAGAAGTTGGTGATGAGCTGTGTGCGGACATCACCATCACCATCATCATCATCATCGTCACTGGCATCGTGGTCCAGGCCAGGATCCTCCACAGGTGGCGGATGTTGGTCATCGTCATCCTGGATGAGAGGCAACTCCTTCCGCACTGCCAGGTTGTGGAGCATGCAGCAGACGATGATAATCTTGCACACTTTCGCAGGGGCATATGGGAGGGACCCTCCGGTCTTGTCCAGGCAGCGGAAGCGGCTCTTCAGGAGACCAAAGGTCCGCTCAATCACTCTCCTGGTCCGACCATGTGCCTCATTGTAGCGCATCTGGGCAGGTGTCACAGGGTTCCTGAGGGGTGTCAGCAACCACGGCATGTTGGGGTATCCCGAGTCACCTACGGACAGACAAGTGCACATCAGCTGACTTGGAAAAGTGGGCGGAATACTACAGATCAGATCACACACAATGGCACAAAGTCAGTACACACCGACAAGCCAGGCACGCTGGTTCTGCATCTGTGCCATCAACCTGGGGATGCGACTACTCCTCATCACAAAGGCATCGTGTGCTGAACCAGGGAAACGGGCACACACGTGTGTGATGGTCATGTCTGCAAGACACACCACCAGTGCATTGACCGAGTGGTAGTGCTTGCGGTTCCTGTAGGCCTGCTCCTGGGCCTGTGGTGGTACCAAAGCCACATGTGTCCCATCAATGGAGCCAATGACATGCGGCATCCTCCCCAGGGCATAAAAGTCACTCTTCACGTCAGTGAGTCGTCGCAGTCTAGGGAAATAGATGTACCGGTTCAGGAAGAGCAACATTGCCGCCAAAACATCGCGGAGCACACGGCTGAACATGGTCTGTGACATCCCACCAGCAGACGCCACAGTATGTTGGAAGGTACCGGTGGCAAAGAAGTGTAGGGCTGCCATCACCTTCACCTTGGGGGTCAGCGCTGTAGGATACGGCCGGCCAGGCTGCAAATGTGGGGACAACTGCACTGCCAAATCCTCAATCAGCTGCCTGGTGAAGCGGTACCGTCGGATGCTGTCCCGTTCCACCATCGTTGCCAGGTCTGGGAATGGCCGATGGACAGCAGGAGCCCTGCAGTGCAGAGGAGAAGTAAGCAAGATCGTCAGTCACCCCACATATGCGGCATTGAACACACTCAAGATCCCAACATACATCATCATGAGGCACAACTACATGAAGTGTGCAGTACCGGAACGACATTTATGGTACATACATGGCCAACATCTGTCAACACGGTCCTACAGGTGGCATCAATTTGTCCCAGGTTGGCCCATTGGATATCATGATGCTGTGTCACAGTCACCCCCCAGTGACATGTGAGGACAGATGTGCCCCAGGCACCACAGCTCAACGACAGGCACATTCCCAGGGACCCTGTAATGCCACATGGACACTGGCATCACCTGGAGTATCATGTGTACACCACAACAAAACAAACATGACCCCCACAGGTAGTGGCTACACTTGCCATGGCAGGAGAGCCATGGACGTCTGTGACACACACGCACAACATCAGAGTCCATGCACACACAACGTGGATGTGGAGACTGTCTCCCATTGTGCACATGAAATCAGAGACATTGTAAACACTACATGCACAAAGACTGTGGAGGGCCATCACTATTGTGCCACTGGGACACCCTGGCTCAAACATACCGTCCCACATGGGACTCACGGGGTATGTGACATGACATACACAAACACCACTGTGAAATGTGACCATGGCACATGCACAGATATGAACAGTTGCACATCACAGTGGTCACGTACACGTAACACCCAGGATCCTGTCCCCATGAACACGTGCACAGCCTGGGGGTGGCTGCCCACAGGTGACACCCACAGGACAACATGTACACCAACATACACACAATAGGAAATGCAGCCTTACATGCCTTATGATAAGGTTTGGACAGGCTGTCGTGATGTAGGTGTGCCCCTCACTCCCTGGGAGCTATCTGTGGCTGGCATATGTCCATCTGAGACAGGCATGCTGACATATGCCAGTCACATGTACAGTGATGCGTTGAACAGCAATGGACCGATCGGTGCCTCCGGCCGGCCCATTGCATTCAATGTGTGCGGGTACGCGTTGTACCCCTGTGCGCGTTGTACTGCAATGGACCGATCGGTGCCTCCGGCCGGCCCATTGCTTTCAATGTGTGCGGGTACGCGTTGTACCCCTGTGCGCGTTGTACTGCAATGGACCGATCGGTGCCTCCGGCCGGCCCATTGCTTTCAATGTGTGCGGGTACGCGTTGTACCCCTGTGCGCGTTGAACAGCAATGGACCGATCGGTGCCTCCGGCCGGCCCATTGCTTTCAATGTGTGCGGGTACGCGTTGTACCCCTGTGCGCGTTGAACAGCAATGGACCGATCGGTGCCTCCGGCCGGCCCATTGCTTTCAATGTGTGCGGGTACGCGTTGTACCCCTGTGCGCGTTGTACTGCAATGGACCGATCGGTGCCTCCGGCCGGCCCATTGCTTTCAATGTGTGCGGGTACGCGTTGTACCCCTGTGCGCGTTGTACTGCAATGGACCGATCGGTGCCTCCGGCCGGCCCATTGCATTCAATGTGTGCGGGCACGCGTTGTACCCCTGTGCGCGTTGAACAGCAATGGACCGATCGGTGCCTCCGGCCGGCCCATTGCTTTCAATGTGTGCGGGTACGCGTTGTACCCCTGTGCGCGTTGTACTGCAATGGACCGATCGGTGCCTCCGGCCGGCCCATTGCATTCAATGTGTGCGGTACGCGTTGTACCCCTGTGCGCGTTGAACAGCAATGGACCGATCGGTGCCTCCGGCCGGCCCATTGCTTTCAATGTGTGCGGGTACGCGTTGTACCCCTGTGCGCGTTGTACTGCAATGGACCGATCGGTGCCTCCGGCCGGCCCATTGCTTTCAATGTGTGCGGGTACGCGTTGTACCCCTGTGCGCGTTGTACTGCAATGGACCGATCGGTGCCTCCGGCCGGCCCATTGCTTTCAATGTGTGCGGGTACGCGTTGTACCCCTGTGCGCGTTGTACTGCAATGGACCGATCGGTGCCTCCGGCCGGCCCATTGCATTCAATGTGTGCGGGTACGCGTTGTACCCCTGTGCGCGTTGAACAGCAATGGACCGATCGGTGCCTCCGGCCGGCCCATTGCTTTCAATGTGTGCGGGTACGCGTTGTACCCCTGTGCGCGTTGTACTGCAATGGACCGATCGGTGCCTCCGGCCGGCCCATTGCATTCAATGTGTGCGGGTACGCGTTGTACCCCTGTGCGCGTTGAACAGCAATGGACCGATCGGTGCCTCCGGCCGGCCCATTGCTTTCAATGTGTGCGGGTACGCGTTGTACCCCTGTGCGCGTTGTACTGCAATGGACCGATCGGTGCCTCCGGCCGGCCCATTGCTTTCAATGTGTGCGGGTACGCGTTGTACCCCTGTGCGCGTTGAACAGCAATGGACCGATCGGTGCGCACCCATTGACAATGGGCTTGCCTGGCAACGGACGCGTTTTCGAATATTCGAACGAGTCGGTTGCTGGAAAATCAGTTGGTCACCCACAACAATGTTGCAAAATCATGTATGTCATGAAGTTGAAATTTTGAAGGATGCTGTGGGCGTGTTTTGGTGCTGCTATTCCATGGATTGGCCAGATTCAGAAGATGCAAACGACTTGGACCTATCACTTTGGACACAAGGGACAGTATCTGCCTCTCCAGCACATATATATTGCTGCATGTTCCCCTGAGAGCCCACTTCCCTGCACTACATGCTCCAGGACGACATCTGCCACTGCACTGCTGCTGTCTCTGCCCCTCTGGACCCTGCAATGGCACGTACTGTGGAGAGAGCCCCAGCCTTCAGCCTTGAAGAGAACCAGGCCCTGCTGGACAGCCTACTTCCACAGTACAGCAAGCTGTATGGGACACCAGGGGAGCAGGTGAGTGTTCTGTGCACTGCCTTTCTGAATGTGCATTTTGTCTGACTAGCAAGGCTGAGAGTCAGCACACCACTGGCTAGCAGGCTCACTGAGTAGTTGTCACCCCCCATAGTGTGTAGTGACTTGCACTGGACAGGTATGGTGCAGTGACAGTGCTTCTGAACAGGGTTTTACTCCCCATGCAATGATACCATGTAGTGACTTCTGGAAAACTGTCCATGGGCAGCCGTGCACTGCCTGGGTACACCATGTGCCCCTGTGATTGCGACATGTATATGCAACTGTGTCATGCACGGATATGTTGCATGTGTAGTAATGGCCTTATCACTTTGTCATCCTGACAGGCTTCTGCCCATCGGAAGCATGAGATCTGGAAGGACATCGTCCGGGCTGTCCGGTCCGTGGGGGTCTACAAGCGCCGGATCCGCAACTGCCAAAAGAGGTGGCAGGACCTTCGGGGCTGGACCCGGAGGATTGCACGGGTCCAGCTGAAGCTGTCGCCTCCTCGCAGGAGGGGCGGAACACGGACCCTGACCCCCACATGCTCAGGATCCTGGCGGTGGTCTTTCCAGACCTGGATGGGCAGCTGAAGGCCAGAGAGCAGCAAGGAGGGGGTGAGTCAAAGACTGCACTGTGTACTCTGTCTAACATGCTATGTGCCCTCCTCGGGCCAGGTTGAACTGCCACAGTACAGCAGTCATGTTGTCCAGGAGCCATGTCCCTCTATTGTGCACTGCCCACTCCTCATCTGATACCCAGGTGTGGCCCTTACATGCAGGGAATTCTGTCACTTAGGACTGTGTCCTTGCAGTTTGCTTGACTCAAGGTGGGAGACAGCATCTGTTTCCCTGACTCTGTGGTGGGCATCATGGGTGGGTCCATTGCTTACACGATGCCTGTATTCTGACATGTATTCAGCGTGTTACTTTGATCTGTGGTCCAATTGCTGAGCTGATCCACCACATGTGGCTGGGGTACCTGGCACACACCCATGCTGCGGGTGGGAACAATGTTTGGGCCCCAGGAGTATGTATATGACGTGTGTCACACATACTTAGCCAGCTGCCTACAGTCCAGGGCTCATCCCTCATTCATGTGGGGCTGGACAGTCATGCCTACTCCAGGCCATACAATACACTCTGTACTCCCACTCCCGTGTATCAGAGGACACATTGTGCACAGTGATTTGACCCCTCAGGTGTCTGCCTCTGTGTCAGTGTGCTGTGGATTAGTCGCCAGGACTGCTGTGGAGTTTCTTGGTAGGGGCTCAGCATGCCACTGGAGATGTGACCATAGGAGACGATACTTGTGTGACACATAGGTGTCTGATCAGCTGCCCATGCAGACTGGGGCATGTAAATGTGAAGTTCAGGCAGCTGTTCCCCATGCACAGCAGAGTGTGAGGGGCTCAGGTTCAGAGGGTAGTGTCACAGGTCTCCCATATGTCCAATAGGTATGACCTGGACAGATGAGGGTTAAGAGGATGTGTTGTGGGGGGATGTACATGTGCACTTGTGCAGCTCCAGGACTTGCATTCCCCATGACCTACTATTGTGACACAGTGCAGAGTGTTGTTGTCTGGCTGCAAAGTCATACATCACTGAGACAGTGATGTATGACTTTGCAGTCATGCCTCCGCCATGGCATGTGTCTACTGATTGGTGATCCTGCAGGGGAGTGACATGTGCTACATGCACACCATAGTGGCGCTGGCTATCAGGACATGGGTGCATCATGGTGTCTGTCGCTGGTATGCATCACATGCATTTCCTATTTGACTCTGGGCATCCCTTACATCCGTAAACCTGTACTGACTCAGTGGCAAGAGCTGTGATGTGTCCACACCGTGTCCTCTGCACTGTCCAACTACTGTGTACTTGGTGCATGTGTCAACACTGGGGTGTTGCAATCCAACAGACACCAGACAGATGGGTGCAAGGCCATGTGGGATGTGAGTGCCATGCTTGGCATCAGACTGACAATTGACTTCTCCTGTTCAATTAGTGCACTTTTAGCAATGTACAACTAATGATGCCAGGGCTTGCTCTGTGATGTGCTGTGCTCACAGTGGTGTGTGCGTTATGTGCAGGTGACTGATGTCTGTCTGTTTCCCCATTGTTTGCAGATACATCCACGGCCACGGAAGGGGACAGCTCCACGGACCAGGAGGAGCCGGAGAGCCAGACTGGGTCAGCAGCCGAGGAGTGGTCGGAGGGACCCAGTGGCACGGAGGGCGAGGGGAGCCACACCGAGGAGTCCTCAGCACCATCCACCTCAGCTGAGGACCAGAGCAACTCGGAGGATGACTCCCTTGTGGAGGCGGGTGTCAGCAGCCACCACACCCCAGCTAGTGTTGCTGTCCCCGCCACCACCAGCACCACCACCGCCCTCCCATCGGCTCCCATTCCCCAGGTCCGTGGAGGCTCCCATGTCCGGGAGCGTGTCTCCTTTGGGCCAGGCACCGCACCCCCTGCCCCTGTGTCCCCTGCTGCCCTGAGTGAGGAGTCTGTGTACCTCCTTCGCCAGCTCCATGTAGGGCAGACAGCCATGCTGAGTGTCCTCCATGCGCACACCACGCTGTTGACTCAGCTGGTGTCGTTCATGGAGGGCATCTCATCGGGCATGTCTGACCTACAGAGGGGCAATAGGTCCATGGACTCCTCCCTGACGGCAGCAGTGTCCCTCCTCAAACGGTCCCTCACCCCTCCTGCCTCTGCTCCATCCACACTCCCCAGCACCTTACCCATCCCAGGCACACACACACTGGCACAGGCACACACCAGCACACACACATCCAGCACACTGACACACACGCCAATGACAAAACGCACACGCAAGCACATTCAGGGGACTGAAGCCAGACTCACAGGGGATGGAGCCCTGGAACACACACACGCATCCACATGCACTGCGCAGTCCTCAGTTCCCTCTCCCTCCAAAGCACCCTCCCTTGCCTCACCTGCAACCCCAAAGTCACAGCAGCTCTTCCTCTGTGACCTCGGCCTCTTCCCCACCGATGAAGCTGCTCCAGCATCCCGGGGGAAGAGGAAGCCCACCCACACGGAGCAGAGTGCCCCTCGCCCCCGGACACCCTCCCCCAGGCGCAGACGGACTGAGGCCCCCACCCGCAAGTCCCCCCGGAGTGCTAAGAGCAAGACCCCGCCACCGCCCTGCAGCTCAGGCACAAGGTCTCCGTCCTCCATCCCTCAGGCCCCCACTGCACAGGTGCCCCCACCACACCCTGCCCCAGGTTCCCCCACCCACAGATATACCATCCCCAAGATGCTCCGGCCTTCTCCCCCTGCCACTTGCTCTCCCAGCACCACACCCCCCGCTGCGCTTGTCTGTGCCACTGATGTGGTGAGGGTGTCCCCCCTCTGTCCAACCCACCTTGCCTGTTCCCCATTCTCCTCCCCTGGAGGTAGGCACTGCAGTGGAGTCCACTACCGCCCTGTCTGACTTGGGCACTGCAGTGGCGGACCTGTCCACCCCATCTGCAGGGTCCACTGCAGTTGTGCCGGCACCCACGACATCTGTGTCATGCCCCCCAGTTGTGCCGGCACACACCATGTCAGACACCTCCACTGCAGTTGTCAGTGGCTCTCCAGCACCCACCACCCCTTCCCTGACTCCCCTGGTGAGCCCTGATCCTGTCCCTGCGGTGCCTGGCCTGCCCCCCGGTTGCCCCTCCTAGTGGATTGTCCCTGGTATTGTGCAGGCATGCGTAGGGTGACATCTGCCAGTGTCACCCTGTTTGAACTTTGACAATGGACTGGCCATTGGCCTTTGCTCTTTTTCAGGACTTCGTTTGGCCTCAACACATATGCTGAATAAAGCAACTTTCTTTTCTCTAGTGCTCATGCTTCAGATGTACATGTTGTTGGTGCAGCTAACCATGCCCTTGCTGCAGTGATGGTGATATCTGGTCTCATGATTATGAAGTGTTACTGTGCAGGAACCCATGTGGTCCAGGGGGAATGTGTCCTATCATGTGGTGTATCCATGTCATCAATAGCAGCATCTGAGGGTGTCATGTGTTCAGTATTTTGCAATGGGTTTCCTACTTACATTGGCAATTTCATATCTGTGGCTTCCACCCCTGCACATCTGTTGTGCCTGCCATCGTTGCATTTGTCTACTTCCCTGACCGTGTTGCCATCTCCAGTGGACATGCAGGTTTGGGCATCAATGGGGAGGGACTCATCCGTGTAGTCAGTGCAACATTGCTATACAAGTGTGTTGGATCTGTGCTGATGATTCCGTTGGCACATCCATGACCAGGCTGATGTGATGGGAGCCCTCATTTGGTGCTAATTGTTGATTGTGTGACCAAGTGCTCAGCTGACATGATGGGGCCCTACTGAGGCAACATATGGCACAGCTTTCCTCACACAGGAGTGGAGTCCCCTCATGGCAGTGTGTACACGTGTGACATTGCCTGCGCCCAAGGTGTGTGTTGTATTGTCATGTCTGTGTGTTCACTTCCATTCATCTGCGCATGCTGTGATCCCTAGTGTTGTACCTGTTTGTGATGCTTGCTGACTTGAGCTATGTTCCCCCAAAGTCTTCTCCCTGTGTTCTCTGTGATGTGGGTGCATGGCACATTACTGGTCATCAGGGTGTCACCCATAGGTGTGTTTGCTGTCAGGGCAGAGTTTGTGTGCTGACGCAGATGGGTCACAGTCAGGTTTCCCTTTGGCACTTGTTGTTTGCCCCTGTCATGTGATTTCCAGTTTGTGTTATCTTTCAGTGATTGTGACACGTTGTGTGTGTGACTGCTGGCACTCCTTAGGGTCCGGGCTGCAATGTTGGTTGTTGTCTATGTGTGTTCTTTGTGGGTGACCTTGGCTTCTTCATTGGTGTGTGACTGTGGCTGGGATCCCATTGGTCGGTGTGGTATTGCCGTCATGTCCATGTACAGCGTAGTGTGCAGTGTGTCAGACATTCAGGAGTCTTGTTGAGTGTCCATGTGTGATGTGTTTCTACACCTTGGTTCCCACCCACCACCCTGGAATAGTCATGGGTGCATGTGCAATGTCACCAGTGCATGTGTACTTCACTGCTGCACATTGTTGGAGGTCGAGGGGTGTGGTCTTGAGTGTGTGCAGATGAGAGTTGTTGCCCGGCTAGTCCCCTGCCTCCATGTTGGCCTTGGCTTACTGGCCATGCTGATTGATTTGTGCTTGTGTAGGTGTGATGGTAGTTAGTTGCTCAGGACACCTGACTGTGGTTCACAGTGTGAACGACATTTAGCTTTGTCATCACAGTGGTATTTTTCTTCAGCCCAGGGTCACCACATTGTGGGGGCCCTGGGGGTGGTGCTGTGGTGTGTCTGTGACTTGCTGTGTCAGTTGTTGTTCCTACGTGCCTGTGTGACATGTGTGTTTTGTGCTCCCTCTCACCTGTCAATGCCTGCTTGCCCACATAGGGGATTTGGATCCATGAGTTACCTTAGTGTGGCAGTGTATGCACATCTGTATGATTGTTATTCAGCTCTCCTCATGTGTTGTGTTGTTGCCTGGGGACACTGGCACCCCCACCCCTCACCTGCTGTGTATGATGACAGTGTTGGTCTGCCTGTTTGTGTTTGTGCATCTGCACCACTGCATTGGCATATCTTGGGTGTGCCATTGGCTGTATGTTGTTTGGTGTGTTTCCGCTGCTGTCCCTGGGACTCCTAGGTCATCGGTCAGCACAGTGATCATGGTTTGTGTGTCCCATTGCTGCCATGGTATGGTATCTGTTCACCTCACATCTGCTGTCTCCACAGGGTATCTGCATTTGTGTGCCCATTGGTGCAAATATGTGGTTCTGCATTCTGATGGTCACTTCTGTCATTGTGTCATTGATGACTGTTGACGGTCTCAGCCCCCATGGGTGTTGTTTGTCTGCACATGGCCAAAGGAATGTTTCATTTGCACTGCAGTATTTGGCTCCCCCAATTTGTGTTGCAATGGGACACATACACTACTTTGCCACAGATGAGTTTTTGGTTCTGTGACCAGGAATGATCCATGCAGTTTGGCAGTTGCAGCTCTTTCTTTGTCAACAATTACCTTTTGGTCACTGTGATGATGAGGGTGTAGACCCCATTGCCACAATGGTCAAAATGTGCTTCAGCTATGGACCCCACACTTGCCTTTTGGTCACTGTGATGATGGGGGTTTGGACCCCATTGCCACAATGGTCAAAATGTGCTTCAGCTATGGACCCCACACTTACCTTTTGGTCACTGTGATGATGGGGGTTTGGACCCCATTGCCACAATGGTCAAAATGTGCTTCAGCTATGGACCCCACACTTGCCTTTTGGTCACTGTGATGATGGGGGTTTGGACCCCATTGCCACAATGGTCAAAATGTGCTTCAGCTATGGACCCCACACTTGCCTTTTGGTCACTGTGATGATGGGGGTTTAGACCCCATTGCCACAATGGTCAAAATGTGCTTCAGCTATGGACCCCACACTTGCCTTTTGGTCACTGTGATGATGGGGGTTTAGGCCCCATTGCCACAATGGTCATGGGCTGCTTGCATTGTGGGTGCCACACACATATATGTGTGGCACATGTGCTAGGGGGTCACATTGTATGTTCAATGTCATGTTCGGTGTTGTAGGCATTTGACACAGCCTGCTCACACGCTTGTCATGGTGGTGGGGGGATGTCTTAATCTTGCATTCCCTAGGTTGTGGTGTGCTTGTTGTGTCATGCATTGTCCATCCTATGAGTGGGGGTGGTAGTAGTGGTAGGCATCCAGCCCCCTGGCTAAGGGTGGTAGTAGTGGTGGGCATCCTGCCCCCCTGGGTGAGGGTGGTAGTAGTGGTGGGCATCCTGCCCCCTGGTTAAGGGTGGTAGTAGTGGTGGGCATCCTGCCCCCCTGGGTGAGGGTGGTAGTAGTGGTGGGCATCCTGCCCCCCTGGGTGAGGGTGGTAGTAGTGGTGGGCATCCTGCCCCCCTGGGTGAGGGTGGTAGTAGTGGTGGGCATCCTGCCCCCTGGCTAAGGGTGGTAGTAGTGGTAGGCATCCAGCCCCCTGGCTAAGGGTGGTAGTAGTGGTGGGCATCCTGCCCCCCTGGGTGAGGGTGGTAGTAGTGGTGGGCATCCTGCCCCCTGGCTAAGGGTGGTAGTAGTGGTAGGCATCCTGCTTCCCTGGCTAAGGGTGGTAGTAGTGGTAGGCATCCTGCCCCCTGGCTAAGGGTGGTAGTAGTGGTGGGCATCCTGCCCCCCTGGGTGAGGGTGGTAGTAGTGGTGGGCATCCTGCCCCCTGGCTAAGGGTGGTAGTAGTGGTGGGCATCCTGCCCCCCTGGGTGAGGGTGGTAGTAGTGGTGGGCATCCTGCCCCCCTGGGTGAGGGTGGTAGTAGTGGTGGGCATCCTGCCCCCTGGCTAAGGGTGGTAGTAGTGGTGGGCATCCTGCCCCCTGGGTTGGGGTGGTGGCGCGCATTCAGGCCCCTGTGTGCATATGTGGCATTGGTGATGGGCATCCCGCCCCTATGGTGCTGCTGTTGCAAGTATATTCAGATTCCCAGTGTATGTGTGTGATGTGTCGTGTACGTGTTGTATGTGTTTTGTGGTTGGTGTCTGACTTACCTTCTGCGCCGTACGCGTCCGTGCCTGTTCCGGTAGTAGATGTAGAATATTGGTATGATCGGGACGAAGGGATTCATGGTTGGTTCGTGTCGTTCGTCCTTCTCGTTGCTTCGCGTCGTCCTCGTCGCTTGGCTTCGTCCTCGTCGTTTCGCTTCGTCCTCGCCGCTCGCGCCGTCCTCGTCTGTGCTGTGTTCGTCTCGTAGCCGTGGATCGTGTTGTGGCGCGATTCGGAGCTTATGTGCGCCTCTCCCGGATGCTTTGACGTGCCGTGCGTAGCGACGGGTTCGGCGCGTACGGAAAGCGCATCGTACTTGTCCGGCCGGACGGGGCTGCATTTTCCCTTCCGTGCGACTCGATTCGGCGTTTCCGGATTCGCCTCGGTCGGAGAACAGGACCTGGTTTGGGTGAGTACGGCTCGGCCGGAATTTTTGCTGTTGTGCGCATCGTACTTGCTCGTTCGGTGTGCTGTACGGATCGGTCGGGAAACTGGCTTTCGCATGGCTTTTTTCCCGACCGAATAGTATTGGGTGCGCCTCCGACCGAGATCGGAATCGGCCCCTAAGTCATTCGGGGTGTGGAAACACATTTCTGTACATATAATTAGATAATATTTCAACTTGGTAGACACTGAGAATAGAAGATCTAGATGTGGGTTTTTCAGTAGATGGTGTAAGATGTGTTTCTATTGTACAGGCTTTCTAATGCTTATTTGGTTCATTTTGGCAATAATAATTCCACTAAGATTAGTTGTAGAAGATACATCTGCAATCATGAATGACACGAATAGTGACAAGAAATCTAACATAAAGAACACTGCAAGACTAATAGATAGTACTGATTTTCATAGGGACAAGTCAATAACTGATTTCTCCAAGAATGTCTTCACGAAACTCTTGTACGAATATGTGGAGACAATGGATGTGAGAGATTGTTATGTATGTATGAAGTTACCTGCGTCTGTAACAGAAGGTGTGACGTATCATCACCTTCCTTTGACGTATGGAATAACTTGTAGTGTTTTAGCTAGCTTATTTTACAAAACAGGTAAATTAGAGTATTACTACACTGACACAGATGCTGTTTTTGCTAAAGTTCCCGTAATCCCTGAACTAAATAAGGTGAAGTTTGCAAAGATTTTTGGAGAATTTTTCTTAGAAACAAAAGAATTAACATTAGAATATGCATTTAGACATATTCTTACTTGTGGGTTAGAAAGGAAGAAAAGGTTTTCTTAGACATGGTAGAAGACAGAAGGGTTAAGTTTCAAAGAAAGGCAGCAGGAGAAAAGACAAAAACCCCACCTTCGGCGTTTGAAGAGGGAAGTTATGACAAAGGCGAAACAAATGCAGCTATGGTTCTAGATTGGCCCCAACAGGGAAAATTGTGTATTAGTAGAGATAACACTATGTATGATAACTATTTCGTGGGTTCTAGTGAGTGCCGAGATACATACAAAATTTTAGGGGGATGGGGATTCAAAGGAGGAAAAGATACAGTATTTCCAGGGATCTATTATATTTGCGGAAATAGAGTCTATTATAGGTTGCCGGACCATTGGTACGGAACATGCTATCTAGGTCTGGTCTTTCCAAAGATTTTTCATGTGGAAAGACTAACGAAAGGAATTCACGAGATAGGTAAACCATTAACCCACAGGAGGAGGGAAAGCTTCTCAGAAATAATAGGTGACATTTTTGGAGCATTGATACCAGCAGTGGGTATATCTTTGAATGCATACAAAATTCGGAAATTGTCTACAGTAGTAGATCATTTATCAACGAATACTGCTGGAGGGTTCTTGATGATAAATACTGAAATGGTTGCCATGAGAGCTATGGTAATGCAAAATCGACTTGCCCTTGACATTCTTTTGGCAAAAGAGGATGGAGTCTGTGGAATGCTGAAGGTACAACACTGTTGCACTTACATTCCAGACAAAAGTCAGAATATACAGAAGTATATAAAGAACATTACTGATTTGCATACAGAAATTGCCCCACTGGAGGTTGAAGGTGCTTGGGAGAGACTTGGCAAGAGTTTTTCCTCAATGAAGAAATGGTTCACCGAAATAGGTAGTTCTCTTATTGGGAAAATACTAATTCCAGTGACCTTAGTAATAGTGATAATATCAATATTGAGATTAGCACATGTGTGTGTTAAAAGAAGAAAAAGACAAAATAAAGCAAAAAGAGAAAATGAGAAAAATAAAGAAAGAGAACGGGAGATGGGAGAGATCGAATTGGAAGAGTTTAAAGAGAACATGTACAAAAGGTCTAAAAGACAGGATGAAAAGAACACGATTGTCTAAATTAACAAATGCAAGTGGACAAGAAACATTTATCTGATAAAGTTTGTAGGGATAGGTTTTAGTGGTGATGTTAAAAATCACCAAAGTGGGGAATTGATGGAGCAGGGGAAACGAAATAATTTTGTACCCCTTGAAAATTAATGACCTCATAACGATTAATGATACTAACTGTTTGAAACGCATGAACTAATCAACAAATGCACCTTTTTTGTAAACATTACATGTGGGCAACTTGCTAAATGTTGCAAAATCTAATTTATTTACAAATATGAAGCTAATTAAACGTGAGTATTGTGATTTGCGTAGTAAATAGAATAAATTGCATGATTTGTGTTGCGTAGTAAAATTGCACCGTGGCAATGAATGCAGGTGGTAAGTAAAATGGCTTTAAATGTTGCTTCTGCTAGGTAATACCTAACATGGGTCTTTAGAACGGCGGATGGTAAACAGAAAGGCTTATTTTCCATGTTTTAATTTCTGTTGTGTTTGTTCTCATATTAGTTTCGTTTGGGCCTGCTAGGCCATGCTTCGAAAATGGCCGCTGGGAAGGACGAGATGGTGTGCGCTGAATAAAATGACCCCCGCGCATGAACAGTATGGACACTCCAGTCATGTGTGTGCTGCCTGTGCCCGGAGTGAGAGATGTCAAGGCCAATCTGACCTGCAACGAGGATTGTGCCAAGAGTTCATCATATATGCCTGGGAACGGATGGGAAAATCGAGCGACAGGGGATGAACTAATATGTGACCATCAAAGATTGTTACAAAATGGATTAACAAATTGGACTACTTTTGGACACCGTGATCATGAGACTTATTGTGTGCTTTATTGTCCCCAAACCGGTTCGAACAAGGAGGGCGATGAGGTGACCATCACCACCCCTCCAATTGACCAATTAGCGTGATTCTTGCCCCTAAAGATTGCAACTTTTAAGTGTAGAGAGCCAGAAAATAGGGTATAAGAGAGTCTGCTCTTACGTCGTGAAAAAACTTCTTCATTTATTCTATCCTGATGCTGCGAGAGACTGTCATTTTTGGCCTAACAAACTTTGACTGGGGAAGGAACGAGACCGTTGCGGGAGTTGCCCGGGAGGAGATTACGTCCGAAGAGGTTAGCGGGACAGTCAGTCAGTTTGGGAGTCCATCCTGTGATCTGTGGTTCATCTTTCTTTCCTAATGAACCATTCTTGTCATCGCCCTATGGCCAAGGGTAATGAGTATTTCCCATTTTTCTTAACCTTTTACTTAAATGCTTACTGATATAATAAATGTATTTGCTTAAAATAAACTTTACCTTCTGCCTAAAGAATTTCGATAAAATTATATGCTAACTCTAAATGAGTCTGTGGTTCTTTAAATAAAATTGTGGATTATAAATGTTAAAGGTTTTAATTGTGATTGAGCTGGTCTTAATCACCATCAACTAATTCTACTAGTTGGTCCATCGACCGAATAGCGGAGTACCTTGATGTTTAGAACCGACAGGATGCGAAGTTAATATATATAATGTATAAGTTATAATTCTGTCACTTTAATAAGGTATCCCGCTTGTCCAGCAACTCATTTTTCCTTAGGTGCTTGATCCAGAGAATTGAATGAATGTATGTATACGGTGTTATGGGCCCCACCGACATAAGTGTCAAGTGATCAAGGTTGCGTGGGTGTTTTTTGGGATAAGTGTCATAAGGAAGAATTTATATTAGCCGCGCTTAATCAGTGGCATGCTGTATTCGAGAATAGACTTGAAGCCCCACCCACTATCCGCCAATATTTGTCATTGGCTTGTGTCAATCTCCTTCATAAATGCTGGCTTCTGATTCGTTAATAGGCTTGTTTGTCCCTCCTTCGTCTGACCTTTTCTTCATTTGTAACCTCCCATGAGGACTTACCCTTTCACTTCTGTTGTTACATGGTATGTCTTATGTAGTCTGTAAGCGCTATTTTCTTTAATGAGTTTCTCCTACTGCAGGCACGACATGCTGTTCTGCAACATTCAGCGCGCAATGTGCACTTTTACTTTCCAAACAGCCCGGGACAATTGCGACCGCTTCTTTGAAATGAAATAGGTCTCGCCTTTACAAGAGTTTGAGCTATTGGCATTGTAAATGACTTTTATTTATGTGTTAATTATCAAAACAGATAAATAAAAGGCATTGTCATTTACAATGCCAATAGCTTAAACTCTTGCAAATGCGAGACCTATTGCATTGCAAATGCTTGTTTCTAGTAGATATTCTCTCTAACAACATATTTCTCACTGCCGTCCTTCCGCCCCTTTCGGTGAAGTGCCTGCTTTAATATATAGCACAGCCTCAAGGTAGAATGACGATTCTCCAATTAACATACAGAGAGAATCTTGATTTCATTAAAGACAACGGAGGCTAACATTATGCAATAACTTTTATTGCTGCCCACAACATGCAGCCCTTTAAAGAACATATTACATCATAAACTAAACAGTCCATAGAACATAATATAATGTCGTGGTAACCAGGCATTGTCCTCTTAGAGCTGCAACAAGGTAAAGTATCTGTTAATTTGACTTCTTTGTTAATTGCATTTGATAAGTAAGAAGTTCTCACAGTGACGCAGTGTCTGGAAAGAAAGAAAAACAGGTAATATCAATTGCTTAAGGGATTAAAAAGCCATTAAACAGTGTGAAATGTATAACTTTTTGTAATTGCGTATCTGTAAAAAACAACGTATATACATATTTTCTTTAAAATCCACCAGGGAGTGGTG